>JAEQBH010000510.1:0-702070 GCA_016808115.1 Tetrastigma voinierianum
CTTCTTTGATGTTCACAAAGGTTTTTGCATTATCCTATAAAAGGATCTTGTGCATACAAAAGGAAGGATCGATTCCTTTCAAATCTTCTATGTACTGCCAATTGCTTCCTAGATTTAGAGTTTCAAGCAGTTTTTGTTCTTCAGGCTTAGTCAATGCAGCTGAAATAATAACAGGTTTTGCTTTTTCTGGTTCTAAGAAAGCATACTTGAAATGACTAGGTAATTCCTTCAAGGTTAACCCTTCTAAACTTGATTCTATTTCTTCTGCCTTCTATTCATTGCTGCATTTTTCTGTACTTTTTTTCATCAATACTGAGTACTGTCTCTTTTGATTCAAAATTAGAGTTCAGAAATTCAACATCAAGAACATCAAGATACTGGATATTCATCTCATTTTCATTCATTGAACTCTGAATCTTACAATCATTTATCAATTCGGGACCGATGGGTAATTTTTGTTCTATAATCTTACAATCACTATCAAATTCAAGTCAAGCTTCAAACTCGTGATTGAGATCAAGTGCACCGCTCATCTCCGACCTTTGGAGTTGTTCTATGCTGAAGGGAAAGGCCTTCCCCAAAGCAGCAATGGGACTTGCTTGTCTTCTTCAATATCAATAACCATTAAAGTCCACTCGGAAAAAATAAACTTTTCCACTTTGATAAGCACATCCTCAAGAATGCCCCTCAAAGTTGAGTTAAGGTTCCTCATTCCTCGCTATCCGTAGGTCATATGGTTATGGGAGTAAGCTCCCAAACTTAGTTTTCTCGACTATAGATAAGTGGCATCGTCGATGGTAGCCTGCACCGCCAACGCTTTTCCCATCTCGCACTCCATATCAGGCATGAAGGTGAAGCCGCTCGATCCCGTATTTTCTCCCAAGCAAAGACCTCTAGGTAACTACACTACAAGTTGTTGTTAGCTCACTTACCTTCAATAACGTTCTTTCGCTCAATATGTCTTCATAAATTTAGCATAGTGGAGGCATTTGAGTCAATACCTCTAAAAGGATATTAATCCCCATTTTCTCAACATACCAAGAATCTAGAGAATTGCTCTTCTAACTTAGCCTTTCCTCAAGTGTTCTAAGGAAATGGGACTCGAGGCTCGTAGTTTGAATCTCTTCCTTCTTCCTTAGATCTCCTCTTCAAATTGGCCGCTTTTGTCGTATTTTGCTGCTCTTCTTCTTCAACAACCTCTCGAAATGTATTAAAATTACTCAAATTTCTTTCTTTTTCTTCCTCAGTCTTCTTTTTCTTTTCGCTTCTCTATCTCTTTCACTTTTTGTAGTTACCACAATACAATCCTTCTAGATTCTTCTCGTGTCACTGGGAAGGCATCTCGGGATCCCGATTCTCGCATACAGGCGCCACCCTACTTCAGGTTCTAGATTCTTCGAGAGGCATTCAGACGCCTAAAACACAGCCAGGTTTCGCTCAAATGATGCTAAATCGCCACTTTCTCGTCATGAATGTTCAACCTCTTATTTTCCCATGCAGTTTGATATGTTCTTCAAAGGAAGGAGACTTTGTCCTGATTTTCGCCCTCCGACTTCCTTTGTCGCTACTACGTTATTGTCGTTGTGTCCTAGGTAAGGTATATAATGTTGTTGTGCAATTTCGCCTATGTCTTTTACCTTGTCGTGTCTCTCCCCATATGAGAAATTCTCATGGTTCCCGAAAGTGGCCGGTGTGTAATGAGTCGCAAGTTGAGGTTAGGCTTAAAGTTGTAACTTCTATTAGCATTGAGATATTATGCCTCCTCAACTTGATAAGGACCCTCATGGGCTAGTCTCTCTTTAACACTATTCATCTTCTCATTTTCATCAATTGTTCCCACTTCATTTGCTAAGTGCATTCTTCTCTCATGGTTTCATTTTTCTCTCTATCAATGGCATCTAATTTTACTTCTATGAAGTCATCCGGTTCAAATTTCTATCAGCACCACTTGTTTTCGGGCCCGTCAAGCTCCTTAAAGTTTCAGACATGGAGCCTATAATTGTATTCGCAAGGCCTCTATCAACGCTTTGCTCTTCAACAATTCTTCATGTGCCCACAAAGAGGGCTACATCAATTATACCTTCGAGGTATAATTCATAGAATGATAAAAAATTATCCATCTAAGCAGTCGATCTATTCCATGCACTCCGACATCTTTTCAAGAGTCTTGTATCTTTCTATGCATTATGTACTTTCATCCTCTCCCTTTGTCAATGACTATGATTTCCCTCTCCTTCAAAAAGTGAGGTAGGAGGGAAGAATATGGTCTATGTAAGCCTCCACCAATCCTTCCCACTCATTGATCCAACAGGCAGTGACTCAAACCAAGTTGTTGTCACATATCTCAGTGAAAATGGAAATAGTCGTAGCTTGATCACTTCAGGTCCCACCCCATTCGACTTGACTATATTTTCCATCCTCATAAATCTTCCCATATGCTCGTTGGGTCTTTACTAAGATGCCTGGTGAATTGCGTCGCCGCACCATCAGGTGGATGAAAGATGCCAGCGGTTCAAAATCGTTACTTCAGCAAGTAGACTACATCAAAGTATTCATTCCTGAATAACTCGGTCTTTTTAAAGTCCCCCTCCATAGTCATTCGCTCTCGAGGTCTCTTTTCAGTCATTTCCTTCCGAATAGTTTGCATTCTTTCTCTCTGATCTACCATAGTTGTTGATTTAGCACTTTTAATCTTTCTCAGATTCCTCAGTGTTCTTTCCAATTATGTATCCAAAGACAACAGTTTTGCTTCTGGTTTTCTGTGCATGTGAAATCTTCCTGAAATAGAAACACAATGAGATCAAATTAAATATGTGGAAAACAACTATGTCAATTTAAGCTCATAAAATATTTTCAGTAGCTTACGGCTACTCACAGCTTAAAAATCATTTTTGTGATTTTCTGAAATTTATGATAGAATAAAGAAAAATGTTCAAATTAGCAATTATCTCTTTGGTTAGAATATTGATATTTAAATTCATCTTTTTCAATATTAGGTAGCAACGCCAAAAACATGTTTAACTGATTTTTTGTACATAACAAAATATGAAGATCACCCAAATTCTCAACACTGCCACCAAGAATTAGATAGTCCCCGATAAGAGCACCTAAAAATTGTTTATTGATGTTTGATATATAATATGTTGTTGCCTTAGATAAGAAGGCTTCAATTAAAAATGTATTTTAGTCTAGATCACTGCCAATGAATAGGTCATTTAAGTAATAAAAGTGGATTTCAGTCCAGATATCGTTTCCATGAAGATTGATGAAAAATATAAACATCAATTACCCCATCTACTTAAGATCCTTGCTATTTGAACTCCAAAATTAAAAGTGGTTTGGTTTTAAACTAAAAGAAAGTAAAAACTAAATAAAACTCTATAACTTATGTATAAATACCTAAAATAATTGACTGAAAGTTCACTGTAAGTAAACTTATTTGAAGTTCAATGTATACAATTCCCCGAATTTCTCTTCAAGATCATTTTATAACATTAGTTCATCCATGAGTTTGAAATCTAAACTTGTCAAAGATGCAAGGTATTATAAATGATTTCTCCACACACCATGATTTCACCAATTGTAGATCCATGTTCCTTTCAAACTCAATACGAGTATAATCGCCATTTGATAGACCCATAATGCAAGCCTTCCCAATTTAATTGGCATCTCATCCATTGAATCGACAAAATTCTTTGTCTACTTTATTAGATCCTCGCCTAACACGGAACAAGATCCTTTCATCGTATAGAGGAGAAACCTTTGATCAACTAAACTGATATGTCATCCGACCAACCTCCGTACCTCATGAGTAAATCGATTTATCAAGTAATCCTTCAAAATTCAAGGTTCCATAATATTAGTCTAACATACTCTCAAACAACGCCTTCCATACTTCGTGAATCTCTTATCTTTGTGTCATTCGTAGGGCTTCCTGAAATCAGAAAGATATCATTTTTTCTCGGGTACATGCTACTAATACTAATAAGCAACTTCAAGAACAATACCACTCTAAATAAATTGCATTTCGAACTATGACATTCTTTCTAGTTTAGCGTAAAACAATAATTAACATCGATCCAATCCTGATGAGCTCACTTTTCAACCGGTTTACAAATAACAAGGACTAACCGGCCGTAATCTCACCGAAATTGCAAACGAATCGAATGATGAACCTTGTACCCAAATTCATTAAATCGTACAAGAATGAAAACATAATTTTATTGCAGAAAATCATCTCGAACTGCACCAGACACGCTTCAATCTCCAAGAAAAACTAACTAAAATGCTACTCTAAAAACTAAATGAAAGAAAAGAAAAATAAAATAAAAATAATATGCAAATGAGTTCCAACTACCTAGAAGTTCCTGGTTTTACGGAAGCTGCGCACAGTGCCCTAGATGCTTCTATTTATAGATTTTTAAATGATGAGCTGCACTTCGCGCTGGAAATTATGGATCCCCTGTACCACGCCCATGGGTTGTCAGGATTTTCTGGCGCGAAAATTCCGTGAGCGACATAGTTTTCATCTTGTTTCAACCCTCGTCGCTGTCATAGCTCGTAACGACATCATTTTGTGCTTCTTCTCGATTCTATCGCGACATAATTTCCACAATGTTTAACATAGTCTCTATTGAAGTCGCTAATACTTATTGAGAAATGAGTGTCTTGTGTTGCGACACAAAAACTTTGTTCCAACCAACTTATCACTCTTTGGTGCTCCTAAAAATCGTCGCGACATGAAATCTCTTTTTCGTGACAAAACTTCTTGTCTTTCAGCCTTTCTTTATGTTGCGACATAAGTTGAAATGTCGCAACATAAAATACATTGTGTCGTGACATTCTTTTGTTTTCTCCTTTTCATCTTTTGTCGCAACATAGTTTTCTTTTTTCGTGACAAAATTCTCTGCCTCCAGCACTTCAACTTTGTTGCAACATTCTTTGCTACGTTATGACATTCTTATTGTGGATTAACCCAGCCTTTTTCGACATGATTGTCTTTGTCAGCCAGTTTCTCTGTTACGCCTTGTTGTTGTGGCGACGCGATGCGTTTCGTGGCGTGCTGGCGCTTTGATGTGCGACGGGGACTCGGCGATGTCGCAACATATTTCCTTCTTTAATCTTTGTTGTTGGCCCTAAACATTTGTTCGCGACATTGAAATCTTGCCGTGTGAACTTTTTCTTGGCTTGTCATTTCTTCCATTTTATGTCGCGACATAATTTTCTTTTATCATGACGAAATTTCACTGTGTCTGACTTTATTATTGTGACATATATTTGATTATTGAGAGACAAAACTCTATTGCCATTTGGCGATCATTGTGGCGGTTTGGCCTTGGTTCATCATTATGTCCACGACATATGCACTTTTCTACGTTGCAACATTTGTCTTTAATTCTTCACCTCTCGGCTTTGTAGCGATAATAGATGTCTTTGTCGGGATCCATTCATGTAACCTTATGTTGTTTTTATCGCTACACTTAAAACTTCTCTATCTCGACAAAGTTGTCTTGTCTTTGTCTTTGACTGCGAATGTTGTGTGCGACAGTTGTGTACATTAGTGACAAAACTCCTACTATCTTTAGTTCTTTATGTCGCAACATAGTTGAAAAATGTCACGACAAGTGTCGCGCCTCAACCCCCGTCTAGGTGGAAAAGGGAGAACACGACACTGGACTTGGACTCCTTTACTTGAGTTATTTACATTAGTGGGCCCATTTCGAAATATACCTGAATGTATCATAATATAACTTAAACTTAATCCATAAGGAAATAAAACTTTTAACACTATCACCATAATGGTGATTTCTGTCATCTCTACAAATATCCCGAGTCCTCATTGACTTATACATATACAAGTCTATTAACAAAAAAAAAAAACTTTACATGTACATAGTCGAAATCGAGAGGTAGCGACTATAGATGTTGACTCCTATTCTTTGTGTTGGCCCTCTATATATCGTGCAGTGGGATGTCTCTTCATTTCATACCTGGATGAAACTTACCCTTGCTAAAGCTTATAGCTTAGTGGAAACATATAACATATATGACCTTGTAATGGTCCTCAATGACAATATAAAATTAACACAATTCTGTTGCACATTAATTTGTTCATATTTCCATTACTTGTACTATGTGTCATTTATTGAGTTCTCAGAGTTATTCTTCATAATACATAGTCCTTTTTATTTTATTGTAGCTCTATCACATTTTTCAATTCAAATCATTGTTTTCATGTTACATGATTCTTATAACTATTTCAATCATTTCATCTCATCTTGTGTCTTGCCTGCATATTCCAAGAAGTTCATACAGGTATAAACTGTATGTACTCGAAGATACTATCACTGTACGAGACAATGATCTTATACTGTATTGACCCAAACGAGGCTACTTTAATGACCCAAACGAGGCCAACTATATCATGTAATCCCTAATAGGCATGCCTACCTATCCATCTACTCGAGGACATATGCAGACAATCAATCTTATTACATTTTTATTCGTTTTCAAGCTATGCACATCTCATATATATGGATAATGTCAATCACATGTATTCACATGAGATACTTTCAGACAGTATTCCTTTATATATATACTATAATTGTTACTTTTATCATAACATGTATGATCATGTTCTCAGTATTGCTCCTATTTTTATTCATGTAATCATATTTCATATAGAAATCACTTTTATTATTCTTTTACAATTTCATTTATTCACTTGAATCTCTCTATACCAAAATATTTCCTACAACCAGAGCTCCCTTTAGACAGATTTCAAGGTACAATGGGGTCCAAATTTGAATACACTTATTTCAAGGTGTTTTGTTCTCCTAGAAGTCTAATTTACCCAAAAATTTGAATCACTCCATTTGAATAAGAGATGGACAAGTTATATTTAAACATGACATACTTGAAATAGACTAGAAAGCGCATGAGAGAAACTTCTTGGCTGAATTTTATGGGGTCCAAATTTGAATACACTTATTTCGTGAGTTGTTCTCCTAGAAGTCAGTTACAAAACATTTAATAACTCAGTTTAGATCGAGTAGAGCCAAGTTATGTACAACACTAAACTATACCAAAATAGACCGAAACTACAGAAACGGCTTTCACTTTGACGAATTTTATCTAGGTCCAATGGGATCTAAATTTGAATACACTTATTTCAAGGTGATTTGTTCTCCTAGAAGTCTAGTTTACCTAGAAATTTGAATCACTCAATTTGGATGAGTGATGGCCAAGACAAAAACGTGGGTTTTGGAAAAAATTTGACAGCATCTCCCCTAAATCCCAACATCTTCTTTATACAAACATTCCTCGATTGAGGACCATAACCAACTCAAACAACCATATAACTGAGCTAAGACCAACAACCATCATTATCATGCAAAGTTAGGGTTTTTCCCAAACCCAAACATCATCAAAAAGGGTTTTAGGTTTAGTTTTCATACCTTAATCTTTTTTTTTCTCTTAATTCTTCTTCCTTCTTCTTCTTGATCACCAAAATTCTTGATCACATGGAGAAAAATCACCAACTCTTCTCTTTGTTCTCTCCCAGCCATAGCCTAAGCTCTCAAACCCAAAGGAGAAATGTTCCCTTACAAGACCAAATTTGGTCTTATATCCTATTCTTTCATAAAGGCATGTTTGGCTTGTCATTTTTGTTAAGTTTTCCATTTTTTTGCATTAAAGTCCTTCCTTTCTCTTTCATTTACACTTCTACTAATCAAATATTCTACAATGGCATATAAACTTATTCTCTTATGACCCTTCAGTCCTTAATGTGACGTTTTACTATTTACCATACGGCTCTTGTATTAATTCAGAACTTTATCATTTTTCGTTTCTTAGCAATATAAGTGCTGGAAAAATACAATTTTAACTTATTTTATACTCTAAACATGTTATAAAACTACTATGGTATATTTTGGGGTTTTACAACAAGGTTCTACTACCATTTGCCTTGATCAATGTCGCGACAGAGTTGTCTTTTGTCGTGACAAAGTTTTGTCTTCTAACTTCCTTTATGTCTCAACACTCACTTCTTTGTTGCAACATTTCTCAGTCAATCTCTCTCATATTATGTCGCGATAGAGTTGTGAGATGCCGCAACAATCTTCATTTCTGGCTTGAGTTTCAGCTTGATCTTTGTTGCGACATAAGCCCACTGATAATGACATAACTACTAGTTCTATTGAGGGTTATGTCGCGACATTACAAGAAAGCTATGTCATATGAGAGATTTCTCAGGTAATAGTGGTATTTTTTCTTCTTTGAATTTTCTCTTTTCAATTAAAACCTTCAAACACAAGAAGTTGATGAACCTCCATAATTCAAAGATTAAAATTACTCATAACTTCTAGAAATATGCTAGAAAAAATGGATTAAAAAATAGATGAGTTTAGGACTCATCAAATAACCATAATTTCAAAAGAAAAACAAAACGGGAAATAAGAGGTTAATTTGAAATTTCCTCAAAGTTGGAAGGGGCCCCAACAAATATAGGAAATGTTTCTGGCTATACAAGGGGTTTTCTACACAATCCTAAACTCCTTCATTCTTCTCTTTTTTTCTCTCAAGGATAAGAGATGAGCTACATTCCAAAGAGAGTTTGCTTAAAGAAACTTCAACCCCAAGTAAGCATTCTTTCCCCTCTTGATTCTGCAGGTTGTGGTTTTCTTCAAATGTTTAGATTTACAAGCCCAGTATCTCTAAAACTCTGTAAATACGAAACCCCTATAAATGATTA
This sequence comes from Tetrastigma voinierianum, assembly GCA_016808115.1. NCBI lineage: Eukaryota > Viridiplantae > Streptophyta > Magnoliopsida > Vitales > Vitaceae > Tetrastigma > Tetrastigma voinierianum. The sequence continues at coordinate 8,756 of JAEQBH010000510.1, forward strand.
AGGCATAGAGCAAAGAAACTTGGATTAGTGGTTTGATGTTTGATGTATTTGCGAAAATTCTCACTTTTGGATTCTTAGATTTGAAAACCTAAGGTTACCTAAACTTTCAATTATGAAACCCTAGAAATATAAGAAAGACATAATGTTGAGGAATTTGTTTGGGAATTGACATTTGATGTATTTTGGTGATTCTTGGACTACCAAACCTTAAATTTGAAACCTTAGAGGATTACCTACAACTTACAAAGAACCACTTTTTCATAAAAGATTCAGAATTTTAACCAAAACATGTTTTATGGAAAAAATCCCTAATTTTAGGATTTAAGGAATTGATAGAATTGGAAAATTGGTGATGCTGAGGCTCTTGTGGAAAAGAGACAATTTATTTAAAATTTTCAAGCTAAAGAGCATTTGAGATTTTAGTTTAACATTTTGATCCCTAGAAAAACAAAAAGAAGATTATTTTGTCTAATATGATGTTATTCATATTCATGATTTGTGACTCTTTGAAGCTTCTTGGTTTTTGCTAAGATCTGGAAATACTAGGTAAGAAGATTAATGCGCTTTTTCTTAGAACAAAAATATTTGCTATTATATGTGATTATGAGTTTTGAAAATTTCTACTTGTTTGAACTAAAGCGCACGGATCAAATACATGTATGGTATGAAAATTAATTTAGAATGTCTATGGTAAGAATTCGAAAGCTATGAGATATACTTTGCATTTTTATGAATTTTGGAACATAAAGGAAATATTTGAGTTTGGTTTCTACGGCCCCATCAATGGGTTATAATAGTTGGAAAAATACTACTTTGTCAACTAAGTTATAATAATTGACAAATACGACCTGCTAATGGAAGTTATAATAGTTGACAAATACAAATTTTACATCAATGGCATTATAGTAATTAAATAAATATGGCCCTTCAATGAAGAGAAGATTGCCAAATACAAGCCCCGTTAATGGGTTATAGTAGTTGACAAATACTACGCATCAATGTGGGTTATAGTAATTCGATAAATACTGGCCCCAAATTAATAGGTTATAATAATTGACAACACTAATTCCGTCAACTGATGATAGGTTACATTCTATTTGAAACAAATATTTTTTTTTTTTTGGAATCCATGGGTATATGTGTTTTGAAACATTAGTGGATTTGATTAAGATATGGAATTATTTAAGGAATAGAAAATATGATGAACATTGGTTTGGAATATATTTGTGTCTTATTTTCTTATACTCAAAGATTTTATGAGATTTATGAGGAAAAGATAAATATATTAAATCTTCGGTTTATGAAAAAAAACTTGATCCATGAAACTACATTAAAAATTTATCGGGCTTTTAGCTCACTTTATTATTGATCATTTTCAGGTACCTTAGACATTGGCGATGAGGGATGCTAGGGTAGGCAATGATAAAAGTTGAGAACTAATTGAATTGGTGTTTTGTTAGAAAGACGAGGGATTGTCGGACTACTTTGTTACTTTGGGTTTGAAAGCTAGAAACTCTATTTGAAGAATTTATGTTGTCAATGTTATGTTTTGAGATTAGTAGCTTTCTAAGAATTTATTCGCTGATGTTACAATGACATGTTATTCTTTAAGGGAGAATTTTTCATTGAAAATTGTTGTTTTTACGAAGTTAGTTTAAATTTTTGTGAGCATATTCAAGACGACAGGATTTCAAAGCAAGAATTTTTAATGTGTCATTTACAAGTGGAGTTTTAGTGCCTTATATGTGAATTGTCAATAACACTTTAGTTCGTGAGTTGTGGTGTTACATACGTGTCGAAATGAGCACCCTCCCAATCAAAGGAATGTGATGGAGTCGTATCACAACACCTTTGACAATGGGCGGTGGGAGGAGGAAGCAAGCAGGAGGAAAGAGAAGGCATCATAGCGGAGAAGCGAGATGAGAGGTGAAGACCCGGCGAAAATTCCACCTTCGAAAATGGAAAATCGTAATTTCTGTGAAAACCAAATTTTTTAGATCTCGACGATGAAGCGCATCACCGTTGAATCGTCTTCGCCAAATCTAGCTCACGCCGACTTCTACAAATTCCGAGACGTTTGACCACGCTTGAGCACCGAGTATCTATACGTAAAATCCACATGTATGTAACAAAAGTCACCTATAACATGTACTCACGTCACATGTCGCATGAGCAAGAGATATGGAAATGGATGGCCGAGATAGTGCCAAGTGTCAAAAATCCCAGACTTGAGAACATGGATGGTATTAAATGAAAGTTTAATGAGAGTAAGGACAAAAGAGTCAATAGTGGTCATCTTCTCCAAAAGAGAAAAGGTGCAGTGGCTGGACCAAAAACGACAGTGAGCGTGAGATTTAGGTTTTAGTGAGAGAGGAGGCTCTTCTAGGTTTTCTATTGACGGACTGGCCGATTTTCGAATTTTGAGCAGCAATGAAGTTGCTCTACACCATGAGGACTTCACGCGGAATTCACCGGTGGAGTTTCAGCCAACCCAAGAGGTAGGGATCTTTCCTACTTGTGTTAATCCTTGTTTAAGAACCATGTAAATGGTTAGAACGCTCGAGTTTGTTTTAACCTCGTAAACCTACCTCAAAAGCTTCGGGAATGTTGTTTTAAAATTCCTATTTTTGTGGCCAGGAACAAGAAGTAACCCAAGGGTTTTAATTGCTCATACGAATAGGATGCAATATTTTTCGCGACTTTATGATATCGAGTGATTCAAATGAATTGTTTATGCTTGTTAATTAGCCCATGTGAGCTAATTTTGTGTGATTGATTGTGAAATTGCATAACATGTTTGTGTGATTAATTATGTTAATATATATGCATGCGAATATATACATGAATTTTGAATCAAGTATCATGCATTCCATATGCACCTAGCACCCTAGAATATTAGAGTAAGTGCATGACATGAAATGAAACAAAATGGAAAAATGTTTGTGAAAGGAATTTCGACGGAAGATTTTTCGAGAATCAGGTCGGGGAGACGGCCCAACAGATCATCACTTCGAATGAGGACTATGACTGTTTCGGGAAGTTCTCCAACCAATTCGACTTGAGGGTAGTCCAATATTTTTACCGAATAGTGGTAGCCTGAAGCCTTTTCGGTATCAAAAAACTATTAAACTGATATTTTACTCGCATTCACTTAGGCATATGAGGGAGTCAGGAGGACTCGAGACATGAATCGGGCATATGTGATACTGAGTAGGTTCATGAAATTGCTCGAATGTGATCGTTTTCCATGACAAGACTAGCAGGAGTAACCTGTAGGAAATTATCTCGCTGGCTTTACTCACCCTGTCGAGGGATCACCATTTCAGGTCCAGGGAGCGATCGGCGACACTCACTAGAGGCCGTATAAGAAGAAAGTCACTTGTGCATGGCATTTTTATTCCGTATAACATGTAATAGAGTTTTATAGTTTTAATATATGTTGAAGTAAGAGTAATTTTAAAAACTTGAACCATGTAATATATTGGTTGGGATATATATTTTGTGAGTATTGATGCAGGGGCCCAAGTGGCCATTATTTTACTCGCATGTTATGTGGCCATATTGAACTGTTTGGGATAGGTTTTGTATTTGGGTAGAGCTCCCGTGACAAAGCGAGACTCCGCTCGATTTTTCAGAGTGGTGCTCGTTACCCGCATCCACGAGGATTCCGTGGGTTGACGGGTTGTCAACGAACCCCTGGGTTTTGGGGCGTCACAAGAGGAGAGAGGGGGTGAAGGATAAAATTGATTTTTTTTTTAAATTAAAAATTTTGAGGGTCAATTATATAATTACACGTAGTGGGATATGGATGGAATCAAATTGTTTATGCCACATAGGATATAAGTTTACCTTCTAAGTTAGTCGCCTCGATTCGTGCCACTTAGGGCGAAAGTGTAATCAACAATATTTGTTTCCTATAAGCTCCTCCTACGCGTAGTCAAGCTACTGGCAAAGATAGCTGGTCTAGGGTCGAACACTGTGGGATGGGTTTTCTTCAGACAAATGATTTGAGTGAAGTAAAATTGGTGAATTAAATTTGATTTTTAAGGTTTTGTGAAAACAAGGCGTGGTTGGTCGCAAACCGAAAATAAATAAAATAAAATGTAAAATAGAACTCCAAAGCATCGGGTCACTTGTTTAGGGTTCTAAGGCATTCAACATGTCCTCGGTCTTTTCCCCGCATCGGGGAAGATGACATATAGTCATTTCGAACCGGATCTTCATTTAGCTTTAAAAATCAAAACCCATGATTTTTCCTTTGAAAACAACATTTATTGATCATTAATGTTCTTTAAAATGAAAACGTGCCTCCCCGATCTACCTCACAGTGACAAATAGAAAGTAACTAATGAATCTCAGTGTATCTAGCAATAAGCATCCACTGAACCCTAAAAGATTGCTAAATACTGATCAATGAAGGCATATCAAATGAGTTCTAACCTAGAGTGAGAAATAGGAACATAAATAACCAAAAATGCGTGCGTTAAAAACAGAGGACCGTGCGTTACCTCCAAACCGTTGCCCAATAGTCGTCCTCTTCAAGGAAAAAGAGGTCTAGCCAACCATCCTCTGAGTTGTCATCCTCGTATGTTTGCAGCCGAAAGGGAGAGAAAATGAGAGAAAAGCAAAAACGGAGAATGGAACCCAACTTTATTTACAAAGAAAACTGCTTTTCTCCACCGTATACAAATGGCTTATGTAGCCCACAAACTAAGTGAAGTACCATCAAACTAAAACATAAGTGAATAAAACAAGGGTAGAAATGAGAAAACCGTACCGTAGCAAAACAAAAAGTGCGTGAAATGCAGAGAGGAGAACAGGGCCGCAGATGCAATGTTGTCGGAGCCGCAGACAAGGTTCTCGCATTTGCTTTCCAGCCGGTGTTTTCTTCACATTTTTCCCTTCTTTCCTTCGATCTTTGATTTGAAATGCTGAGTTTGACTAGAATTCTTTCGTGCTTGATCGACTCAATAATTTCGCATAATTAGCTCACAAAATCAGAAATTTGCCACAAAATGCGATCAATAAAATAGTAGGGACTTTAATGTGAAAATCGGTTAATTAGAAGATTAGTATACAAAGCACTCAAAACCTATAATAAATAGGGTTCAAAATAGCACTTTTGGCACTAATCACACCCCCAACCTGCCACATCAGTCCCTAGCAATGAAAGAAAAGAAAGAAAGAAAGAGCATACAAAACAATAACAAATTATGTTACAAAAGGTTGCGCTCAAAAAAGGTTGTGAAGAAGTAACGCCAACCCAAGTAAAATCATCAAAGCCTTGTCCAATAACCATTTCGGGAGAATGAATGCCATACAAAAATTGAGTGTCAAAAGAGCTTCCTTCTCATGACTCAAACTTAAACTTCCACCAAATTCCTGTTTGTTTTATCACCAACAATAAACCTGCTAAACCACACTCTCCCAACCTAGCTACACTACCACTCACCTTAGCATGATACCCAGCCTAAATAAATCAGGACCCACTTCTTATTCCACAATTCTTTGTTGTAGAGTGCAATGCTGAGGAATCGACTCACCAAAGTCCATGTAACGGGATCTAATGATGACTCCTAACCACCAAGGCTTAGGTCACCAAGTCATGAGGATCTTCACCACTAACCTTCAGTTTCACCCTGACTTCGAATGATTTCGAGACTCCAGCACCCAACTTGCTCAACTCCACCTATCCACCCATGTTACAGCACTGGGTCGGTGGCTCCCAACCAAGGAATAGGTGGCACCGCTTTAAAGGCTGCCATACCCCCGGGACCGCGGTTTCGTTTCAAGGCAAAGCATCAATATTTATTCTTTTTCTTTCTTTTTTCTTTTTTCTTTTCTTTTTTTTTTTTTCAAGACGATTGGCCTCTTTTCCACATGGGTCCAACCTATTGTGTGCTGCATTAATCGAAACTAGTAGTTACGAAAGAAGGAGGTTGCGTTAGCTTTTTCAAATTTCTATCATCAAACCTAATGTGCTCGTAGGTGTTAGCTAAAGGTGGAAGAAAACAAGTTGCAAAGAAGAATTCAACTAATCATCCACTAATTAGTATGGAACCAACTCAACATCAATAGAATTGACACCAATTTTTCAAACTATGAGCTAGGCAAAACACACAAAAATTCCTTGGTTGCAAAACTGTCCAAATTTTAAAAAGTAAGTTGTATAGTATAACAAACTTAGGAGGAACCCAATACACAACATCACAAATTAGCTTGCACAAAATAATAACAAAACATAAATAATAAAAGCCACTTCCCTTAGCTAACTTCTTCCCCAACCCAAACATCTCAAAGGTCCGAAACGGGGGCTCCTGATTGAAAATTAGAGAAGGAAGTGTTACCTCCTTGATGAGATGTGATCATTGGCTGGATAGGAGACTCTCGCAAGCTTTCCATCGACACCTTATTCACTCCGCTCGCTTCAAATAAAACAAGTTATGTGGTACAGTGCCAGGCAAAAGTGTCCAGCTTGGAGCATTTTTAAAATTACACTTTCATAATAATCTCAAAAACGTTCTTTCGTCATATTTGATTCTACACTCTAAGCTCGCTAACTGGGCATTCAAGAACACCAAAACGAGCTCTAATAAAAAATTCATGAAATAAAAAACAAAATTTATACAAAGTTGTTCTTGATAATGTAATTACAATAATGTAAATTTTCCTAGCTTAAAATTACTCGTGCTAGCGAATTTTTTTACTTTTGATTTTTTTTTTTGAAATCAAATAAAATAATTAATAAATAAAAATAAAAATATAATAATATATTAATAAAAATAAATAAAACATTTTTTTAAAAAAAAATTTTATTTTTTATTTATTTATATTTTTTTTTTTAGAGATAAAAATTTTTTGTTTTTTTTTTGAAATAAAAATAATATATATAAAAATAAAAATAAAATAAAATAATTTTTTTTTTAAATAAAAATAATATATATAAAAACAAACGTTTTTTTTTTTTTTTTAAAAAAAAAAAAAAAAGAACACTGTCAGACTTCTTTGTCTGTGAAATAAAAGTTAAGATTTTAAGCTACAAGATTTTTTTTCTGGCTAGCGAAATTTGCCCACTTTCGCTTATATAGCTTAATTTTTTCTATTTCGCTACACTGCGAAATTTTCGCTATTGTCTAAAAAATTCCCCGCGCTCCCCGTCGATTTCTTCATTCCAAGTTTCAAAATTTGTGCACAAACCGCAAAATTTACATAGTTAAAAATAAGAACAATCGCAGAAGTTGTGTAAAATTAATTTAAAAACATAAATTAACTAAAATTAGATAAAACCTAAGAAGAAAATTAATCTAAATCAAAATAAAATACGATAAAATAAAAACAAACAAGAAAATTAAAACAAAAAGTGGGAGCGAAATCGCCGAGATTCAGTGCTCCAAACCCGAACCGCACTGAACCACCACAGCGGAAATGCAGGAGAATTGTGGTCGCAGATGCACACGAGCCGTGTACAAAGGCTCGACGGTAGCTTTCCCAAAGGGTTTCTTCACATTCGGCCCTTCTTTCCTTCCATCTTTGATTTGAAATACTGAAGTTGACTGTAATTCTTCGTGTGGCTGGGATTGACTCCAACAATTTCGCATAATTAGTCTGGCCAAAACCGCAAAAATTCCGCTATAAACGCGATCAATAAAATAAGAGGGACCTTAATGTGAAAATCGGGTTAATTAGAATGATTAGTATACAAAAAGCACTCAAAACCTATAATAAATAGAGTTCAAAATAGCACTTTTTGGGCACTAATCAGCTCCCAATCGCAGACTAATAGGATACGACCCCATATCTTCTTTTATTTTAATATCATGTGAATCTATGGATTGCTACATATAACAAGTAACTGAAGAGACTGTCCTAACTTTTACTATTTATCTCTTATCTACATATAAGTTATCTCTTGCCTGATAAAATTCATCTCTTTTTTTTATTTATTTAACTGTCTACCCTTATGGTATTTAGAGCTAACAACCAATGGTATCAAAGCCATAGGTTTTTAATATAATAAAGAAAATAATAAATTAATAATGATAAAATATCACTTGTTTAGGGAAATAGGGATAGTAAAATTTAAAGAAATTAGAAGAATAGTATTATTTTATTTAAAAAATACATAAAAAAATAAATTATCAAAGAACCTTATAATAATATTGAAGTTTATGACTTAGAACAATTTGATACAGAATTTTGGTTTAGTGATGAATAATAAAAGCTATACAGAAAATGTTTGTTATAATATATAATGATAAATTTAATGGAAAAAAAATAAGATAGAAGAATTTAAAACTGAAATAACAAAAACAATTATTAATTTAACAAAAAATCATGACCAATATCATATAGAATAATTTGAATATTGCAATAGTGAGGAAACTTATAGAATGATAAGATTATTAAATAATATAAGAACATTTTTAGAATCTTTATGATAGGATTATCAAAGAAAAGAAGCCAAGATTATAAATAAAGATCAATTAATAAGTGATAAGATAATAAGAGATAATATTAAAAGAATAGTTATATCAAAACGTGTTAACAATAAAATTCATGATAGGAAGTAAAAGTCCTGTGAATTAAATGCAATAGTAGTCATATTAAAATGAGAGAAGGTACAATTGATAGTATCACACTTAAAAAACGTATAGATAAAAATTATACAAAAGTCTTGATGTTTTCAATAAATGAAAGTGGTTAGAGTGATAGATTCATAGAACTATAAGTGATAGGAAAATACGGATGGATATTTGTGGAATCACAAATCCATATTAATTTCATGACAATAAATTCATGACATAAATATTTGTGTTAAAGCTTTTGAAATTATGAAAATAATAGAAGAATGTGAAACCCTAGAAAATTAGAATTTTTGAAAAAAGGTAAAACGGTAATTTCAGTTGAAAATCGGAAATTTTTTAGATCTCGGATGACAAAACGGATTGTTACGTTAAATTCGTCTCATGAAATCTAGAGGTGTGTTTTGGTGACGAACCGTGAAGGGATTAAGAGGTGCCTGCAGGCGGCGGTCTAAGATTTTCGCCATTTTGTATATTATTGTTGCAAAATAAATAATATGTTGTTATATGTAAAATTCATAATATGTGTGCTTGCCATATGTATTAACATGGAAATGAGGATAAATTGAATTATATGTCTAAAATATAATTATCCGAATTTATAAATGTTTCATGTAGTTCTTATTGTGCAAGTAAGATATTTGATGAATGGCATGATTATTTATATGCACGATCACATCGTGGTCGAGTTGAGTGCGTGGCGATGGTACTCGTTATTCACCATTCTGCGAATGTGTGGTGAGCTCGCAAATGGGACAACGCCAAAATTGAGACTCACAAATGGGTAAAACAATAATAATAATAAATCAATGCGGTGTTTGGGTGAAGCAAGATTTACAGATCCTCCCCCCCCTTCCCCCTCCTTCTCCTCGAGGTGAAAGACCCAAATTTTATTCTTGGTTAGATATATGTATCCAGCGATGAAAGTGTTGGAAGGTGTTACGAAGCCTGTGGTGAGACCCCGGAAATTCGCAACCCAAATAAACACACAAGATTTGAGAAATTAAAATCGGGAGGCTGTTCATCGCTGTCATCGGTGAAACACCAATGATCGGTTACACTTGGCGTTGCAAGTGTGAGGGAGCCTGCTGGGACTCTGCCAGGGCATGAGAGTCCCATCCGCAAGAATACGTAACATTCTAGATAGGATTACATTATTTATATGGAATATGGTTCGATGTTTTACAGACCCATTTTATGTATTTAGGCGGAGCAGGCCTCTATAGGAGAATTTTCTACTAGGCATTGCCAATCCCGTTGTAGGACCCCCCCCTCCCTCAGCAATGTGGTGTATAGGGAGACGGCATTCCGACGAGGCCGTGATTATAAAGAAGGTCGACATGTGGCCTTGAAAATACTTTTGTAAAAAGTATTTTATGTGAAAAGAATTGTAATTAAATTCTTTTAGACTATTGTATAAATAGTTGGGTATGTAATTATGGTAAGAGGGCCGTGATCGGACTCTTATGGACTGTCATTAACTATTAATTTTCATATTTTTGATTTAAATATGAATGAATGGGTCCCGGTAAAGGGACGTATTGAGGTGGTGCCAAACTATATTAGAACAAGCTAGTTTTAATATATGTTCTGTATAAGAGTGTTGAAATAAACTCTTATAGATTACTGTTATACAGGTTGTAAGTTGGGTAGAGCTCCCCGAATAAAGGAGACTCTGCCCGATTTTTTGTGAAAATATGGATCCCGATAAATGGGACACAACCATATGGTATCGGGTAACCCGAAATCCAATGTGAATTCCACAAAGTTGATCAGTTGTCAACTAACCCCCGGATTTAGGTGTCATAGCATGGTATCAGAGCATAGGTATACGACTACCTAGGGCTTGAGGGACATGGGCTTAGGCCATGGCTATTGCGGTGAAATTGATACCAACATCATAGCTTGGTATCGGAGTTTAGGTACACAACAGAGTTCACGGAACGGGTTTACCACCGCATGCAAGGTTTCATGTTGTGTTCGATATGTGTTCTATGTTTGTGATTGTTGATTGTCTGCACATTATGAAACTTATACATATATGATGTATATGGGAAATGTGATTGCGTGGTTATTGCGCGGGAAAATTATATGCATGGCATAATGTATATAGGAAAAAGTGGAATGCTAAGGTTAGGAAGTATAACCTTAGGGGTTAGGAAGTATAACCTTAGGGGTTCGGAAAATGAAATAAACCTGAAAGTGTTGAATTTTATTGAAATAAATAAAAGGAGTGGTTGGCAGGTAGCACCACTTAAGTGATTAACGGGTCAATTCATGGTTGTTAAGTCTATTAATAATTGGCATGTTCATTACTAGTTAGACTAAAATGGGATTAAATAAAGTTTGTTGTCATTTGACATGTGTAGATGGCAAGTCGAGGTCAAGGACGTAGAAGTCGTCCACGAGGTGCTAGCCAAGCACCACCAGTATTTGACCAACAGGCCTTTGATGAGGTTGTTGCTTGTAACTACGCTACCGTACAAAAAGCAAATGGTAGTCGTGAGGTCCGAAAGTAACCTCTAGAGATTTAAGGCACATCATCCTCCGACATTTACAGGGGGAGAGGGGATCTAGTGGTAGCTGATCATTGGTTCCGGCAGATAGAGAGGATTCTAGAGGCAATGGAGATTACCTCCAACGCTATGAGGATCAAGCTAGCCTGCCTGGGGCCAGAAGGTGAGTCCGCGCGTGGGATCACTAAGACCTCTCGGGACGTAGAGGCAATGACTTGGGAAGAGTCCATGGCCTCTTTATGAGCAAGTATTTTCCAGCCACTACTAGACATGCAAGGCCTAAGAGTTCCTAGAGCTGAAGCAGGTTCATGACGCGGATGAGCACGTACGCATTCACCAGTTGGCAATTTTGGTGATGACTATGTGGCCACAAACATGGCCAATGTCAAGAGATTCCGAATGGACCTAAGTTGTCCATTCGGGGTGTAGACAGGGCCTCCCGCCATGGGACATGGGACTTAGTGGCCTGACAACTCGGGCCATAGAGAGAGGATGAGATACTGGCATTCCCGATGCGAGTGCCTAAAGAAAAAGAGAATCAACCTCTTCAGTTTGAGAAAGAGACAGTAGGACTTCCGTCCCACGAGCGCCCTGTGCACAGTACACATACTGGTATCATGACATGCTTCTATTGCCATCAACTCGACATATGAAGCTGGACCGCCACGGAGGCATGTGTGGATCCTGGGGAGCCCGCCAGTTTAGCTCTACCATCTATGGGACAAAGGCAGACTTGGCATGCAGAGTTCCTTCTCACTGGTATGGGTGTGAGAACCCGCCGTCGCAGAGTGTTGACGCACACCTTCTAGATAGACACAAGGCCAGTATGGGTCGAGGTCGTGACATGGCTCATTGTGCTAGGATTTCAGGACCTGTGGGCGCATTCACGCCATTGTACCACGAAATGAGTGTGTAAATCAAATGGATATGGTGGTACGCTTTTCATACCATGAGAGCAATAAGTAACATGTTCATTATCGCATCTTGTGTGATAGGTTTGGGCTCGATAGTCGAGGCCCTGAAAGTCATTGTATGGAAAATTCTCCCCTAGGACCTAGGGTGAGAGTTGGTCAGATATGTCAAGATTGTGAGTCAAAGATCTCAAAGGTTCTGCTCATGGTGGACCTTCTCGGGAGCGGTGTATATCGGGTTTCATGTCCTTCGACACGGATAAGTCGACACCCATCGGGTTGTTAGGTGATTGTGACCTTAGGCGGTTATCATACTTGACACGGTCTTGAGTTGTGTAAGACAATACATGTGAGAGTGATAAGGTGAGGTGTGTAGAATTTCAGACGAAATTCTTTATGAGTGGGAGAGTGGGGAAACCCCGTGAAAATTCGACTTAAAAGGGTAAAACGATTATTTCACGAAAATCGAAATTTTCTATATATCTCGGATGACAAATTGTATCACACTACAATTGCCTCGCAGGAAATTCAATGACTCAAAAAAGTTTCACAAATTCGAGACAATCGAAATTTTTCGACTGTTAATAAGTCGCTGACTTCCGCTGACGAGATTTTACGAAAATCTCGTGGTCGTGAAATGGTTTAGGCTAAGTTCATTTAAAATAAAGTGAACTGAAGAAATAAATTGTTTCGGTAGAAACAGACCGAATAAAAGAATACGAACTACGACGAAAATAAAAATAAAATAATAATAATAATAATAATAATAATAATAATAATAATAATAAAATGAAAAGGATAAAAACAAAAAAACAAAAGAAAAGTAAAAAAAGGGTCGGGTGAGAGAGAGAAGGAAATTTTAATTTTTTTTTCTTCGCTTCTCTCTAAGATCTACGGAAATCGGACTATAAGTTTTCGTCGGAGCATAAGGTAAAGTTGATCCACACAATGAATGCTACACGTGGGTACCAAAATCTTGGAGTTTCATCAAACACCACGAGGTAGGGAATTTTCCTACTTAGGTTATTTCTAGCCTAAAGGTCATTTAATGGCTTCGATTCACAGAGGCCGCAGAGGTCAGAATTTCGGGCCTAAATTTTTAGTAATGTCAGAAGAATTTAGGAATTTTCTGGACTGCTTTGCATTGTCCGGCCGAATTCGATTGTTTTCAAATGGCCCAAAGTTGAATTTTCTGAACTGGTTCGACATCCGGACATGTGATTTTCGGGAATTATTTTCACGCAAAATGGGACAACGTCTCAAAATCAGACTCACATTAAAACAATAATAATAATAAATCACGTGTAAGCCGTGAACCAAGATGTAGATTCCCCTCTTTAAGGATGGAAAGACCCAAATTTTATTTTTGGTTAAACATATACATCCAAAGAATGAAAGCCCGCGAAGTAATGGATATATAAGCTCGTTAAGACCCTAAATTCGCAACTCAAATAAACACACATGATTTGATAAATTAAAATTGGAGGGTTGTCCAATGGGTTAAGTCATTGGGTGAAACAACAATGACTGGTTTTTCACCTAGCTAAAAGTGTGAGGAGCCTGGTCAGGTTTCTGCCAGGGCATGAGGAGTCTCATCTCATGCACAAAACAAACATTCTATAGGATCAGATTATTTATGCGGGAATATGGTTTGATGTTTTATGTACTCCATTTCATGTGCATTTAGGCGGGAGTAGCCTCAGGAGAATTTTCACGCATTGCTCACCCTTACAGTGACCCCCTTCAAATGTGGGGTATATTGTGGAGACCAAGGCCCGACGAGGCCTCTCTCTCTCGTGATTATAAAGAAAGTCGACATGTGGCCTTGACGATACTTTTGTAAAAAATATTTATGTAAAAAGAATTGTAATTAAATTCTTTTGGACTATTGTATAAATAGTCGGGTATGTAATTATAGTAAGAGGGTTGTGATCAGACTCTTATGGACTGTCATTAACTATTAATTTTCATATTTTTTATTTAAATATGAATGAATTGTTGGGTTACGGGCAGAATATCCAATCTGGTTGGAACATAAATGCAGCGGAATTTATAATTTTTATCCCTAAACCCAATGCGATCACATCGCTTCATAAAACCGGGCGAAGGGTAAACGAAACTTACCCTCTTGTAGATCACCGCCAAGCTGCTCAAAGTCTACGCCCCTTGGTTTATTTGGATCTTCAAACGTGCTGCCTTTTCCGGTAAAAACGACCACCCTCTACAAGTATCCACACACGAACAAATAATGAACGATCTTGTTGAATGCTAGTTCAGGTTCGTCTTCTCAAAACGAAATTAGTCTCTCTGCTTTTGTTGCCAGAGAAAGACACTACAACTAAAATATATATGTCTCCACATGTATATTTCCATATAAGTTCATAGCTCTAGTCAAAAAACGACTTTATTATTATATATTTAAAACTCTTTTAAATAATAACAATTTAAATTCAAATCATTATCGATAAGGAAACGAATTTATATTATTATATATATTTAAAACTTTAAAAACCCTTACGTATTATTTCCTCTTATCCAACAAGAAAACATAACAAATTAATTATTTGTTATACTTAAATCACGAATTTAAACTTTCTCAAATTAAATCTCGAATTTAAATAACAACTGATATTATATGTAATCAAATAATCTCATCATTTTAAATTACTACAGGAGGAAAAACCATAACCAAGTATTATTCGCTCTAATGTGCATCCACAGTTCAATTAACATTGTAGTATGGCTTCCAAATCACATTTTTTGATCCTACCAAGTCATGGGTGGTCTCTAGCAAGACATTATGACCACTCAAGTTAAATGAAAAGCCTGCATCCACAACCTTAATATAGCTAATGACATAATCCTTTGTCTCATGATATCTTGATAGAATATAAGGCATGGACAAAGTCAACCTATATCGCTCTATCTTTGATTACCGAAACCCAATTAGACTGACTAAACAAATGACACATTCCATCAATTCATTTGAGCAAACGGCTACGCATTTCGCCTCACTGTCGAAATCCCGTAGATATCTCTCCTCATAATAAGAGGACACCCCATCTTAATCGCTCATATCTCACTACATAATTCTTATTATGTTCAAGTATAACCTTTATAGTCATCCGATTAAAGACAACGTTTGATTATATCAAAACACAATATTCCTTATGTTGAGAACTATAGTGGATCTTCGTGTCAAAGGATTAAATGACACAACTATTAGAGATTAACTTATGACTTTGATCCACATGTATTAATCTTCAAGACGGCCCTGTCTAATATTTGCCTTCAACAAATAGATATAAATTTGATTTCAGATCTCATACATATGGTTCATCCCATGAATATCAATCAAACTTTATACTATCTTAATTCATTGTTAGTCTCCATAATAATGAACTCATTAGGGGACATTTAGAATAATTAATGTATTATTATTCAAGGACATTATATATAACAGACATGCAAATCATCATAATAATAAATTTCACAATAGTCAAAAATACCATGTTCATACACAAATCAGCATTCATTACCACTATTAAATTAGTCATCCTAGTTAAATGGAATTTATTTATAACTGCAAACCATATTGTGAAATGCTCAGCTTTTAATATACATGCTCAGATAAAGAAAAAGTTGAAATAAACTCTTATGGATTACTCATATACAAAGTTGTAAGTTAGGTAGAGAGCCCCCAACAAAGGGGACTCGCCCGATTTCGCGAAAATATGATCCCGATAAATGGAACACAACCATGTGGTATCGGGTAACCCGAAATCCAAAGGAATTCCACTGGTTGACGGGTTGTCAACGGGATCCCGGGATTTGGGGTGTCACAAAGAACATGATGATTATGATCCAAATGATATTGTGATATTAGAATCCCTAAATTATTATAAGCTAAAATTCTTAACAAATGATTGGATATTAAGAACCTTAAGCCTCAAATATTTTTACAAGAATCAATAACAATTATATAGTTGGTAGTCTTTGTCAAGAATGAAAAAAGAAATATCAGACTAGGCTAAGATAGAAAATTTAAGAACAAAAATATAATTGATGATTATAACTTTAGATTTAAATCTAATAGAAGATAATACTGAAGAAGCTTACAACCAAGATGAAGATCTTAGTGAAATGTTTTATTATAATTTGAATAAAATGGAAAATCCAAATGAAGATTATGAAAATTTTGAAAACTAAGATAATGAGTAAAATAACAGTAAGATATTTATTGATGAAAACTCTAGACAAAATACATGGAAAGAAATCTATAACGCCCCATTTTCCCCCCTCTTCGAAGCGAGGTCCCGCTTGACTAGCCATCAACTTCAGACTTCAGGCCTTAGGCTTGCTGCAGACACACACCTAAGTCTCGGCACTGGTCGATACCAATTACTGGGTGGACACCAGCATTCGGGACACCACTTTCGATATGTCCCTTAACCGACCCATTCATTCTTATTATTTAAATTAAAATATGAGAATTGGGACACTTTAAACACGGTTCTCGCAAGAGTCCAACTCAAAAGCTCCTCTACCATTGGTTACACACCCGACTATTTTGAATTATTACCTAAAAGACCCTAATTACAATTCTTTATACAAAAATACATGTTAGGAACTAGTTTGTCCTTAAAAATCTTACAAAAGATTTCTCATGCCACATGCTCCGCCTCTTCTTCACAATCAATGCCTCGTCTCGAAAGGCCGTCCACCAGGCCGCACCTCACCTAAAAGGGTTGTCCCATGAAGGGTGAGCCACGCTCAGTATAGAATACCTCCTTGATCGTGGTGAATCATGCATGCATTTCCATTGAATTCTCGATGTTCTTTATAGTTCAATTGCATGATTCACAATCATTTTCATTAATATTACGCTAATCCCTCATATTATATTGTTCTATAGAATATGGCGATGTTGGAAACAAACGGGCAACTAAAAGACAGAAAAACAAAACAGAAGAAGAAGTGACAAAAGTCAGACAGCTAGGTGCTACCGTACGCTAAAGAAGAAATTTACCCTTCACCGCAACGTAGCTCTCGCTTGCTAAGAGCCCTCACGTAAAGAAACCAGAGCTTAAAATTTTAGGGCTCGGATTACCGCGGGCGTAGCAAGGTCCCCTTCCTAAACGGAACTCGTAAAACTCCACTTTGGGCATTGATAGGCCCACTTCATAAGGTATAAAATGGAAGATTTTTCGAAGCTGAAGGGGGATTGGATCAACAAGAAGAAGACGATACAAGAAGAGGGAGATCAATAGAGACGGATTCGGGAAAGATCGCGAAGACAGATTTTTCTATAGTTCTTCCCTCAACCTACTTCATGATTCGAATTCTTCAATCTATAATGAATAATATGATGAACTAATTCTTTTTTCTAGGGTTTTGTCAACCCTAACCATAGTTTGGATGGATTGGATTTTCGCCTGACTTATTTTAATATTATTATGAGTTCATGTTCGCTTTAATTCGGATTTAATTACACATTATCTGCCAACTGACATGCTAAAGCTAGGAGTTTGAGAGATCTATGAGAAGATGACTTAGGACATGAGCTAAAGCAACACTTGCAGTCAAAGAATAGAGATATTATTCCAGATCGCAAGTGTGGCACTGTGGTTTGCAATGCTAGGGCGTTTAGAGTCGAGGGCCCAGGCAAAGATGCAATACATCCCACTCGGGCGTAGATAGGGTAAATATATCTAAAGAGAGAATATCTAGAAAAGATCAACCCACCAACATAACTCATGAAACATTTCCAATAAGTCCTTAATTGAATCAATATCCATCAAGTGTAGTAGGAGACTGTGAAAAACCCTAGGTTTCTCATCACGATATAATTCAATACATCCAATTTAAGTTTTGGTTAATTTAGTAATTTAGTAGTAAATTCGCTTTAGGATTAGGATCCAAATATCAAGCCAAGTCATTAAATCAGTAGTCAACACGCCTTCTCTCTTCGTAGGGAATGACACCTGATCAACTACTGCAATACGCCAACTCAACGCATATACTTGATGCCATTTACCCGATTTGCATTTCCCACCTAATTTTACACACTCACGCTAGCGGCCTATCAAGTTTTTGGGGCTGTTGTCGGGGAGAAGTTTAGCGTTGATGTTGACAACCGTGCCATAGATAGTACTTTGGATCAATGTTTTTTTTTTTTTGTTTTTTTTTTTTTAGCGCTTCTCACTTCTTGATAATTTCTTTTTACTTTTATTCCTGGTTTACGTGTTCTCCTTTATTGCATCCATGTCGTGGATTTGTTTCGTTGATCCCATCTCTTGCGGATTTCAGAAAGCATGAGGTATGCAAAGACAAGATCATTGTGGAACGCTCTATTCGATCCTCAACTGTAACGGACACGCATCTATTACGAGAAGCCCACGAACTCGGCCCGAAATCATGCAAACATCAAGTAGACGCAAGACATTTATCTACATGATGTGGATGGAACCATTGCTGGACAGATGGACAGAACCATAGAAATTAGGCAACCACACCCTTCGTGCAGCCCGATAATCCCCATATGCTCCTTGAGGAGTTTGCCTTGCCACCGACAGTTGTTCAGTTAGCTATACGACGACCACCTATACAAGCGAACATCTTTGAGTTAAAAGGAGTAACTTTGCAGATGCTTAATAATATACAATTCCATGGGCTACCTAGTGAGAATCCAAATGCACATTTGACCAACTTTATTGAAATATGGATAATACCAAGTATAATGGAATAACGGAAGAAGCCTCATACTCGCGGTTATTCCTCATTGTCACTTAGCGGACCGGGCTGCTACTGGTTGACCAACTAGCCTGTGACCCATCACCTCATGGAATGACTTTGAGTAAAATTTCTAACCAAATTTTTCCCATCCTCAAAAATAGCTCAATTGGTGCAAGAAATTAATACATTTAGACAATTTGAGGGGGAGAACCTGGCCGAGGCTTGGGAGAGATTTCATGAGCTATTAAGGAGATGTCCACATCAAAAATTAACTAAGTGGATGCAAGTGCATACGCTCTACAATCCGGGCCTTCAAGCGACCAGCTAAAGACACCATCGATGCTTCATCAGAGGTGCTCACGAAGAAACCATATCAAGCCTATGAGATCTTGGAGGATACAACTACTAATACTAATCACTAGCCTAGAGATAGATCGGCACCTAGGAAACCCCTAGCAGGAGCAGACACAAATGTTATCAGCAACCTAGTAAACCATGTCGCACAGTTAACTACACAACTACATAAGCAATGTGGTATAAGAATGCTATCTGTAATAATCCATGAAAATTAGAATCTCACTATGGACAAAGACAAGACTATAGAGTGTCAATGTATGATGACAAGAGCAGTCTAATATGAATCACAGAATCAACTACAAAGAAGGGCAAGATGGAGGCAATGGCATCGGGAACATATACCAAAAATCAAAATCAAGGCTAAGAACGGAGAGCAAATCGTAATAATCGTAACAATCATAACTATGGATGGAGGAATAATCATAATAACATGCCACTACCCCGAGTGAATGAACCACCCCTAAGAAGAAAGTAGACTTGGAGCGTGACAGACAATGCTCACTTCGCACAATCGCCTTTATGAATGAGTAGACCATGCCACTTTATAGAACTGCATCAAATTCCAATTGCACAATCGGGGCAAAGACAACTCGAGAAACTAGGTACAAACGGCCAAATGGCTAACTGCTGACTCGAGAGGCGTCGAGGAGCACAATCGAGTATTTCCGAAGTGAGCTCCTAGAGGCAAGAAGGTAATGAATATGTAAAAGCTACATTAAGGAGGTAAAGAACTAAGAGTGCCCGTGGCAACCACCAGTGACAGGGAGGTAGAGATAGAAGAAAGTAACCTCAAACCTCAACTGTGGCCGACAAGGTAGTAGGAACCCACCCGTAGTGCTTAGTGGAAAAAGAAATGCAGTCCGAGTGTAGACCACAATTTAACCCAACCCATCATCCAATTTGCACCTCAACGCCTTAAGAAGAGTAAATTGGACAAGCAATTCACCAAGTTTCTAGAGGTGTTCAAGAAACTGCATATAAACATTCTGTTTGCCAATGCATTAGAGCATATGCCCAGCTACGTGAAATTCATGAGGGAAATATTGTACAAGAAATGAAGACCGCTGACTTTGAGAGACAAGAAAACCTCACCGAGGAGCGTGAAATATCTCTCAGGTCAAACCCACAAAGCATAAAGACCCCGGCGCAATATACCATGGCAATTGAAATTCACCTGTAGAAGGCCTCAGGTGATCCTGG
This sequence comes from Tetrastigma voinierianum, assembly GCA_016808115.1. Classification (NCBI taxonomy): domain Eukaryota; kingdom Viridiplantae; phylum Streptophyta; class Magnoliopsida; order Vitales; family Vitaceae; genus Tetrastigma; species Tetrastigma voinierianum. Next base: position 29,057 of record JAEQBH010000510.1, read on the forward strand.
GAGCGCATCAACCTCATGCCGCTATTCATATTCGCACTGTTAGGGATTAAAGAACGCCGCCAATCACTACCACACTTCGGCCATTAGTCGATAGGTCACCGAAAAACAATTTCTAGGGGGTGATATAGAAGATGTTCTGGTTAAAGTGGACAAGTTCATCTTTCCGGTAGATTCCATTGTTCTGGATATGGAAGAAGATAAAGAAATACCTATCATTCTGGGTATGCCATTTCTAGCGACCGCAGGCGTTGATTGATGCGCAGCCGGGAACTAAATTGAGAGCCCAAGGAGAAGAAATCACCTATGTATTCCGGCCCACGAAACACCCAGATGATCGATCTAACATGAGATACTCCTGACTTTCATCCCAGCAGTTCTGCAAGGTGACGGGTAAACTTCTCCGATAAGTCTCAGGCTACACAAAGAGTTACCTGTAGATCAAGGCCATGGCAGCAAAAATAGTCCATCCACCCTGAGCAACGATTTTGAGCACTACGGAGGTGGGTTAGCATTCCCAATTCCTCTAGAATACAACATGGATATGCAGGAATGTCGAGCTAACGATGTCAAACATAGCGCTTCTTGGGAGGCAACCCAAGCATTGTGAGATTTTCTTTTTCCCTAAACTCGTATGACTTCCATTCCTTGACCGCTTTAATGTAAAAAATTTTGTTTCAAGGTTCTACCCAGGCTACTTAATAGATAGGTGAGTCTTAAACCCAAAGGGCAAAAACACAGTTTCCCACACATTCTGGTTCGCCGCAGCTTAGCCTCTTACGCCGCAGCGGAGGGCAAAAACTCAATCTCAGCCTTTCTTATCCACCACTAAGTGAGTTTGCTACACCGGGCCGCGAGGAGAACAATTTGAAATCATCTTCGGGTCCGCAGCTAGTCGGAGCCCACTTCACCCCCCGCGAGGCTCTAACCTTCGCAAATGGTAGGGTCCTTCGTCGTGGCGTAAGCGAATTTGACCGAGCCCTAAATACCTCAGATCCATTTTGTCCTCCACCGCCACGCTCTTCGTCTCCTCGCTTCTTGTCCTGCGCGTTGCAAATTTCTAGCCAACCGCGACTATTATAGCTCCCAAGAAATCTGTCCTAGCCAAACAACACCGCTCCGACTCCACATCATGTGCGGCACCTCCCCTTCGGACGACTCGTGCCGATTCATCTCTCGGGAGGCCAAGCGGCTCTACCACAAGTTGCTTTACAACCATTCATTTGTTTTGGAGCGGAGTTTTCCTGCCTCCAACGCATTCTTCAACTTCACAATCTAGAACAGAGGATGGCAAACCCTGTGTGCCCTTCACCCTCGTGAGGACCCGATCGCATGAGAGTTCCACCCAACTTGCCTTCGTGGTTGGCACCATCAGGTTTATCCGGGGTGTGTGGGTCGACTTCTGTGGCACCCGACCATCAACCGCATCTAATACCACGGAGGATGACAAGGAGGAGTACCCAGCATTATTTGTGGACAATCGACTTCGAACTTGATACCGAGCACACACAAAGGTCAGGAGTATGGACACTACCCGTCGACCGGCGAGTTCACCACATTTCAGATGCACGTGCTCACGCCCTTGGCGAAGGTTTGGTATAATTTTCTATGTGTTAAGATTAAACCTTCACTGCATCTCAGTACAGTCACAAAAGACAAGACGATCCTCTTATATGCCATGACCAAGGGGTTTCAATTCGACATTGGGACGGTCATCGAGCGGCCATTGAGTTTCCACCTAAGGACGCCTAACGGAGCCCGATCCAATCTCTTTCTCCGATCACCTAGCTATACTGTTTCATTTGGGTCCCGATGTTTGATTTCGAGAGCAAAAAGAACGCTCCCATTCATTGCCTAGGGCGGTCTGAATCTCCTGATGAGTCAAATGGATGAGGATACCGGGACGAGGACATCCCAACAGCCCACACCCAAAGACAGTGACTTCAGGATGGCGACCCATGTCCTTCAACACCCCGCCTCGGGTCTAATGATCCATGCACTTACCAATTCGCCAACTTATTAGATGAGAGTCTCGTGAGCATCGGCGTCTGTTAGATAAGACCCATTGAGGCTGAGATGGTCGCCATCCGCGCGCCAAGACCGTGACGCTTCGCAGAGTTAGCCCAGCCTTCTCATTTCACACCGCCACCACCGCAGTTGATTTATCTAGACGATCTCTTTTACCTTTTTCTGTTTACTTTGCTATTGAGGACACTTCCGTCCGTTTTGGTTTAGGTATGGGTGTATGGGATGTGGATTTTTATGCCTTAGTATTTTGGTTCAATTTGACCTAGTATTTTGATTTAGTTTATTGCCACATTAGTTTATCTTTAGTTTATTGTCACCTTAGTTTATCTTCAATATTTTTTTTTTTTTGTTTTAAGCCTCATTTTTCTTTATTTATTTATTTTTTGTGTCTTGTTTCATCTTGGTTATGTTAGTTTGTTTAAGGACCAAGCCTAGTCCCCCATGCACCAACATTATAATAATGAGAATTACAATGTCGAGCGGTATCACACCTTACCTTTAATCGTGATGGTAACAAACAAATCGCAGCACAAATTCGAAAACCAAGTGGTTCACCGACATAGGACCTCACAGGACGAAGGGACCGTGACTGTATGAAGTTGAGGACGACCATGCTTGTCTCCCACCTTGTAGGCTTAAGACATAAATTTCCAAAATAAGCTACCACACACACACACACACGTGATCCCCGGGGTATGCCTTGACTCCAGACTCACCATGCAAAGTAGTCCTTCCACGAACCCTGAAGGTTTAAACACCTAAGTGGTGGGAAACCATAGCAAAAGAGGATCGCCTTTGAGCCCCAATGTTAAAAAGGGCTACAGGGTTGAAATAAGCGGATTAGCCAATCTAATCCTGCATTACGTCCGAGGGGTTTTTCAAAGCCTAATGCCCTGTGCCAACTGGCCGAGAGCCATTGACTTCACGCCCGCTACATGGAACAAAGGATGGACGATTTCCACAGTCTAAGGCCTCGAGGTTTGGGTGAGTGTTCAGGGTGAAGTTTGAGGGGAACTGAATGCCCGGTGCCCTTAACCAACAGGTAGGGAGTCATCAACGGATCCCTGCTACAAGAACCCTCACCCAAAACTTTTTGGCACTAGCACTCCAATTCATTAGAGCTAACCCCATAAAGCTCCGATGAAGTGAACCCGTTCGCTTCACCTTTGTGCTAAGCCATTCCAACTAGGTGAGTTAAACTCAAGTTTGGGTACTAAAGTCAATCTATACATTGGAGATCACACTCAATCCACGAGATTATTTAAGGACTATCGAGCACTACAAAAGGAGGGTCAATCTGCTTCGTTAATCGAGACTAAACTTTAATGCAAGTCCTCATAACAAACGAACCAAGGCAAAAGCTCCAGTTCACTGAACCCGTGCATATGGACGCTTGCTATCACGTGTGTGCTTAACCCATATCACAATATTAGCTGCAGGTTATTCTTGCAGCCCTGCTAGAGACTATTCTCGTCGGGACGCAAGAAGCTAAGTTTGGGGTGTTGACGGAGTGAATCATGCATGCATAACATTGAATTTCGATGTTCTTTATAGTTCAATTACATGATTCACAATCATTTTCTATCGATATTACGCCAACTCAGCAGACAGTATCGTTATATAGAATATGGCGATAAGAAACAAACGGACAGCGCTAAAAGACGAAAAACAAAATGTATGTAAGTGACAAAAGTCGACAATGTGGCGTTACTAGCACGCAGCTAGCGAATCTACCTTCGTTGTAGTAGCTCTTCTCAGTTGTAGCTCTTCGCCGCAACGAAGAACCCTTCACTAATAAATAATCAAGAGCTAAAAATTTTAGGGCTCCTGGATCGGCCACAAACAAGCCACCTTTTCCACGGCGTAGCGAGGTCCTTCAAACGGAACTCGCAACCCTAATTTTCCGTGGGTTTTTACGTCGCGCCTGCAATGAAGATTTTTCAAGCCGGAAAGGGGGATTGGATCAACAAGAAGAAGGAGATACAAGCAGAGGGAGATCAATAGAAATGGATTCGGGAAAGATCGTGAAGACGGATTTTTCTGTAGTTCCCTCAACCTACTTCATGATTTGAATTCTTCAATCAGAATATCATTATGATGAAATCACTATTTTCTAGGTTTTGTCAACCCTAACCACAGTTTGATGGATTGATTTTTAGTTTTAACTTATTTGAATATTAATATGAGTTCATATGTTTGCTTTAATTCTAGATTTAATTACATGTTATTGTCTGGCCAACCGTGACATGCTAAAGCTGGGAGTTTGAGATCGAGAGAAGATGACTTCTAGGGACATGGTTAAAGCAACACTTGGGTAGTCGAAGAATAGAGATATTCCAGACTGCAAGTGTGGCACTAAGGTTTGCACATTTAGGCATTTCAGAGTCAAGGGGTTGAGGCAAAGATGCAATACATCCCACTGGCGAGATAGGCAAATATATCTCGAGAGAGAATATCTTGTAGGAAAGATCAACCCGCTAACATAACTCATATGAATACTTCAATAAGTCCTTAATTGAATTGACATCCATCAAGTATGGTAGGAGACGGTAAGACCCTAGGTTTCTCATCATCGATATAATTCAATACATCCAATTTTAAGTTTTTGTTAATTCTAGTAATTTAGTCGTAATTCGCTTTAGGATTAGATCCAAATATCATCGAAGTCATTAAATCAGTAGTCGACACGCTTCTCTTCGAGGGAACAACACTTGACTAACCACTACACTATGTCAACTTGACGCGTATACTTGCGCACACGGGTTTGCATTTCCCACCTAATTTTACACACTCACGCTAGCATCGTCACTCCTAAGGCATACTTCCTACCTAAGTGTATGCAATGTCTAATTACCCATTTCACAATCACATCTCCAATAAGAACATGCTAATCCCATATGGAACTCTACATGTCATGCCATGAAACGAGATGCGACTAATATGTAATATGTACCCGAGTCCACGACTCCTCACACAACTAACCCATGAAAACCCGTCATTCTAGATGACATCCAATGATCATTTTCAAAACAAATTTCATTTGTTTATAAACCAAAAGTTTTTTGGATGATACATCACAATGATCATTTTATATTCAAAATCCATTTTATATTCAAAATCATGCTCCTTTGAGTGGATAGCGAATTTTTAGTGTTGCACCTCAAACTCCGCAAACCTAGACACTTTTACGGCTTTTCACCGCCAGGGACTATGTCTGACCATAATTAGCGAGTCTTTCACCCAAGGGGGATCTATCCCAAATTGCTGATACCTGGCACATATTTTCTTTAACATTTCAATCAACCATTCGACTCTGTTGGACGTTGTCTCATTTAACCGAGCCCACCTAATCAAACACAGTGTCGATTTACCAACCATGCACTCACACCCATTTAATGCGATGTCCACATGCATAAGCAATGCAATTATGCCATTGCAAGTTATATCATGTCACATGCATAATGAATGTAATATGAGACATTTACATACCATGTTTTATACTCAGTATCATGGATAATTATATCAACTGCATATAATTTACATCCATCCATGTCAATATATCTAAACACGAATATATCAACATAAATCAGCACATAGTCCAACATGTCAGCATAACAAACAGTCCATACACAGGCTGTAAAAATAGGCCACAATAGGGCCACAAACCTGGCCACAACCCGGCCTCAGAACTGCCCAGAAACTATCCACAAACAAGCCACACACACAAGCCATGAACCAGCCACAAAACAAAAACTGTCCAATACAACTCTTTGAAAAGAGTATGAAACGCCTGAATATTTGGGCACTAAATTCCATTCACTAGAATATGGTTAGATTCTATGCTCAAATAGCTTTCCTTAGAGTCTAAGAATGCATGAATCGGAGTTTAGACGAGAAAGTTATGGTCGTCCAAAGTTGAGGCTGCCGATTTCGCATTGGGTGTGCGAAATTGTTTAGAACAGTCCTTGTATAAATGAGTGCAACTTGCAACAACTTATAACACACTTCTTGCCAAGTATCATAGATAATTATATCAAACACATATAATTTACATCCACTCACGTCGATATATCTAACATGCACATATCAACATAATTCACAACACAATCCAACATGTCACACACAAAGGATCCTCAAGTTCAAACCCCAAAACAACAAGGCATCACCCAACCTCAATCCGCCGTGAACCAGTCCCGATTCAAGCCACCATACCATTTCCTGTTTAGGCCATAAGCAGCCCCCAAACACCCGAACACTCAACTAGTTCCAAAACAGCAATCCTGGAAGCCAAAACAAACTAAGAAACAAGTCTTAGACTTTCAATAGTTCGGTCCAATTGTCTTTGAACCAGCCCTACTGTTAGGGCTCAACCCAATGGCCATTGAATGGCCCTTAAGCATGAAATAACCAAAATAGGAGAAAACCCTACCTTTGAAGACAATACTACTCTCGGCCTGGTCGAACGTCTGAATGGAGGAGCAATGATCCTCCCTCCCTTTCTCCTCCTCTTCCTTTCCTTTCTTTTCTCCTTTTCTTTCTTTCTCTTTCCTTTTCTTTTGTTCCTCATATACTCCTCCCCATCGAACTGATTTCCTTTCCTCCCACCAAGTTGATCTCCACTTAGTAGTGTGACACATGGTTTCCATGTATCACCCACATGATCCTCCATCCATGACAAGTGTCATGGATGGCACTCATATCTTCTCCATGTGTCTTTAAGACACATCTTTCATGCCACGTGCATAATGCCATGTGTCACATGGCATCACCCGATGCCTCGAAATACATGAAATTCAGACTTTCTCGGAATTCAACGAAATTCATATAATTAACTAGATTTCGCAAGATGAACTCAACGGTGTAATCCGTTTCGTTATCCGAGATCTAGAGAAATTTCAGGTTTTCAACCTATACCATAGCGGTGATCCACTATTTCTATCTCTTATTTGAAAAAGTTCAAATTTACTTGGGTTTTCACAAAATCACAAATAAATCAAGATTTAAATGGCAGAAAAATGCAAAATATAAAGGAAACTATATACCTAATGATAAAAAAAAATGTTTTGAAATTTGCTTACCTTTATCTAAAAAAGCCAGTCCAAAAAAATATATAGAACTTACAAACATAATAATTCTCAATATAATAGAAAATTATAATAATGCTTACCAATAAACATACATATAGATCCAAGTAAAATACGAAAATTTATTGAAAAAATAAAGAATAAGAATGAAGGACAAGCATCCGAAAATAATTAAAAATCTAATAAAAAGAGAACTAGGAAATTTGTCTCCAAAAGATAAGAGAAAAATAAAAGAATATGGACTCAACAAAAAATGGAAAAAAATTGTAATAGAAAGAGTCAAACTAATAAAGAAAGCATATGATAGATCCCCTTAGGAAAAAATTCAATTTTTGGTAGAAAAAAGAAAAAATACATAATGAAATTAAAAAAAGATAGAAATCTTATTAGATGAAGCTTTAAAGGCAATAAAAAAGTAGAAAACAAACTAGAAATATTAGAAAATAGAATGATAAATATAGAAATACAACAAAATACTCATAAGTATAGGAAAAGATCCAAAATATATTAAAGGAACTAATGGGAAAATAGTTGAACAAATAATATTTAGAAAATATCATGAAAGAACAATAAAAAATGAAGATATAGAAAAAGGAAGTCTAGATGAAAGGTTATTAGAACAATACTTAGAGTTAGAAATAAAAAGAAAAATCAAAAAAGGAAAACAAGTAATAGAAAAAGAAATTGTAGAAGAATGAGTCAAATAAGTGAAAGTAAAATAGAAGATATAATGATAGAAATACATAGAATGAATTTAAATAAAACAAAAGATGTGAATCCTATAAGACACATAGGAGGACCTAGCAAGATAAAAGAAGAATATCAAGAAACATTTGAAAACAATAGACATAGACTATCAAAAGGATATTAAAACAATATTAAATAAATTGTCACAGACAATGACGTTACACTTTATGTCACAAGGAAGAAATTGGGATAATAATACTAAAACCCAAATAATGATAGGACCATTGACAGGATGTGCTATAAAATGATGGAAAGGATTATCAGCCCCTAGTTTTAATGTAATTACAAATAACACCACTGTAGCATTCGAAAGTAGCATATTCGAAGGAGTAGATACTCTTATTAAGTAACAATATTAGATTCTGAACTGATAGAATGACAAACAATATAGAGCAAAGAAGGAAAGATATAAGATATACTAGAAATAACTTAGCACAATTACAAATTTGTAAGATGAAAGATATATATGAATATACATGTGAATTTAGTAAATGGTATTATGATGCATTTGATAACAATATGAACATAACAATCTTAGCAAATACATACTATGAGAAATTACCAGGAAAATAGAGTAGTCTTTCAGAAGAATAAATGAAAAATAAAAGAAAATGAATCAGTGATGCACTAGAAGCCAGAATAAAAATTTTAAAGAAAATATTAGTAGAATTATGCACCTAGAAGTATATTATAAAAGGTATAAGAAATGGAGAGAAGATATTTTGTGATAAAATATAAAATATTTACAAAATTTAGAAAACAAATAGAAAAGTCAAGAAGAAGATTTACAAAATATAAAAGATTTAGAAAATAATGGAGAAACCCATTTAAAAAATATTACAAGAAAATATTTAATTATAAAATGAGGAATATTACACACAACACATCAAGAGATAAAAGTAAATGCAAATGTTGGAAATGTGGAGAATTAGGACATAACAGTAATGAATGTCAAAAAGAGAAAAATACATTTATCATATGGGGAGAATATAAAGAAAATGATTTATAAAATATATTAAGTTTTGACAGTGAAATTAGTAGTGTTTATAGTGAGAATGATAATAGTTCCTCAAAGACTGATACAGAATGAACAAGGAAATAATTGAAGAGGATAATATTTCTGAATTTGAAGTTATTAGTGTAAAAAAAGATCATGAAGGATATAGATTAAAAAACATTTTTGATAATAGAAAATCCAGTGTCTAAATTTTGATCTGAAAGCCCTAGGAGAAGGATTACTAAGATACCTAAATAAAAAATATATGCATAAAAAATTATACAATCTATAAATACCAAAAGATAGAAAGAAGTATAACAATTAACAAAGCTCAAGGAAACATAAAACTCAATCTACTAACAAAAGAAATTATAAATGAAACATTAAGTAGGATAAAAAATAAAAAAGTAAGAGAAAAAATAAAATATGTATATTTAGATGAAGTACAAATAATAATAAAAGCATTATTCCCTGAAAATCTAAATACACCGATGAATTTTTAAGTTTACATGACAAAAGACTAATACAACACATGAAATCACTTTTAGTATCAGGAAATTTAGCATATACAAAACTACAAATGTTTACATGTTACATGGCATTTGAATCCAGGGGTCGGGTTGACCCGTCAGCCTATGGAGATATACTCGTGGATGTCGGGTAACTGACACCGCTCCACGAAAATCGATGAGTCTCCTTTGTACGAGGCCTACGAGTCTGACATACCATCCGGCGATTCTGTAATACGCGAGTCCGTAAACAATCAAAATGAGTAAAAATGGCCACGTGGGCCCGTACATCAATACTCACTAAATACATATCAACTATATAACATAGTTCAAGAGTTAAGAAATCACTCTTAATTCAAAACATATATTAAAATTTAAAGTTTTAATACATGTTATCTGAAATGAATACGAAACCCATATTCAGGCTTTCTTCTAAAATGCGGCCTCCCCAATGAGCGTCGTCTCATAGCAGCGCTCCACAGTACACACGAAATAGTAATCCGCCACGACAAGGTAAGCGAAGCCCGAGTAGTGATAATTTCCACACGGTTTACTCCTTCTGAGTGCACATGTCATGGTAAAACAAACACACTGAAGCCAAATACGCTGATCCTGCTTGAATGTCTACGTCACGCGTCCGCGTGTTTCGAGTCTTCACGAGCTCCCTCCTGCACAAGTCGAATGCGAGGTAAAAATCTGATTTTCAAAACAAAAGCTTTTTGTTCTCGAAAACTTACTCTAGGAAGTTCAGTAAAATTTATTAGACTGACCCTCAGGCGAATCTATTGGATAATCCTCCGAAACAATTCATGGGCCCCTCCAACGTGAATTGTTAGACAATCTCCCAACACAATTATCCGGAAAATCTTAAAGTCGAAATTCCTTTACATAAACATTTTTCGTTTGTTTTTCTTTTCATGCTCGTAAAACTGCTTTAATATACAGGATTTGCCCACAGTGCATATGGAATACGATTATGCGATTAAAATATTCATGCTAGTATATTTTCTTATATATATTAACATAAATAAATTCTACCACGATTCATGTCATTCAAATTACAACAATAACACCAAAATTAGCTCTGTAAATTAATTAACGTCAATGATTCGAATCACCCGACCACACAAAATCACGCATGACAAAATCACGTGAGCAGTGAAACCTCGGGTCGGCCAACGTTCCACGACCTATGATAAGGATTTTCTCCTTTCGGTTCAAATGTTTTGAGGCAAAAATCACGAGCTAAGTCAAGCCTTAGAATATCACAACCATTCACATGTCTTAGCGAAAGAATAACACAAGTAGGAGAAGACCCTACTCTTGGGTTGTCGGAGCTCCACCAATCGGTTTCCACCACGTAGCCCTCGTGGCGTAAAATCAACTTTGCTTCTTGCTCACATTCGACAAGCGGTCAGAGCAGTGGGGAAATCTAGAGATAAGTCGTGACTCTCTCTCTACAAATCGCATCTCATTATACTGCGTTTTCTCGATTTTTTGAGAAGAAGACTATTCTTTCTTTTGTGCTATTCATTTGCTTTCCAATAATTTCATCCATGTCCCTTTAAGATTTGGATTTTGACATGGCTTAATCTAAGCCATTCGTTTCTGTCGTCTCACTAATCATGCGACATGTGTCACATGGGTGCATGTAGTAGGTAGCTTTTGTCATCGCATGTCTTTCCGCAATGGTTTTACGACAATGAGCCTCCGGTGCCTCAGAAAAACATAAAATTCCATTTGTCTGGAGATTGTGAGAATCGGCGTGGTAGTTAGATTTCGCGAGAAGATTCCAATGGTGAAATCCATTTCATCATCCAAAATCTAGAAAAATTTCGGGATTTGACTAAAATTCTCAGATTTTACCCTTTTCGAGAGAAAATTCGGTACTCTGGGTTTACATTACCCAAAATATAATATTAATCTAGGAGATAAAGATTTTGATAATAGTTTAAGTTTTTATGATAGAAGGAAATAATTTAATAACAATGTATTATAGTGCCTTATATATACTAACAAATTCAAACTATGGTAGGATTTACCAAGATAAGCCATTTATAGAAATTAGTGATGAATGTAGAGAAATTGCTTAAATAATAGAACCTCAAAAGTTGAATAGGATAGAAATACCAACAAATTATATTTTAAGTCTTGAAGACAAATTCCTGAAGAAAATCATATACAAAGAATTGATATACTCATATTTAGGGGAAACTCCTTAATATGAAGCAATAGCCAAAATGATATAAGAAGGAGAAGTTTCCAAAAAATCATAAGAGAAGAAGTATATTCACCTTTCCTAATATTAGGAAATTACTATAATGGAGAGAGAGAAGTTGCAGAAGCAAAATTATTAATAGATATTGGTGCTAGTTGCAACCATATCCAAGCTGATAAATGTGAATGACAGGAAGTATAACAAGCTCATATATTTTTAAGCATTATGATGGTCAAACATTATAATGTAATTTAAAGGTAAAAATACCCATAAGATTACAATGAATAACCTTTTTGGTAGACTGCTACAAAGATGATAGAATGCAAGGAAATAGACATTATGATATTCTATTAGGAAATAGTTTCCTAGATAAATTAGATAAATATAAGATTACTAAAGAAGGAATAGAAATAGATAGTGAAAACATATGTATTTTCTTGGAAAGACAAAAATGAAAGAAATCACATTCCCCACTATGGTTTTTATAATCGTAAATAACCCAGAGACTAAGTTATACACATGTGGATTGATAAATACAGGTTCATAAATAAACAATATTTAAAAGCTTTTTGTTAAAAGAATGGAAAGATATTAAAAATCTCTATAAAAGGTGTAATTGGAAATAAATAAAAAATTACACAACAAAAAGAAAGTGTGGAAATAATAATTCAGAATAAAATAGTAAAAATAGGAAAATTTTATCAATATAACAATATAGAATGCGATTTTATATTAGGAAATGACTTTTTACGACAATTCTCAATATATCAACAAACGATATATACTATAATGTTTAAAACACCTTGTAACCATTGGATAGGAGTATCTCGAAAAGTAAAACCCTTTAGAATAAATTATGACCAAAATGCTAGAAAATGGAGGACAAAAAAAATAAATACATCTATTACTTATAAAGCAACAATCCATAACACATGTGAAAATTTGAAAGAAGATTTTAGTGATAACCTATTAAAATATTAGGAAAAGACAAAAATCTACTGTAAATTATAAATGATAGATCATGATAAAATTATTAGAGTAAGACCAATGATATATTCACAAGAGGATATAAAAGATTTTAAAATTCAAATTAATGAATTAATACAAATGAATCTAATAAGAGAAAGTAAATGCCACATAGTAGCCATGCTTTTTATGGTAAAAAGCATGAGTGAAAAAAGAGAGAAAGAAAGCAAGGATGGTGATTCTTTGAGGTCCCAGGAAACCACATGTGTGGGCTGAAAACGCCCCTTGACCGCTGGAGTTTGAGAGGAGATAGACGGGCCAATAAAAAGACATAAAAGAGCTCGACCCACCACATATGCCCAAACTCGAAGGCCGAGCGGTTAGGTTCACCGTACGAAGCGGTGGCGTAAACATCAAAGAACCGGTATTAAAGGAAAGTACCCGGCTTCACTGATGTCTCCGCTGATTAGGGAAGTAGAGTATTCCCCTACAATAATTGTTCATCAATTATCTCTTATTAATCGGTTAACGATAAGGAATCTCTCACCCGTGGGAGAAATATGGTATCATCATCCGAGCTGGAAAGTTATCAATTATCCATATTAATCGGTTAATGATAAGGAAAGAAAATCCCTCAGCCAATGGGAGAAATATCCGTATCATCATCTGACTATGAAAGTTATCATGATCATCCATTATAAATATCAGGCCACCCCATCGGTGAAAGGTGCGCATTCAATTTACGCCCTAAGCAGTTGATCTTCTTCTCTCTTCCCACCGGAAGGCCCGGCTTAGGCATCGGAGAGACAGTGATCCGTGAAGGAAGCCCTTATATCAAACAAGAAGCTCTTCCACACCTGAGGAAAAAAGCGGCGACAAAAGATGGAGACGGCGGCTCGGTTTCGAGCTTAGCGCTCGAGCCTGATAGCCCGGGGGCCCCCGGCCGGCTCGGTTGAGAGATCCTTATTTCGGGAGCGAATGGCTCAGGCCGCAGGTGCCGGGAGCCACGGCGCTACATTTAAGAGAGCTGCTTATTTCGGGGAAGCGGGAATAACCAGGCCGCAGCGGCCAGGCAGCGACTCATTTTGAGCTTAGCGCGCTTTCAGGCCTGATGGCGAGGCCCCGATAGCTTTCGGATTTGAGATAGCCGAAGCGACTCGGGAGACGAGAATAGCTCAGGCACAATAGCCAGGAGCCACTAGCATTTCGGTTTAAGAGCCTAAGCGACTCGGGAGGCGAATAGCCCGAGAGAAGGCCGCAGCGGCCAAGAGGCGAAGCGGCTTTCAGTTTTAGAGCTTAACTACTCAAAAAGGCGTAATAGCTCAAGAGTGAATAAGCACCGGTTCAAGGAGCATAAGACTCGAGGCGAATGGCTCAAAAGGCGAAGCAAGAGCGAATAGCTGATTTCTAAGATTTAAGCATTTCAAGGCGACATGACGATAGCCCGGGCGAATAGGCGGGATTAGCGGAGCATAAGCGGCTCGAGGGCGAGAATGGCCCGGGAGGTAGAAGGAGCCCCGAGAGCCCAGATGGCTCGGTTTCACAAGAGTTAAACAGCTCGGGAGGCAGAATAACTCATAAAGGCACAATAGCCCATGATCCGAAGCTGACTCGGTTTTGAGCTTAGCGCTCAGGTAAAATAGCCCGGGAGGCGAATGGCTCGGTTCAAAGGAGCATAAGCGGCTCGAGGCGAGAATGGCCCGGGAGGCGAAGGCTAGGGCGAGCAACTCCGGTTTTCAAAGCCTTGCTTAAAAGGCATAATAGCCCGGGAGCCCGAGCGGCTTAGTTTTGAGGCTTAACTACTCAAAAGGCCTGATAGCTCGGGAGCGAATAGCTGCAAAAGGCCTGATAGCCGGAAGCCCCGTGACTCGGTTTAAGAGCCTAAGCATTTCGGGAGGCAAAATAGCTTCCAGAAGAAAGGCACAATAGCCCGAGGAAGCCCCAGCGGCTCGGTTGAGAGAGCTGCGACTCGGGAGGCGGAATGGCTGAGCATAGCCCGGGAGCCCCGGCCACAACTCGGTTGAGATGGCCTAAACGACTCGGGAGCGGAATGGCTGGGGCATAACGACCCGAGGAGCCAGCGGCTCGAGTTTAGAGGCTTAGCGCTCAAAAGGCGAAATAGCCCGGAGCCAGACCAGCCGTTTCACGGGGGCATAAATGACTCACAGATGGGCATAAGAGCCCGAGAGCGAATAGCTCGGTTTACAAGAGGTTAAACAACTCGAGGCCGATAGCCCGAGAGCGAATAGCCTAGGCGCGCGACCCGGGAATGAGCGGCTCGGTTTCAAGGTTAAACAGCCTCAAGGCGCAATAGCCCGAGAGCAAATGGCTCGAAAAGCATAAACAACTCGGAAGGCGGGAGGGGCCCGAGAACCGTGGCTCGGTTCAGCGGAGCATGAAACAGCTCGGGGAGGCAAGGCAGCGGAAATCATAAAAAACGATTCTGAGCCTTTGGTTAAAGACACTTCCAAACCCATGAAGGAAGAGGTCTTCAAGAACACAAGAAAACGATACATAGGATGTTTCTAAAGAAGCCTGCGAGTAGCGGTCGGAACGGGTCACGAAAATCGAATGTGCATCATTATCACGACATCGCGGAGACAAAGCCTAATCAAACCATCCCTGACTTGACCGCATGAAATCGCACGATCAAGAAACAACCAAGAGTGGTGGAGAAGCTCGCTTCAGCCAGAATTTGGGAGGCAACTTATGGGGTCGAAACCACGTATGCGTGGTCGGCTTGACCAAAGCTAGGTTTTAGAGGGGATAAAGAAGTAGGCCCAATACAAGAGACATAAAGAGCTACGGCCCACCACATATGCCCCCAAACACGAAGGCCAGGGCCAGGGGACCAGTTCACCCCGTCACGAGAAGCCGAGGTGACATAAACATCAGAACTTGTGTGGAAAATACTCAACTTCCGCAATTAAATCTCCACCAATTAGGAAGTAGGATATTCTAATAATTGTTCATCAATTATCCCTTATTAATCGGTTAACGATAAGAAAGAAAATCCTAGCTAGCGGGAGAAATATGGTATCATCTGACTAGGAAAGTTATCAATTATCCCTTATTAATAGGTTAAAGATAAGGAAAAGAAAATCCACTATTACGATAGGGAGAAATATTCGTATCATCATCCAACTAGGAAAGTTGCTTCATGATCATCAATTTATAAATACAGAGGCCGCCCCATTGCAGTGAGAAAAGTCACGCATTCAATTTGCATGCAGCGGTGATCTTCTTCTCTTCCACGGAAAGGAACGGCAGGCATCAGGAAGAACAGCGGGCGATCCGTAGATCCTTTTTGTTTCTTATTTTTGCAGAAGAGGCCCGACATCTGAGACAGGACCCGGCCCGACAATTAGCGAACGGCCAGTTTGGTCGAAAAGCATCATCAGTGATAAATTATAAGGAGGTTAACAAGAATACTAAATTTGGCGGACATTATATCCCAAATAAAAAATTTTTAATAAATTTAGCAAAAGGAAAAAACTATTTTAGTAAATTTGACTATAAATCAGGATTTTGATAAATAAAAATGGATAATGACAGTATACTTATTACAACTTTTAGCACACCTAGAGGCCATTATGAATAGATGGTAAAGCCTTTTGGATTAAAAAACGCTCCACAAATTTTCCAAAGAAAAATGGATAAAATATTCTTTGAATATTCGAATTTTATAATAGTATATATTGATGATATTTTGATATGTTCTGAAAACGAAGACGATCATGAAAAACATTTATATATCTTTATAACGCTATGTAAAATAATTGGTATTATATTTTGAGGAGATAAAGAAGGTAGATGTAAGAAAAAAAATATAATTTTAAGAATGATCATAGATACTAAAGAATAAAATTACAATCCCACATAGCTAGAAAAAATAAAAAATATTTCCACACAGTGAGAATTAGAAGCCCAAGAAATGATACAAAAAAATTTAGGATGCTTAAATTATTCCTATGACTTTATTAAAGATTTAGCTAAGGAAAGGCAGAAATTGCCAAAATTATTAACAAAGAAAGACCAAACATGATGGAGTGAAAAACATACAAAAATAGTTAAAAAAAGCTAAAGGATATTTGTTCCAAATTACCAAAACTTAGATTACCCAATGAAAATGATAATTTAATACTACAAACAGATGCTTCAGATAGGTATTGAGCAGCTATTTTAAAAACAAATCTAGGGGAAATATGTAGCTATACAAGTGGAACTTTTAATAATAATCAAATTAATCATGATATTAATGAAAAGGAATTACTTGCAATAATAAAAGGAATTAATAAATTTGAGATATTCTTATTACCTAAACCTTTTATAATAGAAACTGATAACACTCAAGTTGCAGGATTCATAAGAAATAACACAGGAAAAGAAGTACAAGTTAGAAGATTATCTAAATGGCAAACTCTTCTTAGTTATTACAATTTCAAGATTGTTCATATAAAAGGAACTGATAATTTTCTTGCTAACTTTTTTGAGCAGGAATGTCGAATAACATCCAAGAACTGCGAAGAATCGTCATCGATATGGCGAAGGAATGAATATAATTGCAGAAAATTATAATGCTTTAATATCAATTGAAGAAAAAGTAATAAACTTACAAAAAGATATTAATAACATAAGGACCAATTCATATATTGTAACGCCCCATCCCGAGAGAGTGTACAGTACATGATACTATAGGGGTGTATAAGAGTACCAAGTGTCACATTGTAATATTTTTGGGAGTTGTATTTAAGGATGAAAATATGAAATGATAAATTATGGAAACCGAGATTGTGTATGAGAATAAGGGTACAATTGTCATTAAGCAAATGGGATATGTAAGGCATAATTAAAGTAGAGATGGGCCATAATAGAAATAACAAGAATTGAATTGCAATAGTAAAGAGATGAGGACTTAGTTGCAATTAAGGTAAGTATGGGACTATAAATAGGCCATGAGACAAACATTTTATTTTGGTCTCATTATTTTGCTAGGGCTTCACGGTTCTAAGAAGAAGAAGAGCAAGGAAGAGGAAGAGAAGGAAGAAGAAGGAGGAGGAGGAGGAGAAGATCAAGGTATGTTTGTCTTAGAATCAAGTGTATTTGGATTTTTAAGGTTTGGTATGGAGAATAGTTGGTCCTTGGTCTAGGGTTTTGTGGAAAGATCATCAAATATGATTTGTTGAGTTTTGTAATTAAAACCCGATTGAACTGGAAAATAAACATGGAATCATCAAAATTATGATTTTTTTAGAAGAATTGGTGGACCTTTGGTTGAATTTCATGGATTTTCACTAAGTTTGTGGTATGAGTTACAAACCACTGTCTAGTATTTTGAGGATTCGCTAGATAGATTATGTTGGTTTTTGAGGTATTAAGGAATAGGGAAGTGGTATGAAGTATTGGTATCAAAAGTGGGCAAAAATATCAAATCTGGGCAAAATTTCGGAGGGTGTACCGGTACATGTACAGGGGTGTACGGTCTGGTCACGGTAACACAATGCCGATGCAGGTCCACGACTATGCCGTGCAGGCTATGATCTGACTGTGCCGTGCAGGTCAAGCTTGCCCAAAATACCCGGTTGTGTAGTTTGTATAATTAAGCCGAATCGTACACGATGGTTAGGAACCTTGAGTAAATGATTAAGAGAGGTTCAATTAAGATTGGAACTCGACGAAGCGTGGCGATACCTCGCCCCCTACGCGTGTCGTTGAGTGTGACTAAGTCTGGGAAGTATGTTAAGTTATGCGATTACGTGAGCAATTAATATTTAATAAATAGCATTGGTTAGTGTGTAGGATTTAAAAGCAAAGGCGGGAAAAGTCAATGGAGCCCATGCTTAGGATTTAGCAAACGAAAGAGATGAGTATTTACAAACTCATTTTCAAGCATCTTAGTGTATTATTATTATAAGTACATTTCTTATTTTTATTTCTATTGGTTTTGATTGCAAGCCATTTTCGAAGCAAGCAATGAAAATTAGAAAGTAAGCTTGATGGTTTCTTGAATAATTAAACCATTTTCAAGCAAGCAAGCAAGTAAGTAAATGGTTTTTTGAATAATTAAAGCCATTTTTCAAACAATAAGCAAGTAAGCAAATGGTTTTAGAATAATTAAACCATTTTCAAACAACAACAAGCAAATGGTTTTAAATTGTAAAACCATTTTTCAAAGAGCAAGCAAGCAAAAAGAAAATTTGCGAAAACAAGGCCTAACTAAAATCCTAGTTACAGCAAGCAAACCCGGTCGAGTATTAAGGTATGTGCACGATTGATTGTTAGGATCTCATACATGCATTGTAGTTTTGCACAGTCGGCCAAACTTAGGTCATACATCTATGCATTTAAAAGGGAGACCGTGGCACGTACGAGTATATAAGGTTATGAGCTCTAACTAAATTATGGTGATGGCGACCCGGTCGGTCGCGTATTCCTGGGAAAAGGTGATGCGGACCACGAGATCTCAGCTAGCGGGAGGGTCGATGCGGGCTCCACGTGTTCACTAGGGTACAGCAAACAAGTATAGGCCTCCAATGAGGTTGATGTTTTATAAGCATGATATACAGTTTTGAAAAATCAACCATTGGTGCACGGTCGCCAGGCTTGATGGGGTTTTAAAGCAAGCGGTTGACCAGGGCTCAGGTTGAATTTCAAAGCTTGATCAGTTGAGCTCGAAACTCCGTGGGATTTCAAAAACAACGGTTGAGCCCGAAACCCGTTTTATTTTTCAAAGCATGCGCGGTTGAGCCAGGGCTCCAGTGTTTATAAAGTTTGAAACTTTTGAAGCAAAAGGTTTATGAAAGGGTTTTAAGAAACTTTTCAAGCAAAGATAAAGCAAGCAAGCAAGAGAAATTTTGAAGTTTTATAAACTTCTAAGCAAGCATAAGCAATAGAGAATTTTATAAACTTTTAAAAGAAAAGCAAAGCAAAGCAAGCAAGCAAGTATTAAAAGTTTTATGAACTTTTTTAAAAGCAAGCAAGTCTGAGAAGGTTTTGAAACTTTCATGACAAAGCAAAGTAAAGCAGGAAGTATTTGTAAAGAGAGTTTTACATTTTGAGATGTTTTGGGAAGAGTAAAACATTTTACAAAGCATACACTCACTTTGACTCATTTAGCTCATTTATTTTCTATTTTAAAACTATTTTCCAGGGTGCAATTAGGCAAGGCTATTTGGGAGCGGATTAGGATTATAAGACATATCGGTGTAAAATTATTTGTTATTAAAAATATTTTGTAAGAATATACTTTGAATTTGTATAAAGGAACTTATGTATGTACATAGAGTAGTTTTGTAAGAATGTGTTGGTATGCTAGTTGCCATATTTGGATATAGTGTAAATTGGATGTATACAGGATTTGGAATTATACTATATGAAACCTTCATCTTTGTAGGGTTTTTCATTTGCTAGATTTTACCAAATCCTAAGTTACATAAATAAAGAAAAATTCTTATAGGAGGTTTTAGCAAGCAATGCGACTTAGCTTCCACGGAGTTTTTAGTCTTTAAAGGCTTGCAGTGTGGGGTTTACGTAAGGTGGCTGAGCTATACCACTTGTGGAAGGGTGAGGGTGTGTCATATATGGCCCAAAATCTCCTTGAAAAATGTTTTGAAGAAAAGAGAGAAATAATAGTGAGGATAGAAGATGTTTCCTCGGTATCCTTAGAGACTAAAAATATCAAGAAGGTAGGCTTGGATATGTCATCCTATCTAGGAAAAAGCCAGGCAACATCAATTGCTGATAACATTATGACAGGAGATATACCCTTGTCTAAGAACAAAAATATTTCAGAAGGTGTCCAGGAAATGCCTATTCTTCAAAAGAATGAAAACCTGAAAAATAATAGTCCTATAAAGGAAAAACACCTCCCGAGTGAAGATAACAATCCCCCAAATATTATACTCCTCCTCTTAAAGAGAAAATCTTACGTCAAAATCTGGAGGAAAAGAAATATTACCATAAATTCTTAAATACATTCATCTTATACTTACTATTTTGAGAGAAAGTATTTAACTTTTATTTGGGTTTCATGTAACAACCCTAGTACGGACTGGTTATTTCAAAACTTCTACCGGGTCCATCTATCCTAGGATTATCATAATAGAAAGCCATTTCTTAGTATTGGTACAAAAATACCATGGATCTTGGTTTATAAAATGGGATCTTCCTAAATTCTAATTGTATGGAATTCCTCAATGATACTCTTAGAACACAACTATACAAACTAACAAGGACTCAAAATTATTATGCAAGGTTCTTTAGCATTAGCTCATAATATAATGAAGATACTAGGGGATACCTAAAAGCATATCACTTTATCACAATAAATAATAGTAAAGAAACAATAATACAAATAAATGATAAAAAAAAAAACAAAGAAAATTGGATATTACAATCGGTAATGGACAAAAACCAGAAGAGCATTAGGCACAAAAGATATGCTAGGAAGAATGACATATTTGAGGAAGAAAAACATCTCTATCCACTATGCAACCAACAACTAGATGATAGTCATTGGTGATGGAAAAGCCAAAGGACATAAGATGATGACTAACAAAATAGTAGAGTTAGATCAACTACTAATCTCATCCAGCCAAACGGCAAAAAATGAAGCTGTAAAGTTTATGAAAAAGACAAAAAATAATAATGAAGGTTGGATAACCCTCAGGAATAAAATGTGAAAAAATATTCTTTTTCAAAGTGGCTTGACAAGACATATATGCCACTATAAATGTAAATAATAAGTGATCTGATAATAAATGTTTATCACTATAATTGTAATAACATAAAGAAGATAAAGATGATAGAGGACAGTTGGAAAGCTAGAAAGCTATAAAGAAGACCAAAAACCATCCACTTACCATAAGGAGTGAAAAGATGACGGCTCGAAGATAAGATCACAAGTAAAGAACAGTTGAAAGATAAGATCACAAGTAGAAGACAACTAGAAGATAAGATCACAAGTAAAGGACAGCTAGAAGATAAGATCATAAGTAAAAGAAAACTAGGGGAGAAGATCGAATCCAAGGAGAAAAGGCTCTATATAAGGAGAAGGAACTCTCCTTTGAAGATCATCGAAAAATTCTATCCCTCTTTGTATTTAAGTGTTGTAATGATGTTCTAAGTTTTCCTTAGAAAAGCTTGTATGTATGATAAGAGAGTTTTTATGAAATAAAAGTTTGAAGTTTCTTCAATATCTTTTGTGTGTTTCAATCTTATCGATGGTATCTTTGATCCAGCTTATCCGATGTCGTTAAGCGAGAGGGCGTTAGGGAAGAAGGGACTGGTATCCAGTAGTCTGAAGGTCAGGATTGCTATATAATAAGTAGCGAGGAAACTGGTCTAGCGTACTATTTATCTCTTATCTACAAATAAGTTATCTCTTGCTTGATAAAATTCATGCATCTCTTTGTTTTGATTGGTTTAATCTGTTGTCTACCCTCTATGAGATTCAAGCTTGACAACTAATGGTATCAAAGTCATATGTTTTTAATAAAATAATAATGATAAAATATCTCTTGTTCAGAGAAATAGGGATAATAAAATTTAAAGAATTTAGAAAATGGTATTATTTTATTTTAAAAATAATATAAGAATAAATATCAAAGAACCTTAAAAGATAATATTGAAGTTTATGATTTAGAACAATTCGATACAGAATTTTGGTTTAGTGATGAAAAATAGAAATTATATAGAAAATGTTTGCTATAATATAAGTTTGATAGACTTAACTGAAAAACATAAGATAGAATAATTTAAAACTAAAGTAACAAAAACAATAATAAATTTAACAAAAAATCATGATCAATATCATATAGAATAATTTGAATATTGCAATTGTGAGGAAACTTATAAAACAATAAGATTATTAAATAATATAAGAACATTTCTAGAATCTTTATGATATGATTATCAAAGAAAATAAGCCAAGGTTATAATAAAGATAAATTAATAATAGGTGATAAGATAATAAGAGATAATATTAAAAGAAGAGTTATAACAATAAAATTCATGATAGGAAGTAAAAAGTCCTTGTGAATTAAAAGCAATAGTAGTCATATTAAATGAGAGAAGGTGCACCTTAATAGTATCACACTTAAAAAACGTATAGATAAAAATTATACAAAAGTCAAGATGTTAGCAATAAATGAAAGTGGTTAATTAGAGTAATAGATTCATAGAGCTATACGTGATAGGAAAATACGGATGAGTATATGTGGAATCACAAATCCATATTAATTTCATAACAATAAATTCATGATGTGAATATCTGTGTTAAAGCTTTTGAAATTATGAAAATAATAGAAGAACATGATGATTATGATCCAAATGATATTGTGATAATAGAATCCCTAACTTATTATAAGCTATAATTCTTAACAAATGATTGGTTATTAAGAACCTTATATATCTCTAAGCCTCAAATATCTTTACAACAATCAATAACAATTACACAACTAAATCTCCCTCAATAAATGAAAGAATAAATATTAGAAAATACTAAGATATGTTATGAAATACATGAATGAATATTCATTATATTCAACGTAACCTATATACATTAATGTATATTCAATGTACCTATTATGGCACATTCGTAACCTACACATTCGTAACATATACATTCGTAACCTATATACATCAATGTATATTCAATGTACCTATTATAACATTAGCATTGATGTGAAATGTTCTGTTGAGCGGGGGGAGGACAAAGTTGACAAGTATGATGGTATTTTGTGTGTGTCTTTATGCTTCATTCACATTATGAATGCCCATCTCCTATTCAAAGTATATAAAAGAATAAAGTGAAAATAAAATTACTCCTGACTTTCTACACCATCTTTTTTGGTGCTTATCTACTTTCTCTTCTACATTATACTCTATTATATTCTTGCAACTAATATTTTCAATACGTTATCGACCGCAGAAGATCTACCAATTGAGTAAATATTTTATTATAAGGATGATATTTTTTATTAATCTACTTATACTTCATCTTCTTATCCATTCTTCTTTTTCTCTTTCTTGGCACGAAGCGAATTTAACAAAAGTATCATACGCTCTGAAGTGAGGCGGTGGATATTTAGAAAATCCTTCTAGTAATTAATTTAAGGATTCATTTGTTTTGCAAAATTATGGAAAATATTAGAAAGGCCCAAATTCCACATCCTCGAAGTGAGTGGAAATAATTATCTATCAGGTGCCTTGACTTGTGGAAATGCCTCGATAGCAGATCTTGCTAACGCGATCCCTGAGAAGACGGAACCTCAGTACGAAGATAAAGCAAATGCACTTGCTAATTTTTATTAAAGTCGTCATTTGCATACAGAGCCTGCGAGACTCAATGATATTTATCGGTTCAAAACCTGCCGTCAAACCTTATGGAAAGAGATTGAAGGATAGAGTATGATCCTTACTAAAAGCCCGTTATCCTTCCTCGAGCACAATATGGTAGTAAAATCTCATACTACAAGTTTTAAATCAATGTCGGCTATAACTCCACTTTATTACTTTACATGTTGTTTCTGGAAGCGAGTTATGCGGTATCAAGCTCAGCGTGCGAGCCCCATTAGAGAAAACTTTCTCCACCTTCATTAGCCCGAATATTGTATTGCATGACAATACCGGCAACATCAATTTGCGACATAGTCTATTTAATTTCTATGCTCCTCCTTCTTTGACAATTAATGAATTCTTCTTTCGAAAATCATGATCTTGAACTGCTTGCTCAAAGCATTGCACAGGCTTTATAAACTACGAGAGAAAATTATTGGCAATTTAAAGGCTACAAGCGCGGGCAAGAATATACATAACTTTGAAGGAGTGGCGAGAAAAATTTAACCATACTAGGAAATCTAACTTTGGCGAATCATGACATGAGAAAAGAAGCGAAAGAAGGTGACTAATGAAAGTATTTGCATCGTTGTGGCATGGCCCGGGCAGTCACGTACTTAATAGTATGCCAAAAGCACTTTGTTGATCTATACCGGGCATCTTTAAAGGCTACGAGACAAGCGTAATTGAATCTCACGCCATTGAAATTAATCCTATTTGCCATAACCCTTTGATGAAACCCCGGCCTGATATCTCTGTTGGTGGGACTCCTCTTGCTCTGAGTAGCAAATGCATCCCTGGATGTCTCTGATTTCTTTGAGGACCTTTGATTACTTTGATGAAGCATTAGACTGGTGGATGACATCTTTGATTTCGAATTTTATGATTCTAATAATTTCTTTTCTAGTTGTTTTTTTCTTTAAATGTATTACCTTTTTATTGTTCTTTAATATGGTTATGCAATGAAATGCTTATGAACTTGATATAATATTTATTATTTTGAAATTTTATTTGACCCTATAACTAATATGAAAATTTTATGATACTTGACACCTAAAGTTGTCAACATAAATGCAAATGGAAAACACCGAGAAAAAGGAAGATGTTTGTTTGCTTGATAGTGCATCAACGCATACCATATTTCGTAGTAGACACTTTTTCTCGAGTATGACATTACGTAAGTGTTAAAGAGACCAATTTGATGTATATGTGAAAATATGGCCACGGGAGTGAATGTGGTAAATACTCAGCCCGGTTGAAACAAAGTAAGTATGCTGGCCCGAAATGAAAAGTATTACCAACACTCAACCCCTTTCATAAGTGCCGCGGTCATCTGAAAGTAATAAAATTATGGACTAAGTCTAGGATATACGTGCCACAGTGATTTGAGGTTTTCTCTAATTGGAATTTGATCACTTACGATTACAAAGAGCTCTTCATTATTTAGCGACCAAATAGGATGTGGAATAAAATCAATTTAGTGAAACAAAAACTGATTTAAAACTAATCCTAAAATCACCACCAAATAAGCAAACTACTTAATTTAAAAGGTATGAAGAAATTAAAGCTAGGGATAGGGATAATTATTCACAAAGCAGTTTGCATTTCCTTGGCTTTAACATTTGTGAGTTGAATGCTAGATTTGTCTCAAGAGCAGTAGTGGCTTGGATTTCTCCATACCATACATTTCACTATCTAACACACCATATTCCTTTTCGGGACTTATTAGGTCCTAATAGCTACTTGTAAGAATTTGGCACTCTTTAAGATTTGATTGTTTTCTTTCAATACTTCATGACCATTCTCGGGATGAAGAATTCTTGCCCCCATAGACGGGAAAATGCAAGCCTTCTCGATGTAATTGGTATCTCGTCCCTTCAAATCTAATAAAAATTTCTATCTCCTTGATTAGATCTTTGCTAACAGGGATGAGATCCTTTTATCGAGACTAAGGGGAGAAACCTCTAAGATCAACTAAGCAAATTGTTACATCATCTAATTGAAAATCACTCACACCATGGTAAATTGGTGATCTATCAAAAGTAATTTTTCGAGTTCATTAGTTCTCGAGATATTAAGTCTAACATACCCACTAGTTACCGCTCTTTACTCTACGAGGAATCTCCATCTACGTGTCACTCGGAGGCGTCTGGAAATCGGAACAAAGATTATTCTTTTTTGGGTATAAAACTGCTAATATTCCACGAACAATTCATTATATGAGCGATCTAGATTATATAAGTGGTATTCAAACCCACAATATTTGAAAAACAAATCTGAATGTTCAACAATTAAACCCCAACCCTAGAGAATTGTTTAATGTTCCATTCTTGAATTTCAATCATCCACTAATCGAACAAAAGTAAAGAAAAGAAAAAAAAAAAAGAAAGAAGAAAAAAGAGAAAAAGAAAATGAAAAGAAAGAAATCAAAGAGAAAGAAAGAAAAATCATATTGAGCTTCAATCTTCTCTCAGCAGTAAAAAGAAATTGAATTAAATGAGTGCATTTTTTGTCTCTTCAATAGAAATAAAAATCTGCTTTAAAATTACTCTAAGATCAATTAAAAATAAAAATCTGCAACAAAAACTAAGAAAATAGGCAGTTTAAAGAGAGAAAACCCATGAGAGAGAAAAAAAATCCAAATTTTAGCTTCAATCTTTGTCTGAACATTAGTGAAATCTAAATACGATATCACGACTGCAAAAATATCTTCAATAGAAATAAATCACATTAAGAAATTACTCTCGAGATCTAAAAAGAATCAAAATCTGCCAGAAAAAATGGAAAAATTGGCGAGTTTAAGAGAGAAACCCATGAGAGGCTCTCCAATCTTCCGTCTGCCTCTTTACCTAAAAGCGGTATATATATGAGTCGTAGGGTGAAATGAAACGAAATTAGGTCAAAATATCAATTTTAGGCCTTTTTAGGTTTCTGCCGGCGTTTCACAGTGCCGTGACACGGGTGCAGCGACATCAAATATGGTCGCGACATCAATTCTAGTCGCGACATCAAATCTGGTCGCGACATCACGTTTCTAGGCAATGGTTTTCTTCTCTAAACTTGTCGGGGTCATAACTTCTTCGTTTTAACTCGGATTTGGGCGTGTGAGTACTCGTTGGAAAGCTCTTTGAATGTAGAATGCAGCCATGAGGGAATTTGAACCATTTGAAGTTCCATATGGTACATAAAAACTCATCTTTCCAGTGGTGCGCTATGAGACTCTTGGTTGACTCTTCTTTTGAAAATATATTGCTCATTTCTTGCCAAATCACTTGCTTTTCATCAATAATCCTACAAAACCAAGTTTAGAGGAAATTTTATGAGTTTTACATGAATATGGATATAAAATTGCACAAAATAGCATGAGTGAACTCAAAACATAGATGAGTTTTGCCTCATCGAGTAAGACACATGTCCATGTCTCCTACTATTAGATTATTGATGGTTTCGGGGGAATGCCACAATTGTTTTGCCAAAGGTACCATCTGCATATTTGAGAATGCATTTCAAGCGGTAGATCAAGGAATCTACTTGTAGCTTCCAAAGATGCCACTTGGCAAGTAATGGGTACCATGATGAGACTATTTATGAGCAAAATAAAGAATATATTGGCATTACCTCTTTTTGATGGGCTGAAGACCATCCATGAGAAGCTAAGCTTCTTCTATGGAGTTTGTATTGTGTCATGATTAACAGGCAGGTTGAAACCTACTCCACCATATTTTGGAGATTGAAATCCTGATTAGTTTGGATTATGGCATGATTGCCTTGAGATCACCACAGCCTTCTGATGATGCGTAGAATAATCCAGGAATACAAGGGCACCCTTTAAAGGATACAAAGGTATTGTTGTCCCAAAGATTATAATTGTGAAGCTTGTTTCACAAGGAAAACTCATTATCAAACCCTTATAACAGTTGATCTTGAATCCCCTTTATTCTGCGAAGAATTCGGGGTATTTGTGGACCAATACAACCACCAAGTGGACCATTTCGAGTATTTTATGGTACTAGTGGACGCATCCGTAGATGGTCCCATGTTTGTCTATTATTATCTACCATGATATCACCTTTACTGCGTTTACATGTCACGATTATAAACTTAGGCACAATTCCTGATTATCTGATTAGAAAGTGCAGAGGATGATGTCTGTGTGGTGAATTACATCAAGAGTTTTGATACATACGTACTTCACTTGGAGATAAGGGTTAAAGCGCAGTACAACATATGTTCATACTCAAAATGGATTGGCGAGAATCCTTGATTAAACATATACACAAATCATTGCCAGCTCACATTATTGAGAGCGAGATCTCAGCGTCTGACATGGGGTCATCTTAGTTTTGCTTGCGGGTACGCCCTAATAAGATTGCGCCCCAGCGCTGGTCTCTCAGATCCTTCAGATGGTTCTTGGTTATGAACTTGATTATTTCACATTTACGCACTTTTTTTGGTTGTCTTGATACAAGTTACTTTATTTTCCGCAAAAGAACGAAAATGGGTCCCCGGCGCCGTTTGGGCATTTATGTTGGAGTTTAATTCACGATCCATCATTAGGTTCTTGGAACCGATACGTATTCTTTTGCGCGGTCGCGGTGTCATTTCAATGAGACTATGTTTCCATCGATTGGGACACCCTAAAATTGAAATGGGCAAAGCAAAAACGATTCAGGTTTCTCTGAAATGAGAAAAATTTATCTCAATTCAGCGAACTCACAGTAGAACGGAGTGCAATCATTTACATGCTATAGCCGATAGACTGATGCATTTAATGATGCTACTAAGGTATGAGAAATCTCATATTCATTTGTAAATGCTCCATTTAGGATAGTTGTTCCCAGGAGACAAGCTAAAATGGATGAAAATCCCTACAGTTGAGCGTGGTAGACCAATAGGAGGATCAAAAAGACATTGTTCCTCAGCGAAGGAAAGAATCAAGAATCCACTCGAGAAGAACCGATTGCTCTGCTTGCTTCTAAAAAGAGCAATGCCCTTGAGGCACAAACCCATGAAAGATCACCAACCCACCCAGGAATGCGAGAATTTCATTACATATTGCCAATGGTGCACAGGGATCAAATAAAATCATCATTGATGATATTTTTTGCATTCTCGATTCGCGCATAAAATTATGGATGATTGTGGCTGCAATCTATTATTGAATGCCGTCAAAGGCAAGATTGACCAAAGTGGGAGAAGCAATTAAAGTACGTTAGCTTCCAGCTAAGCGAGAGGTTTTGGACCCCGCTAACTCGCGTCCCAGATAATGCTTAAAAACCCGTTGGATATAAATGGAGTATTTATCGAGAAGCGAAATGAAAAACGGTTGTCAGTATAAAAGCTTGACTCGTTGCCCAAGTTCTCGAGAGACACAGGATTGATTATGATGAACATATTCACTATGTGATGGATATGATTATGTTTAGATTTTCGTTAGTCTCGTAATCTTTGAAAAAGTGGAAATCGTCTTATGGACATTGTGGCGAGCATATCATATGGATCATTAGACACGGATATTTATATACAAGAAATTCCCAAAGGGATTCAAAGTACGATGCATGCACTCCCGCAACTTATTCTCCAATGGAATTGCAAAAAGAGAATCTTTGTACGGGTTAAAACAATGATCGCATGTGGTAGTATCAACGCCCTAGTGAGTACCCTACAATTGAGGAAAGGTACAAGAATGATCCTATACGTCCATGCGTGTTTATTAAAATCGGCCGGATTGCTATTTAATAGCAGATTTATATCGACTGATATAAATTTAATTGGAACTCAAAGAGAGTTAGCTAAAGCTAGCGAGTATTTGAAAAAGAAATTTGAAGTTAAGATTTAGGTAAACCAAACTTTGTCTTAATTCTCTGACTTGAGCATAAAAGCAAATGGAATAATTGTCCATCAATCATCATACATTGAAAGATTACTTAAGCAGCTTCAACATGGACAAGGCTCACCCATTGAGCACCCTATGGTTGTAAGGTCTCTAGATCTGAGGTCCGAGTTTAGATCTACGAGAATCGTGAAGAGATATTTGGTCTGAAGTACCATATCTCAATGCAATTGGAGACTTTTGATGTGCTTGGCACAATGTACGAGACCAAACATCACTTTTTGCGATAAATTTATTGTACGTTTTGGTCCCGAGCCAACTCGGAACACTAAATAGGAATTAAACATATTTTCGTTATCTACGAGAACCATAGATTTGGGATTATATTATTCCAAGGAATCTACTACCTCTGGTTTAGTTGGATATTACGATCTTTGGATATAGGCCCGATCCACATAAAGCTCGCTCTCAAACTCGTTATTTATTTTGTTATAATGGCACCGCCATTTCTTGGCGTTCTACGAAGCAATCGCTAGTAGCTACATCTTCTAACCACTCTGAGATCATTGCTGGAAGAGAGTGTGTTTGGTTAAGATCCATTATAACACATATTCACAATTCTTGTTGCTTAACACTTGGGTTACAAATTCTCATAATTTATGAAGATAATGTTGCTTGTGTTGCACAAGTTGGGGAGGATATATCAAGGTGATAGGACTAAGCATATCTATTAGAAATTTTCTATACTCATGAACTCGAGAAGAGTCGACAAATTGATGTTAAGCGATTCAATCCGTAAATAATCTTGCATTTCTTTTGCAAGTATTGCCAATAACTTTTGAGGGAGTAGTATATGGCATTGGTATGCGAGTTCATAAGATGCAAGATTAACTAGCCCGGTGGCTATGAAAGCTCCAGGTGAGGGAGATATTGTGAGCTATGCATTGCGCTCTTTTTCCCTTTTGTCGGTTTTTGTCCCATTGGGTTTTGGCTTAAGGTTTTAATGAGGCAATTAATGCATACATAAAGGGAGAGATCATAAATATTTTATGCAGCATCTCTTTTCCCACTTTAATGGGTTTTTGTCCTTTGAGTTTTTTAAACAGGTTTTAATGAGCGGTATCATTCAATGCACATTCATGAATATAATAAATATTCATTCATGTATTTCATAACAAGATAGAAAATTTAAGAACAAAAATATACTTAATGATTATAACTTTAGATTTAAATCTAATAGAAGATAATACTAAATAAGCTTACAACCGAAATGAAGATCTTAGTGAAATATTTTATTATAATTTGAATAAAATGGAAAATCCAAATGAAGATTATGAAAATAATGAAAATTTTGAAAACTTAGATAATGAGTAAAATAACAGTAAAAGATTTATTGATGAGAACTATAGACAAATACATGGAAAGAAAATCACAAATAAATCAAGATTTCAACGGCAGAAAAATACAAAATATAAAAGAAACTATATACCTAATGATAATATAATGTTTTGAAATTTGCTTAACTTTATCTAAAAAAGTCAGTCCAGAAAAATATATAGAACTTACAGACATAATAATTCCCAATATAATAGAAAATTATAATGAATACTTACCAATAAAATTACATATAGATTCAAGTAAAATACAAAAAACTATTGAAAAAATAAAGAATGTGGACTCCAAAAATAAAGAAGGACAAACATCCAAAAATAATTAAAAATCTAATAAAAAGAGAAATAGGAAATATTTCTCCAAAAGATAAGAGAAAAATAAAAGAATGTGGACTCAACAAAAATTGGAAAAAATTTGTAATAAAAAGAGTCAAACTAATAAAGAAAGCATATAATCCATCCCCTTAGGGAAAAATTCAAATTTTGGTAGAAAAAAGAAAAAATACATAATGAAATCACAAAAGATAGAAATCTTATTAGATGAATCTTTAAAGACAATAAAAAGAGTAGAAAACGGACTAGAAAATTTAGAAAATAGAATAATAAATATAGAAATATAACAAAATACTCTTATAAGTATAGGAAAATATCCAAAATATATTAAAGGAACTATTAGGAAAATAGTATAATAAATAATATTTAGAAAATATCCTTAAAGAACAATAAAAAAGGAAGATATAGAAAAATGAAATCTAGATGAAAAGTTATTAGAACAATACTTAGAGTTAGAAAGAAAAATAAAAATAAAAAAAGGAAAACAAGTAATAACAAAAGAAATTGTAGAAGAATGGGTCAAATAAGTGAAAGTGAAATAGAAAATATAATGATAGAAATACAGAAAATGAATTTAAATGAAACAAAAGATATGAATCCTATAGGACACATAGGAGGACCTAGCAGGATAAAAGAATAATATCAAAAAACATTTGGAAAACAATATAAAATACCTAAATATGAACCAAAAGAAACAAAAATTGAACAATTAGGGAACACGGGAGTATACCTAGACATAGACTATCAAAAGGATATTAAAATAGTGTTAAATAAATGATCACAGACAATGACATTATACTTTATGACACGAGGAACAAATTGGGATAATAATACTAAGATCCAAATAATGATAGGAACATTGACAGGATGTGCTAGAAAATGGTGGGAATGATTATCAGCCCCTGGTTTTAATGTAATTACAAATAACACCATTGTAGCCTTCAAAAGTATTATATTTGAAGGAGTAGATGCTTTTATTAGATATATAGTAAATGAATTTTAGAAGAACATGGAGGACAGACATTATAGAGCAAAGAATGAAAGATATAAAAGAAGCTAGAAATAAATTAGCATAATTACAAATTTGTAAGATGAAAGATATATATGAATATACATGTGAATTTAGTAAATTGTATTATAATGCCTTTGATAGCAATATGAGCATGTGATCTTGCAAATAAATACATAAGAAATTACAGTAAAATTAGTGAAAGTGCTTTCAAAGAAGAATATGAAAAAATAAGAAAAGAAGATGTTGATACTCTATGAGCCATAATATAATTTTTAAAGAAAAGATTAGCTGAATTATGCACCCAGGGGTATATTATAAAAGGTGCAAGAAATTAAGAGAATATATTTTGTAATAAAATTGAAAACATCCTAGGAAAATGGGAGTGTAAGGATTATAAGAAAATAAAATTTAGAAAATAAATAGGAAAACCAAGAAGAAGATTTACAAAATATAAAAGATTTAGAAAATAACATAGAAAACCATTTAAAAGATATTATAAGAAAATATTTAATTATAAAATGAGGAATATTACACTAAACACACTCAGAGATAAAAGCAAATGCAAATATTATAAATACGAAGAATTAGGACATTATAGTAATCAATGTCAAAAAAAAAGAAAAATACATTTATCATATGAGAGAAAATAAGAAAGATGATTTAAAAAGTATATTAAGTTTTGAGGGTCAATTTCAATTACCCCAATTTTAATTCATTCATTCAATTATTTTGCAAATTTATTCTCTCTCTCTTCTTGTTCTTGTTTCCTAAAAAGAAAGTGTCCGTTTATTTTCATTGAAGTGGTAAAGAGGAAGAGTCCTTTGTTGGGAGGATACAACTTACAACTTACAGCCTCCTCCTTCCTGTGAAACCCAGAGGTCAAATAGCCTTCCATAATGCATAATCTGTTAAGTACGACTTTGGGCTTACGAGGCTCTGATGCATATATGATAAAAGCAGTTGGAGGGGCAAATTTAAACGTTATGAATACAAACACCCACCACGCCATCAATGATTACAATCAATGTACTAGAAAGTTTCCTTTTTCAGGCCACACTTTTCAGCCACACCCACCCCATCGATTCTTTTGATCCCAAATTTGGAGGTTCAATTTCTCAATTATCAGTTGCTTAACTATAAATTGACCAAACTGTGCTGAATTAATGAACACACTAGAAGTTAGAATGAATAAACAATTAAGGGTCCGTTTTCTAGGCAACAGTATGGCTGTAAAGTGGGATGTGTGGATGCAGCACGGATGAGAGAGTGATTCCAGAACAAGATTACATGACTGCTTCACTGCTGTTTCTTCTGCTGCATGTGATTCCTCTCTGATTTTTTTACAAGCCAAAGGAACAGTACTCAGACACAGGACTGTAACTCCCTCCATTTTATCTCTGATGATGGTCTGCGGGAGTTGTAAATCACCATAATACCTCGAGATGTGTGAAGTAGCCAGTGTCATGTCCTGGTGTTTTGGTCATTTTGTCATGGAGGTTGCCATCAGTAACCCCACATAGGGAGAGATTGAGATGGATCATGGATGATAGACTGTAGATCCCAAGATGATAATGGGGATAATGAGGACGCCAAGCAATTAACAAAGAAAAGATTAATCTCCCATTCATGAGAAACAGTGGAAACCAGACTCAGAAATCAGAAGGTCTGTAACAACTTCTGTACATTGTATGAATATCAATGTATATATATCATAAATGCTCGGACCATCAATATATATATATATATATATATCTGTCTCTAAAGAATCACAGGGACCCTCATAAAGAAAAAATTGGAAAGAGAAAAAGAAAGAAAATAACAAATATAGTTTACAATCATAACCATCTCTTTTCGGTCTTTCACAAGAAGTTGTTCTCTAAGGGTTAAAAAAGTGGTCACCACAATGGCATTTCCAACCCAGTGGCTTGTAATTGGAGTACCTGTTAGCTGCGCTTGAAGGTGATGACTCGAAAAACTCCATGGGAATGGCGGCGGCTAAACCAGGCCGGACTCCGCCGTAACTAGGAAGAGTGGGTACTTGCACCGCCATGCAAGGGTGGCACTGGTTGCACTTGTTATGGCAGCTCGGAGGGATAGACCCCAACCTGGTTTTTTCCTCAAATAACAAGCTCTGCCCACCACTCATTTGCGTTATTATCTGTTAAACAAAAAAGAGAGGGAGAGAGAAAGAGCAAAGTTTTGTCTGCTTACCCGAGTGGAATCTGAAAGCTGTGGTTGACTGAAACAAGAGGCGGGAGAAAGAAGAAGATGGAGAACCGCGGTCACTATTGTTGTCGTGAAGAGAAGACATGACGCAAGTGAATTCACAGCCATTGAAGCATTTCATCTCATTATAGAAAACAGAATAAAAGATTTTAAGAAAAAAAACCCGACTTGCCACTGGAGCTTAACGAAAGCAGGAGTAAAAGATATCAGAGACAGAGGGAGAGAGAGAGAGATGATTTTTTTTTATTATTATGGGTTGGGGGGAGGGAAGCAAGAGATGGTGAATAAATGAGGGTGGTGTGGGTGTGAAGTCAATTAGAGAGGAGAGAGCAAAGGAGGCAGGGCAGAAGAGTGAAAAGAACAAGACGAAAAAGGAAAACAAATAGGGAGAATCCACATCAGAAAGGGGGGAAGAGGATGTTTAACTTTTAAGACGTATTTTATTACATTTTTCTTCTCACATGCCTGCCCCCCCTTTGTAGCTGGTGTAGAAAGCGAAATGGTTGTGTGCTTGAGAGTGGGTAAAAATAAAAACTAAAGGTCGTACAGTAGTTAAAATCTCATTTATTAACGACGTCAGGCTCACTTTTGTTTCAGAGCTCAGAATCAGAATATGGGGTTTGACTGCGATTGATTGAATGATTCAGTAAGATCATATCCAGATAGAGAAAGAAAGAAAGAAGAGAGTCATTAGTCATAGTCCCTTTGCTGTGTTTCTATGCATGCCTGGGGAAATGATTCTGCATCCCATCGGTGATCAACCCCCCCCCCAATCCTAATGGTCTCTTCTTCGTCCGTTTCGAGTTAGCTGCAATTAGTCACTCATTAATCACCCTTTTGTTTTGAGGAGGAAAGCTTAATGAACATGTTAGTTGTTTACAGATTTTGATCTCCATTTTCGGAGTACGAACGCATGAAGAAGAGACGGATTCTTCACTTTCACAGTTTCACTGATTATGTTTCCTGATTTGTTTCTCTGATTACAGCTTGCAATTAGTTCACCACCAACAGTTTTCACAGTGGAACTGCAGAGTGCAGACCCATCCGAGAGAGAAGAAAGAGAAATGTTTTGGGCCTGAGCTTTCTAATCAGTGATTGAAATATCAAAACAAAATGAAAATGAAGAAGCTTAAAACAGCAGACGCACTGCTTCCACAACTTCTAGAAATCTCTCTCCCTCTTTGAATTATTTGAGGATGTGTCATCGCTGGTTACGTCTCTCTCTCTCTCTCTCTCTGCCAAATCAGACGGTACGTTGGTTCACATGTAATAGACGGTCCTGATCTGTTGCATACTCAGTGGTCCCCTCACGCTCTATCAAATTCAAATATCCATCCAATCCCATCAAAATTCAAAAACCGAAAAACTTCCCCAGTCCTCAGTCCTGCATGGGTTTGTCATACACGTGGCGGCAATGCCCTTCACTTCATCTTAATTACCTTCTTCAAAGACTTCATGTTTTTGGGGAAAAAAGAAAGCGCGTGTCTTCATGACTAGCTCAAGCAGTAAAGAAATGATACAAACGTACGAGAGGATCATAATTGAATCCTGAATTACAGTGTAATATTGTAATATGCTGACTAAATAGATGTAAAAATAAATAAATAAGCCCTCAAATATGGCAAAATAAATAAAGGATTAAAAAGTTTATCATATCTAGCTCTAATAGCAAGACGATCACCGTTAAAATAAATATATGGAGTAAAGTTAGGTTCGATTTACTATTTTAAAATTATAGTATTTTAAAAAAGAAAGGTTATTTGTTTTAAAAAAACCTCATATAATGGAAAATTTATGAATCTAACTCTTTTCATGTTTTTTGGTAAAAAATTGATGAAGGTTTAGGGTGTGTTTGGTTTATGTTTTTTTTAAACTTTTATTAAAAACAGTTTTTGAAAACACATAAATTGAAAATTGTTTTGTTATCTAAATTTAGTGTTTTATGTGTTTTTCGTGTTTTGTTTTTCAGAATTAAAAAAAAAAATTGGGAATCAAACTTATTTCTGTGTTTTCTTTATTTTAAAACAAAAAATTAGTTTTTAAAAACAATAAACAAATACGCTCCTAGATTTTCTAAATTCAGTTTTCAAAAGGTTTTTTTAACCAAGCCACTCTTAAAAAAAAGTCGGGTAATACGAAATATGATTTAGCAGGCCCATTAACAAAAACGTGGGTTGGGCCCACTCTAAGGCCTTCTGATAAGGTTCCGCAAAAATGGATAACTTCCGGAAAGGCCCAGTATAGTGGATATGTACCTCTTTGCTGGGTTGTGACTCCAAATCAGGGAAAGACAAAGGTAAAAAATGCCTAATGGTACCGGTTTTGACAGAGCTGCAGACTGTCCACGTGAACGTGCACAACATCAAAGAAGCCAAAGCATATATTCGCATGATGAAGACATAGATTTAAGTCAAATCCTTCTCAGAAATTAAAAATAAATAAATAAATAAGCCTTTTTTAAAATAAATTGTGGAGAGAGGTCTCAAACTAAGGACCTCATGCCAAACCTGATCATGATATATCATGTTAAATAACCAATTATCATAAAAGCTATAAGATTGGAATTTAATATGAAAAACATGATCAATTATCAAAATTTAAATTTTGACGTCAGAAAATGAAATTATAGTGATCTTGGCGTGAAACATTATTTGAGTGAACTCTTTTGGGCCCATCCGGGAGTGGGAGTGGGAGTAGGCTTCTTCGAGGAAAGTGTTGGTGAGATGGGCCCAGACCAACTCTGTAGTTCTACTGTTCTAGCACCTACTTGCTAAGGAAGCTCAAGAAAAAAAATGTGAAAAAATCCAAAACTTCTGCATTCTCATCATCCCATAATTCCAAACTGTGGGCTCCATGCTTTCCAACTTTATTTTTATCTTTTATGGATCACTGTCATACAAATAGCAAACCAGTTTCCAACCGTCCATTGACAAAACCCTTTCATTTCTTCACAAAATTGAGCCCAAAAAATGAAACCAAAACTACTTCACTTTCTTCTAATTTTCACTTTCTGGGATTGCTAAAACATTGTTCTTCATTATCGTAAGTGGGTTTTCCCCCTCTTTTTTCCCTAGAAAATGAGACACGGAACAGAAATGAAACCATAAATTTCCTTACCAGTAAGTGTAAGACAGGCGATGGGCCGGTAGCCAACCACGCTGCTACTGTCAACCGGAGGTCAGTAAAATGGCATTTACCACTTACCTCCTTCAAAACCCTAAACCCGAAACTCGAGACCAAAAACCCACTCCATCTTCATAGTTATATGGGCTAAAGGCTACAGATATACTTGTTTGGTTCTTATTTTAAAAAACTATTTTTTGTTTTGATAAACATGAATAACACTAAAAATTTGTTTTATTTTTATTTTTTATGTTATGAAAACTAGGATAATACCAAAATGATATTGTTTATATTTTCAAAAACTATATTTTAGAACCGTTTTCAAAAACTGAAATGAAACCGGTCCTATTCTTTCACTTCCCACTGTCTGGATTTAGTTTTCTTCTTGTATATGCCTGTGGTTCCTGACTTGGCCCCATGCGTATTTCACACTTTGTCACTAGTACGGCTCCTAACTCAAAAGATTTGTGAGAGGATTGGGTATGATGTATGTAGAGCTTGTGAGAAACAAAAAAAATTCTGAAGTGATGGGGAGTGGAAGTAGTAGTGGCTAAATGAGAAAGCATACATGGGAATCTTTATAAAAAACAAGGGCCAATAAATGATTTAGAGAAAAAACAGGGCACATAAAAGGACGGATAAAAATTAAAAGGTAAGAGAACAGTAGTAGTACAGATGAAAAGGAAGAACACCTGTCTTTATCTTTTTCTCTATTATTGCGTCTTTCAAATCATGAAAAATCCAGTTGAAAGAAGCAGAAAAATATAAAAATTGTGTTAGATATTAATTAAAAAAAAAAACGTGGCAAGATGGGCAGAGTTAGTGATTCTCGCGGGTGAGCATGTTGGGTGTCTATATGGTATGGTGAAGTACAGTGACATATGGCAGCACTAGTTAAGCCACATGTCTCATCTAAGGGAGGGAGCCCAAGAGCTCTACAATAAGGAAAAGCAAACTCTTTGGTTATGCAACTAGAGAAAGATCTGGAGGAAGCCCGGTTAAAGTAGGTGGATCTGGCCAAAGAGGGTATCATTTTGGCTGTCGAGGTGAAAAAGGTGTTGAAGCTAAAGATCGATATGGCTGAACTACAAAAGACCATCACAGAGCTGCACAACATTCACCAAACCGAAATAAAAGGCGCCTGCAGTATTCACCGGGCAAAGATAGAACAAAACGCTTTTGTATGAATCGGACAGGAGTGAGTTACAAGGCTGCATGTCTCTTATAATGTCAAGCGCCTGGTTTTATATGCGAAGCGATCACGAGTATCGCATGGTGGCTGGTTATGATGAAGCCAAGCGAATCGCTCGTGGGGATCCTGAGCCTTCTTCAAAGGACGCTACCGCGCCCACATGCAACACAGATATAGCTGAGCCAATTGGCGCGAGGCCGAAAGGAATTTTCAAGGGGCAAATCTTCCGAACCTGCAACAGTGGTCAGCATAGAGCCCAATGATATTATTGTGTTTGAAATTGCAAACGAGCCATCAGCTCCTATTCCTAAAAACTTGATTGATGTAGTTGGGCCATTAACGCCTCCTAAGGTTGATGTAGTCGTGTCATCATCGCCTCCTAAGGATTTGGTTCATGTAGCCAGGCCATCAGTGCCTCCCCCTGAAAATTTATGTTAACTAGTTGTTAAGGTTTGTTCCCGATGAACATTTTTGATATTTTGAAATGAAAGTTAAGTTTTCGCTTGCAAATAGCTTTGTTCATTATCCAGCATGTTTGTTCTCATGCAACCCAAGTTATGTTGCCTTTAGAGCGCGGGACTCATCTTTCAGCCACGATGTAATACGATTAGGGGTCAGGATTGGTAACCGTCGTCTATGAGAATGTTTACCTTAGGTTATTGTGCTAGAGTCTTGATGCTAGGACCGGTACCAATTACTCACCTGAACCTTTGAGTTACTGACTTACCACGATCTGATCTTCACGGGACATTCTTCATATTTAAATTAAAAATATGAGAATGATGCATCAATCACGAGTTCTTAGTCGATCGACACTCTTTATCGTACGTACCAGTATATTACTTGATAGTCGAATTTTAGTACAATTCTTTTATACAAAATTATAAGCTATGACTAGTTTGTCCCAAGCACTTTTACAAAAAGATTCATCAAGGCCACATGTCGGCCTTCTTCACAATCACGACCTCGTTTGGCAGACGCACGGTGTTGACCTTGTACACAGTAAGGGTTGTCCAGTAAGGGTGAAATGCACGCCCGACCGAGGAATACCTCTCCTGAACTACTCACTTTAAGTGCGCGTACGATGTTAAATCAACATTAACAATCATATTCGATAAGAACATGTCAATTCTATATGGAATCCTACATGTCATCTCAATAAAATGAGATCGACTCACGTAATATAAGCCAATACCAGAATTATAAATCAAGCTTCATCACATAAGACTGTAGCCATGTGTGATAAAGCATCCTCTGGATGACATCCATGATCGTTTCAAAGCAATTTCGTGTTTATAAACCAAAGAGAACTTTTTTGGATGATACATCAAAATGATCATTTTATTTTCAAAATCCATGCGCTTTTATGTGGGTAGCGGATTTTTGGTGTCACACCGCAGGTGTAACACGAAATTTATCTTACTAATGGTTTATAACGTGTTTAAGGGTATAATAAGTAAAAGTATATTTTTGAATAAAATAAAGATAAATTGAAATGGAAAACAGTGTTTGGGATCAAACCACCAAAGATTTGAGATTGAAGATGTTTTAATTTTATCAAATTCAGTAGAGATTAACGATTTGTTGGGTTTCTGTTTTATCTTGGGATGGGATGTATGGATTGATGGAAAATGGAAGTTGGGGGCAGAAAGAAATTGTGAGGAGGAGTGTGGGAGAGATGAAATAAAGGGAGAGGTGTGGAAGGAGCAGGAGTGAGAAGGGGAAGGAGGAGGAGGACTGCTGTTTGGCTGAGATGAGTCGAGATGCTCAAAAAAGAGGAGAAAAGTGAAATAAAAATGGGATAAGATCGAATAAGGAGAAGACCAAAAATAAATATCTCATTTGAGTGGCACAGAGAAAGAGAGGCAAAAACTTGAGATGGAGAGACAGAGAAAGGAAGAGAAGAAGAAGAAGAAAGAGAAAGAAAGAAGAAAGAAGGAAAGAAAGAGATCACGGGTATGGATGCTCACGAATTGTGTATGGATTCTAGCACGGAAGTCTATTGTTTTGCCTTAGCTGGATTTGGGTATGGTATTTGTGTCTAGTTTTGGTATAAAGTGCCAGGCCATAGTTTTGGAACCTATTTTGTGTATGGGTTGGGTTTGGAAACTCTCTGAGCTTCGTTCTTGATAGGGTTAAGTTGAGGAATAGCTCTAGGCTCCTATATATGTTTGGGAAAGGTTTGGTTCTGATTTGAGCCAGAAGGCCCACCTACGGCACATCACACGCATTATCCGGACCTTATAACTAATTTTGGGTAAGAATAAAGAGAATTTGGCGGTGGGTCCTTAGAGTAGAGTGTAGCCACATCGATGAACTTGATGTTGGGTTTTGTTTGCTAGTGGTTGTGGCAAGTTATGGCCCTTTTCCGCTGGGCGGTGGCGGCGGCCAGTCGCAGGCTCGGCCAATGCTTTCGGCGTTGACTCGGCGTTGCACCTCGGCCCGATGCACCTGGGAGCTGGTGACCGATAGGCGGCCGGTGCACCTCAACTAGTTCACCTAGAAGGCCGGAGACGGTCGGCTCGACCTTGTGGGGTCAGGTCGGCTCAGGCGGGGTGGAGTGTGACTCGTTGGGTTTGACTAAGTGTGAGCCTCTCGACCGGAAGGTCGCGCTAGCCGTAAGGCTTTCCATTCGGTGTTCTTGGACTGGAGAAACCCG
Organism: Tetrastigma voinierianum; assembly: GCA_016808115.1. Classification (NCBI taxonomy): domain Eukaryota; kingdom Viridiplantae; phylum Streptophyta; class Magnoliopsida; order Vitales; family Vitaceae; genus Tetrastigma; species Tetrastigma voinierianum. The sequence continues at coordinate 70,709 of JAEQBH010000510.1, forward strand.
TTAGGGTAAAAATCAATATATAACGCTAATTAAATTGGGCTCACATTAAGGTCCAAAATCATGAAAACAATATAAGCATATGTATTGATCATACTTGTTATTTAATACATAATATGAGATATCTTGAAGGCACAAATACTACCGCGGTATGCAGTTTAGAACCTAGTACAGGGTTAGATAGAAAAGCATCCCATATAGAGAATACGAATTCTTTGCTGACATACGGTTTACGAATATGGGGGCAGTTTGGTCTTATGAGCATGAGTCCATTGGATAAATGTGGCATGGATGATATGTAATATGCGATGATGTTACATGAGATGCCTCCCGGCCAGTTTGGGTCTGATTACATGGCATAGGTCAGCTGTGCAAATGCGGTGATGATACCTTCAGTATATACGGATAGAGATCAGCATGCAGTATAGTGATGAGTATCGCCCGGGTACATATAATTATTTCGTATCCGCTTCTAAAGGTATTTCTGATTATGAAACATAAAAAGAAAATAACAAGTATATAAATGAAATGCCAAAGAATATATATGACATGATATGAGAAGCATAACCTTTGTTATGCGATGATAGTATCTGATTCTGAAGAACAAGTAAAAAGTACAAGATGACATGAAAGTATATGAAATATGATAAGAAATGAAACGTGTTGTGAAAAAGTATATAACTAAGAAATGATAAGTATATACTAAGTATATTATATATGTGTCATAAGTATATGCGTTGTATAGAAGTGTAAAAAACCCTCGATAGAGGTCATCCATATATGTTAATTCCCACTAGCGTAAAGCTTAGGATGAGTATTTTAAATCCGTGTAGGTCGAAGAGAGGAAACCGGAGGAGACAGGAACGATCCACATCGGCGATTGAGGCCACGCGTCACTGGGTGCCTTTGGAGAGAGACCTTTTGAATTACATTTTTGTATACTGTAATTTTGTTTATTTTGTAAACAATGTAAATATTGTAAATGTTGAACACTTCAGCCTCTGGAGCTTGTATATATTTTGTAATCATTTGCTCTGGAATATAATACAAGTTAAATGTTTTAACATTATATGAATGAACAAACTAGTATAAGTTTAAAAAAAATATGACACCATCGCTCGACACCGAGTCTTGGAGTTGGGGTGTCGCGAGATTGGATGTATCGGAGCATCCCGAATTCGGTTCGAACCCGCCAATCGGTCGGATCAAAGAAGGGGTGTCACAAGTTAGTGGTATCAGAGCATAGGTTTAGGCGTTTCTGGAAAATCCTAGGTTTAGGCGGCTTGGGAATAGAGTATATGATAGAAAACATGTAATACAGTAATGTGTTGGCACGATGTGGATATCCTTGTGTTTTGTATAGATGGATGGAGTCCTCCGAATCCGACTAAAGCGATTGAGTGTTAGCAAGAGACAAGAGTTATCGGCAGGAGCCTTCATAAAAGTAATATACCTAATGAGCGTGGAGGCCTTAGCGAGAATATGTCATGTGAAGACATGGCTCGGTATTGAATGGAATTGACAGCTCCTAAAGCTCCAATAGACACGATGAAGACATGGGTAAGAATTCCATGGTCGAGCATGGAAGAGTCGAGGAGAAAGCGGTGCAGTTGAAAACTAGAAGAGTATTGGAAAAGGGTTAGATGCCCTCCCGATCGAAAACCATCATGTGGCACTCCACTATTGGGGGTGAGGCATACGATTAATTGAAGCGGTGCTCCAAAATTCCGGGGTTAAAATCCTGACATGGAATTCTTTGTCCAAGAGTTCGGGCAAAGTATGTTACGAACATGTATAGGGATTCAAATTATGAAAAGCAGTTCACGAATTTAGAAACAAAAAGAAACACCTCCCGGTGGAAATTTGAATATGAGAAAGAATTTAGTTATCTCGGCAAGTATGCATCGGAATTGGTCCTCACTGAGGCATTTCGGTGTAGGCAATTTGACGATGGATTGCATGATTCCATCAAGAGATATTTGGCACCTATGACTTCTCTCCAAACGATTGGATTTTATCGGTTAGTCCAGTGCAGTAAGAAGTAGAAAGGCCCAGAAACGAGCGTGAAAAGATCTCAAAATAAGAAGTTTTCTAGAGGAGCTTTGTCCTCCTCGGGGAAAATAGCTAGAGAATCTCAAGCTCAATCAGAATATAGTTCCGCTACGAGAGGTAGAAGGCAAGGGTCCAATGTAGCACCTAGTACAAGTAAAGGTGCTTCAGTTGGATAGGGAGAAATTCTAGAATACCCTCATTTCCATAGAAGGCCTTTGGGAGTCTATAGATTATTGACAGGAGGGTGCTTCAGATGTGGAAGCACTGAACATTTTATGGCAAATTGTCCCAATGAGTCAAGGTACAATAGGAATCCTCGGGTAGCTGCGGAGGAGTCACGTGGCACCGTGTGACTCGGTAGGAGTAGGGTAGTGTGGCCCGTCTCGGCATGGAAGGACGAGGAGCACAATTTCGGATATCTGATGGATCGTCCTAACCTCGACACCAACACAGAGCATATGCTATGGCTTCGTGAAGATCAAGATGCACCTGAGGTTATAGTTGGTATATTTTCTCTTTTTTATATTGAGATGCAGGCATTGATTGATCCTGGATCTATTCATTCATATGTGTGCATGGAGCATGTATTTGACAAAGTACCAGAGATGGAGAAATTAGCATATGACATGCATGTGACTAATCCGTTTAGGCATAGCGTTAGTGTGAATGTCCCATTGTTATACAAACAAGAGAGTTTCTCACTGATTTGATAACCTTACTATTTCGAGAGTTTGACTTGATTTTGGGAATGGATTGGTTGTCTAAACACCAAGCTATTGTTGATTAATGGTCAAAGAGCCGGTAGTGTTGAGATCTCTCTATGGTGAGGTGATAGTACCGAAGGCATTGGCTTAAGTGTAATGTCGATGTCGATGTGATCTAAGTTATGCAAGGTAAGGAGATTTATGAGGAAAGGATGTGAACATTCTGCCCCAGTTGTGATACTTGACTCCAAGAGGTCAAGTTGATGTAGAAAAGATTCAGTAGTAAGGGGAATTTCCGGATGTATTCCACGAAGGAGTTCAGGGTATTCCACTCGAGAGAGAGGTAGACTAAGCCATAGAAATTGTGCAGGAAGCTTGAGTCCACATGTCACAGGGGCACCGTATAGGATAAACCTCCAATGAGAGTTAAAAGAGTTAAAGAGTCAATTGCAAGAGCTTTTGGATAAAGGATTTATCCGACCCAATGTGTCCCCCTGGGGTGCACCTATTTTATTTGTGAAAAAGAAAGATGGCACTCTACGGATGTGCATTGATTATTGGCATATCAATAAGGTGACAGTGAAAACAGAATTACCCATTTAGAGTAGGAATCTTTTTTGATCAATTGAAAAGAAGCGGGTGTCTTTTCAAGATTGACCTACGATACGGATATTATCAGGTTGAGTAAAGGAAGTAGATAATGTAGAAGACCGCATTTAGAACCAGAATATGGCCATTATGAGTTCTTGGTAATGCCATTTGGGTTAGCTTAATCTACTTGGCGACATTTATGGACTTAATGAATAGGGTTTTCCGACCATATGTGGATCAATTTGTTGTAGTTTTTATTGATGACATCCTGGTGTATTCTAAGGATGCACAGGAACATGAACAGCATCTAAGGATAGTCCTGGAGAAATTAAGAGAAAAGAGGTTATATGCTAAGCTCGACAAAATGTGATTTTGGCTAAAGAGTTTCATTCTAGATTCATTGTGTCTGCTGAGGGTATAAGAGTTGATCTTGCTAAGATTAAAGCAGTTGTGAATTGGAAATCACCTTGAAATGTAACCGATGTGAGAATTTTCTTAGGCTTAGCAAGTTATTATAGAAGATTTGTGAGAGGCTTTTTTATCATAGCTTCTCCGCTCACCAAGTTACTCAGGAAATGAATAAAGTTTGAGTGGACAGACAAATGTCATAATAGTTTTGAACAGTTGAAAGGGATGTTGGTTGAAGCATCAGCGTTGACTGACTACTTGAAGAGTATACCTTGGCATAGTGATGCTTCATGCATTGGTTTAGGATGCGTGTTAATGCGAAGATGGGAAAGTGGTGGCTTATCGTCAGGACGATTGAAACGCGTGAGTGAATTATCCTCATGACCTAGAGTTGATTCTGCGGTAGTGTTTGCTTTGAAAATGTAAGACACTACTTATACGAGGAAAAGTGTAAATTTACACCAATCATACAAGTACTTGCTAACGCATAAAGAGTTAAATTTGAGACAACGGAGGTGGTTAGAATTATTCAAGGATTATGACTGTATTATAGACTACCACCTAGGAAAGGCTAATGTAGTAGCTGATGCTTTAAGCCGAAAGACAGTGGCAGCAATGTCACTTCAACATAGTGAATGGAGATTAGCGTGATGACGGAAGCTATATTTGCCTTCAATTAAAAGCAATAACCCGTGTTAAAGCAAATGATTATATATGCCCGTAAAAAATGACGGCGAACTATAGAAAAGTTGCTGCATGGTTAGAGATAAAGTGATGTTATCGAAGTTTTTAGAAAAGTGAAGCTTCTGAAGCTCAGATTTCCGGGAACATATTACGTAGCCGATGATAAAGAGCTAAAGCAAAAAAGTTTTTATTTGAGGTATTCATAATACTAAGATTACTATGCATCCTGAGGTCAAGATATACCAGACTTGAAACAGCTGAGCTGTGGAGCTGAATGAAAAGAGATGACTGAAATAGCGCGGCTTTGTTTCGACGGGAGCCAAAGAAGTCAAACCTCGAACACCAAGTGCCAACAAGTTTGTTAAATCCTCCCAATTCCTCAATGGAAGCGGATAACATTACCATGGATTTTGTGTCTGGTTTTTCCTCACACAACAAAACATGACTCCACGGTGATTGTTGATAGGCTCACAAAGTCGGCCCATTTTATACCAGTCCAAATTGACTATTATATGGATTGACTAGCTAAGTTATATGTGGATGAGATTGTACAATTGCATGGTGTACTGTTATCTATTGTGTCAGATAGAGATTCGCGTTTTACATCAAGGTTCTAGAAGGAATTACAGTCAGCTTTAGGCACTAAGCTGAAGTTCAGTGACGTGATTCCATCCGCAAAACTGAAATGATTAGGGTCGGAGAGGTTGGATTCAAGTACTAAGATACCGAGGTCAGGTCATAGAATTTTCGAAGTCGATAGGTATTTTCCATTGATGAATTTGCTCATAACAATAGTTTTCAATTAAGACAGGCAATCATACCTAGGCTCAGATGGTTTAAAATGTAACTCCCAGGTGTTTACTGAAAGAACAAAGATAAAGATCAGTCTTACATAGTGAAAGATACCAAGAGAAAGGGCGTTATTCGGAAAAGGTTAAAGGTCGCTGATCGAAAAAGCTTCTATGTCGATCTAAAGAGGAGAGATATTGAATGCTGAAGTGGAGACAAGGTCTTCTAAAGGTATCAACTGAGGAAAATTTAATGTCGGTCGTAAAGGCAAGTTTAATCTGAAGGTTCATAGGGCCATATGAGATTCTGAAACGTGTTGGCCCTATGTTATTTATCGACAAAATTCCTCCTGAGTTAATTGTTGTTCGATGTGTTTCATGTGTCGATGTTTCGAGATATCGCTTCGATGAGTCGCACATACTACCAGTGTAAGAGATACAAGTACATGAGGATTTTTCGATGAGGAGCCAAAGGTACTCGCTCGAGAGATGGAAATGAATTAAGGTGAACAAACAAGTATTCCATGTTAGTGTACTCTAGCAACACCATGGTAGAGAAGAAGTTACTGAGAGCTTTAAGCAAACTATGAGAGCACAAGATTCGTTAATCCTTCAAATCGTATGAATTTGAGGGATGAATTTGAGATGAAATTCTTTTTAATGGGGGGAGAGTTGTAACACCTCAAATTATACCATAACTGCTCATACCATAAGCTTTAGGGGTGATGAATAAAGTGGTACATTTTCCTAATAAAAATAAAGATAAAAATAAAATAAACAAGAACCCGAATTAATACAAAGAAGGTAAATTAATAATTTACCAATTCAAAACTCCAAGGGTCATACTCTAATAAGTTCATATGCCAAAGTGAGGGAATATGCATAAGTTAAATTGAGTAATAGAGAGTTGAAGGACCAAAGAGCACAAGTTAGATATTGTAACGAAGCAATAAAAAATCGGTAAGAGACAAGTGATCAAGGAAAGAAGATATGCTTCTTCTTGACCGATATCGGTTATTGTTCATAAAAGAGAGAAAAGTGAAATAAAATGAGATATATCAAAAAGGAGAAGACAAAAATAAATATCTCATTTTGGTCTAAGAAAGAAAGAGCAAAACTATAAGATAGAAGACAAGAGAAAGGGCAAGGCACATAGTTAAAAGAAGAAGAAGGGAAGGAAAAAAGAAGATCTACTTATGTTACTGATTAAGGCCCAAAAAGTGCTATTAACCCATTTATTGTATAGGTTTTGAGTGCTTTTTGTGTACTAATCATTCTAATTAACTCGGGATGGTACATTAAGGTCCCTACTATTCTACTCAACAATATTTTGTGGCTAATTTTGTAGTTTGTAAGATAATCAAAGCCAAAATTATCTAGTCAATTCAAACATGAAGAACCCGAGCTGAACTCATATCGCTGCGTATCAAACTAAGAGGCGAAGAGCAAAATGTGAAGAAAATGGATCACTGGAGAATGTTTTTGCCATCAGCCACTTATAGATGCCCACCATCCTGTACCATTCATCCCCGCCACTGCTCGCTGATGTTATGCCTTCTCGTTTGTTTCAATTTTTGTTTTTCCCATATTATCCTTGTAATGTGCCGTTTTGGTTTTTTAGAATTTCCCCAGATACCCTAGCACCTATATAAGCCTCAGCCTTCTGTACAAACTTGAATTCAACACTTCACTTTTGGCAATAGATGCGTGGGCGCTGTCTGTCGCTTCCCCTTTCTCCCATTTCCTTTTCATTTTCTTCCTCCTTTCTATATTTTCGCAAACACCCTCCGAGGATGACAACTCTGAGGATGAGCAATAAAGCCCTTTTCCTTGAGTGGGCTATTATGTGGTATCGAAGGCAACCGAGGGTTTTTCCCATGTTTTAACTGAGGTATTTTTCTACCATTTATGGTTTCAATCGAATCGTAGCTTTACACCCCTTCTCGCTGCTTGAATGATCAATACTATAAGCTGCTCCTTGGATGCTATCGTTAGGATACATTGACACCCGTTAGTTACCATCTATGGGCTGGGCTGAAAGGCTTATCTAAGGATATTTTTATTTTCTCCAAATTCTTAGTTTGATTCATTCATCACCGTAAACTGCCAGTGACTTCGGTGTTTTTAGGGTCATTGGTATACTCTAATGTTATATAAAATGATATCTATTAGTTATCATTTATTAGCTGTTAGAGTGAGTCAAGGTGATGTTATTGGTCATCCCTGGCACTCCAATACCAATGGGAGGCAAATACCAATTTTCAAAGATAGTTATTTCAGTGGTCGGTTTACAAAGCAATGAAGAACCAACCGATTTAGAGATGACTATATGTCATCCTCCCCAACGCGAGGAAAAGACCCCTGAAAAACCTCAGTGCGTTGCTCCCAGACCCTGTACCCCAATGACCTAATACTCAAGGAATTTATTTTTACAATTTTTTAACTGATTCTTATTAAAGTGAACCCCAAAACTCACTGTTTTTACCAAAACCTCGAAAATCCAAATTTAATTCACCAAATCAACCACCGTTACTATTTGTGCAAAGAAAACCCATCTCCTGAGTTTGACCCTAGAATCAAGTATATATTGCAAGTAGCTTTGCACGGCAAAGTAGGAGGAAATTTAGATATAAATTTTGAGACGATTCCTGATTTCACCCTACTGTGGCACCTAATCGCCTATTAATTGTGGTGGATTCTAGCACTAAGTCTAGTGTTTATGGATTGGTATTGCGGGTATTTGTCTAGTTTGGCATAGAAAGTATAGATATATATATCTTGGAACCCTATTTTGTGGGGGATGGGTCAAGCCTGGAAACCCCAAACTCTTCGTTAGGTCGTAGCGCTGAGAAAAAGCCTAAGGCTCCTATATATGTGTTTCTGGGAAAGGTCCGGCTGCAATTTTTGAACCAAGAAAATTTCCTATTTTTGATCACATGCATTAGCTAGACTTATAACTAATTTTTAGTAAGAATAAAGTTGAACTGGCAGTGAGTTCTTCGGGAGAATAGGTCACATCAACGAAATTGACAAGTTAGACTTTGAATTTCTCAATTTGAATCTATGTGAATTTCGTTACGGCCCTTTTCCTTGAACAATGCAATCTCACCAAAGATAGTTCTACCAAGGCACTCTCGGGTTAATGACCGCCTAGGCCGCTGGCAAGGTCCACCACGTGACCTCGGCCGCTGACCGCCCGCCAGCACCCCAAAGCGTTCACCTCGGCCGATTGTGTCAGTTCGACTGTGTCGCCTACCTCGCCATAATCTCAAAGTTAGCTCGGTTAAGTTTGATCATTTGTACTTCCAACTGAATGTCATACTTCTTCTCGTCTGAACTCCATTTTGGGTGTTCTTGGACTCATGGAAAGCTCGTTGAGTCAAGAATACAAACCATAAGTATAGCATGATGTATGGGATTTCACATTAGGTCCATAACCATGAAAACAGTAAGCATATGTGGTAATCATACTTATTCATGCATATATGAGATATGTACTAAACATAAATACACACAAACTGTTTGTTTAGAACCCAGAAGGATAGAGGCATGCCTATAGGAAGACAAGAAAGCTGTCAAAGATACTTTATATAGATTATCCAGGCCCCGTTTGCCTCGATGACATAGACTCGCTGGACTACATGACATAGGTCAACAGTCTCATACGCGATGATACTGGTATATTCGAACGGGGCCATCGCGTATTACATGGAATAGTCACCGCTTCGTACGCTGATGATATTCTTCGGTATATACGTATAGAGATCATCGTCAGATCGGTGATACTACCCTTCAAAGGCTATTTTCGTGATCCGCTGGGCGATTTGCGGTACATGAAACATAAAAGAAAATGACAAGTATATGCAAAATGAAATGTAAAGAATATATGACATGATACGAAGCATAGCATCAAGTATGCAAATGATAAGATACAGTTATACAAGAACAAAAAGTAAAGTACAAGCACGATTATGAAAAGTATAAGGAAATATGATAAGAAATGAAACATGTTGTGAAAAAGTATATAACTGAGAAATGATAAATATAATGTAAATATTTATACGTAATATAAGTATATGCATTTGTATAGAAGTGTGGAGACCCTCAGTAGAGGTTATCCCATATGTATTAATTCCCACTAAGCGTAAAGCTTAGCACGGGTGTTTTCATCCGTGTAGGTACAAAAAAGGAAACCAAAGGACAGGACAATCCACATCAGCAGTCAAAGGCCACGCGATCACTAAAAGCTCCACCGGAAGAATCTTTGGTCTATTCAGAGGCAATTTTATTTATTTTGTAAACAATGTAAGACAAAATGCTGAACACTTCGATAGATATGGAACTTGTATATATTTTGTAATTCGCTGCTACAAAATATAATACAAGTTAAATGTTTAACATTATATGAATTAACAAACTTAGAGGCTATAAGTTTAAAAAATAATAATAAAATATATATATATGACACCATCGCTCGACACCGGGTGCAGGGTTGGGGGTGTCACGGATTAGTTGGTATCGGAGCATCCCGGATTCAGTTCTGACCCGCCAATTAAATCGGATCAAAGAAGGGGTGTCACAAAGCAGTTCGCAAAACCCAGACACTTACTTGGGCCACCGGGTCGAGGACTATGTCCCACCCATACTGCGGGTTATTCACCGAGGTAGAGATCTATCCCTTTGCTAATGACCCGGTACATTTTTTCAACACATTTTTATTCAACCGCGTAACCTGACTGACGCTTGTCCCATTTAATGCGATGCCCCGCGGTACATGCAATGCAAGATGTCATTAAGGTTATATCGCGTCACATGCATAATGAATGCCATGATGACAATTACAATCCAAACCACTACCGCTATGGACAATCATATCACCTGCATATGATTTCCATACATCATTCATTCATGTCAATATATCATACAAGCATATATCAACATTCACATTCAATATGTCATTCTATGATCAAGCAATGACACACAAACAAGCAAGCCATGTAATGACCATTGCACACAACAATTCATCACATGTCAACATGTTAGAGCACACACATTGACATCCAAACATGTCACTCTTAGCCAAGCAATGACACACTCAAACAAGTCGCTATAATACCATGCTCATAACAACTATAAATCAGCCACGAAACCACCCAAAACAGGCCTCAAAACAGCCAGCACGCCCTAGGCGTAGCCTCCACCGCCTTAAGAGAAGTGGTTCCCGCCTAGCGAGCAACGCCTCACTCAAAGCGACCGTAGCCCTCCCTCCTCGTCGCCCTCGGGTTCGCCCAGCGAGCACAGCCCACGCTAGTGACTCCCCTACGCCTAGGCGAACCTTCCCTTCGCCTAAGCGTAGCACTAGTCTTCCATAGGAAGATTTCCACCTTCTCCTAGGCGAAGAAACATCGAGCTACACCCGAAAATCCCATTTTTTCCTTCGCCAAACAGGCCCTTAACCGAAAAACCCTCTTTTCCCGGCCCAAAAATGGGAAGTAAGCCAAGGTATGACGAATCCCTTACCTCTAGGAGCGTGGTACATAGGTAGGAAGCCTCCTAAACCCAACAACCTAGAATTCCCAAAATCTCCCCTCTTAGAACTTCGGCGAAATCCTTATTTTCAGGTACCCACGCGTACCTCTCGTAGATGTGATGAACTTTTGTTCTTGGCTCGACAAAAACCGACCCATGGAACTCCGTAGATCTTGGAAGGAAGCTTGGCTCTCCTCTTTCCCTCTTCTCCTCTCTCTCTTACGTGAACCGGCAAGAAAATAGCTCTTTTGCCCTTATTCCTTCTTGTCCCAACTTCTGAAGTTTAAGCATGTGGTCCACTTCGGCTTCGTGGCACGGTCCACCCTCGTCATCCGGGATCAAGCTCGAAGCCATTTATTTCGCCTCAATTCAAGTTCAAAGAGTAACTCTACAGAACTTAACCCAAGCTTGGCTTCCCAACTTTCAAGATTTTTGTAAATAATCTAGTCCCTGGGAGTCACTAGACACCCATTACCCCGAAAAATGTGAAAATTCAATTGTTTCGGAATTCAACAAAATTTGTTTGAGTTACTAGATTTTGCGAGACGAATCCAACGGTGAGGTCTGTTTCGTCATCCGAGATTTATAAAATTTCCAGGTTTTCAACCTATACTATTCCAATAATTTACCGCTTTGCCATTTTTCAGAAAAAATTGATTTTTCTCGTGTTTGGCAATCTTAGCCCAAGATTAAGGCAAGTCAAAGCATTCAGGGTCTATAGGTACTTATAATGCCCAAGGGATAGGACCGTATAAGGCGAGCTGCCAAAGGCATAATAGAGCATGTAGGGATTTATATTGTCCAAGGCCTAGAACCATCGAAGGCGAGGCACAAAAGGCATTTATGCATGCCTGGTGCAGCTATAATGTTCGAGACATAGTGACTCCAAGTGAAGGCAGCCAACAAATAGCAAAATAGGAGCCTCCTGAGTGGAGGGACTTAGCTTATGCTACCCCGGCATAAGCCATCAAAGCAAGCCGCTAAAGGCATGTGCGCATTTATAGGGACTTATACTGTTCAAGCCCATAGGCCGTCGAAGGCGAGCTGCCAAAGGCATAAAATGGCATGTAGGGACTTATGCTGCCCGAGACCAAGGGTCGTCAAAGGCAAACCGCCAAAGGCAAAAGAGAGCTTATAGGGACTTATGCTACCCGAGGCCAAGGGTTGTCAAAGGCGAGTCGCCAAAGGAATAAGAGAGCCTGCAAGGACTTATGCTGCCTAAGGCCTAAGACCGTCGAAGGCGAGCCGTCAAAGGCATATGAGAGTTTGTAGGGACTTATGCTGCCCAAAGTCTAGAGTCGTCGAAGGAGAGCCGCCAAAGGCATAAGGTGGCTTGTCTGGACTTATGTTGCCCAAGGCCAAGGGTCGTCGAAGGCGAGTCGCCAAAGGCATAAGGGAGCCTGTAGGGACTTATGCTGCCCTAGGTCTAGAGTCATCGAAGGCGAGCCGCCAAAGGCATAGGAGAGCCTGTAGGGACTTATGCTGCCTAAGCTCTAGAGTCGCCGTGGCTACAGTCAAAGGCATAGATGGCGCACGCTGGACTGGCGTCACGGGCGGCCCCGCTAAGTAATTTGCCGGTTAGGAGCTACCTTGCAGCATTTTTAGAAAGCAGTGAAGATGAAGAAATAATGCAAATTTTATTCATTCACCAGAATAAGGAAATAATCATCTCATGATAATGGAGAAATACTGAAAATATTCATTAAATAGTTAAAGTCCCAAGTGGCAGATCCATCTTTCCGCTAGGATTGTGATATGTGACACACCTCTTTCGACCCAATTATTAATACTATGAACGGACTTCCAATTAGCTTACCTCTTCCCTTCTCGAAGGTACGTCGAAGGACAAGGTCACCCTTTCTGAAAGTTTTGGGTTTGATGATTTTCTCTCTTTAGCGCTAAGCTTAGCTACGACATCACCATTCTAACAGCCACTAAACTCTTTCCCCAGATCATCCAAAAACGGAGATAGTTCAAGGTGTTGTTTCTGGGCCTTTCATTCGATGGGGATCAGCCGTTTCGGCCTAAAATGCAAGGGGCATATAGCTCAACTAGGTTGTTTGAGTTATGTTGTAAGGCCGGAGTGCAATAGGGAGCTCGTCCTCCCATCTTCCCTTCTCGCCTGATGTCTCTTTTCAAGTGCAACCAAGTAATGCTCTTGTTGGTAACCCCCGCCGCCATTGATCAGGGGTATCGAGGGGTGGAGTATACATTTTTTATTCCATATTCAGCATAGAATTGTTGGAACGACTTGTTACTAGAACCGTAGATCAAGAGCAAACTTATAGCAGTGGGACCCCAAACCGACATATAATATTTCTCACAGACAAAGTACGCCGTGGCTCAATTGATTTATGTTGGGGCCTCGCTCGCCATTTTAGAAATACTGGTGGCCAATGTAGATGAATTCTCCTTTACCAATGGCTTGAGGTAATGAGCCCACAATATCAATACCTCATTTATAGAAAGGCGGACTCGATACTAAGTGGAGCGCGCAGGTGGTTGTAGTGGCGCGAATAATACGTTTAACTTTTGGGTGTGTCACAATTTCTAACGAATAACTCAAACTCTTGTTTCATCGTAGGCTAATAGAAACCTTGTGTCATTATCATCATGTGACTCGCGGATCGTCTACCAATGTGGTATCATGTGATGCCCCATGAACTTATGCCCCAATGATATGCTTAGCCTCTACCTGTAAACGATCTCAATAGCGGTCCAAAATGCATCGTCAGATAAAAAACATCGCTTATCACTGGCTACTCGACCTTTTATCTTTATAGTCGCATTTCTATCTTCGGGCAAGGTCCCGCTTTTCAAATAGTTAGTAATCAGGGATATCCAAGAGTTACCATCTTAGATTTCGATAGTAAGGATTGTCGTACTGAAGATTGAAGGGTGGATCATAATGTTCAATTCCACGTGACAAGGGTACACGCGCTGACGCTAGGTTCGCTAGTAGTGCCTACTATGTGGTCTTTTTGATCTCTGACTTGGTTAATTCTCGACTTCATTTAATCTAGCTATCAAGGATTGTGCTAGCTTCAGATATTGTTCCATTCAACTATTTTTAGCCTCGTATTCTCCCTGTAGCTGAGATGCTACCAATTGCGAATCACATCGAAGTTCCAGGTTCACCACTAAGAGTTCTATAGCTAGTCGTAACCCGAGTAGCACGGCTTTGTACTCGGCTTCATTGTTAGAGGCAGTAAATGCGAATTTGAAAACTTGAGCAATGGATAAGCCCTCTAGAGATTGTAAGACCATACTAGCTCCTCCTCCCATTGCTTTGGATGAGCCATCAGTTTTGAGTATCCATAACATTTCGTCGACGTCGCGAGGTCAGACATCCAACATTTTGACCATGAAATCGGCGAGGACCTGACCTTTTATAGCTAATCTTGAACGGTATACGACATCGAACTCTCATAGCTCAATGACCCATTTCAAGATCCATCCCAAAGCTTCTGGCTTGTGGAGTATGGCTCTGATCGGATAGCTGGTGAGGACGATAATAGTGTGGGCTTAGAAGTAAGGGTGTAGCTTCTTTGTTGCCATTCTAAAGGCTAGGGCGATTCACTCAAAATCGGTGTACCTGGTTTCAACATCTATTAACATCTTATTCACGAGTAAATCGACCTCGTTTCGTCGCCTTCATCCGCCTTATCAAAGCCGGTTTACTACCGTACGAGGCTACGAGATAAATAGAGCCCTCCTCAACATGCCGAGATAAAGTTAGGGAGGAGGGAGGTATTCTTAATACGTGAAAGGCCCTGGCCGCATTCAGCCCCCACGCTCTAATGAAACTCTTTCAAGGTCGGGTGGGAAGAACAGCGAAGACATCCGACACGAGATAAAACCTGTTTCATGTTGTCAGCTTACCTGTGAGAGCTTGGATTTTCTTTTTGGTAATAGGGGGTTGCATCTTAATGGTGGCCTTGGCTTGTTCGGGGGCCATCTCGATCCCTCTTCTACTGACCAAAAATCCAAGGAAATTTTTGGACTCAACCTCGAAATCGCATTTATTTGGATTCAGCCACAGGTGATGTAATATCATGAGGTGAATGCCTATCACAAGTGAGCCAAATGATCCTCGCAAGAGTTCAACTTGACTAGCATGTCGTCGATGTATGCTTCAATGGTTTTTCCCAGCAGAGGTTTGAAAATACGGAACATCATGCGCTGGTAAGTGTCCTCGGTGTTCTTAATACCAAAATGCATGACGTTGTAACAAAACACCCCCGTTGGTGTTATGAATGTCGTGTTTGCCGAGTTAGGGGGAAACATCGATATCTAATTGTAGCCTGAGTATGCGTCTAGAAAGGATAACATCTCATGTCTTGTTATTGCATCTATTATCTAATGATGTGCGAGAAAGGAAACGTGTCTTTCGGGCAAGCATCATTTAAATCAGAATAGTCGATACACATGCGCCATTTACCACTATTTTTTAGGGACAACCACTACGTTGGCCAACCATTCAGGGTATTGAATCTGATGAAACCAGTCGCAAGGAGCTTGTCAACTTCCTATTTTATGACTTCTCAATGTACTGGATGAAATTGCCTCAATTTTTGTCATATCAGTTTATACTATTTTTGAAGGTTTAGATGATGTTGAGCCAAAGTGGGAGAAATGCAAGGCATATCGGTATGGAACCATACGAAGATGTCAGAGAACTCCTGCATAAGTGATAAGAAAGAGTAAATTTCGAGAGAGACTCCCAAATTAACCTATTCGGGTCGGTCGGGATGAAATAGGGGATGTGGTTGTAGAGGCTCCGTAGTTTTGGAATCATCAGGTTGGCAAAGTGGCCCAACCATCGCTCCTATTTGGTTGGCACATCTTTCTAACGCTTGACCTCATAATGTGCTCCGTCGGCTTCCCGCCTCCTCTTATATCACCCCGCCCAGCGGGAGTCCGAAACTCGCATTTAATGGTAAGAGGATGATAATGCCTTCATCGCATGAATCCAAGTGTGCCCCAAGATAACGTTGAGGGATGAAGGCTCATCAATCACTATGAGTGGGACCAGGGAGGTGATCGATCCTGCCAAAACTGGCAATACTATTTCCCCTAATGAATTGGTTCGCGATCCGTTAAAGCCAACTGACACCCTCCCTGGATTGTGAAGATTTTCTGGCTTATAGCCTAGGTGGAGCAAGGCGGGTAGGTGGAGGAGGTCGATAGCACTGCCAAGGTCAATCAATATTCGTTTAATAGGTGTTTTCCAATTTCCAAGGTGAGAACAAGTGCGTCATCATGAAGCATGGATAATTGGCTTATGGGAGATTCGGAGAAGGAAATGATCCTGTCGATGGGTCGGATGCTACTCGAGGAAAAACTATAATTAATTTCGACCACAAAGATACTCGAGCATGGTTGACCTCGGATTTTGGGTGACATCGGGCCGACGAGTATTATGTCTATCACTAGTCAAGAGTTTGTGGGTGGCAATGGTCAAGACCGCCTCCTCAACGTATTCCCACAAATGTCTTCTCTTGGCCATGAAATTCAACAACCTTCGGAATTGGTAACATTCATTTATTCGATGTCCAACGTCCATGTGATACTCGCACTATCGGGATTTGTCTCTTCCTTTCGGATCACCCCTTTAAGGTCTAGGCCACTGTTTGCCTTTTTCTATATAGACTAAAAACCCCTCAAATTTACATAGTTACAAGAGCCTTACACTTCTCTTGCACCCATGTCACTTTGGATGAATTTTCTTAATTAAATAAACTGGCTTTGACAAGCTTAGGATTTTAAAATTGGTTTAGTCTATGACACCGCAAGTGCACAGTCATACAAGTAGTAAAACTGAATGTGTCTGCATCATTCTATAGAGATTGACAAGAATTAGAGATCAATTAATTCTAACTACTCCAAGTTCTATGCTATTTGGACTAAAAGAATTTGATAGTGAAAATTTGTCTAAAATGATAGATCCTAGACTATTAACTAAAAATAGAAACTAAAATAACATGAAAACAACTAAAAATAAAAACAAAAAAACAAAATACTGGATCTAATATGTTCCCTGTGAGAAACGAAAACTATCAATGAATTACAATGAAACAGTCAATTACTACATGAAAGTACATTGCTCTATTATATTGATGGATCTGGATTTGTCCAAGATTGCCTAAATGTTGCGCTTGATCTCTCCCATATTCACTCGGTTAGAGCCCTTATTTCTCTTGAAATCAAGATCGAACCAAGCATTCGTATTTCGCTTTTCTCGCAAGATCTCGAGATTTTCTTCAATATTTCACACCCATTTAACGACCGCAGATCTTTGCTTTCCTTCCTCGTGATTTTTGCAAAAGTTCTGCCACTTAATTGGTGGCTCATCCTTCGTATCTATTGGTTCGCCTTTCCTCGATTAGATCCTCAATAACACGTATTCATGAACTTCCCTTTAGATCGAGGTGAACTCTCCTGATTATTTATATTGTTAAACGCCCCTCCAATCAATTATGGTGAACGGATTTATCAAATGAACTTTCTCGAGTCGGGCAGCTTCATTAATGGTAGTCTAACATACCCATAAGAGAATGCTCTCAGCTCTCAGGAATCTCCATCTATAAGTCACGCAGAGGCAGATCCTAAAATCGCAAAGAAGATACACCTAAACTCCAGATTCTGTGACTACCATCGGGAACTTATCGATTCAAAACGACACCAAGCAAGTAAATCCCTACCCAAATAAATTTCTCTGCATTTATGCAAAAGACCAGAATTAACTCAGATATCGAATCCAAAGCAGAATCGCTGCCTAATTCATCGATACGATTAAAGAAATGGAGTACCGAATACGCATAACCACTATAATCGCAATGAACCGAGAAAAATTTGAATTCCAGAATTTGTCTAGATTTCAAATTTTCGTGCAAAGAATTTTAAGAAGATAATAACATAAATAAATTTCACTCTCTAATCGCTTTCTCGCGACGCTTAGCATAACTGATCCTTAAAAGAATTTTTAAAAAAATAAAAATGAAAATAAAGAAAATTCTACTTAAACTTATACATCGAGTTCCTCTCGCTCCCCTTTTTTCAGTAGTGAAGATGGAAGCTACTTTACTATTCTAACACTCGTCTATTTATAACCTCGCTAAAAGAAATGAGCCTAATGCAAAAAGCTCTGTGGAATTCCCAAAGAGTTTCTCCGCTTTTATCATTCCTAAGTCGCCACTCCTGCCGGTGTCGCGACCTAGATTTCCCTTTGTTTGTTCTGTTCGCCATGACCTTGTTACTTCCAAGGCGAATTAGGTTCCCATGCGCCTGCTTGATTCATGGTCGCGACATCGTTTGTGGTCGCGACCTTGTTGGCTCAGTGTTTCTCAAGAGTTGATGTCGCGACCACGGTTTCACGTCGCGACCTCGTTGTCTTTCCTTTCTTCTGCATTCTAAGCCACGACCTCAATTATGAGTTAGGACTCCTCTTCCTTGTTGCGTTGCACGTCGCGACCTCAGTCTTAGGTTGTAACTATATTTCTATTTCCAACCGCCTAAGTTCCCAGTTGTAACTTCCTTTCCTCCGGTCGCGACCTGTTTATGGTCTTCGCCTTCACAGGCTCGAATTTGCCATGAATTTCAAGGTGATGTCGCGACTTCATGTTGCTCTTTTTCCTGGCCAGACAGAAATTTCCAATTGCTCAAAAAGTAGTTGCGACTGGATTTCCTTCGCCGCTTCGTGTCGTGGACTTTAATGAGTGTCATACATCGTTTGTGGTCCTTTGATTAATAAACTAGCGTAACTTCATTTTCTTGCAGAGACCTTCCTTGCGGGTTTACTTACGGATCCATGTCGGTGACCTTAGATTGACGCCGCGACTTCGCTGTCTTTCTTAATCTGGGCTGGGCCGCGGGCATCAAGATGGTGTCGCGGATCAAGATTCATCTACCTTGAATAATTCCTTTAGTTTCAACCACACTTTCGCTGCAACATCTTTCATCGCTGTTTTGGTCATTCGTCGCAAGCTCAACTTCAAGTCATCATGACTTCGCCTAAGGTCTTCTATTTCTTCCTAAGAATCGATCTTTGGCATGCCGCGATTTCTAAATGACTTAACAAATGAGCTTCCTGCCGCGATTCGATTTTCATTTGCATTTCATTTCGGGCCAGAGTCATCTCTTCCTGCTTTTGGCCGATTTTCGCCATCAGATTTCTTTTCTACAAATTAAATTTGAGTAAAATATCTAAATTTTGCATACAAATCAACATTTATCTTGTAATATGCCTTAAAATGGATTAAAAATCAAATGAGTTTGAACCCATCGCCCACTAACCCCGAAGAGATCAACAATCGAGAGGAGCCGGAAGGTGGCAAGGTGAATCGCGGTCTGCTCCGAAACGCTTATCCTCCTGGATTCTCAGCTGCCCATTCTCGCAAACCTTTAGGTGCTGAGTGATGACCACCAGACGGATCTTTATGCTCATTCTTTCCCTTCCTATCTTGACTATCGAGACCCATTTTTCCTCTATTCCCACCGTAGTGCCTAGCTTCTAACGTTGCAACAACTGTTCATTTGGTTGTAGTAACCATGTCATCCTTGAGCATGGCGTACTAGTTCCCCTTTGGAACAACTCCTCAATAGTTGTGGGGGGATGCAACGAAAGCAAATCGAAGAAGTGGGTGTTGGGACGAATGGCTTGCTTTACGCTTGTAGGACAATGTGAGGGCTTACGTCTTCGAGCTGGAGGATTGCAACCCCGCTTCATGAGATCTCTGATGGATTTGGATCGTCCTATCCGGATGTGGAAAGACTAGTGAAGCTTTGTTTCCTCTTGACTGAACACATGTATTGAGTTACGAATTTTTCAAATAGGCATCAAAAGGAAGTTATCGTGTTTGGTGATAGGCGGTGAAACCATGACAATGCTGGGCCGACTAGGCTAGATGGAAAGACTCTTTTATACAGGAGAGCCGCTGCTTTCCAGCTTAGGAAAAGCCGCTGATCCGTGAAATGCATAAGATGGTCAAAGGGATCTTCAAGATCATCATACATTTGGAATTTTGGTAAGATTTAACTACGCACGGCCATCCCGTGCAAGATACAGGAACAAAGGGGAACTACATGTCATCCAAAGGCGCGTAATGCGCGATCTAGCCTGCGGGTGCTGAGATCTATTCGACGGCTTCGCTGGACGGTATTGGCCGCAAATGGTGAGAAATTATCTGTGGATTCTGACCGGGCAAGGCTGCAGGGCATTGCTACGTTGCCAAGGCGAGGAATGGTGGTCACGTTACACAAGATGACATTTTCATGCAAGGCCATTACTTAAGAAAGAGACTAACTATCGCCAAAGTGGATCTTCGCCAGTTTTAGCGCGTTCGAAAGGAGCAGGTAATCGCGTTCCCATGTAGCCTTTAATCAGCGCATTCATTATCAAATCCCTCCGCAGCGTTCACATCATCTTTCGCAGTGATAAAACGGACGCCATAAACTGGCAAGCACAGAGTTACCTAATACATCGCCTTCACAATAGCTTCTTTATTTTTCTCTCTTACAAGTACTGCTAGAAAATTCACCTTCTTTTTTCACCTGCTCAGTTATAACCGCTTCTTTAATACGATTTGATCAATCAAATCTTAAACATTATTACTATGATGTCCGAGGTGACTGAAATGAAAGAACGCCCGACCTTCTTGAGTCATACGCCCGATGAGAATTCGTAAATTACCATCCGGGTCCTATTGAATTTGGGTCATCCATGTGATATTCATATGAGTTACGGTTTATCCCATTCCAATTATGTCTATCGTTCTCTGAGTCATAATATATTGTTGTTACACTTCTTTTGTTTCTTGTGTTGGTTGTTTGGTGGAGCTCTGGTTAGATGTAGGTGGCCGTATGCCAGCAGCCCAGCAAACTTTCTCTAGAAAATTCTTCCACGGCCTTCGTCTCAGGCGGATTCGCCGGTTTTTTGCAGATCCGGTAACACCCAGAACCGGTACTCCCAAATTCCCTTTTTCTTCTTCTTTATCATGGTCTCTTGCTTTAACTTGTACTAGTTTTTTCTTCGTACTCTGGTATGATTCTGAGGACTTCTTTATTTCCCAATTTTTTTTATGTACAATGCATTAAATTGTGATGGTGATGGTTATAATGGTGAATTGACGACCCTGTTCTTTACTCTTTGTTTGCTTTTGAGGCTTTGGGCTTCTCATTTCGGTCTGATTGGGTACTTG
Organism: Tetrastigma voinierianum; assembly: GCA_016808115.1. NCBI lineage: Eukaryota > Viridiplantae > Streptophyta > Magnoliopsida > Vitales > Vitaceae > Tetrastigma > Tetrastigma voinierianum. Next base: position 91,661 of record JAEQBH010000510.1, read on the forward strand.
CTTTGTGACTTGGTTGATCACTTTGTAAAGGAATTCGCCATCTCTGTGCTTTGTTTCATCGCTTTCTTGCATGATTGTTTGCCTTGAGGAATTTCTCATCTGGGTATGGCTGATCTTGGTAGCTGTGGTTTCTTGAACCTATGCAAGATTTGGGTTCTGTTATTTTTTGCTGAATTTGTTCCTATGGGCCCTTGATTTTTTTTTTTATCATTTTCTTTGACATGAGATTTGAATTGTTTGCTTCGGGAAATGGGTTTTCTTGTTTCCCTAAAGTTGCTTCCTTTTTCTGGTGGAAATTAATCCCTGTGATGTTTCCCGGAGACATTAATTGCTTGATTTTTTTTTCCTCTTCTCTGGTTCTGGTTTTTCAAAATCATGACTTGTTGATCTGTTCTTTCTTCTGTAACTCTTGTGAACTTTTTGAAACATGGGTGGGGCGTCAGATCTCAATCCTTTTCTTCTTTCAACTTTTACCCATCCTCTGTTCGTGATTGTAAGACCTGGATTTTCAGAAAAAGGGTTTTTCCTTTTTCATTTTTTCCATTGATGTTGATGATTATGGAAATAATGATGGATTCCCAATTCGATCACGCTCTCTGTCTCAGCCTTATCCTAACGTGAACCCTGTCGGTTTGATTCTTGCATGCAGCAGCTTCTTAATTTGTATTTTGGGCCGGTTTTCTTGGCCGTCTCTCATCTGTGAGGAAACAACCTTTCTTCCTCATATGCTTTCGTCCATCTTCTTGATTTATGTATTTTGGTGCGATTCTCTACTTACCATCTTCTTCTTCTTCTTCTCTTGTAGCAGTAAACAAGGAAGATTAGATGGAGGAAGGATGTGAGTTCCGGAGCTGGGATGAATTGATACCAGATGCACTTGGACTCATTTTTAGCAATCTATCTCTTCAGGAGCTACTCACTGTAATCCCAAGGGTCTGCAAATCTTGGAGAAAAGCAGTGATGGGGCCTTACTGCTGGCAAGAGATAGACATTGTGGAATGGAGCCAGCGATCCAGCCCTGAAAGCCTTGATCGAATGCTCCAAATGCTAATCACAAGAAGTGATGGCTCACATCGCAAGCTCTCTGTTTCTGGCCTCCGCACTGATGCCAGTTTTTCCTTTGTTGCAGACCAGTATGTGCCACATTGCCAATTTTAACTCTCTTGTAGGATAGATTTATTCCCTGATTTAGTGATTTGGGTTTTTTCAGTAAATAGCAATGAGACTGATTGGGGTTTGTGTTGCAAAAATTTGGCAACTGAATTCCATGAAGAATTTCCATCAATGCTTCAAATTTGTCTCATACGAAGTTACAGAGACTTTCTTAGACTGATTAGACCAGTTCTTGCATTGTATCTGACTATTTGTGCAGATTAATCATAGATTTTATTGGTGTTTGGTTTATTACTATTGTATCACTTATTTGCTGTTATTTATGGTTGCAAGTGCCAAATCTCTTCAGACCTTGAGGCTGCCTAGAAGTGAAATAAGTGACTCAATAGTGGAAAATGTGGCATGGAAACTCTCCACCATAACTTTCTTGGATGTGAGCTACTGCAAAAAGTTGGGAGCCCCTGCCCTCGAGGCGATTGGTAAGCATTGTAAATTGCTCACAGGTTTGAGGAGACTCAAGCATCCACTGGAGATAGTTGACAAGCTCAACCAAGATGACGAGGCCCTTGCAATTGCAGCCACAATGCCCAAGCTCAAGCACCTTGAGATGTCCTACCTGCTAATTAGTACTGAAGCTGTGCTCAAAATACTTACAAGCTGCTGTGAGCTTGAATTACTAGATGTAAGAGGGTGTTGGAATGTGAAACTTGATGAGAAGCTTATCAAGACGTTCCCGTGTTTGAAGGTGGTTGGACCTCTGGTTATAGATTGTTATGAGGGAAATGGCTGGGATGACTGCTCTTCTTACTCAGGATCATCTGGCTACTTGGCCTGGGACTTTGTGGCAGACGAAATGGACTATTACGATGATGAGCTCGATGTTGCCTGGGAGGATGAGAGCATGGATGATCTGGAATTAAGGTTCTATGATGGTTTTGATGCTGATAATGCTGGATTTGATTGGGCCCAATCTCCTTAATGTCGATGAAAGTGTGTTGAAGCTCTCTATGACTGCTGTCTGCTTTAATGTTAGAAGAACCCTTTTCACTACCGCTACTACTACTACTACTACTTTGCTTACACTTCCCTGTATGAACTTTTTACTTGCTGTAAGGATGTACATATTTCAGTGGAAGTGAAGTCCTGAATTCCTGAAATTTAAAGTGCCTTTCATGTTCTAACGAGTGTTTATTTTCTATCAACCATTTATCATTTTCCTTCTCAGGTTTAGACTATATATTCTGCTCTAAGAATCAGGACGTAAACTTCTAGTCTCTGTATGGTTTTGCTTCCTCTGTACTCTGCTAGCTAAAAGGAAAAGCAACTCATTGATATGATAATGACAATTTCATGTGTGAAATGAGAGTGTGAATCCATGAATGGACCGACCCTCTTCTTCACTTTAGAGGCTCTGTTACCTCCTTTGGTGGATGATGTTTATCTGAAAAACTAGCTTTGTTTTAGCTTAGAACTGAAAACCAAATACCTTACAAAAATGAAATCCAGACAAAAGCTATTGGTTCAGAGATCATTTTCATATTGACCATGAACCCACACATTCAGGAATAAAAACAGGGTGTGGGGTTCCAGGAAAGGTCCTAATTGGTCTGTTGGATTCTCCAACATGGAGTAAGGATGAAGAAATCATGAAAGATTGAATGATTGTTCTTGCTTCAATATATCTTTTGCTCTTGCTTTTGTTATGTTGGACTAATGTCTGATTATTTATTCATTCATTAGACATTATTCCAACACCAAGGGGTTAGTGGCATTAGCTCACCATGCTGGTTCCTTTTCCCTTGTCTGGACTCTGTTTACGTAGCCACTGTGATATCAATCAGCTATGATGCTCATTATCGTTAACAAAAAAAAAACTTCGAAATTAAATTTGGGACATACAAATATACTACTTGTATAAAAATATTTAGAAATTAGAAGTAGATTTGAAGGGCTGAAGTGGTAGTGTGAGATGCTAAGCCTGAGAAGTGCAACCAGAAAGTCAAACAAATAGTGATCTGAGTTTGGAGAAAAGGAAAGAGAGAAGCAATAGGTGTGAGGGAGTGGGCCAAAAAGACGATGCCTTTTGGATGAATGTCAAATCGGCCATAGCAGAGGGGGACAGTATCTTCAGGTTTTAGGTGTCCTGCTGGACCTTTGCCCCAAAATAATATTTTTTTAAAAATCAGAAATGATACATGTTCTAATGATTCCTTAGATTCAACTTTCAAGTCACAAAAACCTGTAGTAAATATGGGTTTAGATTTTTTTAAATAGTTAAAACCATAATTGAAGATAAGGTTTTAGACTTGAAGTTAAAATCCTGATCAGTGATTACCCTTTTAAAAAAACTTAAATGATTAAAATCTATAGTCATTAATTAAGATTTTAATTATTTTAAAACTATCATGACCAAATACAATCTTTGTAACCTAAAAGCATATGTGATAAGGACACATTAATTTGGATGTCATTTTAAATCATGCATTACTTTGAAATTTTTTGTTAAAAAAAAATCATTTTGGGACATCACTCAGTGAGCTGTTCCTCTTCACTTACCCTCTGAAAGCTCCATGTCTTCGTTTTTCAGGGGTTGTTCTACTCCGCCCTCCACCTCATTCAATTTGCTCAACGCCCTTCTCATCAACCCTTTACTGTTTTAGAAAATGGCGAAGGTCTTGAATTGTTCCATTATTACTTGTCATTTCAGATATGTGTATTAATATTTTTATTTATGTAGTAAATCAGGTTGGATAATTTATTGGGGGAAAAGAAAAACGTATTGAACATGAATTACACTAATGCGGGTTACAATATCATCTCTTTCATTTTTAATAAGGACTAAATCAGTGGCATAATCGTAATAATGAGAATCTTATTATTGTCACTCATACTATATTTCGAGGATGACGATAATAATACTGATAATAATCTAAATTTAACAATGATTATTATTTGCTTTTGTTATGATGGAGAAGATTATGAAATTTTATTGAAATATACAAGCATTAGTTTTAGATAATTTGCCAAAGATAAAGGAAAAGTGGTTTTTTGGGAATACGTGACTAATTCCTAAATCTATTTAACACGTGAAATAACCACTTTTTGAAAAAAAAAATTATTTTTTAAACATAATTCGGAAGTAGATCCGAGTTTTTAGCCAAAATGGAAATGCTTTAAGCTTTATAGAATAATTTATACAACATAGATTTCAGGCACTAAATTACCGCCAATAAAGCGACGGATGTTGAACAACACTTTGTTCATGTTTTTTTAAAATTGCTTTTTATTCGAGAAACAAGGATAGCATTTTGTTATAAAAAACAAAGAAAACACAAAAACTAAAAGATCGATTTTTTTTTAACTATAACTTCAATTTTTAATAACTCCCATAAATAAATATATATATATATATATATATATATAGTATATATATATATATATATATATATATATATATATATATATATATATATATATATATTGTAAATAATCATCAAGTGAGAATAAGTTATTTTAAAAAATATAAACCCTTTTTCAAAAATTATTCTCATTTCTGTTCAAGTCATTAAAAAGTCATGATATGCTGTTTTCCTTTTCAGTTTTTTTTGGTTCATTATTGCCTGTAACTCAAAAAGGTGCGAAAAATAATGGTGGAAGTGAGAGGAGGATGCAGAACAAAGACAATACTTGGGAGTGATGTGGAATGCCACTCTTTTCTATGCAACTTGTAACGTAGGACACCTAAAAAAAACAGAACTGTTAATTTCATCTCCAAGAATCAAATCCCTCTCTATTTCTCTAATGTTGACAAATATGGTAGGCCTATTTCTCTGCCGCTACTTCCTTTGGAGCAGAAAAGTCCACAAACTATATTACATATGGAACTTATATATATATATATATATATATATATATATATATATATATATATATATATATATACACTGTAGGACCTGTAATGCATAAATGAAATAAAAGAAAAAAACTATATAATATCTGAACACTTCCCTCGTTCCGGAAAGATACGTTATATATACTCCAAAGTTCATATAAAAACGTATTTAATTCTAAAGCATCTTTAAGAGATTTAAGAAAGACGCTCTACTAATCGACCAATTAACTCCATAAAATTAAGAACATATATCCCGACGCTGCCTTTCATCAGCCATATCTCAACTTAACGCTGCTTATCTCCTTCTTAACCTGACGGATGCAATATGCAAAGAGTTCTGCCATCAGCATACGGTACCTTCCATCCGCTCATCCTTTCCAACTTCAACCTGCAGGCTTGGCTCCCACCCATACGAGCTTCACGCTTTTAAAGCTCATAAATGATACTCTACCGGGCTGCTAGATCTTGGCTTGCATTACATCTTGCTTCTTTACTCTTCTTGCGATATTAGGTTACCACCAATGAAACACAAAGACTCAAGGAACATCTATCCTGTAGTGAGCCACTTCAATCCTATGTGTAACCAACTACCGGTAACACTCTATTTTTGTACAACACACCCTACTAGCCAGAGCTTGATATATCAAGAATGCGGATTACAAAGATCCCAATAGCTATAATATTAAGATAAGAGGAATCGACTAACAACACTCATGCTAGTTAAACGTCAGTCTGCAAAGAATTGCTGGCGTAGCTTCCGCTTTACTCTACGAGTCAGCCAATATCTCTCAGATCTCTAAAGACTTTATCCTAAAGAGTGTTTGACATTATGATTCATAGTATGTTCACTGATTTACAATTAACATACCGCTTCTTCCAAGATGTCTTAAGCATACTTCCTTTGGGAAATGACTACACCAAAACTGGATTGAGCTATATCAATTCCCATAGCACTTCGAATACCCAAGCTTCTTGGGGTCCCTCGGGGCGTAAAAATAAAGTTGCTTAATCGAATACCATCCTAATCACTACCTATAATGACGATGTCGCCCACTGGCTAAACAAACTGATAAATACACCGTCCAAGAAGGCGATGATAGAAAACCTAATGGTTCACAGATCGCGAAAGAAGCCAAATTCTAGAACAACTAACTAAACTACAAAACTACGCCGGCGAAATTGTCGCCTATCATAAGAATCCATAATCTCGCACACCAAACCGCACTTCCCTAAGCAATAAACTGCATAACGCATATAAACTTCCTCGACAAGATCACCATGAAGGAAAGACATTTTAATATCCAATTTATAAAGATAATAAGAACACATAGCAACCATGGAGAGGGGCAGACTGATGTACAAATCTTAAAGAATACTGGAGAATGTGTCACCATAATCAGAACCATAAACCTAAGTATATCCTTTAACAACCGCTGTGCTAAGGCGATCAACATGACCATCAAAGAACAACTTTAACCGTAAACCCAACGATGCTAAATCGGAGACTTACTAGAGGGTAAAACAAATTCCCAAAGTGCCGCTTATGTAGAGTACCCTTCATCTACCATTGCTGCCGCTGATGTGGAAGAGTCTCATTGGTGTTCCAAAAGAGAAACAAAGATATAAAGATAAACAAACGGCAGAGAGTGAAGATAATCGATGATAACTCAAAAATTGTAAATGTGGATGAAGATTACTAGTAGATCGGCCTTCCGAAGAGCAATGGGTGTTATCGCCAGAGGTGAGCCGGTGAGAAGCCAAAGGATAGAAGGTAGTCAAGAGACCCGGCGTAAGGAAGAGGAACAACGACACAGTAACGACGATGATAAACCTGAAGTGGTCGAGAAGGCATAACATCAAATATAGGCAGGGAGATAATGGGAAGGGGTAAGACTTCAGAAACAAGAAGAGACTCAGATGAGGAGAAGAAGGGTGAATCCTCAAAGAAGGTGACATTAAGAGAGAGAAAGTATCGATGAGTCTCGGGGGAATGACAACGATAACCCCTCTGAAGTCTGGAGTATCCCAAGAAGATGAATTTCATGGCTTTGGCGGAAAGCTTGTCTTATCCTGGAGTAAGAATATGAAGAAAGCAAGTACAACCAAAAACACGAGGAAGGAAATAAAGCGGTTAGTCACGGAAAAGAAGTGAATGAGGAATCTGATCATGTAACACATATGAAGGCATACGATTAATCAAATAAGAAGAGGTAAGAACAGCATCCCCGAAAAAATGAAAATGAACATGACAATGGAGGAGGCGTAGTACAAGCCGTCCCACAAGAAGGGCGATTCTTACGCTTACTACCCCATTTCACAAGAGTATGAGCACAAGACCGACTTATGATCCTATGTCGAGACATAAACGAACAGCAATGCTAAAATATTCTAGCATTATCACTAAGTAACACATTGAATAGAAATATCAGAATCAGTCCGAATTTCAACATAAAATCTCCTTTAAAATGAATATAACTCACCCGATTTTTCATCAAAAATAACCAAGTACATCAAGAATAAATTACATCACGAAAAGTTGACAACACTAATCCCAAAGTGTGACGCAGTCCGACAAGGACCCCAAACATCTGTGTAGACAAGTTCAAGAGGAGACTTTGCCCAATTATTCAAACACTTTGGGAACGAGACATGAATATGTTTCCCAAGTTGACAAGATCATTAATGCTAGTTTGTCAACAAAGTTTTAAAACGAGTGACCATCTTTTTTGAAACTGAAAGACTAGGTCGGGCTCGCCAGACGACCGTGGATGAGGAGAAGAGCCAGAAGACCCTAGAAATCTAAATTTAATAGCAAAAATCGTAATTTCGACACATAAATTTGTAATTTCGTTAAAATCCCAGAATTAATTTCAGATCCTGATGACAAACGGATTGTACCGCTGAACTGGCCTCGCAATCCAGTTAGCACGAAATTTCAATATTCCGGTGACATCAGAGTCGACATCGCTTTTTCTCGAGGCATCGTGGTTTCGTGCCTTAAACGCGATTTTCGATGCGACGAGCTCACATATAAAGACGATCACGTAATTAAGTATGAGCAGGAGAACCATTTAAAATGGACGATCGAGGTGAAGCCGAATATCGATTCAGAAAAGAGGACATAAAGCGTCATTAAAGCGTTTAAGTCAATAAACGACAAAAGATTGAATAAGACTCATCTCCCACATATTGAGATTTATAACTAAAAACGAAAGAATCCGTAGAAAGAAAGAAAGAATGGGCTTAGTTTTTATATAGACTTCTCTGTAAATACGGAGATCCACCACGGCAGCCTTCTGACAAGGAGGAAGTCGTTTACGCTGGCAGTGCTTCGGAGATGGGTAATTGACGGAGTTTCCTCAACTCGGTATGGCGCTTTCCTCATTTCTGGTTTTATTCCTTTAAGCACTTTCAGAATGTTGTTACCGGCGCCAACGGGTTGAGCTGACGGTCCTAAAGCTTGATTCAATTGATTTGATTTATTGAACCTAATGTGAGCAAACAGAACTGAGGGACTATTTGGGCCTTTAATAGCATAAATTATGTTTTAAATCATTGATTGATTCGATGAGGCCGAAATTGTCGGGAAATGCGTTCACTAAGTGAACCGGATGAATGGTTGAGTGCTGGAACCGTAAACCCTAGGTTTTACCGCTCAGAATAAGGACAATTTAAAAACGATGCGGAAATATGGTTTGGTTAAGCACCAATGTGAGTTGGAGTGATGTGAGCCTGGAGTGACTCGAGATTTGATACCCCTTCTGCAATACATCGGGTGTTGTTGTTTCATGGCTCGTGATAGGATGTCATTCATGACACGACTAGGCTCACTGGCCCATTGATTGTCAAATGAGCAATGACTTTAAGATCGCTTACACACTAAGTAAGGGTCAGGTAGGGTTATACATTGTGCTGGATTATATATGCGCGAAAGATTACCGTGGAAAATGTCCTGGTCATAAGGGTAGAGGAGCCTGTCTTGTTTTAATTCGCCCACAAAGAATAAATACTTCAAAGTAGTATGGCGATGGCACCATTTGAAGCATTGTATGGTGTCATGTGAGATCACTGCTAAGTTTGACCGAGGGCGGAGAGAGCTCCATCATCAGTCCTGATCCGATTGAGACACTCTCCCAGAATGTGGAGCTTGATATTTACTGCCATGCCTTCTCACGCCGCAGCCGCAGGCGAGTTAGCGCAGACAGGCGACGCCTTCACTTAGAGTTCGAGGCTGGGCGATCACGCTTTGAAGGTGATGCCTGGCAGAGGAAAGGTCGATTCGCAAGCGCGAAGCTATCGCCGAAGCTTACTGGGCCTTTCGAGATACTGAGAGGATAGGCACCAGAATGGTGACGGCTGGCGTTACCGCCAAAGACGTCAGCTCACTGGCGATTTCACGCCCACGCCCGGAATATACCCAGATCCAATTACGCTGACGCACAGACATCGGTACATTAATTTGACGACCTTCGGCGGAGGGACCAGCATTGTTGATACTGCGGATCGTGCTCTTGCGACGCAAAACCGTGAGGCTAGTGTTGGTACTATGGAGGCACATGAGTGGGAGGAGTACACGCGAGCCGAGGACATCGATGCAGCCACCTATCCCTTCTGCTTTTAAGGATGAATAGATGTGGCTCGCCGCTTAATAATTAAACGGTTTAGTTTATACGCATTATGAACGCATGCTGCATATGCATATGAGTGATATGATCGTCTAAATTTGATAAATTCCTTTAAGGAGGAGAATGTAAGACCGAGAAATTCCACTGAATAAGGGCAAAATCGTAATTTCGACATAAAATTGTACTCGTTAAAATCCTAATTAATTCTTCTAGATCTCAGATGACGTAAACGGATTGCACTGCTGGGACCTGCTACAACGAATAGCACGAAATTTCGTAATATTCAGACAAATGTGAGTTTGACACGCTTTTCGGCGTGATCGTGTTTCGTGTCGTGAAACGATTTTCGGCGCACGAAAGTCACATAAAGGACGACCGCCGTAATTATGTTAGACAAAGAGAGAATGGCTTAAATGATTTCCACCGGCGTGAATACAATATCGATTCCGTAAAAGAGGACATAGCGTCATTTTTGAAAAGGTTTAAGTCACTAAACGACAAAGATCAATAGTACCATCTCCCATATTGAGACGAGAAACCAAAATTCTTAAAAGTAACAGAGAGCAAAGAAAGAATGTGTTTTGAGTTTTTTTTTTAGAGAGAGAGAGACTCAGAATACTGAGATCCGACCGCCAGAATGACAAGGAGGAAAGCCGTTTACGCATAGAGGGCTTCAAGCATGCAAGAGCCAGATTTGGTGTGAGCTTTCTCAAACTCCGAGAGGAAGGGGTTTCTCCTACTTGGTTTTATTCTTTTAAGCACTTTCATGTAAATGTTTCGGCTGATTGAGTTCCTGAACGTGAGTTGCTTGATCGGTCCTGAAGTTCGGGACCGAATTAATTTGATTTATTGAACTCCAATGTGAGCAAACAGAACCGTGAGGGACTCGTTTGGGTCTTTAATAGCATAAATTATGTTTTAAATCATGGATTGATTTGGATGAGGCCTAAACTAATAGGAAACGGTTCACTACGAACCGATGAATGGTTGAGCCGTCGGGAACCAGAAACCCTGTGTGGTTTTACTGCTCCTAGATAATAAGTGATACCTAAAAAATGTATTGCGGAAATTATGCTTGGTTGGGCACTAATCGAATTGCTTATGCTTGAACATTGTACCCCGGCGAGCTAATTTTTGATATTTGAAAATTCGGTACTATACAACATGTTTGTGTGATTTAATTTTTATGTGGAATATATTCGTGTATATGTATTTGCATGTGATTAGACTGTATTGAATTGGCACATTATGCATTCCATATGCACTGGAACATCCTAGAACTATAGGAGTTAGTGCATGAGACAAGTCCAGAGAAAATAGTTCGGAGGGTTGTCTAAAAATATTAATTATCGGAGGGTAGTCCACAAACTAAAAATATCAATCAGTTTGAAATGTTTCAATCTGATATTCATCTGGAAAGAGTTCACAAACAAATAATATATCAATCGTCGGGAGTTCTCAATTGATATATATATATATACATCGGAGGGTTGTCCACTAATAAAAAAATAAATAAATTCTCATACAAGGCTTAGGCGAGTGTGGAGAGAAATGCAAAGCTTATGACTGGATCCGAAATGGGTCACGTAGACATTCAAGTAGTGATCACGATCTGGCTGAACGCCATGAACTGAACATCAGACAAAGAATTAGGTGGTGAGTAGCCCACTAGTATGATTCTCCCATCGAGCTTTAGCTCACTCACGTGACCTTTTACGTGCATAAGGAGCCGTGCGAGGAGACGGCCTGGTCCTAGAGGCCGAGTTTTGAAGAAAAAGTTTCGCACGCTACGATTTTCCACATGTATTAGAATCTAATTTTGATATATGTTGTTTAAGAGTGAAAATATTGTAACTTTGCAACTATAGGATATATAGAAGTTGGATTCAGCTGGTATACATATTGAGACATGAGGCCCAAGGCCGTATTGATGTATATCGACTATACCGCACTCGCTTTTCGACAGATACGCAGGTTTTGCATAAGCCAGGATTCGGGCAGAGCCCCCAGACAAAGCCGAGACTCGCCGATTAGAAAACGTTCTGGGTCACCCGACATTCACGAGTATTCCGCGGGTTGACGGGTAGTCAACGGACCCTAGGAAATGGGGTGTCACAGGAGCATCAGTGGAAAAGCAAACTGCAGGGGATGAATTCGAGGTGAGGTGATAGAGGCCTTAAGACTCACGTCCTATGCCAATCGTCTTCCTCGTACTTTGGTCCTGCAAGGTCACAAGTTTATCAGAAAAAAGTAATAGAGCAGTTAAGAGTACGAGTGATTTTGATGATGGAAATAAGATTAAAGGGACACTCAAGAGTATAAAGGATATAAGTGATAGGTAGGGAAGGGAGAGGATGTGCCAAACCAATACCTTTAGCCACAATTTGAAAACCATTAGTTAAGGTAACAGTAGGTAAAGCAGAGGTAGTAGTAATAGAAGAGAAAAGATCCTTATTAACATATATGTGATCAAAAGCACCAAAGACTAGAATCTAGGGTCCAAGAGAGGATGTATGAGTAAGGCAGGCAAAGGCATTAATGGTCCGGCACATAATGCCGACTGGGTCAGCTCGATAGCGAAGATAGTCAATATACTTACTGCCGAGGGAATACCCCGAGATGGAGGAGATCGAGGCTGGTGGCGGCCGAGTATTAAGATCAAGCCACATAGGCAAGTAAGGGGGGGCCCATGTAATCGAGCAATGGGGTAATCACGAGTGTGGCCAAGGTTATTGCAATAGGTGCAGTGAGGACGTTGTCCTTTACCCTGATTGCAACAAATAACACTCAAAAGTCGATATAAGCATTTAATGGAGGAAGATACTATACATAAATACACACTTTTTTTTTCTTTTTTTTTCCTTTTTTACTTTTTTTTTTTAATGTACGTCTAATAATCAACAAATCAAGCCTCAACAAGAAACATAAAGAATGAGTAAGCTCTCCCCAATCACGGATGAATGTCTAAATCCCCTCTCATAAAGTAACATCTCAAGTCAAAATCTCTTAATCAATGTCAAGGGAGGAGTGAAGAGAGTGACATAACCACCCTCTATGCACATAGTTTGAAAAACTAACACAGAAGAATGTAAAGTGCTATCATATGGCAAAGTCTAAGTGGAGGAGATACGAAGGAGGCGAGCAAACACATCATCCAAGGATGGGACTGATGGACTGCCAAGAATCTAATCTCGAACGATCTCAAGATCCAGACGGAGGCTAATAAGAGTAAGGACTATGAAAAACTTGTCAATCTACGTTTGTTGAGCCCCAACATCACTAGTAAGAGGCATTAATGTCAAGAACTCCTCCTTAAGAGAGGCAATCTGGCTGATATAATTAGATAAATTCATGTCCTATTGTCAGATATTAACAATAGCAGAAGCAACCTTATAAAGGCACTAGATATCATTCGTGTATAGCCCTTTTGCCTGATTCCAAAATTTAAAACATGTTTTGTAGGCTCAAAGATGAAGCAAATTTTTTTAATCAATAGACTGCCATAATACGCTACGTAGTTGTGCATCAATTTTCTTCCATTGCACCTTGTCAACATTAGGTATAGCATCTTCCGGTATAATAAGATGATCCTCATAACCTTGTCCCATAAACCAGAGTTCCACAAAAGCCGACCAGGAAAAATAATTCTCACTACCAATCAATTTTTCTGATGTGATAGTAGGAAATCCAGAAATAACAGATGTAAAAATAGGATTTTTAGTCGTCGTAGCCATTTAACTGGAGATTGAATCACATTTGGATTGAAGAGAGCCCTAATAGGAGGGCGAATCACGGTTGTGGAACTTGAGATGAAGAAAAAGTGACTCAAACAGTGGAGAAAAGTGACCGGAGATGAAGATGAGGCCTCTCAAGGTACACAAGACTTCTAAGAAAGTGGAAAGAGTCATGTTGGAGGCCTAAGGACTAACCCGAGGTGCCGCAGAGCCGAAATTGCCAAAAAGGTGGAGAAGGAAGGCTCGGGGAGGACCGTCGGAGGAATGGATCATCAAGACGGCACCGAACGAGCCTGGAGATGGAATCTTGGTGGCGGAAAGTGGGTCACACGCCCATACGTGAAACTCAGGCCGTGGGAGAAGATCAAGACGCGGGCGGCGCTGTAAGTGATTTTGTGCCGACGGGTTTCTCCGATTGTAGGATCGACTTCTATGCCTGAATTTGAGGTCTTCTTACTGAGGTGAGCTTGCCAAAATTGACCAAAAAAAGTCATTGACGGTGAGGAGATCAGACAGCGATGACATTGTCCAGAGGGTTTCGGAAAGAGAATAAAGTGACCGGAAGGAAACACAGTCACCGGAAAAAAAAAATTGGTTTTCCCCTTTGGCTATGATACCATGTAAAGAGAGAAAAAGAAGAATCTCTAATTCATTATCTTAAAAACTAACCATATTACATATTGGACTTATATATATACATGTTCGTGGGACCCACAATACATAAATGAAATAAAAGGAAAAGAAAAATAACTGTACAATATCTAACTCCTTGCACTTTCTTTACTTATTCCTAGAAAACTGACTAAGGGCATGGTAAAATTAAGATATTCCTTTGAATTCAATTGAGACTAATAGTGTGATTCAGCTTACCAAAGTCACATTTTTAATTCTGTTATTTTTCTGGGTTTTCACCAGCAATCAGATAGTGTTAAGGAAAACCTGCTATCTTTACTGCAATTAGTTGGGAAGGCTATGGGGTGTTCTGAAAAATGACATTGAAATCAAAAGGCCTAGGGGCTAGGACACATGAATTGAAATGCATTTTGAAACCAAAAAGGCATAGTCAGTTTGCAAGGATACTTACTGATGGGCCTGACTGGGCATTATAAACCATGGCGGGGGACCACCACATATAGGTAAGTTCTGGGCAGAACTAACAATTTGAAAGAGATTCTGCTAGCAAAGGAAATATCATTCATTGCTTTTGACCGATGTGATTTATAAGCAACTCCAAACTGATTCACCAACCAAACATAGAACTGAAAGTTTGCCTTACTGATTATTAGTGTGACCTAATGGTTCAGGATCACAATAAAGCCAATTTCAGGAGACAACCAATAAACAGGGATGTACCTGGTTAAACTAAATTAGAGCAAAAATTTGAGATGGGAGACAGATGTTTTCTGAATGCCGAAGCACAGTCATGACACACTGCATCCACTAGCTAGCAGATAGGGATTTAAATCCAGAATCATTCAAAACTATGTCTATCTGTAGGTAGACATTGTTGATCTCGAATTTAACACATTGGATCTATATAAGTCTTCATCCACAATCACAGGTGGCATATTCCATGTCCCAAGAGCATGTCCAGATATCTTACCACCTAAGAAGTTTCAACATGGTTAAATTATGTTCTAAAAAGAAAAGTAAGTTGCCTTCCTTTTCCATGTTCAGAATTTTATGGCAATATATTACCTTCTTTAGTGGCTTCTTCACATCTTCTCTGGTACTTTGATGACAACTGAGGATCCAAATTTTTCAGTAATCGATCATACTTCTCTTCAGCCTCACTGATGCATTTGGCCTAAAAGCAAATCATATTTTAAAATGCAACCACAGAGTACTAAAGAATATTAGAGTACAAACACGAATTCAATTATCAAAATAAAATAAAAAATCAATGAAACATGAAGGTGTTCTAGTAAGTAAAGAACCAGCACCCATCAGTACTGCTACCAATTTGCCTTGTTAAATGAACAGAGGAATTGTCTTTTTTGCCTTCTTTGGTATTTTAAGCATGTTGGTGATCCATATGCTTTTAGATAACCAACAGTTCCACACCCCACCCCACCCCACCCCACCCCAAGACCCATCAAAGTGAACAAAGGAACAATTTAGAAAAGTAGAACCTCCACAGTTTCCAGGTGTCATGCTGCTCAGGATTATGCTTTTAAGAAGAAAAGTGCCATGGTAAACAAGGTATAAGAAATAGCTAGAGTTCATTTGTTCCATAGTATATAATATTGACTGTAAATTAACCAGAGATAATTAAAAAGAAAACTAGAAAAAAGACGACCTCTTTCAAATAAAGATCACAACCAAAGCTGAAAAATGCTAGCATTTTATTGGTCAAGCAACAAGTGAAATCAGAGATATTGACCACATCTACTGCATACAATATTTACTATACAATGGAAAAAATTTCACATGGTGACAAGTAAGAAAAAGCAAAGGATTACTAGTTTTATCGTTTAAGATCTCCAAACTTTGTCAGGATTTGTCTAAGATGGTGATGGCTATGCATGAAAACATAACTGACATCTGAAGGACAAACTAATATTCCTAGAAGTGGCTTTATTCCTTTTGTTAAATATCTAGTTGGCATACTCACTAGCGTGGTCTGTGCTTCTGAAGCTCCATATATTCTGACAAACATGCGCAAAATATTAAAACTGTTCTCTAGCACATCATCCTACAGAAGAAACAATAATATATCGAGTAAGAAAGGGATAAGAAGATTCTGAACAAAAATTTATTAGAAACCTAGCTATGATTGCTCACCTCATAATCAAACCTACAGCACCGTTCTGATGTCTTGTTATCAAGCAAAAATTGTTATACTTGGCACATGAATTTCAAGATTAAACATTGTAGGATTAGTGATCATAGTATTAAGAAAACAATAGCCAAAAGTGTCAAAGCACTTATACATATCTGCAATGCTATAGCCAGCTTAAGAAATGGAGGGTACATGCAAATTCTCATGCTAATACCTCGCTGGTGGCATATGGTACAAACAGGAAATCACTTATGAGCAAGACAAAAGCCACACCCATACAGTTCCATAACCTTTTCTTTGACTATAAAGGACAAAAACATATCTACTTAAAAGCATATTGGTGGAAAATCACCAGGAGAAAAGAACTTACAAATCATCAGACACCTCTACAAGGAATTCTGAGATCGATAGAAATTCCATATGCAAGTCATTAACCTTCACAGAGCTTCAAACAGAATGTATTAATCTAAAGGAACATACTTGTTCCAACAGCCTTGAAAAGACAATATAGAGAATTTCATTATACTAACATCAAAACAACCCCAGCATTTCTGTAAAATGAAAATTGTAGTAGATCTAACTTTCAATGCATTGTCCTTTTTTTTTCTTTTCTTTTCTTTTTTTTTTCTTTTTTTTTTTTTTTGAATTTTATAATTTTGCCATTGTATATATCTCTTTAGATTTTCTTTTTCTGTAGAAAGTATGAAGCCACAGCTTCCGTGCTCAATAATCAAAGGAAAATGCATAATTTTTCTTCCCTATTTTGCATCAGCCTTGAGAATAATTTTCATGGTAACAGTTGGAATTTTGTTCAATCAGATGTTGCTGAGGGATTTCAGCATTGCACTGCAATCTGATGCACTTTTGCTCTCTGCCTGGTTAGATCATTCCCCTTTGCATCCAAATTGTTTTGTTATTCTTTGGTTATTTAGCTAGGTTTTCTTTTTTATATCCATTTAGATTCTGGGTATTAGCATTCTTCTTCTGTCATGAGATGAAGGCCAGAACTATCTCTCAATGATTAATCATGGAAATTGGAGATTTGCTGTCAAATATCTTTTGATTGGGAAAGATGTATGGGATGTCGTTGATGGAATTAAAGAGCTAAACAAAACTACCCTCCAGGCTACCCCAAGGATTGGGGTGTGAATGTTGGAAGCTTTATGTTTGAGGCTTTAAGCACCCAGCAAAGTGAAAAAAGGAAGTTACCGACCAAAGAAAAAAAGAGGTCTAACTGTAAACTTAAACATGATATTCAATATGTTTGTTACACAAATGTTGCAAGGAAAAAGATAACCATATCTAGTAAAGAGTCCAAGTACAAACTCAACTACAAAATTTAATACGGTAGACCAAAATACAGAAATCATTGCACAAGTTATTTAGCAAGATCTCTCTTCTCTTTTACTTTTTATTTCTTAGGGTTGAAGATGTCCACTTTAGTTACATGTCTGGTAGAATATAAATCTGCTCTTCTTTTCCTATGGAACACAAAATGTTGGATTTTAGAATCAAGAAGTTGCCTGTTTTCAACAGTACTGTTTAGAAAGGAAAAAATGGATTTGAAATTACATGTCAAAATTGTGTAGGTGTTAACAGGGTTAAGTAGTCCCTAAATAATTATCACAAAAAAAATATAGTACAGGAAATTACCTTTGTTTCTCTCATCTGATACAAGAGAAGATTCAGCACCCGGTAATCAAAGGACTTAAGATGAATTGCCCTCATCACATCCTCCATTGAAACCTGAGGAGCACATATTCAATCAGAATTTCTACAGAACTCAAGCATTCAACGCTTCACTGCTAAGTTAATTTCTTTGCTGGATAAATACCTGATTAGGAATTTCTACAAGCATAAATTCTTAACAGTTACACTCTCAGTTTTGAATTCAGTGTGTAAGATGAAAAGAGAGTGTGCATGAAAGGTTCTTCCACGAAAAAAAAAAAAAAACTATATAAATCATGCATAAAGAATCGCTGGTCCACTACTTTCTCCTAAGAATGATAATGTAGACAGGAATGCCTTAAAAGTGGAAAATGTAAAGAAAGGTTTGGCCATTGAATTGGCCTTTTATCTGAAAATGTGGAAGGAAATATTGGTCAAGTTCCAAATGCCTGCTATGTAAACACTATCACACACACATGCAGAGAGAGAGAGAGAGAGGAAATTGAAAAGAATAGAAAAGAGTCGAATGAAACTTCAAGGAAACACATGCGACACTACTCATAATGTCTTAAATAAGGTTGGAAACTTAGACCATCAATTTCACCAAGAGAGGCACTGATGGTTAATCTACCTTATTTTTAGTTAGCAATGAACAACAAAGCTTTCTTTCCAGATCCCAATACTCTTCTCCACATCTCAATTCTTCTCTTATCCTGAACTCATCAAGCAAAATAGAAACAAGAAAATAAAGAATTAAAAATATCAATGCTCAGTTTTTGTCTTTGCTGCTTACAAAGAAAAAATCTGTAAGCAAGTGATAGAACCTTTCTGTCAAGAGTCCATGATGCTCCAATAAAAGAACAAGCGGTTTAATTGGATCAGTTCTGAACACCTTCATGACCTTAACATTCGCACTCCAATTTCTTTCCTGAATTTCAGTTGGAATCACATTGGCCATATGGAACAATTAATACGGAGAGAGTATATATATATATATATATATATATATATATATATATATATATATATATATATATATATGGTTATATGGTATATATATCATATTCTGCAAGTGCTTCAAGAGTTGTTTGTATTACCACATTGGATCCTCTAAGTGCAGTATCCCCATTGGTTGATATGTGCAACATATTCTCATTCCAAGTGTCCAACTGTACCACCAACACCAGAACTGTGAGGAAAAAGAATGAAGCAACGGATATATTTGTCCAGGCTACACAAGCTTGAAGATTCAATTTATTGCAACACTGTTTAGATTTTGTACAATTGCACAGCTTTTGTATAGTCCCGGCATAAGTTTTGGTCTATTGCTTTTACAAGGCCATCTTCTCAAAGAAAATGTAGAACAACAAAGAATGGAAGGGGGGTAGTGGTGTTGGGGGAAGTTTGATCTCCTTAGGGAAACAACAATAATAACCTTACTTCTTTTGGAAGTACAATAGCACAAATGATTGTTGTAATCAGGAACTGCTATAGTCACTTTAATAAGGCTCGTCAAGTCTTATTCAATGATTCTACTTTAGATGAAAAGATAGCCATAAAAAATTTTGTTGCTACAATAGTTACCTGATAAATGTAACTTTCAGTAAATGAAAGCACAGGCAAATATCTGAATATTGATTGTGGTGTATTTACATCCATTCCATGAAACATAAAATAAGACCTGCACTGCCAATTGGATGCACAATCACAATTCTCAAATCATTGTATGAACTATTAGTATCAAATGTAAAACAATTTCCAACTAGGATAAGACAAGTATATTTTTTTTATTAATAAACAAATCACAACATACACTTGCACACAAATGGCATGAAAAAGGCAAAAGAGAGAGATGCAAGGAGCATCTTTAAGTGGATCTAGATACTAGTTAATGTCAATTCATGCATTCACAAACATTAAATTTGTAAGCACTTGCCTTTAGAATGAAAATTTTTAATTGATACAAATTTATGAGAAAGCCATATAAATGTTTCCATTTGAGGGTAAGAATGTTTCAGTTAACAAATATTTTTAACCATTGTAAGCACCTGGGATGCATAATAATAGACAATCATGTTCCAATATAGGCTAAAATAAAGTAGTTTGTCTAATATGGTGTCAACTTTATCTGAAACTTAGTAAAATTGATTGAGGATGATGTAGAAAGCTTTTAACGTATTAACACAAAACTTGGAGTAATAAGGGGACATCACTCAAGTAAATAGGCAAAGAAGTCATTTTACAAACCCTGGAACACCTAGGGAGGAAACCATATAACCATTTAAATGCTTCAATAAAGTGAATGATTCATCTGTGAAAGAAATCACCCCATTTATTCAGTATTTCCATTGAAAGGATTGCAACTATTCAATCATTTGCTCAATTAATCACCATGATATGCTCAGACCATACACACAGGCCTGGCCTTATGTGGAACCTAAAAATCAATTCACCATAGGGTTTCCAAGTTAAAATAGCTTTAGACATATTCCAATTATTAAATAATCCAGAAAAAATTAAATAAAGAAGTTCAGCAGCAGCATTTTATTCCTAGAACCATGTCCCAGTAAAAAGTTCATCTCTTAGAGAATAAAGAAGTGCTTACAAAATCTTCAAGGGTTGAATTTGCTCTTTGCATTGCATCCATCCCAATCAGAGCCATGTCTTCAAAATCAGTTTCAGAATAACCAATATCTGTCTTTGTATTGAGAGAAATTGGGAAGGTATTTTGAACAGGATTCTTCTGGTCACCTGAAAGAAAATTTAAATATAATGTATACTGTTCAAATGTTATGAGAAATCAATGCCAAAGTACAGTACTAGAGAAATGCAACAAATAAATTTACAGCCATGATACCTTCTTCAGTGAGCGAGTGCGATACTTCCTCAAGAAATCCAACTGAAATCTGTCAAAACAGAGAATGGTAAGTACAGCCAATGGTAGCATATGACAGGAGAGCAAATGGAATTGAAGTAATGAACCGATCAATCCTCACCTTAGGCAGATGTTCAGAAATCAAACTGCACTTAGTTTCCAAGTTGAGTTCGCCACAAGGTTGAATCTTCAGCAAGTTTCAAAATAACAAGGATTGGCAACTTTGCTTCATTTCCATGAGAATAGAAGGAAAAACTAAAATACAAAGCAGGGGCGTTCTCAACCTACATCACAGAATTATCGATAGCAGAAGGAGAGGTTTGCAAATAAACGTTGGCCCCGCCACATTATCCAAAAAGGTAGGGGACCCTCCCCAGTCCCGACCAACAACGCTACATACATAAGAGCGATTGAAAAAAAAAAACTCAGAAGAACATACCAAGAGGAGGATGAGATTAGCGAGGAAGCGGTCAGAATCTTGATGATTGGTGGCGTAGCCACCAGATTCTATCAATTTCATTGTCTTCTGAACCTGTTCCAGTTTTTTCAGTTGTTCCATTGTTGCTCCCTCTTTCTCCCTCGCTAAAAGTTTCAGGAACACGGGCAACAAACAATTACCACCCCTAGGACGGCAAGTAATATATATGAGTATTAGAGACAAGAAAGGCTTTTCTAATTTCTACGAACTAGTGAGATTAGCAAGTAACTACGAACGAAAATTCTTTTTGAATGGTACTTTTAGAGATCTACCCTATTAAATAAAATAAATAAATCTACAACTTTAACAACATTGAAATAATTTTATAAAATAGAATTTAAGCACGAATTTAATATTAACCACATATTTAAATATTAAATTTATAATGAAAGGATATTTTCTGGTAACGCTTTTCACAATAATGTAACATTAAATTTATACTAAAAATACATTTTCATAAACCATCCGTTTAAAAATATTAAATTTATATTAAAATTAACTTTTTAAGCAATACATTCTACAAAATTGAAAAAAATATATATAGTCTAATAAACTATTGGAAATTTAAAAACGATTTTCAACTTACAAGATTTATTTGTTTATTTGTTTTTCTTCCCTAATGACTGCATTATATATATATATATATATATATATATATATATATATATATATGTGTGTGTGCGCGCGTGTATAACTTTTGTTTGTGTAGTGTAATCAAAACCTGCAATGTCGGAGGATTCAGTATCTTACTACAAAATGCTCTTGAAATATGGCTCAAATGTACAGGACTTCCAGGCTAAGATGTACATATGAGAGAATTAGGATTGAATCTTTTTTTGAATCTTTGAAAGGGCAAAATACTATAAGGTAATATGTAAAAGTGAATAGAAGTAAAAAAAAAAAAAGTATCCGACTGCCATGCCCCAGACAAAGTCCCTCAATTCAAGTCAGTTTCACTCACCATTACTGACTTTAATAGCAACTGGTTGTTCTGACTCTTGAGCGATTCTTCCTATTCTAAAGCATCTGCGACATAGACAAACACAAACCCCGAGTTGGATATGAAAATTTTTAAGCATCTGCCCAATCTCAGTCATTCTGAAACATTCTACAAAATTTGTTTACAGCATCAGCAACATTGAACTGAAATTACATGTTCTTGTGAAAGGATAACCATTTCCTCATTAGTACAATGAAATTCCTAACCACAAATGACCTCACTTCCCATTTATTTTTCACCTTCTTTTTTTTTTGTTTTTCCTTTCTCCTCTGAAATGGCAAATTGAGCGATCAAGGAAATATTCTCTAGCTGAGAACATTATTCCCCATATTAATACCAACCGGCGGAATTCTGTTATATTGGATGAATCAAGTTCGCCTATTGAATCCATGTAACCAACAGAATCCTAGGCTTTGTCATTGTCAGATCCCTTCTGTCTGGCTGCAGCTGGGATTTGGTGGGTTTTCATTGGCTCAGCCTTAGCAGAATCACGTTTTTTAATAGCATCTTGTTCTTCGTTCTGTTCCTGCCGGCTCTCCCATAGCTTCCTGCTCTTCCCAATGGCAACAATCAGCTCAAGTTGTTTTTGTTGTTGTTCCTACAGCCAAAATTCAATAAAAAAACAAGAAGATGTTAGTTAGAATCATAAACAATTTTAACCCTGAAATTGCATTCAAAATAAGCAAAAGCATGTTGAAGGTCATCCATGGATCCAAAGATAACCAATAAGTTCAAAATGGATGTAATTTGTGAACCTTGGTGTTTGGTAAAATTTACTACCTAATGCTTAATGGCCGTTAGGATTGTGCTTAAGTTGTTAAATAAAATTATTTTAACTAGTTCTTTTTCTAGGTATTAAAAATTGTTTAGTTAACTAACCCCTTTACTAAAATATTATACATATTCATCCTAGTTAATATTTAGGAATAGACATGATGATAAAGAGGCTAGGACAACTTAGCTAAGGCAAAGAATATTTAGAAAAGTTATTTATTTTTACTTCAAGTTATTTTTAAGAAGTTAAAATATCAAGATATTTTTACTAATTACCTTTGACATGATTTTAACTGGTTATGATAAATAACCAGAATAGCCACTTAAACCATTTTCATAAATTTTCTCCATGCAGAAGTATTGAGAAAGCGAAGAGCATAACAACAGAGTAAGCCTCTTGAACAATGACTTTTACTATTTGGTATGTCCTAAGGACTGAAACTGTTATATAAAACCTGAGCTGGAGGGCCAAGACTAACTTCGCCAAAGCATTCATGGATTGCATATACATACCAGCAATCAGCACGAGGCAGCAAGGATATAAAAAATGTATCATCGTTTTGTAAAATGACCAATAGTTTCAGTTCGTGCGCTTCAGAGCGAACTTAAGGGAAAACATTAAGCTGAGTATAGATAATGCAATGAAATCATCACACAAGTTAAGACCTTTTCTACAAGAAGACTTAAGGTAATGCTTGATGGAGGCATGACTAAAGAATTGAGTGCGGAACTGCTTGAAATCTCACTTGGCCCAATGACATGGGCTAGAACGAAGAGATTCAAAGAAGCCCCTAATGTTTAAATTCAAGATGTGCAAGTGGAAGGTCCCCATGTGTTCAACTCCAAAGAGGAAACAAAGATGGTCCATGTCATCAAAGTAAATCCAGATTTGGACCAAGACCAAAGGCATTTTTTACTTATTGATTTTGCTGCTATTTTGGAGCTGATTTGCTGCAGATTTTGTGTTGATTTGCTGCTGATTTGGTATTGATTTGTTGCTGATTTGGTGATAATTTGTTCCTGATTTGCGGCTTATTTGATTACCTAGTCTTGTCCTAAATTATCTAGTTCCTTTCCTTGCGGATGTTTTTAGTGTGTGTAGTTTAGGAAAAATATGTTAGTTCCCTTTCTAGTTTTGGCCAAATATTTACTTTCCTTGTGGCCAAATATTTAGTTTTAGTCTTCATATTTTTGGGCCTATTTATAGGTGTGTTATCCCTACTTTCTTCAGTTTACGCATTAATAAAATTGAGAGTTTAAATTTCTCTTTGTAGAAAGACTCTTTGTTATCCCGGTTATTCCATTAGCGTTAATGAAGCTTATTCGGATCTTACGTCACCGATTGTGGCGTCACATATGCCCAGTTCTTTGCCTTCCCTATAAACAACGGTCAAAAGGTCATCCACCACCGGCGAATCGAAGCGGTTTCTTCAAACTAAATTGATGTGAATCTCCCTCCTTAAGTTAACCAGGGATTAGTATCATTTGGTATCGAGCCGGGTTTTGCAATCTGGGTTTGTGGGTTATGGAGCCCATACCTTCCCTTTGTGTAGAGGAGTATTATAAGGAGATGGGGGTTGCAATGGCTAGAGCAAAGATTGAAGAAGATCGAGAGGCTACAACGGCGAGGTTTCTGACAGGTTTAAACCAAGAGATTTAAAATGTGGTGGAATTGCAACATTATGTGGAGTTGGAGGATATGGTGCATATGGCTATCAAGATTGAGAATCAAGTTAAGAGGAAGGGCAATAGCAACACATGTTCTGCACCTAGTCCAAGTTCATCTACTTGGAAGTCGAATCAATGGAGGAAGGAAGAGAAGCCATCCAACGCCAAGCCTAAAACAAAACCAAAAAAGCGAGGTGACCGGCCCAGAGGAAATAAAGTGCATCCAGTTCTTTCACTACTGAATCAGTGATATTAAAGTGTTTT
This sequence comes from Tetrastigma voinierianum, assembly GCA_016808115.1. Classification (NCBI taxonomy): domain Eukaryota; kingdom Viridiplantae; phylum Streptophyta; class Magnoliopsida; order Vitales; family Vitaceae; genus Tetrastigma; species Tetrastigma voinierianum. The sequence continues at coordinate 116,534 of JAEQBH010000510.1, forward strand.
AAATGCCAAGGCAGGGTCATATAGCAAGCGATGTCGAACATACAAGGTTATGGTGATGCGAAGACGATGAAATTAAAGATGAAAGCAGATAATGGAGTCGGATTATGGTTCCATACTAATACTTAGAGGATGACAAATCTGAAGTGATGCGATTGCCACAGGAGGGCGTGGTGGCAGGAGGGCCTTAAGTGTGCAAGCTAGGGAAGACAAGGTGCAACGGAGAGCATTTTTTCACACTAGGTGCAGGTGAAACAAGGTATGTAGTGTAGTCTTTGATTCAGGCAGTTACCTTAATGTCGCTAGCACAACCACGGTGGAGAAACTAGGGATGCTGACAAAGTAAAGCATCCTCGGCCTTATAAATTTTAATAGTTTGAATGATAATTCGGAAGGTAAGGAGTGAACAAAGCAAATGTTAATCCCTCTTTTAGCATTAGACAATATGAAGATGAAGTTTTTGTGTGATGTGGATTAGATCTGGCTTCAGCATTTATTAGGAAGACCATGGCAATTTGTGAGGAAAGGTAAACATGGCTGGCTTCACCAATAAGTACTCGTTTGTACTGTCATGACTATCCTCTTGTTCCTTTGACACAGAGTCGAGTTTAAAGATCAAGTGAGGTTGCAAAAGAGTAAATCAAAGAAAAAGAGTACAGAAAGAGAGTGAACAAACGAAAAAGAGTGAAAAGAAAGTGAACAAAAGAAAAAGTGTGAAAAAAAGAGCGAGCAAAAGAAAGAGAGTGACAAAAAGAAAGTAACTGAAAATTTATGAGAAAATGAGAGAAATTCTATGCAAAGGCAAGTGAGTTACAAAGGCATTGTTCATCGCAAGCCTATGATTGTACTTTTGTACAAGAGGCACTTTTAATACTAACAATGACACTTCTATGTGATTCAATTGTCTCTCTTTGCGGGAATTTGAAGATAACTCAGGAAATTCCAAAGGGTTACCTCCTATCCAAGGGGATCGAACATCAAATTGATTTTGTGTACGGGTGCTACCATTGCGACCTGCCCATAGGAATGTCCAAGGAGACAAAGGAACTCCAAAAGCAAGTTGGTGAATTGATGGAAAAGGGATATGTGAGGGAAAGTATGAGTCCATGCGCCGTTCTGGTGATTTTGGTCCCTAAGAAGGATGGAATGTGGAGGATGTGTGTTGATTGCCGAGCCATCAATAACATAACAATAAAGTATCATCATCCCATTCCTCGGTTAGATGATATGTTTGATGAGTTGCATGGTTCTTGTATCTTTTCCAAAATTGATTTGAAAAGTGGATACCATCAAATTAGAATGAAAGAAGGTGATGAATAAAAAATTGCTTTCAAAACAAAATATAACAGGTTTATAGAGTGTTACAGTTGCCTTTACAGTTAACTAATGCACCTAGAACTTTCCTTGAGGCGATGAACCATGTTTTTCGCGTTAGCACAAATAGAAAAATTTGATGTTTATCTATTTTGATAATATCACCTCATTATAAGAACTTTGATGATCATTTGATTCATTAAAAATTGTTTTGAATGTTAGCCCCGAAAGATTGTTTATATATGCAAGAATTGCGTTTTATTTTTATAACTGGGCTTATGTGTTCTTGGTTTTATTTGTTAGTGCACAAGGAATACGGGTTGATGAAGGAAGGTTCGAAACGTTCAAGGCCCGCCTGACCGAACAATAAGCGTAAGTAAAGTTAAGTTTCATGGACACTAGTTTTTGCAGATTGGTTTGTGAAGGACTTTAATAGCATAGCCGCGCAGATAACCGAAGTCATCAAGAAGGATGTTGGGTTTGAGTGGAGTAAAGAGTAAGAAAAAGCATTCCAATTGATCAAAGAAAAATTAACTCATGCTCCTTTACTTGCTTTACCTAACTTGGCAAAAACTTTTAAGGTTAAATGTGATGCTTCAGGTTTATGTATTGGCGCAGTTTTTATGCAAGAAGGACGACTCATTGCATATTTTAGCGAAAAGCTAAGTAGGGCAACCACAGAAATACCTACTTGTAATGAAAAGGGAGTTGTATGCATTGGTTGGAAGGCATGAAGCATGGCAACAGTATCTTTAACCGAAGAGTTGTGGTGATTCACACCAACCACGAGTCGTTGAAGCATTCGTAGGGCCAACACAAGTTGAATAAGTGACATGCATGATGGATAGAGCTCGTGGAAACCTTTCCATATGTTATCTGCTACAAACAAGGTAAGGAAAACATCGTTGCCGATGCACTTTCACAGAGGTATGTCCTAATCTCTACTCTTTATAAGCACAAAATTTAAACTTCATTTTGAACATTAAAATTGCTATCCTATGGAGCAGATTTTAGTGAAGAATATGCTTGTTGTAAGCGGCCCATGACAAGGTCTTTGGGCAGCAGGGGTTACGGTTTCGAGAAAATAGGTTGTGCATTCCTAATTGTTCCATTCGGGGATTTATTAGTGAGGGAGTCTCATGGAGGATTGATGAGACATTTCTGGGCAGCCAAGACTTTAGGAGGTTTGCAAGAACACTTTATCGGTCTTCACATGAAGCTTGCAGATGTTGAGAGGATTCAGGGAGGTCACATGTAGGCAAGCTAACCTTAGTGCAACCCCATGGTTTTTGCTACACCACTTCCTATCTTAGTGAGCTCAAGGTTGATCTTTCAATGGATCTTTTGTGTTAGGTTAGCCTAGACTAGACGCAGTAGATTCTATTTTGTATAGATAGGTTTTCAAAGATGACACATGTTATCCCATGCCACAAAACGGATGATACGTCTCATGTCGCTGATATGTTCTTCAAGGAGTTTGTGAGATTGCATGGTATGCCTAGGATAATCGTTCGGATGGAGATGCAAAATTCTTGAGTTATTTTTGGAAAACCTTGTGGTGCAAGTTAGGAACCAAGTTATTTCTTCACTACATTGTTCATCCACAAACCGATAGGTCGTAATCGAGATAGTAAATAGAACCTTGTCTACTTTGTCAGGTTAAAAAACATTAAACATGGGAAGACTCTGCTGGCTATATGTTGAGTTTGCTTATAATCGTGATTTATACATTCTTCTACCACTAAATTTTTGCCTTTTTGAGATTGTATATGGTTTTTTAATCCATTAACCTTCGATTTATCTCCCGTACTCCCCGAGCATGTTAATCTAGATGGCAAAAAGAAAGCCGAAGTTGTTAAGCAGATTCATGAGAAGGCAAGACTCGACATCGAGCGAAGGACGAAACAATATGTCAAAGAAGCCAACAAAGGGCGTCGCCAAGTTGTCTTTGAACCCGGAGATTAGGTTTGGGTGCACATGAGCAAGGAAAGATTTCCTGCACAAGGCGATCCAAGTCGCTCCCTAGGGGTGATGGTCCTTTTCATTCCTCGAGCGCATCAATAACAATGCCTACAAGCTAGATTTGCCCGATGAGTATAATGCAAGTGCTACTTTTAATGTCACTAACTTGAGTCCTTTTGATGCAGGTGACGATTTGAGGACAAATCATTTTCAAGAGGAGGGGAATGATGGAGGCAAGGCTAAGGAATGGAGTGCAGAACCGCTTGAAATCCCACTTGGCCCGATGACACAAGCTAGAGCCAAAAAATTCAAAGAAGTCCTTAATGTTTAAATTCAAGATGTCTAAGTGGAAAGTGCCCACGTGTTCAACTCCAAAGAGGAAACAAAGATGGTCCATGTCATCAAAGTAAATCCGGATTTGTACCAAGACCTAAGGCATTTTTTACTTGTTGATTTTGCTTCTATTTTGGAGCTGATTTGCTGATTATTTGTTCCTGATTTGTTGCTATTTTGGAGCTTATTTGTTCCTGATTTGATGCTAAATTGTTCCTGATTTGATGCTGATTTGTTCCTGATTTGCGGCTGATTTGATTACCAAGTCTTGTCCTAAAGTATCTAGTTCCTTTCCTTACGGTCGTTTTTAGTGTGCGTAATTTAGGAAAAATATGTTAGTTTCCTTTCTAGTTTCTCAATAATATTTAGCATTTTCTTTGTGGCCGAATATTTAGTTTTATTCTTCATATTTTTGGGCCTATTTATAGGCGTGTTATCCCTACTTTCTTCAGTTTACACATTAATAAAATTGAGAGTTTAAATTTCTCTTTGGTTCTTGAAATAACTCTTTGAATTTATCGGTTATTCTATGGAGTTCATCAAGACTTATCAATTGGATCTTCATCACCGATTGTGGCGTCCTCATATACCAAGGTTTTTGCTTTCCTATAAACAACAGGTCAAGATCATCCATCCAAGCCAAATACGAGAGCAAATCTTCCGAGCTAATTCGATCATAGGTCTCCTCACAAGTTGACGGAGTTCGTATCAATGCTCACCATGGCATCTTAGACAATAGAAGAGCAAGAAATTATACTGCTTCTACTGCAAATATTTAGAGGGCCATATGTTGAATGATGTGCAATTGATCATAAAGTTTACCTCCAAGAGATGGCAATATCTAATGCAATTAATGCACAAGAAATTTTAAAGATCAAACTTGAAGGAGCATATTGACAGGGTAAAGGAACCAAATCAAAGCGTTTGCTGAATAGCAACAAAGCTGATAGAAGAAGAAAATTGGACAGAACCAAAGCAACTCAGGTCCCAACTATTGCCTCCTATATCATGTAGTCAGAGAACAATTGAAAACTAAGATTATGTAATTTAATCAACTCAAAAGCAACTTTAAACAAAACACAGTGATAGATCTGACAAAGGGGCAGTTAGAAAATCTTAAAATCTATGAAACTTGACCTTGGCTTTTATGCTTGAAGCATAGACAAAACCAGTCCACTTAACTAGCATCTTGACCTTGATATTTCTATGCTTGCATTCTCAAAGCATTATCACAGTCAACAATTATCGGAGTCCAAATAATTAGGAAAAACCTACCTGCATTGCCAGCAAAACCTTCTGAATTTCACCAAGCTCCTTTTCCAGAATGTCTTCCTGTACTGCTAACGCTCGAGTGGCCTCTGAATTCTTCTGGGCCAAAGCTGCAGTCTTCACAAACATAAACAAAAGTTTGAAGTCATAACAAGATAGAATCTTTCAAAATAAGTAACTTATGGAAAAAAGTGCAGTAAGTTTTTATCATTGTCTAATGAGTTTTAATCAAATGGTTTATGCCAGATGAATCACTACTCCAACCTGTCAAAAGATCAAATCTTCACTCAAACCCACAGAACATAAATGTCTCCTCACTAACTCTCTCAATTATGTTCCGGTTAATCCATCCAACACCCACTAATTGTCATTGTCATAGGAGTAACCCATCGTCAATTTGATCAGTCAACCAACATAACCAATACTAAGAAAGTGTTCTCAACTTCAACTTCCACAATGTTCCTCAAAAGAACTAGACTAGCCAAAAGAGGAAGACTGAAAAGTTTGGACAAATTTGTTTCTCAACATCGTTGGCTTCTAAATACCAAAAGCTCATTAGATGAATAATGTGTTTGGATGAGCTTTTGGCGGTTAGATTCCATTACTAAATAACATGTGTTAGCCTAGCATACAATGTAGGCATATTTTTTAATAACATAAGATAACGTCAATGATTGCGGACATTTGGGATAGAGATAGGGGGGTTGGGAGTTGGTCCCCAACTTTCCTAAGACCTCTCAATGATTGGGAGATTGAGGAGGGGTCAGAAGATTCCTTCATAACCCTTCATGAGAGGTTATTTATCGGCCTTCTGTGAGGATGTCTTTTGAAATGACAAGGAAAAAGGATTTCAGAAGAGTATGTATAAAGGTTTCACCCTCCCCCGCTATTGATTTCCCTATCGTCTAATTCTAATCCAAATGTTCCTCCAAAATTGGAGTTTTGCTCGGGAAGCTACTGTGCAGTACTCAATTGACCGCCAACGCCGTGGAATGACTTTGGTAAATAGATGCTTTATGTGCGAGGAGGATGAGGAGAATATAGACCACTTACTGATCCATTGTAAAAGTGCTAAAATGTTGTGGAATCTTTTTTTGTCAATCATTGGAACTAGTTAGGTCTTTCCGCAGTTGGTGCTTCACACCCTTTTAGCTTGGCAAGGGGCCGTCGTGGGTAAAAAGCGCAAAAGAATCTGGCTAGCTGCACCTTTGTGCCTATTTCACCCTCTCAAGGGAGAAATAGGTTGCGTTCGATAACTAAGACACTAATCGACCAAAAATCAAAGCTAACTTTGTAACCAATTTGTGGGTCACTAACGTGTGGTATAGAGGACAAAACCACTCGTTGTCCACTCTAACTTGGTCATAAAAAGAGGTAGTTTTTTTGGCTTTGCTTTTGTTTGATGGTTCCTTTGTCCACATCCCTGTGGCACTCCCCGGGAACTTTCTCTATAATATCTGTTTTTTGCTGATCAAAAAAAAAAACATAAGATAATGTCAAAGAGAAGATTAACATGTTATACAGCAGATTTTTGTCTCTCCATACAAAGGTGTGGGGCCATATGTAAGGGAGGCTATTAGATGTTAAAAGCTAAGTCTAAATATCCATCCTTGTGTTAATCATGTCTAAACTTCACTGAAGCTTGTGATAATCACGCCAAAACACCAACAAAGGGTCTGGCAACTTCAAAACATCTTGGGCTTCTAAATAACAAAAGATCATGGGAGAATAATATGTTTGGGTGAGCTTCTGGCAGTTAGATCCTATCATTAAATAACACATGTTAGCCTAGCATACAATGGACCTGTTTTTAAATAACTTAAGCTCAGATCTATTGGGAAGGTTAAAATGGTATTAGATCTTTAGGTAGCTAGAACTTTCGAGTTCCACGATTTATCGACAAAATTTATAACTGCTGATTTACTCTCTCTGCATAAGTGTGGAGCCACATGTAAGGGAGACTATTGATATCAAGAGCAAAGACCAAATGTCCATGCTTGTTTTAAATTGTGCCTAAACAGTAATGACACTTCTCAAAGCAGTCATGTAATAAATAACATGATACCTGGATGCTCTGCAATTTTCAAAACTTAAATGTTGGATATTCCATCAAAGGAAAGATATCACTAGTGACAACATTCATTGATTTAGCAACATCATCATTCGTTTATTAAGTAGCATCTCTAAAGATCATAAGTAAAGAAGATGATATAGTTAAGAACCTGTCGCACATATGATACTACAAATTGATAGTTCTAAAATAACATATATCACTAGTAAATGTGTCACTAGTGATATATGATATATGACATCTTGACTCTTGAGTGCATATTATGATATATGACAATATAGTATGAGTTTCTGAATATTTTTTATAAAATTATATTCGAAAGTTTTCTCATGTTCCTCTCTTTCAGTTTTAGCATCTTTCAAACAATTCTTTATTTGCGGAAATTTTTTTACCATCACAACATAGTAAATATGCAAGAAGAACATGTGTGATCTATGAGGCAGTTTTGGTCCTCATAGACATGATCATAGATATTGTGAAACATCTAACGCAATTCAAAGGTTTGATAAAATTTTAAAATCTAACGTAGCAAATAAGTAAATTTCTGAAGCAAAGTTTCATAGCTAGTCCTATCACTGGATAAAGGAGAAAGGTAGAACCGTATAAGTCATTCACATGGACTTGTAGGATTCTAATCGTGGAAAATGTAGAACCTAACATTTCAATTCAGGTAGGAGGAGGAACAGGAACAAAAAGGAAAGCTGATTCAAGTGTCCATAATGGCAGAAAGGCATCATTACAATAACAACCAAAAAATCCTTAGAGAAGTCATTAATAGACATTGTCTCGTATTCTTCTCCTAAAATTGCATTTTATTCAAAAATGGTTGCAATACATCTGCTGATAAACAATTGTAAAAGTAAATAAATAAAATTAAAGAAACAAAATACCTCCCTTTCAATGTTCGAGGTCTAACTTAATTACCTCAATTCTGTTCCTCGATGATACACTCAAATTGCCCAAACTGGTCATAAGTTTCTAATGGAAAGAAGAAAAAGAAAGCCACCATTACCTCAGCAATGGGCTGTTTCAAAGCCTTCCTGGTAACTCTAAACCGAATTCCCAATTTCTCAAGCTGCCTCGACAACACCCGAACCAAAGTTGCAAGGCTGCGAAGATCCTCCTCCATTTTCTCCGTTCTCTCTACCAAATTCACACTTTCATTTCCCGGTTTGTCAAAGAACCCTTCTTTTCTTGCCGTAAAATCCGCCTACTGCTGCCGCTGAATCTATGACCCAGCCAACCCCACCTACACTGGCAGCCACAGGCCTGCTACAACAAAAAACTGTTCCCAACACTACCATCACTGACTTCTGCTGATTCGAAACCGCAGAATTCACGGCGAAGCCAACAGAAACAATGGCTGACGATGCCAGACATAGAAATTCAACCACTGAAAGAATAGAATCCAAATTGAGACTAATAGCCAGTCTCCCCTGTACAGAACCTTGACTGAAAATCTCTGATCTTTAGAACCACCGGTTCCTGAAGAGCTGAATTGAAGCACATTTAATAATTTGAGGAGTGAGGTTTCTTATGCTAAAGAGAAAATGGAAGAGAGATTAGGTTTTTCAGAGAGTGACATTGTTATTCATGATGGCTGATACGAGGATTTGAATTTGTTAAGAGGTTTTGAGGCGTAATTGCCATTGGTAAACTGGTTTTTGTTAGGGTTTTGGCTGACTGGACTGGTAAAGCATGTTTAGATTTTGATGATAGCAATATACAACTTAACGATGTCTTCTGATGGTGCCATGATGGAGCGCGCTATCTGCGCAGTGACGTTGTTTTGGTAGATTGTGGCGAGGAACTGATGCTTAGCCAACTACGACGAGTTTTACTATACACCTATTGATCTTTGCCAAGACTAGTTCTGATTCATAGGGCCGGCCTGGTCCATAATCCACATCCAGCCTGCACTAACTTTAAGGCCTGCTGCCCAAATTTCAACTGGGCTTTGTGAGAAACTGACATCTCAACCGAATCCACCAAATGAGAGTATTAAAAATGGAAATAAAAAGGAAGAATGGGATAAATAAGCAGATATTTGATCCACTTTACGTTTTCATTAAAAAACCTTTAGGTTTCAACCTGGCAGAAAAGAGCATGGGTGTACAAAGTTCACGCTTCGAGTCCTATAAAGAATAATACACATTTACAATGATTAATGGCAAATGCACAGATTTAAAAAAGTTATGAATTTTAACTAAGAAAATAGAAATCTCATTTAAATTTTTAAAATATAAAACATAGTCTTTTTTTTATAACAAATTTAAAATTTTTTTTTCATGATATTAGAAAACATGTAACTATTTTTGAAGATCACTACTTCTAAAGTCTAGAAAATTATGAACTTTTAACAAATAACAACTTAATAATAAAATATTATATATGATATGAATAATAATGAGACTTATTTTAGTGATTAAAGGTTTGACAAGATATAAGAAAATGTGATTTTTTTATCGGCTTCATGTCCTAAAACTACAGTATCTACACCTTTATACTTTTTTTCAATAAACGCTTTACATGTGACCAGTGCGTTTTTTCGATATTAACATCACCTTACAGAGGCATATTTTTGTTTCGCACAATGTTTATTATATGCCTTAATAATGAATATTATTACTTATTTATATGCCATTTATTCAAGTTTATCAAACAAACAAATTATATAATGCATCAAAGACAATAACTGAACTGATCATCCTCAATAGGTTATAAAATTGTCAACAATATTCTAATATAAAATTATTGATCAACATTAAAAAATCACCATAAAACGATAAACTTTGTTATTTCACATTATGTTATTAACTTGAGAATATTATTTTTTCATAATTACTACTTTAAGAATTTTAATCAGATGCTTTACCAAGATTATGACACCTTAATTTAATAATATTATTTTTCTCTTTAAACAAAATAAAAAAAATTTGACAGGATATATACATTATTGTAATACAAAGTGAATAATAGAAAAATATGGGGAGAATCAAATGATTTGATACAACGAAATAATATAGAACGACTGAATTCAGCTTTGAGATCTACGCTGGCCTTTGGTTTTCGGTCAGCTTATTCTCTGTATAAATGTTTCACTCGAACAACAAATTTTAGATAATTAAAATATAGCTAGTATATTGCGAACAAAGAGAGGAGATATATAGAGTGGCCCAACTTGTCAAACTACATATCAATACTTACTTAAGGTAAAATGTCAAGTTTTGTTCAACCTATCTATACCTACCATGAATCAATTTATTTATTTATTTATTTATTTATTTGTTCGGATCAATTTATTTATTCATTCAATAATTAATTTTTTATAATTTTATTTATATTTATATAGTGAATCAATAGAAAAACAAGCTTTACAATATCGAGTTTTGAAACTTTTTTTTTTTTTTAATAAGTTTTGAAACTTTTGTTAACTTGAAATTAAATTATTTTTACATTATTAATGTAAAACTTATTACTCAATTTTTACTTTTAATATTAAACTTGTTAGTGGAATAAACTTAAATATATTTTAACAAAAATTTTAATCAAATATAAAACTTATTATTTTAATAAATTAATTTGACTTTAAAATAAATTATACGTAAGTTGCTAATTTCAAATTTATTATTTAATATTTTCTTTTAAATAATAATTTTATTTAATAAAAACAACTTATAATTTATTCTATATCGTAAAATTAATTTATATAATTTTATAAATTATAATTACCAGTTAGGATAAAATTAATAAATGGTAGTAAAAATAGAAATAAAAATGTTATTTTTTTTTATATCACTGCTTTACTTACAATGTTCTTTGATGCTTGCAATTTGTTATCATTAACTCAAACTCAGTTCTGGTCATTCTATATCACTAAACTCTTAAACTACTGGTTTAAGCAAGGTTAAGAAATTATTTACAATTTATTTGAACTTATATTCTCATATAAGTACTTTTTATAAAAATTATAAGTGTTTAGAAAAGTTTATAAAAATAACTTATGGCAACTTATAAACTCATTTTAGTTTATTTTAAAAAAAATTATGAAAAAACTTATCAAAAAAAACTTAAAAAGCTTATACAAGAATCTAAAAATTGATCATCTCTGTCCTTCTTAAAATTTATGAAAAAATAATGAAAAAATAGTAAACAAATTCCAAACAAATTAAGTAAAAAATAGGTAAATTTTTTGAAAATTTTATGTAAAAAATATGAAAACATACTAAAAAAATAGAAAACAACTTTCATGGGTAAAAATTTTGAAATTTTATGTAAAAAAAATTAAGGAAAATTTGGTGTTAATTAAAATTATTATAATTTAAAAATAATTGAAAACAAAAACAATTCAAAAAATTTTAATATTTTTGAAAAATGAAAAAGAGAAAAAAATTGACATGGTAATGCAAAATAAAAAACTGATATCATTTAATGACTATGATCACTATTGTAAGAATTAGATTATAATATTTTATCGATTGGTAATTAATATAGAATCAATAAAGATTTTTTATTTTATTTTAAACCTGTTTGATCTAGAATGTTATTGTTTTAAAACTGAAGTTTTTATGATGATTTAAAAGTACTGTATGGTTTGATTTGATTTTATAATAATGTTATTTTCTTATTATATTTTTAAGAAGATAAAACACAAAGAGTTTATTTAAAAAACAAGATTTTACCACATTTGTATATAATTAAATAATATTATCCCCACGGAAATAATTCCTTTCTCTGCAAGAACTATTCTGTAATGACTTTCTTCACCAAAGGGGGTCCTTCTCTAACAGCCTGGTAATGAGGTCCAAATATTTCAGCCCTATATAATGAAACCTAACGAACGAAAGAAAGTTGATCCCACGTGTAATTGTATAAGATCCAATCATTAGACTGCTGGAAGCTCTGTGGTATGAGGAACAAATGGTGGTTATTTGAACAAATCGGAGGGCTGTTATTTATGAGCTTTGCTTAATATAACGCGTTTTATCCAATCAGACAATTCATATAACTCATTGCACAAACAACAGAAGAAACAACCATAATATATTGGTTTCAATGTTAATTAACACTCATTATATATATTATTTGTGTTTAATATTAATGAATTAGTTATAATTTTAATTATTAAATTAATTAATGGGTTATACATATCTAATTATATTATATGATTATTAATTGAATAGTGTTTAAATTTAATAAATTTAATCCGTTTAATTCGGATTGAGAATTAAATATTATAAAAAATCTGTTATTGACAATATATGTGAACACGAATTACCACCCGTGTTAACGAATTATTAAATTAACTTGTAGGAGGAGATGGATAAAAATGAAATATGGAAGATGTGCTTGGAAAGGGACGTATAAAATGATAAGTGGATGGAAAATGACATTTATAGTATGAATGGTGGGAAATGGGATGAGATGACACTTGGTGAGAAATCAAGAAATGGGATGAGATGATGATGATGGGGCTGGTTGCCATGGGACCAATTTTTAATTAAAAAATAATAACAATAAAGTTTTTGTTGACTTTGGGGTATTCAAATAGAGTAAAATTACTTCTTGAAGTTTCAGTTTTGAAACATGCAATGTATACTAATATAGTAACAAGTAAATGTGGAACAGTTATATAAAAGTGTTATACTTAAAAGATTCTGATATATGCAACCAGATAATTAACCCGATCAAGTATCAAGAACTCGCGATAACTGTAGTAGATCAAGGCTAGTGTTCACACTACGCCCCAAGATGATTTCGCCTCTTACTGCGCGGCCACGAATACCAAGCCGCTTACTTCCCAAGCATATTAAATGATTTCTACACATATAGAAGTAGCATTCCACTCTATATGTCCAGTGAACAAAACTATGTTGTGTATTCTCCAAATGCACTGCCTTAAATGCCAAAAAAACCAATGCACTACATTGTTACTGAATGATCTAAAATATTGGGGGATGATCGTAATGACAATGAACTTGGGTGATGATAGACTCCTTTGTGACTTTTCTCGGATAAATACCATCCTAAAAGACACAACAAAACCAAACAACTTCAGGGAACACTTTCGGAATGCACACAACCTTCTCCAAAGATAGCGCCGTGGGCTAAATCACACCCACACCCATACTCACTGCATTCGAGACCGGTCAGGTCGCGGGCAAGGCGCGATCGCAGGCATGTAGGTGCCGCCTCCGCCTCATAAAATCAAGGTATTCCTCGGCCCAACCCAAAAGTTAAAACCTAAACTCTATATATGCCCATGTTGAATCTTTCCCCAATCACGTGGATTTTATGCCACAACCCACATTATGACTTCCTTTATTTCCACATTTCAAGCAGAGGCCACTGAGCCTATTTTTCTCATTCATTTCTTACTGATTCGAAAGCAAATGAATATACTACATTATTCTCCTCACATAATATAATATGAACCCACGAAATATTGTTCAAAATAACAATCAAGTCCCACTTTAATTTAGGCTCAAAGTCAACCAACAACTCAATTTTTACACTTAAAAACTGTTTTGGTCCAACAAATAAATAATAATTTTTTGAGTTCATGCAAATAAATAATATATTATCAAATTAAAAAAAATCATTTTAAGTATTTTTTTTTCAATTGTTCTTTAGACGCAATTCAAGTAATAAAGCGATGAGATAAAATTAAGGTCTCGGGATTGAATCCTTATAAGAGCAAAGTACCATAAAGGGCAACATGCAAATGAATAAAAGTAAAAAAATAAATAAAAAATTTCACTCCATTCAAATAAAAATGGATATTCTCAATTTTCAAGTAATTGAATTTGGGTTGTAATATCGATTTGAGAAGATCTAATAGGTCAATTAATAACAAAATCGAAGATCTAGCTCCTTTAAACATGACTGGCCTGTGGGTTCAAATATGGGATAAGCCCAATGGCCTTAAATCGAAGAGAGTTCTTCGAGTTGGGGAAACTTTACCCGAAGTTATTTGAAATATGGTTGGAAGAATTTAGTGTTAATGTGTATTAGCTTTTTCAAAACGAAACTTGTTCCACAAGGAAAAAAGATAGAACTTCTTTTGGATTTTTATACCAAAACCCATCTTTGAGCTAGTACAAAGCTTGAGAAGAGGGGAGGCCTCATGCACCCAAAAAAATGGGTCGAAAGCCTGATTTAAGTGCAAAACGATGGATTTCCCCCCTGCGCATGAATATGACATGACAAATTTTGGTTTTGCTCAAAATTATATTTTGTTTTGTTTGACTACATGAAGAGAGTAAATTCACAACTGTTTCTCTCCAATGGCATTTTTGAAATCAATTCCTAATGGACAACTGTCATACTTTGATTTATTTCCAGCTTTAATGGCTAACAACCATATTTTGAAATTCAAACTTTGATTTATTTTCAGCTTTAATGGCCAATAGCCATATTTTGAAATTCAAACAAATCAAGTTTTTTCCTATAAAATCATATTTGGCCGAGGTTGAAAAATACATACAAAATTTTCATACTTCCTGGTTTTTCACCTCAATGTCGTTTTCGTTTTCAAGAGTCAAGCCGATCCTCGCTAGACTCCGCTATGTAAAACCCAGAATTAACTTTTTCAAAAACGCAAACTGCAGAATTTCCACTATGTGGTACACGCAAACCCGAAATTTTCTAAATCTTGCACGACGAAACTGACCACCGTCGGGATTCTTCTCACAAATCTGGGGCTTAATCGTGCGAATCTAGTCAAATTCCATGATAGCTCGATTTTCACGCTGGCACAACAACAAGCTCAGTTCGACGACTCTTAAACAAAAAAATCTTAAGAAAATTTTTTGGAAATTGAAAATAATTTAGTTAAAATTCATATAAAAATAAATTTAACCAAATAAAGTGGTTAAAATTAATTGTTTTCAAGTAAAACGAAATCTAACAGTGTCGGCGTATTTACTACTTACATCGGCGAGCTAAGTCTAAATTACGGATGTTAAAAATTAGATGTTTGGAGAAAATATCTCATTTTTTTCTGGTTTGAACGGGAGCAGAAGAAAGTGGCATGTTAGTAGTAAATTCAAGCCTCTTCCAAAGAATCCTCAGTTCGCTTCTACGGAATCCGTCGAAATAAATACTGTACCATCTCCTGATTATATGATACGCATTTCTCAAGACCAGAAAGTGATTTTACCAACATCCACAATTTAGATTCTAAAGTAAATAAAAGCGTTTTTGGCTTAGATGAGCCAAGCTTTCCACTTTTCTACTACACCCAAGAGGTAAGGCCTCTTCCTACTTTGCCGATTTCACCTGGGCTGATTTAAGGAGTCGCTTAAGGGGCCATTTCGAGTTGTTTGGGCGGGTCGTCGTATATTTAAGCGATGCTCGTTGTTTTATGGTTGTTCGGGACCGCTTATGGCGGCTGCTTGGCAATCGCTTAGGCCGCCGGTTTGTTTAAGGGCCGTTGGGGAGTTGTTTAAGGGTCAAGCCGGGTCGTTTATGGTCGCCGGGGGTCGCTTTTATTCGCTGGCGGTTGCTCGTTTGTTAAGGCGTTGCTCTGGGGAGTTTGCTTAGTATGTTTCATGGTCGCTAGTATCGCTTACGGCCTATTTAAGGTTGTTCACGGTTTTATGGCCTCGCTTAAAGCGTCGCCGTGGATTTATTTTATGGCTCGTTTAAGGGCTATAATGTGGGCATATTATATGTCACAACTCCGGGCTCAGAGGATTGGCATGCTAGTGCTTGATTATGTAATTACATGCCGGTCATTTGTCATGACCAAATGTGTCGATATACGTAGACATCACATCGTATCGTATTTTTATGTTCATTCGGGAGGATTATATGTATATGATATGATTGTCCATGATACATGATGAAATTTGTGATTTAAGTTGTCTATGTGACATTCAGTGCATATGTGACATGACATTAACATGCAATGATACATTACATTCCATATGCACAGGGACATTGCATTCCATGGGTGTAAGTGTATGGTTGGAATCAAACGCCACATTTGGTGATTGATAAATCGGCTCTGGCACTTCATCGACCGTTCAACATAGTCGCACCGGGCCGCATGACATGGAAAACTCAGGTTCGTATAGCAAGAAGGGCTAGATACTCTCTCGTGAGAGAGACCCAGCTATTTGCTTTCTCATACACCCTCGATGGTGAAAGTCCAAAAGCTTAGGATAGTTTCAGTGAGCCAACTGTGATTCCAAAATTCTCTACCCATAAAGACACATGGTTTTGTTTATGAAATAATCATTCGAGGTGTAACATCCAACAAGTTTTGGTTTATAAACTCATGAGTTTTATTTCAAAGCGACGTCGTGGATGCAAATCCATCAACGATGATTTTTATTAGCGCACATCGACATTACATCAGGTAACGGAGTCAAGACTCGAGGTATAATGCACGTCAGCCATCTCATTTCATAAAGATGATTGCAGAATCTAAATCCTAGAATTTGCGTATTCTTACTCGGAATGTCGATGTGAATATGAATTATCACGCGAACATCGTGACGGCACTTGGACGAGAGCAATTTTCAGTAAATTATTCACTTCAGACGTACCAGGTCCCTAATCGAAAAACACTTCGTGTATTAATGTCAGAACTCGCTCATTCTGGGTCGTATGGGTGAGTTAAAGCCGATCATATGGTAACTCCTTTTGTAAATTTTGGAAGAAACTAGCTTTTAGTGCACTTTGTACGTATAAGAGTCAGAATCAACTCATATGAAACCCATATAAAATAGTCTCGCATGTTTTGTATAAATATGGATAAATGAACTTGATGTGATAAGTTTTTACTCATAAATGGACCCGATGCGGTCATTGTGTTATATCACCCGTATGGGTCATGTTATCAGATATCGATTGCGCTTGAGTTTCGCAGCTCTCCGTACAAAGCAGGACTGCTCGATTTTACAAATTACTGATCCCGATAAATGTGACACAACGGCAGGTATCAGTTACACGATATTCATAGCATTTTACGTTGATGGGTGATCAATCTGACTGGATTTTAGTATGTCACATATACAATCCAAGTGTCGTGATTGGGTTACACGGCATCCACAGAATCTCACTGGACGATGAATGATCAATGAACTCCCGGATTTTGGGACGTCACAACTTATCTTTCTTCTCCATAGGCACGACTCAGCTACGCTGTTCATCTCTGTCGCTACTCTGAACTGCTATCATAAAGTGTCCACGGGATCAACATTTAGATGGTAGTTGGAGGTCGTTCATGAGAATCTGCGTGTGTCCATGGACGTAAGAAAAGAATACCAATTAGAAGGAAGATGAAGATTAAGAAAGCAAGGGGTGATTGGTACTAACTTCAAGTATCAAAGACTCCCCACATTTTGCTTCTTCTATGGATATACTAATTAAGTGGAGGATTTATTGTCGCCGCCCGTTTCAGCGACAGATCTGAGAAGAAGCCATATATATGTTTCGGGATCTCGAATCCACAAAACCCATAATCAACGAAAAGTGTGTCCCACACGAATAGAAACAAGACGGAGATGGGTTTAATTAGTCAGCTCTCTCAAATGGGTCGTAATTTCTGGGCTGGCACCCCACTTTTGTGGAAGGGAGAGGACCCATGCCAAACTAGGCTCTGCTTTCCCGGCCACGCGCCGGCCGGCCACCATCCGGTCGATCCCTACCGACCGGTTCTGGCTCCTGCCCACCTCATCTAGCTTTCTATTTTTTCAAGAGACAGATCATATTTTTTCGAACATGTCTAATTGCGGAGATACCCCGCGGTGCTACATATAATCCCGCTTTCCCAAATTTTTTTTAACAAAAAAAAATCTCATCACTTCATCATCGTCATCATTTGTGTGGGATCGTCACGTAAACAATCGAGTTTAAAGTTCCGAGTCCTCCCCACCTGGGCACCACTTCTGAGGAACGTCCGTTCTCGAGACGATTGTCCACTATCCTCGTACTGGAATGGCGGCCAAATTCGCCTTAAGGACACAACATTATTTCGTCGTTTGATCAACATTCCGATTGCTTATTTTGTATATATTGTTGCTTTCGTGTTTGTTTCTTGACATTTTAGTTTATGTTTCTAGTATACGAACATTACCGACTACAATCTTAAGACGAATTTATTTTTTCATTTATGTTCGTATTCAAATTTTGAACGAACGCTTCTGTTTATCGATTACGTATTACAAGTTTATGTTCGTTTCTGTATTACAAGTATCTGCTTTACCGATTCTTTTCATGAATATGTTCTGTTTTTAGCTTTCAGAAATGGCTTCACCTTCGACTCCGGTTAACCCTATTCCGAATCATGGAGAAAAGCCAGAAAAGTTCAATGGTACCGATTTCAAGAGACAAGAATAAAAGATGCTATTCTATCTCACAACCTTGAACTTGGCAAGATTCCTCAATGAGTGATGGTCCTAAATCGACGCTGAGAGACGATAAAGAAAAGTTTGGCCGTGGATGCATGGAAATCATTCGACTTCCTCGTGTCGCAACTATGTCCTCAACGAAAGTAATACTATAACGCCTTATAATCCGCGAAAAACGGCTAAGGAGTTATGGATAGCCCGACAAGCAGCACAAAATCGAAGATGCCGGACTAAGAAATTCACTGGCTTCAGAAATTCTCGGACTTCAAGATGGTCGATTCAAAGACCGTCTTAAGTCGTCTGGGTGAGTTTTTCAAGTGGTTACGCATGATTCATGTCAAGGAATGACTCTAAGTGAGACATTTCAAGTAGCCGCATTCTATTGAAAACCCGCCACCATCCTGTAGGGATTTCAAAATTATCTCAAACACAAGAGAAAGCGGAGTCGTTTCACTAAGACTTGATTGTTCTATTGAGGATCGAGAAGACAATAGTCGCTCCTGAGAAGAAAGTCGGAAGAATTCAGAAATTTTTAAAGGCCAATGTTGGGTCAAGAAGGATCGAAACCCAACAAGAAGAGGAAATGCCTAGCAAGTCCGAGAGGGATTCCAACCAAGCTCCTCGAAGAAGTTCGTCATAAGTGTTTAACTGCGGGCAAGTCCTAATATCGAGCCAAAGACTTCAGAGCCAAGAAAAGACAGAAAACGTAAGATAATGTGGTGGAAAAGATCTCCAATGGCGTTGATGATATCAATTTGACTGCCATGATATCCGAGTAATACGCTTTAAAACCCTAAGGAGGATTGATATCGAGTAACCTTCATCACATCCGTGCAAATGTATCGACAGCCAAGTCCCACACAACCATAGGGGGTGATGAAAACTTTATATGGTAATTCATCAACCTCTAAGGTTGAAGGTGTTCAAAGCTGTTCTGAAGATGACATCTCGAAAGATTGTGACACTAATTAATGTTCTCGTACGTGCCGATGTTCACAAGAATTTGGGCGGTTTCGATCTCTCCTTAGCAAAGAATCGTTTCAAGTCGTTATTGTATTTGACAAGTTCAGACTCGAAAAATGGAGATCTGGCGTAGGAAAGCGTTATCTCGAGTGATGGCTCACCGTTTAATGTAATGACCTCAGAACCAAGGATGATTCAATAAAGTCGGGCTTCTTCTTATGTGCTTGAGTCTTCTAACATTTGGCATGCTAGACTAGGACATGTTAACCGTTGCCGAATTTTGACTGTCCAAGTGAGAAATGTCAAGTGTGTGTTGAATCTAAATTTTCTAAGCCCCCTTTCCACTCAGAGATAATAGTTTCGTAAATCTTTGGGATGATCACGATATACGTGATATGAAATCAATACCGTCAAGAGGTGGTAATAAGTATTTTTTATTACTTTTATAGATGACTGCCATGCAGATGTTTATTTGCTTATAGCAAAGGAGATGAGGCTGTGAATGCTTTTAAAACTTAGAAGGCCGGTTGAAACTCACAACAAGAAAATTAAAATCATAAGGAGGACAGAGGGGACTTCCGCTTTAGGAAATTTGTACCGAAGCCTGGGTATCATTCACCAAGACGCTCTATACACCACACCCACTGGCGGGTGAAAAAGAAAACCTGGCTTCTAAAGGAAAAACAATGAATTTACTGTTGAATAGTTCCGTTTATCACATAATTAAGGGGGAAGCTATTTTCACAGAATTTTTCAAATGGGAAATCTCACGAAAAGACACAACAAACTCCCATGAAATGGAAAGGCAATGCCTAACTCGAATTATCTCAAAAGGTGGGTGTTTCTGTTGTTTCGCTCCTAAGCCTAAAAGGTTAAGGTAGGACCAAAAGACCGTTGATCTAAGTTTATCGAATATGCTCGTAATAGCAATGCATATTATTTTCTTTGTTCACAAGTCGAATCCCGTAGATATACATGTCAATACGTATCAATGAATTTATATTTTTCTTCACTCCTTTGAAAATATATTTCCGTATAAATATAGTATATGAGTCAATTGATGTAACAACAAGAGGTCTCAGGATACTAAGCATTCGTAGCATCCAATGGAGGATTTAACCTAGACGTAGTAAAAGACAAAGGACTTCCACATCTGACCTCGATTTTTAACGCATCTGTCGGAGAATGAGCCCTGACATTCAAAGAAGCCGTGACTTCGCCGTAGCTTCCTGCTCGAAAGAAGCTATCAATAGCAGTTGAATCCATTAAATCATACATGGAAATCAAGCTGATTTCAAGAGGAAAAATGAAAGCCGGATGGTGCTTATTGACAAGCAAGGCTAGCTGTAGTAAAAGGATACAAGCAATCTGAGAAGGTCTTTGATATTTGATACTTATTCAATTGCTACTAGAATTACATCTATAAGGATGCTAATTGCTATATACAAATGTATAAGTTTCTCGAAATCCATCAAAAGCGGATGTGGAAACCGCCTTTAAACGTGGGATTCGGAAGAAGAATATATTCGGGAACAACCAAGGGTCTATCGCTCCAGACGCTGAGCAGAAAAGTATGTTCGGCCATCAATACCGGCGATCGAACAAGCACCAAAACAATGCATGCTAAATTCGCCGGACGGTCATGTCATCGAATGGTTTCAAGATTAATGAGTGCGATAACGTGGTATATGTTAAGCAAACTCGTAATTGTTTTGCCATTTTATGTCTATATGTAGACGCGATATGCTTATAACAAAGTAAATGGTGAGATCGTTAAGAAAAATCAAATGCTCGCTTGCAAGTAAATTTGATATGAAAGATACGGGGGTTCGATGTTGTTTTAGGAGTTAAAATCCATAAGACACCGAGGATTAGCTCTATCACAATCCCATTATATTGAAACGATTCCTTGGAAAGTGCAAGAATCTAGATATTTTACCGCAAAGACTCCGATGTATGTTAATTTACATCTTCTAAGAATAATAGTGGAAACAAAAAGCTCAAAATGAGTATGCTAGTATACCAGGCGCTTTAATGTATGTCGCGAACTCGTGACTAGGCCTGATTATTAGCTTGTAAGTGCTAGCTAGTTAAGTCGATACGCTATCCAAATGAAAATCATCGGAAAGTGAAACGTTTATCGGGCTACTTAAGGTACACTAAGATTATGTTTTCAGACATATAATATCCGACAAGCACTTTGAAGGATACCGTGATGCAAATTGATAAACCCGACACTAAAGACACAAAATCAATAAGTGGATATGTATTCACACTCGCTGGCTATTCGGAAATCATCCAAACAAACTCTTGTATTGCTGTATCCACTATGGAATCGTACCTATCGCTTTGGATAAAAGCTCTGAAGAAGCCAAAGGGCTTCGAAATTTTTGAAGATATTCCTTAATCGCCTTAAACCAATGCCCGTTGTATGGCATACATCGTGGATAGTCAAGCGGCAAATGTGAAGCAAGTGAATGCCCGCATAACAAGAAGCCTCAACACATACTACGACACGCAAGACAACTTCTTCTAAAGGGAATTATCACCATCGACTATGTGAAGTCAAAAAGATAATATTATGGATCCATTGACAAAAAAGGCCTAACTAGAGAGATGGTCAAGAAACATCAAGGGAATATGCCCTAAACAAGTCATCATCAGCGACACCCTACCTGCCGACTGGAGATCCCAGATCTAGGTTCAAAGGGACAACTAAGCATGGTTAGGAAGTTGTAGAGTACTCATCAAATTTGTTTACCCATTCCCGAATAAAAGACAAGATAATATGTGAAGGTTAAGAAAAAGATTTTAATGATTATGAAACTATATGTTCGAATCACCTATGTGAGTGTGGAAGCGAGGCCGCTTCGCAGAATTGAAAAGGCCGAATTTCTAAAACACTCATGAGACCAGCAAAGTATTCATGGCCAAACGAACACAACAAGAAGAAACCAAATTTGTTCGAGAAAAGCTGTGTCATTTCTATCGCCTAAAGCTTACACGAAGGTCGACTCAAAGACATCAAGTCTACCGAATGACCGAGTAAGCCCCGATAGGCTCTCACTAAGGGAAAGTTCAAGCCTCGACTACTTATCCTCAAGGTAACATTTTCTCACGTAATACAATCTCACTTTGCATCTCAGCTTCCATACACCTGGCAGTATCGATATGCCAACTTTCTTTCATTCATGTGGTGGATTGTCAAATTTGGAACCACAAAACCCATAATCGAATGAAAAGTGTGTCCCACACTAATAAAAACAAGACAGATGTTTTAAATAAGAGCCTCTCACCCGCTCGCCCCTCAAGGCACCCCCACAGGAAGGGAGAGGACCTACGCCTGCCAGCTTAAGCCCCCCATCGCCAGGCGCTCCGCATTGGCCCCGCCGGCTCGGCTGCTCGGGGTCCACCTCATCGATTTATTTTTCGAACAAACATGTCCATTCGTGAGACACTTCGTGGCATACAGTATACCGCTTTCCAAATTTTAACAAAAAAATTTCTCAATTTCACTTCCATCATTATCATTCTCAGGCGACTGCTCTGGGGCAAACAATCGAGTTCGGCCTGAGCGGGGCTGGAAATATTTTTAAGTATGGGCTTCTGCTAATTGATTTTTGTTTTGAGAAAAACAGATCGAATGTAGAACCGGTAAAGCCCAAATCAATTTATGTGATTCAATACTAGCCGAGTTTATGGCTCGTTCCCAACAAATATATATATATATATATATATATATATATAGGCATATATATATATATATATATATATATATGGTATATATATATAATAAAAAGTTTCGCTGGCACAAGCTGTAGGGTCTAATTGCCGTCACGCGCCCAAATTATTATTATTGACGCAGTCCCCTCTCCCGCTCCTATAAGGCAAGTGTTTCCGCCTCATCAGAACACACAAGATACAGCTGTAAAATAAGAAACCCTAGCGGAAAGAGGATCGTGGTGGAAGGTTCAGTCGCTTATCGCTTTCAACTAACTGCGTGATTCGGATACGACGGTATAATACGGGCACATCAATCTGCATGCATTTTAATTCAGAGCTAATGCAGCCCAAATCGACCACGTGACGATCTCGTTGTCATTGTAAATCTAACAAATTGTAAATCTAACAAGTGGTATCAGAGCTCAGTGTAGTCTCATTTCGAATCTTAAAATTAAAATTCTATGCTAACTCCAGAACAAATTGGAAATTAAAAGATTCGAGGTTTGCTCTGGCGCTTGTTGTTTCCTTAGTTTTCGTACGTATCCGGCGATTTTCTTCAATCAGGCTCAATTGCTTCGATTTTGTCAATTGCTTCTCGATTCGCCAGATATTTAATGTTGTAACTATTTTTTTAATCACGTAATTTAATGTTGTAATCGCTTTTTTAATCACGTAATTTAATGTCAGAATCGCTTTGCTTAATCACGCACTTTAATGCCGTGAATCGCTTTAATCACGTAATATATAGTATTAAATGACGAAGAATATCTCTCGTTTGAACAAAATAGTTGGCTTAATATTTCAGGCAATTGTCTCTGAAATGCTCATGGATTAAATAAATAACATTGCCAAAGCCAAGTATTCGCTGAAATTCTTGAGTTTTCGTAAGGATTCCTCGAGATGTTTTGCTTCTTTGAATAATCAGGCCACTTTACCCGCCCAAATGAGTGTTGGTTGTCGCCAAGAATTCTCGAAGTGTGAGTGTCGCGCGGTTACTTAATTTTGATTTTGTGAAGGTATATCCGCCAAAGCGATGTCCTTTATAGAATCATTTCTTTATGGTGCTTCGGGAAGTCAGATTATATGCTATGGGCGTTTCGCCCAGCGAGAACAAATGGTGATACGTTCTAAGCTTCTGAATTATTCTATTTTCTATGGCATAAAAGGTTAGGTCACATCTCTCAAGAAAGAATAGGAAGATTAATCAAAAGTCAAATTTTGCCCTAGCTGGTTTATGATAATATTAAATCATGTGTGGACTGCATTAAAGGTAAATTGACTAAACCGTAAAGCAACAAGGTGCTACTGTAGTAGTGAACTTTTAGAACTCGACCACACGTACATTAAATTTAATCTTATTCCCACTCCCTTTGCGGGCAAGTTTTGTGACCTTTATTGATGACTTTCTATATATGGATGTGTATTGATTTCCTCATAAGTCCAAGCTTTAGAAAGGTTTAAAATCTTAAGACGAGGTCGGGTAGCTACTAGAAAGGTCATTAAAACTGTCTGCATGATAAAGGCATAATACATGGAGACATGGAGATTTAGGATAATGTTTGAGACCTTTGCTGAATTTTTACACTATAGAGCATAAAGGCTCGCGATAATAACGCCTTTAAACACTCGGAAGAAATCTGGTCGTTGAAATATTTAAATCGGCTGATGGATATGAGAAGTATGATAAGTAACCAAATCAAGCCAATCTTGGGTGAAGTTCTTCAAATAGCCATGTATATCCCACCGTAGTGCCCAATAAGTTCGTGCCCAAAACCCTTTTGAACTCGGGAATTTCAATAGAAAAACCCAATGAACCACCTAAAGTTGTACGGGGGTAACTCAAGCAGAAGAGGTGGTTTATAATCCTCATGAAAGAAAACCCGCCTCCCAAATCACATCGATTTTTCATCTATACCCACTCGCCTAAGTGGTTTTTGGGATTTTATCGGGTCTCCGGTCATCATACGGTGATCGCCGAGTCCTCGAATGCCAAATTCTCGAGGATCACATCGATAGTTCGGGCCTCCCGTGCAAGTGAATCACCGGGGTTTCACACACCTTCCGTTGTTCCGATTATTTTCGCCCATAATGCAAGAAAGGATTATAACCATTCATGTGCAAGGCAGGACTCGAATCGTGCAATCGGCCGTTTTCGACCGCAAATGCTAATCCAGAATACACCGCGACTATCGGTCTGGCACCGCTCAACCTATGCCCTTTTAGAAGATCTCGTATAAAGGAGATCCGTATCACCGATGACTATGTGGTTTACCTCGTGAGGTCGATTATGATATCAGCTGGTCGCGATCCGCTATTTTCTTGCTGTCATTCATACCACAAGATGATAAATGGAATATTGCCATGAAAGAAGAGATGTTGTCGGCTTTTGCCAATAATGATGTTCGGGGAGTCGGCAGATGCTCTAAAATTTTAAACCCATGTCAAGAAATGGGTTTTTAAACCAAGAAAGATGCTAAAGGGAAAATTGGAAAGGCTTAAAGCTAGATTAGCAAAGCGTGGGTATACACAAAAGGAAGGGGTCGACACACGTAAAACCTTTCTCCTCGTGAACTTCTAAAGACTCCTTTTAGAATAATCATGGCGCTGACTTCCGCGCATTTTAATCTTGAGACTGTACCGATGGATGCCTAAGACAAGCTTCGAATGGAGATCTTTACGAGGAAGTGTATAT
This sequence comes from Tetrastigma voinierianum, assembly GCA_016808115.1. Classification (NCBI taxonomy): domain Eukaryota; kingdom Viridiplantae; phylum Streptophyta; class Magnoliopsida; order Vitales; family Vitaceae; genus Tetrastigma; species Tetrastigma voinierianum. The sequence goes on from JAEQBH010000510.1 coordinate 142,218, forward strand.
GCAACAACCTATGGTTTTGGTGGGGCTGATGGAAAAGTGAGAACACGGTGTGTAGACTTCGTAAGTCTATCTATGTTTAAAACAGGCCTCAAGGCACGGTATTTTCTTAAAAGTTTCATGATGTTGTCACTTCTCTAGGTTCTCAAGAGAACACTGCGGATTCCCCACATCTATTTAAAGACTCCGGGAGAAAATTTATATTTCTTTTCATCTTATATGTCGACACGTCGTAAGGGTAATGATTTAGGTTTGCTATGGATGTTAAAAGAATGTTATCACAAAATTTTGATATGAAGGATCTCGTGAGGCGACTTTGCTTCATGTGATCCATGAGATAGAGATCATAGCTGGGGGCTTTCACGTAAAAGCCTATGTTGATCGTGGTCTTGGAACGATTGGGGATGAAAGGTCAGGTGCCTGGGCTCGCTCCTATATTCAAATGAGACACTTAATGAAAGATCAATGCCTTAAAATGATGTCGGTGAAGGCAAATCATAAAGGATATTCTTTATAAGAGTATCGCGGGGGAGCTTGGATGAGTTCCTCGCGAAGGTGCACTAGACCGATAAGCCGCCTATGCGCAGCCGCCCTCGGACGCTATCTCGCTAATCCCTCGAAAACGAGCATCAGTTGTCGCAAAAAAAGGTTCTGCGGGTATCCGCGTAAAAAACTAAAGACCATATGCTTGTATATAGAGAAGTGGGATGACCCTTCGCAAGTGATCGTTATGCAAAGATGCTCGATTTAGCCTGGTCAGACAAATGACGTAAAGTCTTCATCACAGCTTTATTTTTTACACTTACAGTGGGAGTGATTTCTCGAAAAGTTCTAAGCAATCGTCGGGTGGCTTCTTCAATGGAAGCCGAAAATTGTTGCTTGTTATGAAACCTGGGTGCTCATGCTAAGTGGTTGAGAAATTTTGAGTTTCCCTGACTCAAGATTGTTAGTCTATCTCAGAGACCACTAAAAAGCTCTTTCTCCTGCATAACTCTGCTGTTGTTTTGCCAAGAGTACCAAGCACACCTAAGAAGAAAGACATCGAGTTGAAATACTCAAGCTTAGAGGTCAGGGTAGATAACGGGATATGAGGTAGTCCATATTACCATCGATAAAAATGTCACGATCCACCAACCAAAGGCTTCATGACTGCTGATTTTAATAAGCATGTTTTGTAGATGGGTCTTGCCGCATCTTCGATGTACCGACCAAGGGGAGTACGGATGTACTAAGTATTCATGATGCTTGCATAATACATTCCGCCAATTCCCACTGTGTTATTTTATTTATTACTCTATACATTGCGGCATGTTCGTAGGGAATGTATAAAGTTTTATGAGCTCATACGCTTATAAAGGTCTATGATACAAAAGTTGGCGTGCTTCTTCAAGCATAAAGGGATGTAGTCCCGCGCTGTGGTTTCTATGAAACCACAGAGACCAATGCGCCACAACATGTTTATTTATTGGGATCACAAGTGTTGACATCGCATACACTTTATCACACTTGCATCCATTGCCGCACAGCAATTTAAGCTAAGCCATGGCCACATATTATTTTTGCACGGACGACATGAGTCGAGATGTTATTTTACTACACATAGCCAGTTGCTCGATTCGAGAGTCTTTTAACTCGTTTTAAAATTCATAAAAACTCACTCAAGACGCTTCCGCTGAGAATGTTGGAAATATTTTTAAGATTTAGCTTCGATTTGCTGAGAAAAACAGATCGAATGTAAAACCTGAAAAAGCCCAAATCAATTTATGTGATTCAATACGGCCAAATTTGTGCTCGTTTCGCAAATACAGTAGCATATATATATATATAGTTATATATATATATATATATATATATATATATATATATATATATATATATATATATATATATATATATATATATATATATATATATATATAATAAGTTGATATTTGAAGTTACTTAGTATTTTAATTAAATAAATCTACTTAAAATTCTCAAATTATTATTATTAACGTGTTGCGCCCCTCCCGTCCCTATATATAAGGCGTGCTCGCCCCCACGGCTAACACACAAGATACAGCCGTAAATACAAAACCCTAGCGAAAAGAGTGATCGCAGGTAAAAGTCTAGTCGCTATCGCTTTAACCCATAGATCTCGATAATGACAGAATACTAAGACATCAATCTGCAGATGATTGGATTCGTTTTGATGTGTTCTAAATCGACACAAGATCGATCTCGCCGCATCAGGAATCTAACAAATTGTAAATCTAATATCCTCCGACATGCATCGCCTGAGGAACGAGCAACCGCTCTACTCCCGAGACGATCATTCCACTCATCCTCAAGATCGACAGAGTTTAAATTTGCCTTAAGGACAATGAACGTTATTTCTTCACGACTCTGATCAACACTCGATTGCTTGTTGCATCGGGCCGCTTTCGCGTTGTTTAACATTTTGGCTTCTGTTTCTAGTATACTGAACATTACTGACTATAATATCTATATATATAGTAGTATAAAGGTTAAGGAGCATATATATATATATATATATATATTATATATATATATATATATATATATATATATATATATGACCACGATAGCTAGCATAAAGTTTCTCACAACTCGAAGAGCTCTCAATATGGACAAAGTTGGTAGGAATGGAAATCAAAGGGGTCACGTGAAAGGTAAGGGTATGTATATATGACCCCGATAGCTAGCATAAAGTTTCTCACAACTCGAAGAGCTCTCAATATGGACAAAGTAGGTAGGAATGGAAATCAAAGGAGTCACGTGAAAGGTAAGGGTGGAGAGAATACCTCCAACCACCTAAACCAAAAAGGAGAATATGCCAAAAGTGAATACATGGGAGGTAGATCTGGGAACTAAAAAGTTACCATAGGAGAACATGCCCTACAAAATGCAAGTCATAATGATTTACTCCATACTATGGATATAGAATATATAACGAGGATGGAAGTAAAGCGCTGATGTGATAAAAGAGCTTAACGTTTCAAATAAATAGGACAAGGGGGTGGGAGGGATTCGGGTTCCAAGCTCAATGTAACTAAAATGTTTAGTTATCAATAAAAAGAAGAAAAAGAATGGAATGGATAAAATCTAGTAAGGAAGGGTTAGATAGCTTTATGGAGGATGATGAACAGGAAAATACAACCACAACAAGGACCAGACCCCACCATAATCAATGAGTCGCCTAAGCTGGCATTGTCAGAATTTAGTTAACCTAGGGACAAGTTTGTCGACTCCAAGACTTAGGTCACGTTTATTTTTTTCATTTAATGTTGAATATAATTTTTTTTAATTTAATGTTAAATAATATTTAATACTATTAAATATTAATTTATTTATTTTTTAATATTAGATAATGAATATTACTAACTCTTCTCCTTATGAAAAAATAATGTTTCTTATTTTAGAAAATAGCTTTTCTTAATAGAAAAATCAAATATTTTGATTTTTTTTATTTAGTTTCTTTTGTTTAAAAATTCCAGTAATAAACCATTTAAAAAATAAAAAAACAAACAAGTTAAATAATAAAAGCTATTTAGATTTTAACAAAAAGTAAAAAAAAAAAACAAATGAGACCTTAGTTTCTAAATTTTAACCCATGATTATCTTCTTAACGGATCGAGGTGAAAGTTCTCTAATGTTTGCAAGGAGGTAAACGAATCAAGCTGCCTATGTGCTAGGCTGCAAGCTAGGAAGGCAGCGGCAGGTTCCCTGTCTGCAAGGAAGTGGTTTACTGCAAGCTAGGAAGGCAGCGGCAGGTTCCCTGTCTGCAAGGAAGTGGTTTGATACAAACCCTAAGAGTGGTTTGATTTACATATACCCCTCCTTTTTTTTACTCATGTACTGACTAGTGATATGAAGCAATTAGCAATAGTTAATTCTCAAAAAAAAAATCAATATATTCTCTAGAAAATCATAAATTCTTAAAAAAAAAAAAAAAAAAACAATATACTCCCGATTTAAAAGGGAAAAATTACCTAACACGTTATACAAGCTTTGAATACTTTGATAGTATGCCGGCTCCCAGCTTACAAAAGAGCTGCTACCTAGTACTTCATTTTATAAATGTGTCTCAATGTGGCCAAATAATAAAATATTAAGTATATATTTATAATTTATAATTAATTAAATATAATAAAAATTCGGCCATAACAAACAATAAAAAACTCACGTTAACGTAATAAAGCCTCTCAAAAAGACTTGACTTTAAATACACAGCTAAGCCTCGACCTCATTTCATTAAACGATACGTCTGCGAAACCCTTCAAATCAAGCCACTACTCTACGCCACACTTCTTTTTATTTCGTTAAGCTTAAAACATTTTCCTTTCAACATCTGCAAGCTCAAAAATACAGGCTTTCCTCGAAAAAATTAAAGCTTCCTCCTTTTTACGATAAAAACAAACAGACAAAAAATCTTCAAAGACCGATCATAAAGATGAATAATTTATTATTTATTTTATTTATTCGACATTTTATATTTTTATCAAATAATACTGTTAGTTTTATATATTATGCGCTCAATCTAGTTAAAAAGACACGTGCTCGTTGATCAAATTTATCGCATTCTCTCATCAGTTCTATCATTATCGGGATCTAATTTAAAGCTGATTCAATCGCTATCAACGGAACTTATTACGCCTAATGTAGCGATTCAAAACGACGATTCGCTCAAACGTATTTATCACACGTATCACTATCGACCATACCTTCAAGCATAAATACCGGCAGAAAAGCAGCTGTATCAGCGTTTAATCAAACTCATACTTTCGATCAACAATGTCACAAAGAAAGATCAACGACCGGCTTATAATCGGGCCTATCGAAACATACGCTAACAAATCGGGATTTTACGCTTGACTTATCGATTTTTATCTAAAACGCTAGAATAAACTTACAAAGAATTTTTATGTAATGTTGAATATATTTGTTCAATAAAAATTTTATTTTTAACTTATATATATATATATATAAGTTATATATATATATATATATATATATAGAGCAGCAGAGTATAAGAGTGAGAGAGTATATATATATATATATATATATATATATATAATGTGCCTAAAAAAATTTGTGTTCCTACAAAGTAAGTGTACGGCCTTGATGTTTAAAAAAAAAATTTTCAATACTTGAAAATTTTAAAACTAGCTTTTATTTAGAGTTGCAAAAAAAAAAAATTTTAAATTAAAATTACCATAATTGAGATAAGAAAATACAAAACGTACAATTTTTCTTATAATTTAAACTTCATCCATGTTTAAGGAGAACATGATATTGGAACCATTGAATAGATGTAAAAAAATAAAAAGTGAGAACTCATATCTCAAAACTTTAATCACTCTTAGAAAGGACAACTTAGTTGGATCAAACCCTTTAGGGGTATCCGCCAAGGTGATACAATCTTGCTATAATTATTTGTGCTTTACATGGAAAGGCTGGGACATCTTATTCACTCAACAGCGACATGAGGGAGATGGAAACCAATCCAAGTTTCCCGGACTAGCCCTCATCTCTCTCATTTATATTTTACAAATGACCTAATTCTTTTTCCTAAAGCCTCAATAGATCAAATAAAGGTCATCGTGGAATGTCTAGAGACTTTCTACACCATGTCTAGGCGAAAAGTGAGCCCCCAAAAGTCGTGCATATGTTTCTCCAAGGGAGTAAGTTACAATGAGGCCTCAACAATAGCCCAGATCACAGGTATTCCTATCACATCTAACATGGGACGATAAGCAATCCCATCTATACACGAAAGGTAACCACCGCCGGAACTTTTCAACATATACTTGACAACCAGTCTAAACTCTGAGAGGAAGTCAACATCTTTCCCCTTGCAAGGAGGCAAACTCTAGCTAATAGCGCTTACGTAGCACTAAAGCATCATACTGGGCAATCCACGCTCAAAACTGACAAAGATAAACACGATATGTGTATAAAATATGCGATAAAAACGCTAAGTAAAGCCACCTTATTCACGCAAAGATACGCCACAAGAATACAACGTATTAAACGTACAAAGATCGATCCACTGCAGGAAAACTGAGGATGCCAAGATCAAAATTAATAATTTTGTCTAATATCCAAAATGACAGGGAGATCAAAATATACTTAAACTAAACTTAATTAAAAATCTCATCTAACAAATGAGATGTGCAACTAAGGGCTCTCAAAGAGAATAAAATTCTGCATTTGGCGCACCGTGCAATCCTATTATATTTAAGCCTAAAAATTTCATCATCTTATCAAGTCTCTCGAAAAGCTCTGCCGCTTACTCTCGCCTCAATTTACCCAGCCTCCTCTCAAGATCAAAAAATTTACCAACTAATACTAGGTTTTTTTGCTTCTCAACTCAACACCAAGCATTAGAAATGCTTTAGACCCAAGAATCTCACATGCCTCCTAATTACCGATAATTTCTACATTACCTAACTAATTAGGTTTATTCACCTTTGTCTAATTCCTACTCATTTCTCAAATCTCGCAAGGAACCACTCACCATATTGAGATTAGCTAGAATCAATATGTAAACAAAACCGAGTATAATCAATACATAGGCAAATTATAGAGAAACAATAGAAAAATGGAAAATTAACAAATAGATATAAGATTCATGTTCAATATATAACCAAAACCCTAGATTAAGAAATTAAAACATAACAAAGGTTTGGTACATCTCAAAATTAAGATAAAACATGAGAAAAAATAAGAAACTCTAATGGTGGAAAATGATGTGAGTCCTTGGTCTTCTGCCTCCTAATCTCAAGTTCTTCTCCAAAATCTTGAGGAACAGCTACCAATCCTCCTCTTTGGTCCCACAGTGCACACTTCCTCCTTCAAGAACAAGAGGGGAGAACCCTAAGGAGGGTTCTCTCCCTCAAAGTCAGAACCTCTAACAAAAACAGACCTCCAAAAATCCTCCTAAATCTCTATATCGTGTTCTCTTTTATAGGCTTCCCGAAAATAGGCCGCAAATGGGCTAAAAACAGGTTCTAGGCTGAAAATCACCACATGGTTGCGGCCACACTGAGAGATAAAAAAAAGTCGTTGTTGAAAAAGGTAGTAGTCGTGACCATAGATTGCAACTTGCATAACTTCTTCGTTGGGACTCCAAATTTGGTGTTTTTGGTACCGTTGGAAAGCTCTTGAAGTGTAAAACCTAGATATGGTCAGAAAGAACACTTTTAAAGTGATGATACAAACTGAATTTACAAAATTCTACAACTAGTCACTTTTGAGCTCTCTTCTCTTCTTCCTTCAACTTCCAAGAGTCATAATTTGATAATTTTAAGCCTAAATTAAGTGAATAAGGTCTCTTTGGAAATCTTGGGAAGTCACCTACTCATCCATAGAAATATTGTAGCCATTTGGGATCATCTTGCAGCCGAAAACATCAAAACACGTAGCCGCTACACTTGTACTCGCTACTCTTCCTTCATTTTTTCGCTTCCTTTCTCAAATCTTCACTAAATGCTGACATAATCATAAAGATGAATATTTATAGCATTAGGACACTTATTTAACTTTTAAAAAAATACTAAAAATATAAGTAAAATATAAGGATAAAATGAGTATTTGAGATACTCATCACTAGCACAGTCGATTCTAGCCACTATTCCCCAATATGCTATGCAATCAATCCTCTTTCCATGGGGAGTCTGCAAACATATATAAGGTAAGGGAGATTCATATGGGGAGGCTACCCATCTCGGTTGAATTAAAAGATGGTCACATTGTAACGTCCCAAAAATAACATTTACGTTTTATTATTTTACTTTGTAACATTTTCTCTATTATAATTTTTTTTATTTGATATTTTATTAGTTTTAAGTGATAAAAATAGAGGTTTTTAAAGTGAGAATTCACATAGTGGATTAGTGCACCCCAAATTAAGCCCTAGTAGTTTAATGATATGTTTAGTGGTATAACACAAGTTAAAATAAAACCCACTCATTACAAGAGTCAATGTTAAGCAAATTGGTAAATGTCAAAATGAGGACCTTAAAGGTCATAAACAAGCAAGAAAGATACGCCAAAGTGTAAAGATGATAAGTTATTGCAAATGAAATAGAAATGAAGGGGCTTTTAACAAAATATGAAAAAAAGCCAAAAAGGAGGCCAAACAAGGCCTTATACAAGATGAGAATAAGACCAAATTTGGTCTAGTGAAATAAGATCATTTCTCATTTGGGCAAAAGGGGAACTAGGGCTTATGGGTTCACGTTTTGGAGAGAAAAAGATCAAAAAAGATAAGGTATGCATATCATCTAAGTCGCATTTGATTCACCCATTTACTTGTTGGGGTGAATCCTCCTAACCCCCTTTGATTTGTGTTTGGATTGGTAAAACCATAATTCAAGATATATGTTTCTGAAAGCTAGAGCTCAAAGTTCCTTTACTTCGATATTACGATTGGTTTTGAAGAATTTTTTTATAAAGCGAAATGTCAGGTTTTAAAGAGATGTCAATAAAAAATTCCTTGTTAATGTTTTATTTTTACCATAACTGACCATTACTCATCCAAATTTAAGATTCAAATTCTCTTGCAACTAGACTTCTAGGAGAACAAATTTTCTCAAGTGGGCATAGTCAAATTTAGACCCCATCGATCCGTAAATACGTCAAAAAGTGAAGCTCTCATTTCTGCAACTGCCATGCTGCAGACAGATTTAGTCACAAGTCAATTTCATTCATCCAAATTGAATGATTCAAATTTCTGGTAACCTGTGACTTATAGGAGAACAAATTTTTTGAAATAAAGTATTCAAATTGACCTATCATACTCCATAAATTCGCCTAAGGAGCTCTGCCAGGTGGAAATTTCTGGTTATGTTTTGAAAATAGAGTAGTCCTGGTTGTTTAGGACATATCTTGAGTTTCGGTGCTCCGAATTGATGATTCTAATATCTACTGAAAATAGACTCATAGAAATACATTTTATTGAAGGAATTTTGGGAAAAATATGGCTCATTTGTTCTCAGAAAATTTTACAAGTGAAGGTGTATTGGGTAGAAATCAACCATAATCCGTAAAACACTAAAGACGCACGATCGATATTTCTTGCTTGTTCTCTAACAGGACGCACGAAGCACAAGGGGTCGATGATGATAAAACCCGAGCTAAGATCGGGATACAAGGGAATAGGAGTCAATAACGACACCTTTTGGTTTGTTCTTCATACTTCTCTTCTGCTTCAAGTTTTCAGGTTTATTTGTCAAACAAATAAATGTTTGTTATGAACCGTGTTCGCTCAACTAATGTTTTTGACAACATCTACATGTAGACGCTTGACAAAGGCCTACATACGTAGATGTCAGACAAACATCTACATATGTGCTTCTATTCTTGAACCACAAATGAATTTGTTTGTTGGTTAATTGATTTATACATGAACTATGTAGTATAAACATGACTCGATTCACGTATGCGCGTTTAACCAGCCAAGAATGCTAACGGGTCGCGGAATGGAAATTGTATTGTGCATGACTAATTATTAATGCCTCTTAAGAGAATGTTAACCCGTCATGTTCGAAAGTTGCAGGAATAGATTGATATATCAATGAGGGTCAATGTAACAAAGATCGCAAGGCGGCAGACATCGACCGTGAGCCGCGATAAGCATCAGTTACTAAATGTTTTTATACCGTACCGCAATTTCGCCAGACCGCGCTCTAATTGCTATCCCACATCGAAGTTTCATAAGATTCATTTAATGGCAAAATGATTAATAATTATGTGGATTGTGTGAATTGAGTTGTGACAAGAATAATAACACATGGGAGCATGGAATATGAGAATTATTGTATTTCTACATTTGAGACAAAATGAAAGTATGTTAAACTACTAGAAAATGGTATATTTATAAATATTGCATGGATCACATGAGTAGTATGTTGAAAGATTGTTTGGAAAATATGTTGAATGTTTTTGAGATGATTAAATGATGCATATAGCAAAAGTTAATTGTTATGCATATATATGTGGTATAATTGTTTGAAATGAGAATAGAAATGCAAAGAACCACCAAGCATGAAAATGATTAGCGCTTTGGCTTCCACACGCAGGTACTGAGTAGATAGTAGCAGGACCAAAGACCGCAGAGCCTAAAGTCATCGTCAAATCGCAAGATAACAAACGCCCGGTCTCATGCATATTCCGATATCATGTGATTGGCTTTGTATTTAAATCAAAAGATGTAAAGATCTTCATAAGCAAGATTATATTTTTAATTTTTTTAATCATGAAATGTGTACTTTTTACATTGTGGGATTTTCAAAGATAAGAGGTAACCCCGATTACAAATATTTTGTAAATGACTGGAAAGCCGACAATGAAATGCTGCCATATAAATATTGCACTAAAGTATATTATGTCCCAGAAAAGACATTATAATATATACTTCTTATATTAATGAATGTGAATAAGTAGGGTGATATCGTTGACTACATATAGCAAATATGATTAAATAGATATTAAATATCCCATCGAAAATGAGTATATGAAATATGTTTTATAAATAAATGGATTTAATGGTCCACGTCCTCGGGTTCACGTCCGCCGTCTGCCGAAGGTCCCCGTAGGCGGAGGCCACATGCGCAAGCGACGTAGGGGTTTGGGTGAATCAAAGGAGCCTATGAACTAAATTTGGTTTCATGGCTGTTAGGCGAGAAGAAGCAGTCTGGTTAAATCGCCACTAGTGTTTACAACAAAGTAACCCCAAAGAAAGTCCCAAACCAGCAAGCCACAAACATTCCTCCCAAACTACTGCAGGAAGATAATCAGGCAACTAGCATCCTTCGAAAAGGCATAAGAGTTATAAGAGTTAAAATTCAAAATGGTAGAGATACCTTGTTTTGGAGGGATACATGGTTGGAAGAGATCCCATTGCTACAGCTAGCCCTACATGATGTCCTACTAGATGTCTTCTACTACAGAGTGAAGGATTACTGGACCAAAGACAGGGGTTGGAATTGTGATGAGTGCTTAAAACACTCGTATTATACCGCCATTTGCATTTTCATGCCGGATTTGGCATTACGGTTAGTGTTAGATTCCTTATTTAGTTGCTTTGGAATACAGTGCATGACGAGGCGAGTTAACTTCGAAGCCATTTTGGCGGAAATGAGGAAAGATGTAAGTGAAGTCACCATCGCCGCGACGTCCCATCGTCATATCGCCACTAAGTCAATGACGCTGGGGGGGTCAACAAAACGCCAGAAGTCAACCAAATACCACGTCAAGCGACGTTACCACGCCGCGACGTCACCACGCCGCGACGCCGCATCAAAAATCGCATCTCATCATTAAATGCGAGGGGGCTCGGGATTATCAAAGAACGTATGCCAGATACTCACGGAGAACCCGCAACACGCACTTCAAGGACTTCCTCGAGCTGGTTTTTCCTTATTGTTTTGATTATTTTCGATCACATGAGTGATGTTCTTCATATTAGATATTTTATTTCTTCCTTCCATGATGTTCCTAAACTTATTTCTGTGGTTACATCGAACCCCGTCGCTGCATAATGGATTAGAAATTAACCTTTCATGTTAATCAATTGTTGTTAATTCTTATCACACTCCCATTCTATACTCCGCATGTTAATATAAGGATAATATCTGGGCCCATATTAACATACTTAATCGAAGATCCGAGATTCGAGATGGTATTCAGATTCGTAGTGTTCTCAGTCGATTCGGTAATAGAGATATTCGAACCCGAAGGTGGTTTTGGGTCAACATTACATTTCGAATCGAAATGAGATAGAGATATACTCGATTCTATTCAAATAGGCGAATATACCCGAGAGAGGATATCTCAGAAAGCACGATCACTCCGCTACCGGGAGCATGTTATAAACACCTAATAACAACATCTTTGGGGAGTAATAATCCATCGACGCGACAGTGTGAGATTTTAACCCTAGGCTCCTGGCATTATCAATTCACCAAACCAATAGCTTAGTTGGCGCTAGTACTTAAATTCTCCCTTGTAACCATTTATTCGTATATCGTTTCAAAAAAGCCAGACTTCAGAATAATTCATCTTTTCCTCGCGATCGATACTGCACACTCGCCACGCTGCACTTCAAGACTCCAGTGATTCATCAGATACAACTGCTTTCTACTGGCGCAGAGTCGGCGATTTTCCTCCCCATACAAGTGCAAAGCAAAATTTCACCAAATCTTGATCCGAGAAGATGATGATGCGAAAGATGATTTATGTTTGGGACTCACTTAAAATGGTTGTTTCTCGGTCAAGTCAACTTATGTTGTGGCAATAGAAGATATGCCGAACAACCATAAATATGACAAACGTTTTGCTAGGTCTTATTAGTTGCTATAAATATTTTTTCTTACTACAAAAAATTTGCATTGAAAATTTTAATTGCCTACTTATTAAAAACACTATTTGTCAAATAAAATCTCATAATACTTTTTAAAATGCTAATAAAAAAATGTCTCTCCTCAAAAATTATTTCAATAGGAAAATATCAAAGAGTTATAAACGAACTTAAATAAGAATTTGAAATATTTTTCAATAATTATTTGCTATATTCAAACTTCTAAATTTCAAATCAATGTATCCAAGGAAATCAAAATTTCAACTTCAAAACATGTCTTACACTGGTCAATTTTCTTACAATGTCGTCATGCATCGTAATTATTTCAAATTGTGTTTATTCTAACCTTTGAGGCTACAATATGGTTTCTAATAAATAAAGAAAAAAATTTGTCATCTACAAGCATGTAGCTACTAAACCAATTTTAGTAGAAGACATGTGACAAAAGCAAATTTTGAATTAAGGATTTGCTTATTCTATTGTAAAAACTAATTAAAAAGCAAAAAAAATTTTACATTTATTCACTTAATATTACAACGATTTAGTATTATGTTTTCTCCAACCCTTAACACCTAGATTAGGCCTCATTGATAAAAACTAACTCATTATCATAACCGTTTATGCTTAAATCTTTGAATTATCAAATAGGTATCCTTGAGACTAGAGAACATGCTAAGAGTGGGAAAAGGGTAAATTTAAATCAAGCGTCTTCATGATCATGATCAATCAAATTACTTGAATATTAAGCTCCATCTTTACTAATATAACCATTTTATGTACTTACAAATTTTGTTAAGTCCTTTAGTAATGATTAAAAAAGTTGACCTTCTCCAATCTTGTGGGGTAGTTCAGTTGGTATGGCTTTAGGTTTGCTCTTAAATGGTAACTAGTTCGAGTTTTTTTAAGACCATTAATGGGGGTTTATCCAATTAATTTTAAGGCTCCATAAGATTAATCGATATGTTCTAAAGCTGATAAAATTATGAAAAAAAAAGTTGATACTTCCACAGAAATTGATTTAGTTGGAGGGCACTGCTGCTCTGATTCTTCCTTCCAACCATGAAAAGCATTTCAGGAACAATGTATATTATAGTACACGTTTTTTTGAAAGGTGTATATTAGTATACTTAGCAATGCATTTTATAGATCTTTTTATTTCTTTTTTTAATTGCATATTTAAGTTTCAATCAAGATTTTATTTCCCCCAAATAAGGATTATTTTTTGTTTGAAAGAAGAATAAATTATTGATTCAAAATAGCGATACATTTGATAGAAACACATAATCAACTTCACTAAAACTCTAGATGATGAAGCAACATCCAGGTTAATAGCATAATGAATGAGATTAAAGCTTAAACATTTAATAATTTTATAATGACTAGAATACATATGATTCTAATTCTAGAACATATTGACGATCATGATTTGACTTGATATCTCCGTCTAATTGAATTTGCTTTATCGTTGAAATCATCCACACACAAAAAAGCATCGTAATAAAACGACGACAACCAAATCGTTTTACTAAGACACAAACCACATGTCGCACAAAACGACGATAAAAACATACTGCATAAGACGACGATAAAAACAAATTAAAAATCCAAATTTTTGTGGAAGAACCACTTTATTAAAAAAAAAATTGATATAAAGAGATATAAATGGGTGATTTCAGACAAAAAATAACCCCGCTTAAAGAAAAAGACTAGAAAAAACAAGAGTTTTGGATTAAAATAGGGTTTTTAAAAAAAAAATTACAAAATTTGATTTAGTTTGAAAGTATTTCTTCACTCCAAAGTAAAGGCTTCAGGCCACGTTTGGATATACAACAACAAGACAATTGCCGCCATGGACAACAACTTAACAGTTAATTGTCGTTGTCATGGACAATCCACTCACCTTCGTTAATCGTCACGCCATGGACTACCTACATTATCTTTTATTTATTTGCCGGCTATCACATAGCTTACATTGTCGCTTTAATAATCTAGCCAGCCTTCTTCCTCCCCAATTTCTCCCCTTTCTCCTACGTGCTCTCTTGTGAGAAACCCGCTCCTCAGCCAACGACCATTAGGGCTTGGAAATCAATTGTCTTTTGCTCCATAATTTGTCTTCTAGAACTCCATTCGACTCCACAGCGGTAACCCTCCTACCTTTGAATGTTTTTGTGTTGAAAACTTCTTAAATTGCTAGTTTTATTAGTGTGTTTGTTTTATAATGTGGGGATTAAACCTGTATTTTATTGAGAAAATAACATGAAGTACGTAAGGCCTTGTTTGGTAGCTATTATTTAGGTGCATAAGGCCTTGTTTGGTAGTTGTTTTTTAGGTGTATAAGGCTGCGTTTGGTAGATTTTTTTTAGGTGCATAAGGCTTCGTTTGGTAGATGTTTTTTTGGTGCATAAGGCCTTATTTGTTTGGTAACTGTTTTTTAGGTGCATAAAGCCTTATTTGATAACAGTTTTTTATGTGCATAAAGCCTTATTCGATAGCTGTATTTTAGATCACTTTTTTTTTATTAAATGTTGGGTTGTCCTAAACTGTTTAAAAATTGTGACCAAACATATTCAAAATCTCATTTGTGAAGCATATCTATAGCATGATTAGTTGTAACTTGGAAAGATTGTTTTGGCTTAACCCAAATTTAAATATTAATTTAGGCAAATAATTTAAATGTTTTTATGATATTCTCAGTTTAAATTTACTAAAGTGATCACCCTAACCCTAGTCAACCCCGCCTCCCTTTTCATTTTAAAGTACTTACTTCAAAGCAAGTTTGGGTTGAGTTGTAACACTCATAAAACCCTTTAAAGCAAGTTTAGGTTGAGTAATAACACTCATAAAACCCTTTAAAGCAAGTTTAGGAAGGAAGAATTAGGGTCATGGTTTGTCAAAAATATAAATGCATCAATTTTTTTAATACAATATATATATATATATATATATAGGTATATATATATATATTCAAGTTAAAATAAGGATGACGAAGTGTATGAAATTTTTGAATATTAACACTTTAAAGACGACCATCTTATAAGAAGCAAGATGTTTGTCAAAATATAAATGCATCAATTTTAATACAATATATATATATATATATATATATATATATATATATATATATATATATATATATATCAATATTTTCAAATTTATATTATTATTGTATATAATGATATTTTATATATTAAAATTTTAAAATTAATCATAAAACAAAATGATTAAATTTAATTATATTACATATCATTAGTTGTTGATAAGACATATTAAGAAGTGATTGCTTGATCTTTAATAGGAAGGTCATGGATGATTATTCCTCCATTCAAATAGAGAATCAAGGAAAATAGTTCTCCTATTTCTTTTACTGCTATTTATCCTAAAATCTTTTATCGAATGTCATAATAAGCAGTGATATCTTGTTTGCTTAATAGGCTAACAAGCAAAATATATTGATAGAAATCCAATGAACCCAAAGTACACAGGAGGTATACTAAAGATCCAAAGAGCCCAAAAAAAAAATTTACCATAATATAAACTTTAATCCAAATACTTATTACTTGCATGTTTGGATTAAGTAATTGTATTGGTTAATATTTTTGGATTTTCTAGGATAGAAACTTTTACGATGTTGGTTAATTATAAAATATTACCATATTGATTGTAGCATCCATGAAGGTAGTTTAAATGATATGGATAATGACCTCTCATATTATTTAATTTATTTGGACCATTTTGTATAGGTCAATTATGTCTGTTTTTACTATTCTTGTGATATATTATTACAAAGGAATTTAACAGGATCGAAACACATGCTGTCAAATATGTCGAACAAAGTCGCTTCATTATGCCTTGGATGTACCGAATGTCAACATGGTTACCATTAACCGCATGGAGGAAATTGAATTGTTTATTGAGGTTGTTCGATTCAAACCACAAGTTAATCAATCTATGGGTGGCTATACAGATTTATTTGTTCCTGAAAATTATAATGTTGCAGAATTTGACTATGGTTGTGGGCCTAGTAGCGGTCCAACACCGGATATTGAAAGATGTGGAGTTTTCAAATGATGAAGACTATGAATATGACGAAGCTAATGTTGAATTTGATAAAAATGTTGATGATGAATCTAATGGAAACTTAGATGTGCAAGTTAATGGACATGCATCATCCTTCCAGACTTTCAACCAAGTTCTTTCGGGAGAATGTATGCGGATATATGCCCGTGCATGCAAAAGATTCAGGATGTATCAAATAACCCAGATGCTAAGGAACCAGATGAGTCATCTCCTGTTCATTATCACTTACCACCATCACCTCAAGTTGAACATGTTCAAAACTTTAGTAATGTTATTTCAAGTGATTGGACTCCATGGGTGCAGCATACTACCGAATACTTAAGTGGAGAATTTATAGCTAACCAAGTTTTTAATTCCAAATATGATTTTCAAGAGGCTGTAAAGATTTACTCAATTAAAGCACACCAAGAGTTTGTGGCTGTTGCATCCTCAAAAAAATTGCTAGTTTTAAGATGTAAAAAGGCCAAAAAATGTCAATGTCCATGGAAGATGTGTGCAATGCTTGTGAAAGACACTTGTTTATTTGTTATCAACAAATATAAAGGGCCGCATACTTGTGTCAATCAATGCTTGAATCGAGACCATCATCAATTGGACTCAAACTTGGTTGCTGCTCATATCAAGGGAATTATTAAGGCGCAATTCACATTGTCTATAGCTGTTATTCAAGAAAGTGTGATGGAGAAATGGGGATATGAAATATCATACAAAAAGGCATTGGATGGAAAACATAAGGCACTTAGACAGTTATTTGGTGACTTTTCTCAATCATATACAGAGCTGCCACGTTTGTTCTTGGCCTTAGATCAAGCACGTCCTAGATGTGTTGTAATTTGGAAAACATTGATAGTAATATGCCAAACATTGAGATATTTCAACGCGTTTTCTGGTCATTCAAATCATCTATTGAAGGGTTCGAACATTTTCGTCTCATACTGAGTATTAATGGTACACATTTGTATGGGAAGTATAAAGGCACATTATTGATTACTATGGGGTGTGACATAAATAATCAGTTGTTTCCATTGGAATTTGCTATTACAGAAGGCGAGAATATTGATAGTTAGGGATGGTTCTTGGCATGTATCAGAAACATAATAACTCAAAGAACGAGGATTTGTGTTATATCTGACAGACATCCAGGTATTATGGAAGCAATGAGCAATCCTCATCTTGGTTAGGCTGCATCATTTGCCTATCATAGGATTTGCATGCGTCATCTTGCAATCAATTTTATTACCCGCTTCAAAGATAAACTTTTGAAGAATTTGGTATGCAACGCCGCTTTAGCAACTACACAACACAAATTCATTAGGCATATGGCTACAATTAGGAGAATTAATTCCGAAGCACAACACTAGTTAGAGGCAATCCCTCTTGAGTTATGGGCACTTTCACATGATGGAGGTCGAAGATATGGGATGATGACAACCAACATGTTCAAGGTATTTAACAGTGTTCTTAAAGGAGCTTGTAACTTATCAATCACTGCATTAGTTCAGTTGACCTTTTTTCACCTTAATAGTTACTTTGTTGCAAGAAGGGAACAAGGTGCTAACAGATTGACATCTGATGAACAGTACACTCCTTATGTTGATGCTCAGATTAAGGCCGATGTGGTTAAGGCTGGATCAATGGAAATTGTTCTCTACGATCACATCTAGGGACGATTTCATGTGAAGTCAAGAAGTGATCGAACACAACGCCTCAACTTACATGACCAGAAATGCACATGTGGTAAGACACTGATATATGGATTTCCATGTAGCCATATCATAACAACATATCATCATCGATGTGTTGATTTTTGATTATTTGTTCAAGGCTACTACACTACGCAGTAGTACTATGATACTTGGGCAAGCTTGTTTCATCCCATATTCAATGAAGATGAATGGCCTCTTTATGATGGTCCTATGATTGTACCTCTTGAGTTAATGAAAAGCATAATCAGTGGATGTCCTAAATCAAATCGTTTGCATAATAAAATGGACATTAAGGAGGGGAAAACTACTATCACATGTGGGTTATGTAAACAACCGGGTCACAATCTGCGGTCTTGTAATAATAGAAATCAAGTTCAATGAAAGATGTGCGATAACTCAGTTTTTTTTTTTTTTGTAAGGCAATTTGTCTGTCATGTTTTTAGTTGCTTTGTATAAGACTTATGTACGAATGTGTATTTCTTGGATTATAAAGACTTTTGTGTGTACCTTATAAGTAAATGATACATCATTGTTGCACGCGGTCTTTTCTGTTCACGCCCTTAGTAATTAGTTATTTCATTCATGACTATGATACTAGTATCTCAATGTTTTCTTTTTTAATAATTATACCGAGATAGTGTTATATGTTACAGATATGGCGTTCAGAGCTTCATGATGCATATTGTAATACCTCCGAATTATACCATAGTAGTTTATTACATGTTTAAGGTATAATATAAGTACATTTTGCATTTTTCAGTAATTTGAGTACTAAGGGTAAATTAATAATTTGCCAATTAAGGACATAAGTGACATAAGATGACAAGATTATATGTTAAAATGGAAATATGACAAGTTTATTTTCAAAAAGAATGAAGTGGAAGGACTAATAAGCAAAAGGAAAAATTGGAGGCCAAATGCCTTAAAGCCAAACATGGCCTTATAGTGGTGGACATTTCCCATTTGGCTTAGAGGAGGTTAGGGCTTACAGTTTTGAGATGAGAAGAAGTCATTTTTGGGTTTCCAATTGTTCAAGCAAATAAAAGGAAAAGAAGAAGAGAAGAAATCCAGGTTTGGAACTCTCATATTTGTTAGTATGAAACCTATATGTATGGAAACTTGTTTAGTTTTGTGTATGGATTTGTTGGTTAGGAAACCCTCCTAACTCTCTCTTTGCTTATGTTTGGGTTTGAAGAACCCTATCTTTGTATAAAAGTGATTTTTGTTGGTGTTAGTTCAGGTTTGTGGTTGGTTTTAGGTTTTGGTTGGAAATTTCGGGTGAAAAGAGGCAAACCTACAAAAAATCGCAGGTGAGTACTGGTATTGAAAGTTCAGTACTAGTACTCAAAGTTGTTTATGGTCTAAAGGATATGAGTACGCAGATTTCAAAGTCGAGTGCACCAGACTCAAAGCCGTTTTTTGGTCCAAAGCTGGGATGTTAAGTACCCAGACCGAAAGCTGAGCATTGCACAAAGTCGTTTAAGGTCCAAGTACCGCCCCGCAACCCTCGCTTTTGTTATGTCTCTTCCGCAATTCCGAATGAAAAGATTAGTACATGTATAAAAGTTATATAAAAATGCTTTGTACTCGCGTTGGCTGCGAAGTTGGCTATTTGCAAACATTGCTCCCGCCCTTATTTGCTAATGCGAGTAAGAACAAAAACAACAAGCTCTAAACACATATAATTATTGTACGATCGTCGAAGACCGTATAGTGAATGAATGTGCACGCTCTATTCAGTGTGACTTAATAATTTCCGCATTGTGCCACAAAGACTCCCATTACACGGGCAGCACGTCTCTGCTCGCTATTTCGACATTCTTGCTATTGCTACGACACTTCTGTTACGTGGGTAGTGTGAAACCCCGAAAAATCAAAATTTTCAGAGAAATGGTAAAACAGTAAATTCGGTTGAAAATCCGCACTTTTTGCATTCGACGCATTTAAACTGATTCTCACTTACCGAAATCGTCTCACGAAATCTATCTACTACGTCGAATTTCATTGGATTCCGAGACAATCGGAATTACACGTTTTTCGAGGCGTAAGGTATCGGATGACACATGGCAGATGTTGAGGGGCTCACATTGATCCACGTGTCGAGTCTTGAGCAAGTCAAACATGAGCTCAAGTGGGACCCATGAGAGACATGTGGCAACATGTCATTGGATGGAAATCTATGGTAGATGGATAAGGGATAAGTGTAATCCAAGGTGACCACTTAGAATGTGACATGTGGCAAGTGGGAGGACAAGTTCTCTTGACTCATCTTGACCAAATTGGTTGGGAGAATAGAAGGTGAGGGAGAGAGGAGAGGAAACGGAGAAAAGAGAAAGAAAAGAGGAGAGATTTGGGGAGGAGAAGCTCACTTCTCTCTAGATTTCCTCCATGACGGACCCGACAATCTCAAGTGAGCAGTGGAAGAGTCATCCTCACGATAAGGCTTCAGATAGAGATCCGGTCAGGGGAGTTTCGACAAACCCGAGAGGTAGGCTTTTCTCCCTACTTTGGTTTAATCTCGCCTATGGGCCATTCAAATGGTACTGGTCAGGAGCCGTGAGTGGCCGGCAGGAACCGGTCCCAAGACTTCGATAGTGTGTCGTGAGATTCCTGGATCAAGTTTCAAACAAATTCAAGGACTGATTTTTGCATTGAGTAATTTTCCTTATGTACCATTTTTATGTGTTAGAGTTAACATAAATAATGGTGTTGGTTGTCTTGCCCTAAGGGGAATGTTTGGTTGCATTTTAAATCATGGGAAGCTGCCATATTATGGTAGTACACAATAACCGGACTTTAGAACTGGTTTTTAGGTGGGAAATAAAGGAAATTTGGCAGTGATTCCTCTGGTAAATTGTAGCCACATCTGTGAACTTGATGTTAGACTTTTGAATTTTTCAATTTGGACCTCTCAGAAATTTAAGTTATAAAATCCGTTTACCCTAAATAGCCTAAATGGAGAGGTCGGCCGCCTGTGAGGCCTGGCCAGTTAGAGGCTCCGGGCCATCCGTAGGTCGTAAGAGGACTGCAGGTCAGCCAACCAGAGGTTAGTAGACCAGAGGTCAGCCGACCAGAGGTCATCTCGGCTAGGTTAGGTCAACTCGGCCAGGTCAGGTCAGGTCAGCTCGGCCAAGTCATATTAGCTCGGCTGGGTTTGACAACGTGTGACCTCCAACTCCAGAAGGTCATAACTTCTTCGTCCGAACTCCGTTTTGGGTGTTCTTGGACTCTATGGAAAGGCCATTTAGTTAAAATTCCATTCACATGCCTGTGGAGGATAGTAGGTGAGCTCAGCCAGGTCAGGTCAGCCTCGACTCAAGCCGGCCGCCGCCTAAGTCAGTCGCCCCGGGCTGGTTTGACTACGTGTGACCTCCAACTTCGAAAGGTCATAACTTCTTTGTCCAAATTCCGTTTTGGGTGTTCTTTGACTCTATGGAAATCCCATTGAGTCAAGATTCCAGACATGTACCTGTGGAGGGCAGTGGGTTCTGGAGCTGGCGGGAAAGGGCAGGTCAGCTAGGGCAGGTCGGGTAGGCTGGCTAGGTAGGGCTGGCTACTCATGTGAGACTCCAACTTCGGACGATCATAACTTCTTCGTCTGAACTCCGTTTTGGGTGTTCTTGGACTCTATGGAAAGACCATTGAGTCTAGATTCCATCTATGTTCACTGTGTAGGGCATTGGTTTCTAGATCTGTCCGGAAAGGGCAGGTCAGCCAAGGCAGGTCGACTAGGCTGGTTGGGTAGGGCTAGCTACTCATGTGAGACCTCCAACTTCGAACGGTCATAACTTCTTCTTCTGAACTCCGTTTTGGGTGTTCTTATACTCTATGAAAAGCCCATTTAGTCTAGATTCCATCCATATTCTTGTGTATGGCAGTGGTTGCTGGAGTTGGCCGAAAAGGGCAGGTCGGGTAGGCTTGCTGGGTAGGGCTGGCTACTCATGTGAGACCTCCAACTTCGGACGATCATAACTTCTTCGTTCGAACTCCGTTTTGGGTGTTCTTGGACTATATGGAAAGCCCATTGAGTTAAGATTCCAGCCATATTCCTTTGAATGGTAGTAGGTGATCATAACCTTACTAAAAACCTATGTTTTTCACCAAGTGTGCAGGTTACTTGGTTGTGTCGATGTAAATAGCCAAGTTTTGACATGACCATTGTATGGCATGTTGTAGACTATTGTATTGGATAGGAATTGCCATGCGTTAGCCTAAGGAAGGTTTTATAACATTCGTTGTTAATCATGTATGAATTGGCATCATTGCATTCATGTGCACGGTTACATCGCGTTGAGTCTGGTGTGGGTGCACGGTATGGTTGTTCACCAACCTTGGTGAACGCTTGATGAGCTTGTATTAGGATGACGTCCAATAAAAGACTCATGGTTCAGATCATAGTGAAATAAATTAGTATGTGTTGGGCGAAGCAAGAGGGGGTCGTTAATCCCCACAAGTTAAAGGCTTGGAATTTAGGTGTAAGAGACTCGCAAAGATATCCAAAAGTTCAGTATGAGTGTAAGAGACCCAAGGCTTGAGCCAAAAGTTCTGTACGGGTACGGGTGTAAGAGACCCATGGAGATATCCGAAAGTTTAGGATGGGTGTAAGAGACCCGTGGCGTGGGCCAAAAGTTCTATACGGGTGTAAGAGACCCGCGGTGTTATCCGGAAAGCTCCCGTGTGGGTAAGAGACCGCGTGTAATCCGAAAAAGCTTTGTCGCTTCAAAAAGAATACAATACGCTATGGTTATCACATGACTTCGAAGCCAGGTGATAAGATTCGGATTACTAGGATTAGTTGCTCTTGGTACTGCATTGGGGTACCGTGAGCCTGTAAGGCTTGGGATATGTGTGTCACACTACTAACAAAGGATCGGCTGTCACACTTGGCATAGGCATGTGAGGGAGCTCATGAGTGACTCGGGATATGGGAATGAAAACATTTCATGCATGACATGTGACATTCATGTAGACATTTTACTTGGATGTTTGTTTGATTATGCGATCGTTGCATGTGCATTTAGATGGGGAGTAACCTTTGTAGGAGTTATTTCTCTACTGGGTTTTCCTCACCGCCGTGGACCTCCCTTTCGCAATGCTGTGAAGACGGCGCTCCTTCTCGAGGCGTGGAGTATCAAGAAGGCCAAGTTGTGGCCTTGAGAAGAATTTTTGTAAAATATATTAGAACAATCTAGTTTTAATATATTTTGGCATGTAAAAGTGTAGAAGAGTTGTACATCAAAATTTTGTAAAATATTATAAGAAATTGGTTATTTGTAAGAAAAATATACAGAAATGGGTCTCGATATATGAGATATGTGAGTGTGATATCGGAGCAACCGATGTTCACAAGTTTCACGTTGATCTGCCATTAACGGACCCCCGGGATAAAGCCACAGGCACGCCTTCGACGTTGCTACGACACCCTACTAGTGCTACGCCGAGACACTTCGTTACGTGGCAGTACATATATATTGTGTTGGCACTCTATTCAAGATCAGACAAGACTTCAAGTACCTATTATGCTACATCCCTCTCATTCCTTGTTACTGGTCTATACAGGCAAACATTTATATGATGAGAATATGAATAATGAACAATAAGAAAGCATAAGTAATCAATTTTTCTCTGTTATGTATTGTACCTACAGGTACCTTCTATACAAGATCTCTGTTCTGAACTCCTACGGGAGATATGAAAACTTTATGATAAGAATTAGGTTATACGTAAACTCTGACATATGCATTATGTTATATGTATCATGTAATTGTGGACCACTTCAAGTGGTCATATCTTTTATCTGTTTCCTACTAAGCTATAAGCTTAGCACGGGTGTTTCATCCATGTAGATACTGAAAAGGACATCCGGGGTATTCTGCATTTTCCAAGGCCAACATAGCAATAGGAGTCCACCTGATGTAGGTTTTGCTTTTTGGTTTCGAAATGTAAATATAAAAGTTTTTGTAATAGTGAGGTTTGTGTAAATACAAGTTAATGGGACTCATGCATGTATATACAAGACATTTAAACACCACTTAGTGGTAGTACTAGAAGTTTTATTTCCTTATGGATTTATATATGAAATGGGCCCACCAAGGTCAAGAAAGAGGATAAAGAGTTTAATCCCGCATCACGCCTCTCTTTCGCCCATGTGGTGGGCCTCGAACATCCTTCGGATCAATCAGATGCAGATTATGACGCATAATGTCGCACTTAGTGTGATACAAGAGGAGATGTATTTTATTAAATATCAAATACTATTACATATTGTAACATGTACTTCATATATAATCAATTATAAAATTGGTTTCTTCGTTACTTGTAATTCCAAGAAGTACTCCACCCTCGCCAGTAGATGAAAGTCTTCATCAATATGTGGAGGATGGATCCACATATTTGTCCATACGTGATCAACGAGGGATTCTATGGTATATACCACTTGGGCCACATCATGATCAATTAGCCACTTATCACTTGTCTCGTCGAGAGATGGCGGCCTGAGACACACACGTTTCATGTACCTATCGGAGAGATGATGATCACGTTACAGAATTTTACTATCATCATTAGGCTCCGTATCCATAGACCAGAAGTCACCAGGACATGTGTATTCGATGTAGAGGAGTTGTGTGGGGAGCTGCTCAGTGTCAACCCACCCACGGATGCTCTAGAGGATCCTCTATCTCCATACGATGGTTATGTAACCAGTTATCCACCCCAGCACCTGATGCAGATGAGGTCACTTTAGAGCGGAGTGCACTTGGTTTCATCTTAGCGCTGATGGGTTCCTTTTTGTTTGCGGAAAAGAAGGGAGTGCATGTACATTTGTGCTTTCTCCCACTGCTATAGGATTTGACGCAGACTATGGCTTATAGTTAGGGTGGTGTCGTACTAGCCAATACATATCAAGAGTTATGCCGAGCCAGCTTGGATTGTCGATGCAGTATTAGCGGTTGTATTACACTGTTACAAGTATCCATAACTTTATTTTATTACATACACATTCATATACACAGCACATGATTAGTTTGCTTACTTTTTTCTTTTTTTTTCATTCAGCTATGGTCTTGGGAGAGACTTCACATGGGGCGACCCGATGTTAGGGGACCAGTAGCATATCCAACACCTCCAGTCACTCATGCCTTACATGATGATGACTCGATGGAGACGTAGTTGATGTTGTCCACGATGGCTTACCCGACTCAGTGTTCCATCGGGGGTGCAGAGAGTACCTTGACACTGTCCATAACCCATCCTAAGCATTCCTCCTATACCAAGATCAGCTAGATGCACAGACTCTTGACCACGTAATGATATATGTAAAAGTATATGATTCTATAGTAATTTCATTCATATGCATCCATACGTTATTAACGTCAAGTATAAATGTGTAGGTTTTATGGCAGCCATACGTCGGAGAGTTGATTAACCAACTACCGATATCGCCATCTCGATCGTGGAGATCTCGCTAACTTATCACGCATATGTTTTTTAGACCGCTGAGTAGCATCGCCCGTAGAGCAAGCCCGCACTTAGTTTGGGATACAAATAAGAGATACCCTTCGGGCAGGTTTTATGTGAACAACAACTACATATAGTGGATGCACGACGGCAACTCGTAGAGATCGGGCTTACGATCATGCTCCATACATTACCTTATGGGATACACAAGCGGGTAGGATCATCATTGCACTCCCTATGGTGGGTACTATGGACTTCCATGATTCATATATGCAAGGGGTATCATCGTGACATACGACGCTTTTATGACACCACCACTCCATAGGGATGATATGAGGTTTCATACTACAGCCGGTACTACTCAAGTTTTGGTAAGTTACAGTCTTGTGTTTCTAAAGTGTTTTTCAAATTTCAATCAAAAGATTATGTATTTATAGTTGTTTGGTTGATTCTTTTAGATCTTTGTCATGGCTAACATAGCTAGTCGCTCGTGTGGGGCTACCACCGGTTAGGTGTACGACTTACATCATATTGCTATATCAGTGTTACACCAGATTGGAGAGGAGCATCGCATCGGCGACTACAATAAAGAGGCATCTACTTCACATGGGCCATCATTTAGACCTCCAGTGTCATCCACTCTAGTTCGTATGTAGCCCATTCGAGGTAGAGGTAGAGGTAGAGGGAGAGTTGATCGGCGAGGTCGTGGTCGAGATGGTGGGCAAGGTCATGGTCGAGATGATGAGGGAGGTCGTGGTACACCTGAGCCGACATTGCCTACTTCCATACCCCCATACTCCATCAGCACATTTCCATACTTCCCCCATACTTACCCATCACTGTATTACTCTTTATACCCCCCAATGATTTACACATCACCTTCCATAACCCCAGACACTTACACATCTTGCTCATCTCCCGGCACGCCAAAGCTAGCCTCCATGTACATATAGATATCACCTTATCATCCCGCATTTCATCATCCCCTACATCGCTCTCCCATCGATGAGACCGGCAAGCATCCTTATCAAGTCAAGTACTTCCAACTAAGCGACCGCGCTCCACGATATCGCCGAGTAGTTCATCCATCACTCCACCTACCATCAACTCCCCGGCTCCATCACCGCTGGCCCGCTGATCAGACGACCCTATAAATCAACTACCGCAGATTCTGAAACAGCCCCAAGATAAATATAAAAACTCCATCTGTGGATTCAATTGATATATATTGATATTTGTATACAATTTTTTATATATTTTAAAATAATATACACAATCGATACAACTTGTTAGTGTGTAAAAATAAAACTTACAAATATTTTAAAATAAAACTTGTAGGTTTATTTGGATTTAAGGCTACCTTGTCAGGTTCATAGAAAAATTTAAAAATATTTACAAAAATGTGTTCAAATCCATCACTTGATGTAATTTATTCAATAGTAAATATTTTCGTTTCAATAATTTTTAAATAAATTGATATATCCATTACTTGATGTAATTTATCCAATAGTAAATATTTTCGTTTCAATAATTTTTAAATAAGTTGATGTACAAAAGAATAATAATAATTTTGGGGGACAATAGCAAATAAACTTAAAAGATAATGTCACTGTCTATGGCAGCGGCAAATTAACGAAGATGAAGCCGTTGTCCATGACAACGACAATTCAAGCTTTGTTTAACAGTGGCAAATTAACGATTGTGAAGCCGCTATCCATGACAACATCAATTGCCTTGTTGTATGTTCAATGAGGCCCAAAAACACTACTTTGGGTAATACTTTCAAACTAAAACTAATTTTGTAATTATTATTTTTTTTGAAAAACCCTATTTTAATCCAAAACTCAAAAAACAAGGTGAGAGAAAGAGAGTGTGGCTATCCCCAAAATAAGTACTATTAAAAACTTAATAGTAAGAAATAAATTTATGGTATATACCATAAAAGTTCTCTTCTTCTTCTCATATATATATATATATATATATATATATATATATATATATATATATATATATATATATATATATATATATATACACTCCTATCCTTTCTGTTATCTAAACATGGTATAAAATCTGTTATCCTCTCTTTTATTTTTTTTTCTCAAATTATATTCTATTAATTAAACATGATTGTAAAGTTATATTTTCTTTTGTAACGATTCGGCTCAATTATGTATATATTGTACGTTTTGGGTCGAAAGGGCTTTCACGACTTTAAAACGCATATGTTAAATTGAAATGAGCTCATACTTATATAGTATTAAGAATTTTTTCTCTTATCCGACGCGGAAATAGCGACAAATACTTTACGCATTAATAACATCATTATTGTGTCCTATGGAATATATATATATATATATATATATATAATATTGAGTTATCCTATATATCCTATTGTTATCTAAACATGGTATAAGATCTTTTATCCTCTCTTTTATTTTTTCTCATATTATATTCCATTAATTAAATATGACTATAAAGTTATATTTTCTTTTGTAATGATTCCATCCAACCCTATAGATATTGTTTGTTTTGGGTCTAAGGGGCCCTCACTGCTTTAAAACACATATATTAAATTGAGAAGAGCTTATACTTCTATAGTGTCGGAAATTTCCCAATGTGAGATGTGCATGTAGACACAACGTCCTTGTTACGTCCTATGGGATTACGAGGTCAAATAGACAAACACCTCGTACAATGTCAAATGGACAAACACCTTGTACAAGGCCAAACAAACAAACACCTGGTACAGGGTCAAATAAAGAAGAAACAACGAGGTCGGGGATCAACTCTAATATCATATATAACGACTCGGTTCAACCATATAGATATTGTTCGCTACAAGCCCAAGGGGCCCTCATGACTTTAAAACGCGTCTACTAGGTTGAGGAGAGCCTATACTTATATAATATTAGGAACTCTCTCCTATCTAATGTGAGATTTGAGAACACTCCTTTCATGCACAATAACGCTTCGGGTTGCGGTCTCATACGATTACGGGCCTAAAATGGACAAACACCTCTTACGAGACTCGAACCAATTCCACATCGAGGTCGGGATTGATTCGATACCATTCAGAATTCCACTGGCCCAACTACGTAGATATCGGGCCCGTCTGCGCAAAGGCCCTCACGACTTTAAAACACGTCTATAGTTTAAGAGAAACCCATATTCATATAGTATCATAAACTTTCTCTCTTATCTGATGTAAAATGTGACATCTTTTGAGAGAGAAATTATCATACTCTTTTATATAAAATATTTTTATTAGATTGTTGATTCATTAGGAGCATGTCTTTTTTTAACTACGCACCTAAACCCATCAAAATGCCTAAATCAATTTTATTTTTAAATTTGATGATTATATATTTTTCATTAAAAACCCTAAATCTAATCTTCTTCTTTTTTTTGACAAAAATCTAGTCCTTACTAAAACTGTCTTTAAGGGGTTTTAAAAAGTTGTGCTCAAAAGTTTCAAACCCAAATAGAAATCTTTTTATGCATTTTAGGGTGCAACCAATTGAGGCGGAGCATGTGGAGAGACAGGAGAGTTGATACAAGTTGAATTACAGTAAACCACTGAAAGGTTTTGTTTAGAAAAGTATTAAGCAAATAAAATAATGAAAATTAATTATGTATATATGTTTATTAAAATTCATTTTTATTTGTTTTTTGACTAAAATTTTTTAAAATATGAGCTGTCAAAAAAAGAAATTTTAAAATATATAAGATTTTGAGGAATTTTGATTATATTTAATTTTGTTATATTTTTCAAGTGAAAATAATTTTTTTTAGTATTTTTTTCTTTACTACTTCTCACATTTCAAATGGAGTCTAAAAGTTAAAACGTGTCATTTCTCTTGTATATTATTTTTTTTATTTATTATCGGATTCCTTTTACATCTATTCATTTTTTATATTACATTGTAGTAGTATGTTCAGGATCATTATTCCCAATATATTCATTTCAACCTTTTAACACTTGAACCATATCTCAAGGAGAATAGCATCTAATTATTAAAATTTAGATGCATATAGTTTATATTTTCTAAAATGGTTATCATCTTATTCATTCCTGCAGAAGGGAAGAAGAAAAATAAGATGATGGTGGTTGTGGCGGTGATGATGGAGATGGCAACATTTTTGTTTTTTAAAGTAAAAAATATTTCAAAACCAAACAAGTATAATTTCTTTATTTATTTTAGTGGTGTTATCAAAATATATTTTCAAATAGGAAAAGTTATAAATAAGAAATTTAATGAAAACAATAAAAAGTGAAGTAGAAAACTTTTCCCAAAAATTTAAATATTTTTTATCTTTGACATATAGATAAATAACAATTTTCCAATAATATACAAAATCTCTTAGAGGCTGGTATTTAAAAAATAATAATGTTGAAATTGTTTAAAATTGAAGTATAAAAAAGTTATTACTTTTGAATTTTAACTTTTTTTTTAAATTATAAGTTAAATTTCTTTTACCATATCTCTAATTGCTGAGAGTAAATATATTTGTAGACCCCTAAATTTTTTTTTTAGACGAGTTTTATCATTTGTGGGATATTTGAATTCCCACGTTAGAAAGTGAGAGAGGGAGAGAGGCCTTCATTGCCTATAAAAGGGAGAGTTTCCAACCTTTGGGAAAAAAATATTTGGGAACAATGAGCCTTTAATTGGTGGTCCAAACTTGCCTATGAGCTTTTATTTTTTAAGGGAAGATGGACCATCTCATAAAAAGGAGAGAGGTTTAAAACTCTAATCGTTTAAAAGTTTTAATAATTTGAGCCAAGATCCCACTTTGTAGCGCTGATCCTAGTTTTTAGAGATGGTATCAAGCAGAGGCGAGTTACCTAGTGAACTTTCCCTCTATCGTAAGTTCTAATTTTCTTTTTTTAGTTATTAAATCTTTTTTTATTTTTATAGTTATTTTATTGTCTAATTAATTGTCTTATACATCTATTTAATTTATTGTTTTCTTTAATTAGTCATTTAAATATATTATTATCGTTTTATTTTCCTTGTGAGTATACTGTTGTTTTTTTTTTTAATTATATTGATTGTTAATGTTTTTTGTTTATTAATTGAATTCATTTTACTTATCCACCCTTAATTTCTTCAAATTCCCAATTTTCAAATTTTCCAATTTCATTTTTTTCAAGTTTCAAATTTCAAAACTACAAATTACCAATTCAAAAATTCAATTGTCTTATTTCAAAATTCAGGTCCCTCAACTCCTAATTTCAAATTTTCAAGCTTTCGATTTCAAAAATCAAGTGTCATAATTTCAAAATTCAACTTTCCCAAATTATAATTTCAAAATTTCAAGTTTCCAATTTCAAAATACCTATTCCCAATTTCAAAATTCAAGCTCGCTAATTTCAAAATTCAAGTCCTTCAATTTCTAATTTCAAAATTTCAAGTTTCCAATTTAAAAAATCAGTGCCTTAATTTTAAAATTCAACTCCCCCAATTTTTAATTTAAATTTTTTTCTAAGTTTCTAATTTCAAAATTACCAATTCCCAATTTCAAAATTTAAGTGCCATAAATTCAAAATTCAAGTCTCTCAATTTCCAATTTCAATTTTTTTCAAGTTTTCAATTTAAAATCTAAGTTCTCACTTCAATTTAAATTTCTAAATTCCAAATTTTTAAAATTAAAATTTAATTTCAAATTTTAAGTGCCCTAATTTCAAAATTCAAAATCCCCTAATTCTAATTTCAAAATTTTAAGTTTCCACCTGAAAACGACACCCCCTCACTTCAAAATTCAAGTATCATAATTTCAAAATTCAAGTGTCTCAATTTCAAATTTCAAAATTTTAAATTCCAAATTGTAAATTTTCAAATCTCATATTTATAAAATTCAAGTTTTTAATTTCAAAATCCAGTTTCCAAAATCCCAATTCAAAATTCTCAAACTTCAATTTCATTTCAAATTAGTTTTCAAAAATTTCAAATACATGATTAATAATTCTACAGTTTCTATAAGATGAAATCTTAAAGTGAGTCGATTCAGCAGAATGCATAAACGTCAGAGTGATTTACTCACCATTTCATGTATCATTTGAATAAATAATTTGACCTCTAATTGATAGCATTTTTGACCCATTATCCAGTACACATTTTTCTCATATGACTTTGCTTATTTATATATTTATTTATCCATCTATTCATTTATATATATGTGTGTTGTTGCTTTATTGCTCTCATATCGCAGATTCATTGATCGACAAATTAAAAATCATATTTTTCTAATTATTAGTAGATATTCAACTCCATGGGCTTGCAGGGATGTTACGCTCTCTATCGTACATTCCACAAGAACTCCGACCCCTTACCTAGACTCGATTTTTCCTATACTTTTTTTTTTTTTTTTATCATGAATCATATTTAAAGTTTTTCTTTTTTCTTTTGTTTTTCCTTTTAAAATAAAACAAAAATAAAGTGGCGACTCCAAACCATTTTCTAAAAATAGTTTTTCAAAATACAAAACGAGTTTCACATTTTGAGTGAGAAACGCATAATAGCAAAAAATTGCGAGATGCACAATATCATTATCATAATTTTAAAAATATTATAAATTAATTTTATCAAATAATCTTAATATCCAAAAAAATTAAGTAATAAGTTTGACGGTAACAACTTAAACACTATTTTACTTAAAGTCAACGAATAATAAATATTTAGTTTTATCAAACATCCACTAATTAAACATTTTAAAAACCATGAACTAAATATTATGTGTTTGGGTAGATATTAAATTTAATATTAGTTTATCGTATCTAATTTATGTGGTAGAACGCTTAATATTTAAAATATATAAGATATATTAGTAAACACGATTTAACTTAAAGTCAACGAATAATAAATATTAAGTTTTATCAAACATCCACCAAGTAAACATTTTAAAAATTATGAGCTAAATATCATGTGTTTGGGTAGATATTAAATTTAGTATTAGTTGATCGTGTCTAATTCATATGGTAAAAAGTTTAATATCTAAAAAATGCAAAATGTATGAAAGGAAGAGGTCCGCCCGTGAGTCATCAAATTTCAAAAGTATTTTTTTCCTATTTAGAATGATGAAGGAGATTGCATTGGATTACTATTTTAAAAAAATATTACTATTTTATTTTATAAAAAACTTTTTTTTTTATTACTATTACATGGATTAGCAATACAATTTCATTCCACCAGATTAAAGAAATTTTTTTTTTTCTATTTTTAAAGGAGAATTTTCATTGGGCAGTAATTATAAAGATAAATTGTATTAAAATTATAAAATAAATTGTCAAAGTAATTATAAAGCCGGCGGCTCCGCTTCGGCATCGGCTTCAGATTCAGAATAATCGGCTCTGATGCCACCTAAAATTAGAAAAGTGAAGGCTGCTTCGGTAGGTAATGAATCTACCAAAGTGGCGCCAGGGGTTGGTGGGATTTAGAAAGTGTGAGATTTGATCTTCTCTTCTCGAACCTCATTCTTCAAAATATTTACGAGACTGCCATCATTTCCCCCTCCCCAGTCTCCACCTACCCTCGCGGGCCTCCATTTTTTACTGTTTGGGACCTCCTGAGTCGGTGTCTCGTCTTCTCTAGATTCTATATAATCCCAATCAAAGGCAACGCATTTCTCCAAAGTCCAGATCTTTTTGCCTTCCATCTTCCTTCTTTCTACCCGCTTTCTGTCTCTAGGATTTTCGTAAACAGAGGAGAGAGAAACAACAATGGCTCTCTCTAATGCTTCTGCACTTTCTTCAAAGTCAGTACACCAAACTCAAACTCATTCTCTGTTTTCTCCTTCTCTGTCCCACCAACCATCTTCTTCTCTCGTCACCGCTAAGACCCACGTGAGATCCCTACACCCAATCACCGCCGTCCATGCTGCCGAGCCCTCCAAGAATCCTGTGGTTGTCGATAAGCCTCTAAAGAAGTCTTCTTCACCATTGGTTCCGGCGGGTTCCGGGAAGTGGACGGTGGAGAGTTGGAAGACAAAGAAAGCGTTGCAGCTTCCCGAGTACCCAAATGAAAGTGATTTGGAGTCTGTTCTCCAGACCATTGAGACGTTCCCGCCAATTGTTTTCGCCGGTGAGGCGAGGACTTTGGAGGAGCGGCTAGCGGAGGCAGCCATGGGCAATGCCTTTCTTCTGCAGGGTGGTGATTGTGCGGAGAGTTTCAAGGAGTTTAGTGGTAATAACATTCGTGATACCTTCAGAATTCTTCTCCAGATGAGTGCCGTTCTTATGTTTGGAGGTCAAATGCCTGTGATTAAGGTTAGATCAATCTTGGGTTCTTAAATCATTGTCTTTTCTGTTAATTTATTGCATTCAACTTCGATTTGTGCCTGTGAATTTAGATCTGTTTCTTCTTTATGCTAGTCTGTAAGTGATGTTACTTGAATAACTTTTTCCATTAAATAATGACTTTAAAGCGGAATTTAACGATTATGAATAACTTTTAAATCATTGTTTCCTTCCAATCATTGCTTTTTATATTTCTACCATAGTTTGAGATTGATTTGCCAGTAGACGATTGTCAATAATGGGTTTGATTATTTTAAGGATGGTTTTCTATTTTCAAAGAAATTGTTATTTTCTTGGATAAAGTTGGAGAATTTGGATTGTTTTTTAATTATTGGTTTGACTAATTTAGGTGGGAAGAATGGCGGGTCAATTTGCAAAGCCTAGATCCGATCCATTTGAGGAGAAGAATGGAGTGAAGCTACCAAGTTACAAAGGAGACAACATAAATGGTGATGCATTTGATGAGAAGTCCAGAATCCCGGATCCTCAGAGGATGATAAGGGCTTATTGCCAAGCCGCAGCAACTCTTAACCTGTTAAGGGCCTTTGCCACTGGAGGTTATGCTGCAATGCAGAGAGTCACCCAATGGAATCTAGATTTTGCTGAGCACAGCGAGCAGGGAGATAGGTATTTTGAGTTTCTTTCAGGACTTGTCCAATTTTGTTTTATTTGAAATTACAAAAGGCTTTAAATTGATATTGGGGATTTTATATGAGATGAAGAAATGGTTTATTTTGTATAAATGATAACATTTTGCTTTAGGTTCACTCTCTGCTAGAAAGGGTTTCATCGTTACCAAAATGGTTTATTTACGCTCGAGTTCTTCTGCTGATTAGATTCAAGAACTGAATTTATTGGAACGTTGATTTGGGATACTGTAACAGTTTTAGAGTTTTGACATTGTTGTTGTGATTGTTCAATAGGTACCAGGAACTTGCACACCGGGTTGATGAGGCCTTAGGATTTATGGCTGCTGCTGGACTCACAGTTGACCACCCAATCATGACAACAACTGAATTCTGGACATCTCATGAATGCTTGCTTCTACCTTATGAGCAAGCACTTACTAGATTGGATTCTACTTCTGGCCTTCACTATGATTGCTCTGCTCACATGCTATGGGTTGGTGAGCGGACCCGTCAACTGGATGGTGCCCATGTAGAGTTCCTAAGAGGAATTGCTAATCCCCTTGGCATCAAGGTTTTGCACTGGAAACTTTTTATCCTTTTTGATTAATGAAGCTCCTATTACTCAAATAATGACCATAGTGTAGACATATTTTCATTCAATGTCTTGTTGTATTCCATATTCATGTGCATCACATAATACAATTCTAGGTAAATTTTGTAGAAACATCACTTCTATTAAAAAAAAATCTATAAAATTGTTTAAAATTTTTAAGCTATGCATTTTGATATTAAAGCTTTTGCAACTCCTATTGGTATTTAAGAATATTCTACATTGTATAAAGAAATTCTTGGAATCATTATAGTTAATTACATAGAGATGACTATTCTTTTTCTTTTTTTTTTCCTTGTGCATACATTGCTTTCTCCCATTCAAGTTCAATTCTTTCCTTTACATGATGTTGACACGTGCTTTCTTTTGTCTATTTGGCATGCATTACTTCTTCCTATTAAGATTGGCTGCAAGCTTACATGAACATCCTTTTGTTTGATGCATTGGACTACTGCTCTTATGTCTCCTGCCATAGTACTAGGTCTCTCACGACTAGTAGGGTAAACAAGATTCGTCTTTAAGTACAACTGAAAGATTGGCATTTCACATGTCATGGCTATCTGATTTTGTTAGCATTACCTTAATCTGATCTGCTGAATCTGTATGAAGTTTATACCTGTTATTGGTCCTGAATAATGAAAATGAAATGGAGAGGTTGATGTCTCACTTTGTCATTACTTTACTTCCTAGTTTTGTTGATATTGCATTCTTGGTTCTGTCGTGGTTTCACAGGAAGAGGTTTGAACTTGTACTTGATATCCATTGGCATTACTGAATAGATCCATTGTAGTTGTCAGTTTTTTGAAAATTAAACTAACAATGAATTTCTTACCTGTAGTCTTCTTTTTTTATCTTTCCTTTTTCTGGTTTTGAGTTGTTGTAACTGTGCTGGAAATAACCTTACTTTATCCCTATGATGAGCAATAATCTGTTAACATTAATTTGATATGGACATGCTTGAGAAGTTGAGTGGCTAAAATTGTGCTTGTGGTGCAGGTGAGCAATAAAATGGATCCGAAGGAGCTAGTCAACCTCATTGAAATCCTGAATCCTAATAACAAGCCTGGAAGAATTACAGTGATCTGCAGAATGGGAGCTGAGAACATGAGAGTCAAGCTTCCCCATTTGATCAGGGCTGTTCGTCAGGCAGGGCAAGTTGTGACTTGGGTCTGTGATCCCATGCATGGAAACACCATTAAGGCGCCATGTGGACTTAAAACACGTCCATTCGATGCAATTCTGGTATTTCTCTCTTTGTCTAAATTCTGGGTGCCTATAGTTATAAGTCAGTAGCAACCAGACCCATGGAAACCATATGGGAATGAAAATATACAATTTCTATCTCTACAACATGAGCCACTAGGAAAACCATCTTATTCTGCAGTCACTGACAAAAGGTCAATTGGGTAAGAAATGTTTTAACATCTAAAATCCTCTAGCAGCTTATCTATTTGTCTGTTAGATTAACAGTCTGAAACATGAGCAATCGTCCGAAGGATAAGGAAAGTTGAATTATTTGATGTAGTGTGGTATTAATAATTTTATGCCAGATCAATGTGGTAATTAATATCTCCTGTAGTCCTGGTTAACTGTGCATGTGTCAAATTGCTAAAAGTATTCAGAGTAAATATCAGAGTGGTAAAATGAGTCTCCAGGAAATTGGATACAAGTAGAATTCATGAGTCATATCTCGGTATTAATGATACTTCTTTTTGCAGGCTGAGGTGCGAGCCTTCTTTGATGTGCATGAGCAAGAGGGAAGTCACCCCGGAGGAGTTCATCTCGAGATGACTGGCCAGAATGTGACAGAATGCATTGGAGGGTCTCGTAACGTGACCTTCGATGATCTGGGCTCTCGCTACCACACCCATTGTGATCCCAGGCTCAATGCTTCACAATCTCTTGAGCTATCATTTATCATTGCAGAGCGGCTTAGAAAGAGAAGGATGGGAAAGCAACGTTTGCTTTTTTAGGTCTGTAGACAACTGTGAGAACACTCTGTCATATCTGAGTTATTGGAGATCATGTATTTGGTAGGCAATAAATTCAGTAGTGGGCCTTCCCTTTACCCCTTTGGTCCGGCCATCAGTTACTGATGTATCATAGCTTTTGCAAGTTCTTTTCGTTAAATCTTCTGCTGATGCTTCATCCTGTCAACGGAAGCTGTAAAAGGCAAAACCCTTGTGGATTAGCCTAGTGATTGATTCTCTACTATATCTATCATTAATACATGGATCTGTTCATTTATTCGTTAATGCATGTATGTATTTTGAACTGAGTGTCAAGAATGAAATAAAGGGAAAGGCCTGGGCGCCTGTTTTAGATAGATGAAGAAGAAGTCGTGTGAATGGCGCTATTAAGGTGTTGTTTTTGGCTTTTATTTGGCTACTTATTTGTGTGTACCTCGATTAATCTCACGGGCCCTTTGAAATTAATCTCCGAGTAAAACCTTCAGTTCCTTGAGAGGACTCGAGCTAGTTAGCATTTATAACTCCATCCCAATACCTTACACTAACTAAGTTACCTTTCTGGGTTAATCAAATAAGACTTTTGTGCCCACTGAAAATGATGGAATCAAAGAAAATACAGGCAATGAATCACAATTAAAGCTTGATGTTGTGGTTGATTGTGTTTTAAACTTTTAAGAAAGAAAATGACTCTAAAACAGGACGGACAGGTTTCAGGTAGGTAGCAGCAACAAGTTCTGATTACCCAAAGAGTTGACAGATGCATCCACCATAATCACGTGACAATCACAGATCATATTCACCCTCAATTCCTGGTTATAATTTTCTGCCATGGATCATGGATGGGCAGGATGGCCTACCCCACCATAAAGCATACGTGCCCAAATTGAGTAAACAAAAAAAATAAAAGAAGGCGTGCATTGTTTAGAATTGTTGTTGGAAATCAAAGAAGTCAATGTTGGCTTAGAAAACTCACGTGGGTTTTGTTTAGTTTAAAGTAAAATTAAAAAAAAAAAAAAACATATGTGGGTACTCAAAATATTCATAAAATTAGTATTTTATTTTCATGTATTCTACATTGTGATTTTAAAATTTCACCTTAAAACCGCATTCATCGATTACAGTTTTAAGGTAAATTTAAAACTGTATTTATGAATTATGGTGTTAAGGTTAATTTTTAAAACTGCAATTGATTAATGAGATTTTAAGATTAAATTTTAAAAGCGCAATTGGTAAATAAGATTTCAAAAATTAAAAAGATTAGTTAGATGAATATTTTAAAAAGAAATCTATTTGTATGATTTTTTTAAAATGAATTAGTTTGATGAATATCAAACCCTTTTGTTTTTCAATCTCCATCGGTCTTAATGCTAACACCACGTGGTGCGTACCCACCACCGAATCTGAGTCGTGGCACCCACCCTTGGCCTAGATCTACCCCCTTTTTATTCTATTGAAAAAACCCAGGAGGTAGGTGGTAAGGTGGGTGATTGTGGAGGATCTCTTCGTTTTTTCAATTTTTTTCTTCTCTTAAAATTTAATAACTGATTATTGATATTTCTAGTAATAAAAAAAAACATTAAACATAAAAAAGATACACACCAAATAACCTTTCATGCTCTGAAACCTCATTAATATGATATTATTCAATATATTAATGTCTTTAATTTATAAATTATACCATTTAATATTATAGTAAACATCTTGAATATTATTAGTATATCACCGCTTTTAGTATGTCCTTGTGATAAAAAGAAAATAAAGATCATTTTCATTCAAGAGTGAGGAGATTTGTTTTCTTTACTAGGACTATACAACTTCTAAGAAAAAAACTTATTATAATTGTTAGACCAAAATCTATTATTATTAGATATTTAATTTCTTTTCCGGGTCAAATACCATACCATTCCCATCTGAATTTTCATATGAATACCACATACTCATGTACTCCCCATCTACACGTCCTCATGTAATTGTACCAAATGTACAAAGAATTCCAAAGGAGAGTTAAGAACACAACCTACCAACATAAATCAAGCCTTGGCTGTCGTATCCTTAATTCCTTATTGAGTATACTGGCAAGTGAGTAGCCTGATTGATTAAATCAGCTACTAAACCTGATCAATATTTTGGAATGTAGTAACCTTATTGTATGTTTGAGAAATAGTTTGATCAGATTTCGTAGCAGGAGATTAAACACAAAATGGTATGCTGCACATGGATTTCACTAACAAAAAAACTGATTCATATCAATGCAATGAAATATTTTTTCACGATTCACAGCAAATGCTAAGTTCTAACAGCGAGTAAAAACGCAGCAGCAGCATCCTCAGACACCATAAATATATCTCGATAGTCTACCATCAAGGTCAAATAGGTATTTGATAAAACTTTGTTGTCAACTTGTCATACAGTTAACATTGCAGAACAGCAACAACCAACATCAGGCAAATTGATAGAGAGATGCACAAGTCCGCCTCTCAGTGAACATATATCATATCATATAACTTCACTGTCTTGATATAACCCTCCCCATCCATCTAATCTAATATTTGATGATATTTGTCTAAACCGCCACCTTATCTCTTTCAGTAGTAGGGCATGTAGCGCATTGGCCTTCTGAACCTGGGAGCTTTCCTGCAGCAGTTTTAAATAAAAAGAGAAGCAAAGAAACAAAATTTCATTCTTCTCATCAATGGATGAATTAAAGGATAGAATTGCAAGTGCTGGCAAAAATACATACCCATATCCGTAAGGGGAATAAAAGTAAGGTGGCACATAAGGCCTCCTAAATCGATACCCCATGTAAGGATTGAAACGCCTAGGACGGAATTGCTTCATTCCAGGCACATTAGTCCTTTTAGCCAAAACCTGAATAAATATCAACAAGCATTAAAGAGAAGTGATCTTCCTACAGACTACTCCTGTCAAAAAGGCCAAGAATAGAAGTTTCCATGTCAGAAAGAAGAAAATGAACTACCTTCAATTGCCGCCCATGTAACTCAGATTCATTCAGAAGAAGAGCTTCCTGAACAGCCTCCACTTCCAGGAATTCCACATATGCGAAACCCTTGGGCTGGCCAAACTTATCTGTCAGAATGGTAACCCTGTTCACTGTACCACATGACTGGAAATGCTGCTGCACTTCTTCTGGTGTGCATGCATAGTCAACCTGCAAATAAGATCCGATACCAAAATCCAGTCAGCAGATAGAATAATAACCACCTCTTATGGAAAGCCCATTGAACTCCAAAAAAATATTATGGAAAGAAAAAATTTGGAAGGAGCTAAAGGGTCCAGCAAAGGAGGCAGCAAAAGATTAGTCCAATTATGAAATTGGGCAGTTAGAACACAAGATTGTTGTCATCATAACATGGATCAGAATGTAAAAAACTCACATACCATAAAACACAAGCATAGCTTTATATGAGCTGAATGCCAGAATGATCCATGTAGTAACCCAATTACGGTTACGTACAAGCAATCTTAAATTTGCTTTTAACCAATCCAAATGCTAAGTGCAATTTTCTTATACATAAATTCTCATTAAACAAGGAAACACTACTTTCACTATCAGTATTGCTGCTTCTACAAATTTATTGTTGCCCAACTAATGATACAAAGCACCTTATAGAAATGAAAAGGTTATGCATAAACAAATTCACAAAGTTATTAAGGCAGGAAAACAAATCAAGAGAATTTTGTATATATCTTCTTAATTTTCCTATGGATATCTCTGTTGAGGTTCTCACTTACCTCAAGGCAAAAATATTTTCGGGCA
The DNA here is from genome assembly GCA_016808115.1 of Tetrastigma voinierianum. Classification (NCBI taxonomy): domain Eukaryota; kingdom Viridiplantae; phylum Streptophyta; class Magnoliopsida; order Vitales; family Vitaceae; genus Tetrastigma; species Tetrastigma voinierianum. The sequence goes on from JAEQBH010000510.1 coordinate 183,106, forward strand.
GTACTGTCATCAGTAAATATCACATTGATGAACCACCGAAATTTGGCAACCTCCAAAAGTATCAGAACAAAATCATGGCTTAATATATTCTATAGTACTTCAACTTGACCTTTTTTTTAATAAGTTTCAAGAAAAGCTTGAGTTTTGCAGTACAAGATATGCTCAGGAAACAATCTGACTGGCGATACAATCAATTCAATTACATGCTTTACTTTGGAAGTGGAATTTTTAGATTTACAATATTATTGTTTGGCAAAATCATATCAGGCTCTATTTAACAATTTCAGAAGACGCACTCAAATTACAGTTCACCTGATTCACCTCAATTTTTTTTCCTGAAAATTGAAAAAAGCAATATCTTAAATCAATCAACAATGTTTAACCACTCTTAGGAGTAGCAAATAAATCCCTACTCGCTGATTACAACTACAAAACTCCATTATCAGTCACAACATGGGAATTCTCATAGTGCCTTTTTGCACAATTATTCACCCATCATTCTATCCCAATAAAAGAACTTTTTCCCATATGGATACTCATCTGATATTTTTCCTCAATACACATAATTTGTCTAGTCCTTAATTCATATCAATTGCAGAAGATTATAGATGCACACGTGCCAAAAATATAATGTCCCTAATATCTAAACTTTCTCATTAAAAACATATCAAATCAACAAAGCAGATGAATTTACATATAAAACCAAGATGCATGCAGTTCAGTCATCAGTTAGACACAACCTGAGTTATAGGTTCCAAGTTTTTTCCTCAATGAAAATACCAAAAGAGAGCGAGAGACAGAGACAGAGACAGAGGCAGAGAGAGAGAGAGAGAGAGACATGATTTCAGTTCATCTCTAACTTGCAGAGTAGGTTTTCTTCTGTTTGCACTCAAGACATTTTTCTTCTTAAAAACTATTTCCAATCAAAAAATAAAAACCAAGCCCCGGATTGGAGCGACATGGCACACTATGTCCAACATATATCTTAAGTAGGTCATTCATCCAACAAAGTGAACAAGTTTATGAACATCCAGAGTTTACCGCCACAACGCTTGCAAATGGCAACAATGACTCATATTTGTCAAACAATTATTTTTCACTTCATTGATTTGGAGAAAAATAATACATAAAGAAGATATCAAGTCACTAATAAGCAGCAATCAGATACCCTTCAGGACATCAGCTAAATGACTACACGTCTGAGGCATCAATAATCATCATCTCCAGCAGCAACCAGGATCTGCAACTACGACTGCATATCCATAACTCGCCATTGATCTTCAAAAGACAATTTTATCCTCTTGCATGAGTGCACTGAAGTTGAAGAATCTTTATTCACTTTCTTTTTTATCCCCCCAAACTCCCAACTGAGATGCCTTTTCACCAATCAACATCCAAATATTTCACTCTTTTTTTTTCTTGCTTTTTAAACATATTTGTTTCTATCTCATTTCCATTCATTTTCTTTTTTCTGAAATTCTCACATTTTTTTTCATCAAATTTCCATGCTTTTTTTTTTCCTCTTTCAAAGTATTATTTCTTTTTTTTTTTCCGAAATATTCAATTCTTTTTTCCCTTTCTTTCATTTTCTTTTCTTTTTTCTTGTCATTTCCTTTTCTTTTAAATTCAAAACATGCAGGTATCAATTTTCTTTTCCTCCTTTCTAATTCAAGCCTATTTAACATCAAGTAACTTCAGCCCACCCTCAAAATTCAGAGTAACAATTCCAGCGCTAATATACAGAACTTGAGGAATGTAATGACCCTGCGATCATAGTGAGACATAGAGTCAAACCATGATTCTGAAGTCAAGAAGTATCCACAACCAAACCAAAGTTAGGATAAGCAAAAGAGAGTTTTCTTTTTCCTTTTTTGAGAAGTAAACCAGTGAAAAGATATATTTATAGAGTTCAAGAAGGCAGCCCAAAACAAAAGGGAGAATTTAAAACTCCAGTGACAAGGTTTTCTAACTTCTAGCATATTCGACTAGAAATGATTGAAACTCAATATCAAATTCCACGTAGAAAACTAGAAGGAATCTGAATAGACTCAATACCAGCAACAGCATGCAGGAAGGCCTAAGTAAAGCCAAAAATTGAAACCACCAGTCAAGAAGCATATGAAATATAATTGCATCAATACCAAAATTGCTTTGCTTCTTAGACTCCCGAGGCATAGTTTGGAAAATCCAAGCAATGGACAATCTAATAAGGAAAATTGCATTGTTTTATTGCCTTTATTCTCTTTGTGTGTGTATGTGACCAAGCCAATTCAGTATTAGTAAAACTTATATGATAATCATTTACAGCTCTACTAAAGAAAATTGACATCCTCTTCCACTTTTTGTATTGTTTAGTGTGGGCATTTTCATATATTGAAAAATAAATAGAATAAGTATATATGTTTATATCTATTGAAAGTATAAAGTTTAAATTAATGTATAACCAATTTTATAGAAGATAGTAAGATCTAAACAATTAAAATGTCATATCAATGGAAACAAATAATATTACAGTTTTAATAAATAGATCCATCACAAAATCCACAAAACGAACTTTTTAAAATCTTCATCTATGAATTTTAGTTCCAATATCTAACTTATCCACCAAAAACAAAATTAAAAAAAAAAAAAAAAAACTCAAGATATCAAGTAAAAAATTGTATTCACTAATCACCATCATTTTCAATTTTTTTTAGTAAGTAATCACTATCATCTTCATTGTCAAAATCCATACCATTCAAATGAAAAATTATCTGATATTTATTATACAAACAAACTTAATTGACTTTTAATATAGCTTTTGAAGATAAACTTCCAAGAATTTGTTTGAGTAACACGGTATGTATCAATTTCTCTAAAAAGACATTTCAAATTAGATGTTTCAAAAGGTTATTAATGCTAATTGAAGTTATTGAGGCTCAAGGCTCAAACATTCAATGTTTAAGGTCCTTGCAGGCTTTTGTGAGTTTTTTTTTTTTTTTTGGATAAATAAGGACTAAAATTAAATTAAGAAGAAATTCCAAAAGATCAACCCAAGGTCTACAATAAACAAAACCTTCACCACCCAAGGCTCAAACAAGAGAAAAAATAAACAAGTTACAACAAGTGTCCAACCATTCAAATATTACCTATTGAAGTCAATGGACAATCATCTAAAAACAGCTCAGAAACTAGCCATACAAAGGAAACAAAATCCCTTTTTAGTCTTTGGATAGGACAAAGTTCCTTGCCTTCCAAACCATCCACAAAACAATCATGAAGAGCCTGTTTTTCAAACCTTATTGCACTTTTTTCCCACAAAAGCACCATACTAGCGGAGTCCCCTTAACCAACAAAAATAACACCCAGACAGCCTACAAAGTGCAAAAAGCAACTCCCCTAAAAACCTAATCCTTTTACAATGAAGTAGCTGATCTATGGTTTTTTCATGCATAAAAAAGAAACACCTATTTACTAAAGACTATCCTCATCTCCGAACTTGACCCAAAGTATGAACTTCACTTCCACACAAAAAAGCTAACTCTCTAGGTTAGATACAAGAAAGTCAACATCGGAAAAGGCCCGCCATTGTTTGGTTCCAAAGTATTGTCAGGGTACTAAATTGCAAACTTGCTACTTTTGTAACAAACCAAATGATAGTATCTTTCACAACCCCCACACTCTTTGTCCATGTTAACATGCTAGACATCTCCCCACACAATCCACTTCCTAGTCATTCAAAGGTTTAGAGAAATAACTTTGTAGCCAAAACAGAATTTGAAGAACCACTAAAGTTGAACCCCTCCACAAGATTTTAACAGATTCTCAAGCCCTCCTCTTTCAACCACATGTTTTCAAATCAAAAAGACCCCCCTTGGGAACTTTTGTTATTAAATATCTTTCAAAAAGTTTTCCTTCCCAGTATTTTATGCATCTCATGTTTTAGACCGTAAGTGTAGTTTAAACCTTTTATTAAAAGGAGAACTTCATTAACTTCTATGCAATGCATTAAAGAAAGGAGACGGAAAGTGCATGAGAAGGGAAGAGAAAGGAGTTCTTTGTTGTAGCAACTAAGCTCATGTACAATCATTTCATCAAGAAGGAAAGGAAAAAGATCATGGCAATTGATGGATGAAGAAGATTGGACATATGTTAACAAAAATGATGAGATGGAGAATTAGATGACGACCAATTGTTTGAGGATAATGTGATAATGATGCTAAATACTATTTGACGGAGCCATGATAGAATTGAACTTTGAAAGAAAAAAATGGGTTAAATTGTGCATACTATTGAAAATAAAAAATAATTAGGGTTTACTAGCCAATTGTTGTTAAAAACAGTTTTTCTCCTTTATGAAAAACACATTTAATAAACTTTTGACCTAAACAATTTTCTTGAGAATTTCTTCTAACAACGAGCTGTTATTAAAACAAATTTAGGGTGTCTTGAAGTGTTTTATGTTAGTATTGCGAAAAAATAATTAAAACAAATAACTATTTACTAAAAGAAAATAATACTGACATAAAAATTAATTAAAAATCATATAATATAAATAATTAAAATAGTTGATTATATAATCTTTTTAAAACATAAAAAAAAATTATAAATATTTTAAACAAAAAAAAATTACTTTAAAAAATATTTAAAATGTTATTATTTTTTTAGCATTTTTAAGGTTTTGACCCACTTTGGCTCGTGGCCCATATGGCTAGGTTAGGCTAGCCAAAAGTTGGCCATAATATAAACGGGCTGATGGGCGACATGTTGGCATGAGTTGGTACCGTTTATTCTAACAAGCAATTTCTAACTCATGTATAGAGTTGGGAAACGGACCGGCCCGTGGGCCAATATGGTTGATAAAATTTGGCTCGTTTATTAGTAGGCTCAACCCAGCTGAGTGATATATCGACCTCACAGACTGAAAACAAATCATAACCTTAAAAATAATAATAATAATAATTTCAGATTTTAAAATTTTGTAAAATAAAACTTTGTTTGAAATACTTACATTACTAACATTTATATTTATAATATTTTTTAAAATTATTTTTCATGTAAGTACCATGAGTTTTCCGCCATGGAGAAGGAGAGAGAGGAGAGCTTGGTCTATTTTGAACATTAGTTTCAAAAGCAGCTGCCTTAAAAGTATTTTGTACTCCTCTAAGAAATAAATATAGAACAACTTTTAATAATATTCAAAAATATCCACCCAATCATAGAGCCCTCTTCTCACCTCAATCATCTTGGATGGCTCGTCAAGACCCCACCTCTCTCACCTTCGGCTCATCAGGTTGAAAATCGGCGGATTGTAACCGGCTGACCTAAGCAGCGTCGTGCGACACGAATCTGAGACCGGCATTGAATCGGTTGAAACGGTGAACTCGTGAGTTCAGAGACTCGGTGGAAATAATCGTCAGATCCTCGTCTGAAGAACCCGAAAGGCTGAAAAAAATTTCAACTTTCAGAGATTCCTCTAAAAAGCGAAAACACTTGTGATCTAATTTCATATCTATGGCAACTGATACAAAATTTTGATAAGTTTAGGCCACGACTGCATAAATGCTACGCAAAAACCTAACAAAGCAGTTCTTTTTCTTCATGGATCTAAGATTTTGACATCGAAATTTCAAGAAGAAACGAAGAACGGAAGAAGAGGAAAGAAAACGACTAAAACCTAACTTACCTCCTTAGGCTCGCTGGCCCGCCGCTTGCTCCAAAACCTTAGGGCAAGGCTCAGGCTCGAAGATCTCCATTGTAGTTGAGTAGAGCAGAGGAGCAACCAGCAGGTCAGTCATTCTTCACTTCTCCTCCCCCCCGCAATTTGCATTTATGCCCGACCAGGAAACAAGGGTTCCTCTTTTTGGGACATGAGACTGCCGAAACGACGTCATTTCGTTGTTTTTTTTAAACACAACATAAAACAACGTCGTTTAGGGCTATCAAAAACCAAAACGACATTGTTTTGCATAAGTTGTCACTAACCCAAACGACGTCGTTTTGGATAAGTAAACCGGCGCATTAAGCGACAATGATTGGTAGCATATCGAGAACAGAAAAAAATTGAAGGCTCTATGCGACATCAGTTTTGGCTCACAAAGGCCAAAACTCACTCATAGTTTAAGCCCCGTAAGCTATATTTAGCACCTCTAAACTCTCCACCCCCCATTTTTGTCATGTTTCCAACAGAAAAATATATTTAGCAACTTCTAATTAAGTTCAATATATAATATTATAAATAAAATAAGAATAATAATTCTAGCATAACCACATCATCGTATTTTTTTGTGAGCAATATAAAATACAATTATAAATATTATTTTATTTATTTTACAAACATAAATAAGATTAATTCAAATTATATTATGAAAAACAAGCATATAAATAAGAATAATGAAAAAATTAATATGATAACATATATTATTATTGATTGATTAATTAAAGCTAATTGTATGAATATTAAATGGATATGGTAATATAGTATAAATAAAAAATAAAGAATAGTAAATTAACAAAACCATAAATCATATTTTTTGTAGACAATATAAAATACAAATACAAATATTATTTTATTCATTTTACCAAACATAATAAGATTAATTAAAAATTAATAATTATGAAAAACAAGCATAAATAAGAATAATTAATCTAATTGTATTAATATTAAATGAATATGGTAATATATTATAAATAAAATAAAGAATAATAAATTAACAAAACCATAAATCACTTATTTTTTTGTAGACAATATAAAATACAAATACAAATATTAATTTATTTATTTACCAAACATAAATAAGATTAAATTCCAAAATTATATCATTTGCAAAAAAACAAGCATAAATAAGAATAATTAATCTAATTGTATTAATAAATGAATATGGTAATATACTATAAATAAATAAGATAAATAATTGTAAATATTTATTGATCTTTTTCTCCCATATTTCATTATTTGATTTAGCAAGTAGCTCTCCTATCTTTTTAAACAATATAGATACTTATGTCTAATTCTTCTTAAAATTAACTAAAATAACACTTTTAATTTACTTAATTGAAAATGGAAATTATGTAAATTTATTTACAACTGGGTAGAAATTTAATTTTTATTGAAGAACAATTATATTAGAAAATAATTTAATTGTATAATATTTTTTGTTTTACTTTTATACATGGTTAGGTGAACATTTTGGAATAGAGCACCAAAAGCGATATTGGTTGGGAGCATCTGAGAATATTGATTAGTATAGAAGAACCCCAAGTATAAGTACTATGGAAAGTTATTCATGTGGAGGTATATGAGATTAAAGCACTGCATTACTATATATCCGGACAAGTAGAAAGATGTCGAAGTGTACTTACGAAAGTGTCACAAAGCATTAGATTATATATATCCCAATACTTGGCTGAAAAAATTCAAATGAAAAAAAAGAAGAGACCAAGCTTATCAGTTAACAACGAGAACATTTTCGTAAATTGATGGTAGATTACGATGAAGTTGAGAAGTCAGATAGTGATTTCGAAAGAAGACATATAAGAACATGCAATGAGAGAAAGTCAGTAGTTTTGAAGAAGGTAAGAACCTGAAGCATGAGAGGGGTGATGCTCCTTATAACCTTGTGGTGCCGGTATCAACGTGGCCGTCTGAAGCTTAGGCATAGAGAATGAGACTATTACCAGCAGGGGATTGATCCCTCTGAGAGTTTCAAAACAAAAATCAATAAAAATTTGTTTTTATATTTGTGCGAGAAAGTGGATAAAGCTATCTCTAAATTTTTTCTCTTCGATGGAGACCTTTTAATCTGCAGTTGATACAAGTGGGCCTCACTATCGATCTATGATTGATACCATAGCGAAAGCGGTCAGGGTATCAAGGGTTACGGGATCAAGATTGGCAATGCATGGGAGGTGCAGGCTTGAGGTATATAAACCTTGAGGCCCGAATGGCTTGCTGTATATGGATGCGCGTGTGTGATGGTTGGAGTACTAGAACTAAGATCCTATCATCCAATTTAAGTTGGTTTATTGTAATAGAGGCGTGATATACCTTTCTTCGGTGACACTACCGGCATACAAGACAGCAGTTACATCTTTTCCCTTATGGATCAGATTGTTGAGGAGGTTGGGGAGGAAAACATTATTTTAAATAGTCACTGCTAATAATGAGGCAAGTTTAAAGCGTTTGGTATGTTGTTGATAGAGAGAAGCGCAGAGCATTTTGTTACGATCTCCTTGTGCAGTGCATTGTATTGATTTAATGCTTGAAGATATTGGAAACATGAAGCAGTTAAGGAGCTTTAGATCAAGTAAAAGATGATCACAGGCTTTCTTCATAATAACGAAAGTAGTGATTTGATGAATGTGTTCTGAGGATAGAATCTCTTAAGCTCAGGAATAACTTAGATTTGCCAGATTTATTTCATTTGATGTCTTATACGTTATGAGACGATTTGAAGATGATGTACCTGACAAATGAGTAGGCGTGAATTGATAAAAATCGGAGGCGAAAGAGTTTAAGAGATAAGGTATCAACCTTATCTTAAGCGTCGGTTTTGGAAGAAGGCAAAGGAAGTCGAATCATCATGGAACCTACAGTGAAAGTTTTGAAATTGGTTTATCGAGATAAAAGCCCTGCTGTCAATCATTTATGAAGCGATGGATAGAAATTTAAAGCGTATAAAGGCATCGATGAAACATTGGGGAAAGGTATTGGGAAGTCATTGACATAAGGCGGGCAAATCAATTCACATAGACATTTCATTCATGCCTGAAAAATTCCTTATATAGTTATTATTATCTTATTTAAAGAGGTGATAATAGAGATCCCTGCGCTAGGGATGAAATCCTCTTTTTGTTCGCATAGTGCTTGGAATTTAAGTTGTATAGTGGAGATAACTTAAGTTCTTTGGTTGATTTTGCTTGGTTGGGGTATGGGGTGAGTGGTGGCGTTCTGGCTATCTTTCCTCTTTGTGTCTTTCTTTTGGGAGAGCTTTGTGCTCGTTTTTAATGATCTTCTCTTGATCAAAAAAAAAAAAATGATCTTATTTAAAGTAAATGTTATAAACTAATAATAATTTTTTTACTTTTGTTAGATATTTTAAATCCGATGTTTCCAATATTCAAAGCAATTCTCCCACCATCAGGAAATTAAAATTGGACTAAAAGAGGTTGTAAAGATTGGGCGGATTTGGATAAACGAAGCAAAAGCTATGAACAAGGTATACTTGATAACTTGTGTTATTTTATAATATATTTTGTATTTATAATGTGCATTAATAAAATAAAGAACATTACAATGTAGGTGAAATTATTTGTTGAAAGCTAAGGAGAATTTGGAAGTGCACCAACCAGAAAATCAATAAATCACTCTCTTCCAAGTACTCACTATATTTATTTATTTTTTAAATAAAAATTGTCATCATTTTCTATTAAATATATATTTGTGTCTAATATGTTTTTTTTTTAAATAATAGCTGAATGGTGGAACAATTTTGGTGATGAAGGTCCACATCTTCAAAGATTCTTTGTGATTAAGTCGAAACATGTTGCTTCGTCGGTTGTGAAAGAAATTGGAACACGCGTAGTCGTTAATTATGAAAAGTGCGCTGATTGTTTAGCTTGATGAAAAGTTGCACAAGTTAGTTTGTCAATCACATTACAAAGTGCGACTTCGAGTTAAGAATTTGATGCAAGAATGAAGCGATGAAGATTTGTACAATCCAATTGACCTAAATCATATTTTTAATGATGATGATATATTATATGAGTGGATACGAGAAGGAGAAGAATTGCGCAAGAAAGAGACATTGGTTCTTCTCGTAAAGGCAAGGCTCCTCGAATAATTGTTTCAAATTCTAGTAGTGATGATGGCGACGATAGAGCCAATAGAGGGGATAGCAACATTGGTGGTGACAGTGAAGATAGTAAAGACACCAGTGGGGACAATGGAGCAGGTGGTGGCATTGGAGTAAGCGGTGTTGTTGATAGTGGTTATATTAATCAAGTTAATCATGGCATGTCGTGGGCATAGGGAAAGGAAAATTATTATGCCACAGTCTGATCATGGATATAGAGCCGGAGCATATAGAACAACGAATCGCTTGGAAAGATGACTACATTTCCTAGTGATGATTATTCAGTGGGCATGATTATAGATCAGTGTAACCAGTTGATGAGCGCCCGTCGCGGCTCTTAGGATCAATACCTCATTTCGGGAGAGTGGGAGATAGATCTATCATAACTGGAAGTAGTGATAATTCTTCCAAACGCTTTTAGTGTGTATGATTTTATCAATATTCAGAAAGCTACTTTGGAGCGAGCTAGTGGTTCCTATGGATATATTGATCTTTTGATAGCGGTGCGTTGCTTATCGAGGTTTTGGATACTATCAACATAGTGTTGAGTAGAGCAACCTCGAAGTGTATTTTCACACAATTATGGATGAAACCGATACGATCATACCGACCCGACACATTCAGTGATGAGCAATTCTTTCAGCGCGTTCTCGCTATGCAAATTATCGTCCCGATTTGTATCTTGGAAATTCATTAAGGTTAATGATGATGATGATTTTGAGCCCCCTTGTCATTCAACATGGTATTGATTGATGTATTTTGTGACATTTTGTTAAAACGTAGTTATGCTTGATATAAAATAATTTATTTTGTTAGCATTATTAGCATACATATCTTTCACTAAATGCTTCATTAACTATTTAAATAATGATAAATACAAAAAAATTTGTTTTATTAAATTTTTAGCTTACTTAATTATATATATATTTCTAATAATTTATATAATATTTTAATAATTTTTAAATATTTTAATCGTGCTTATTTTCTTTGTATCGACGTCTGTGACCAGATACGTCTCGGAATGAGTCAGTCGTGACGAATCTAGTGACTTTGAACTATGAGCTCATCTTCTCCCCCCATCTCTCTCTATCTCTTTCCCCTTTAATTTAAAATATTTTGAACTTGAAGAAAAATATATTTAATTAAAATAATTTGTAATTCAATTTTAATGTAAAAATAAATTTAATTTAAAGTTAAAGTAAATTAGCAACTTTGTCGAAAAATACCATTTATTGAAAAAATAATATATATATATATATATATATATATATATATATATATAAAGAGAGAGGAGTAAAAAAACATATAATTAAAACATCTTTACTAAAATTTAAAAAAAAAAATGTTAGCTCTAAAAATTATTTAACTTAACTTTAGTTTTGAAAGTAAGGCTATTTTTAAATTTTTATTTTATTATATAATTAAAATTAAAATTAACTAAAACATGTTACTTTGACTTTAAAACTAAACTAAACTTAAATTTAACTTTAAAAATCAAATTAAATAAAACTAAAGTTAATTTTAGTTTTAAATTTAAATTTAGTTAAAGTTATTTTAAAACTAAATTAAATATTTTAGTTAATTTTATTTTAAACTATATAATTAAAATTAAATATTAAAAATGCTTCACTTTAAAGTAAAGTTAATTTTTTTTATAGATCGGCATATATTGCATATTTTGTTTATGAGGGTTTCTTTCGCAAAAAATTCTAGTATTATTTTACCTTATTAAAAAAAATATTTGAAATAACTATTCTTTTTTTCTTGTAAACACCAATTTTATATTTTTAATAATAAATGTTATAGCATATATCTACTTTACATGTAGAGTTGTAATCTATTAAAAATGTTAGATTGGTTTTTGTATATATATTCGATAGATCGATGAAAAGCGAGAGATTCGTTCCTCAAATTCTTTTCTCTTGCTTTGACGCGGTATGTCGAGCTGAAGCCTCGGATTTGAGCGAAATTAAGAAGAATTTCAGGAATGAGGAAGAAGGTCGTGGGAGTGTTCTTTTGAAACACCCATCTAAAGAGAGAGTGGGGTGATATAGCCTGTCCAGGAGGGATCATCGACCGCCGACGAGTAGGGTCACCAAGTTCGATGGCCGGAAAGTGAGCACGTGGCTCCTACGCACAAATCTTTAGATTTGGCCCTCCTCGTCTGTGTAGGCGACGTGATGAGGGTGCTTAAGGGGCTGCGTCGTCGGCACAACTCCTCCACCAGTCGTCGGGCCGGCCCTTGCACCTTTTCGGCTTTGTCCTCCTTATGCAGTCAAGACGGGGTCTTCAGAAACAAATTAGATTAGACATCACTCCTTTCTCCGTCTCTTGCTTTTGGTTCTGCATTAGGTTATGCTTACGCCTCGATTAATCACGGGTCCTTTGATCATGATAGCCTCAGGTGTTTTGTGAATTGTAGAGCCACGTTCTGTTCCAGTGCAGTGTTTTTTGTGAAAAGGGGTTCTTTTTCTTGCAAGATCTTATTTTTCTGGTATTTTTCGGCTTTTTAGAGGTTTGTTCGAGTTATATCTACTTCTATGACTAAAACGAAATTCTCAGGAGGAGTTGTGTGTCATTATTGCGATAATCCAGGAAATGTACACCAAAATTGTAGGAAGCTATAGAATAAAAATTGAAGATTTCAATTTGTTCAACATCAGAAGTACTTAGGTCTGCATCTGCACTATCAGTGCACTCCTTTAAGTCAGTTAAAACCAAAACACGTATTTCATTCCTCGTCTCACTTTGGTCATTGACTTTGGAATATGACCACATGACAAGTAATTCCAGTTTATTTAGTACATTTCAGTCACACCCTTCTACCTCTATTGTTACCCTTGCAGATGGGTCAACATCTTGTACCCCTAGGTTAGGGACAATTCATTCGACTCCTCTAATAGCTTTGATCTATGTTCTGAGTTCACTACAATTCTCTTTTAATTTGATTTCCATGAATAAACTCACTCGTACACTTAATTGCGTGCATCTCCATTTCTTTTCTTGATCATTTAATGTTTGTTCGGGACGACAAAGTGGATTATTGGTCAGGGATGCGAGTCAGAAGGTCTACATCAACGAAGCAGTGTCGAGTGCATTCTTTGTTAAGGTTATTAAATTAGATACATTGTCGCCTAGGTCATCCTTCTTTCCTTTTGTTGAAGAAGTTATATCCTCAGTTTTCTACCCTATCTTCATTGAACTGTGAGTCATGTCAATATGCTAAGCTTCATCAAGTGCATTTGAGCCCTAGAGTCGATAAACAAGCTTCTGATCCTTTTGAGTTAGTTCATTCTGATGTTTAGGGTCCTTGTCCAGTTTTGTCTTTGACTGGGTTTAAATATTTCGTCACCTTTATGGATGATTTCTCGTGTCGCAGAACTTTATCTGCATTGAAAAAGTCGTTATAAGCTTTTCTCATTTAGTGTCTTTTGGTAGATTCAAACCTGATTTCGTATCCTTTATCTGAAGCGATTGAGAAGTGATAATCTTAGAAGAATATTCAATCAAAACCTTTTCGGTCGGCCATTATTCTGACATGGGATTTTCCATCAAGCCTCATTGTGTTTATCATCACTCGAATGGGGTAGAGTAAGTGAAGAATGAGCGTGCTTGCTTGAGATTGTTGGGATACTTTTGCTCCCAGTGAGTGTCCGTAAACATTTTTGGGCCGACCGCGATCCTACCTGACTTGTTTTTTAATAACAGGATGACTTCATTGGTTTATAATTGGACTACTCCTTACCACCAGTTGTTTCCAAATAATCCAGGATTTGTTACTGTGCATTGAGTGTCAGGATGCACATGCTTTGTTCGAAATGTTTATTATCTGATACAAACTTGATCAAAGGGTGCAAAGTGTATATTTGCGGGATATTCATAAGTATTCGAAAAGTATAAATTGGTATTGTCTCACTCTTCGATGTTACTTTGTGTCTACTAATGTTGCATTCTTTGAGGCTACCCCATTTTCCCTTTCGTTTACTATTATGAGTCAAGGGGAGGAAGAAGACTTGCTTGTTTATACTCTTGCCTCACCTATTGTCTCTCGGAATACATACATCTATAACAGGGTAAAACCTCTTATTGCTGATCACACACTTTCGAAGCCAACGACATTAGATCCAGTTCTCAGTGATGACCTTCCTATTGCTCTCCGTAAAGGTAAACGTCAGTGTACTCATCTAATTTCCTCCTTTTGCTCTTATGTCCACTTGCTATCACGTTCTTGTTATTTTATTGCATCCTTGGACTCTATTTCGTTGCTTAATAAGGTTTCTGAAGTCATCGCTCACCCCAGTTAGGCGTAGTGCTGTAGTGAGAGATGGATGTTTGTGACAATGCTGGAACTGGATTTCGTTTCTTTGCTTTGGGAAGAAAGCGGGTTGGTTGTAGTTGGGTGTTCCGCGGTGAGAGATTGTTTCGATGGATCCATTTAACAGGTTGAAATCGGCCTTGTTGTTAAGGATATGCGGACCTATGGTGTGGATTGTTCCAAACATTTTTTCCCCTTTGTTGCTAAGGTGACATGCATTCGGTTTTAATTTACTGTGCCACTTATAGTGGGATCTTCGCGACGATGTAAGAATGTCTTTCTTCATGGCGACCTTTAGGAGAAGGTGCATATGGAGCAACCTTCAAGGTTTGTAGACATATGGAATGCAAGGGTTTGTCGTCTTGAGGAATCTTTAAGGTTTGAAATAAGTCCATTATGTGTGGATTTAGTAAATTCAGCAATGAATTGAGGAAGTTGGCATCTGAAAAGTAAATTTAGTCTCCATCTTACAGGGAACTCTAATTCGGGTATCATTACATTTGGTAGTGTATGTGGATGATATTATTTATCAGTGGCTCTAAGAAGTTAAATTTGACCACTCCATCTTACGGGAACTGTTGGGTATCATTACGTTGGTAGTGTATGGATGATATTATCATTTGAGAGTGACTCCAAGGTATCATCTCTTAAGTCCTTTATTCGAGTGGAGTCCATCTGAAGGGCTTAGGTATCTTCATCCTTCTTGGGCATTGAAGTTATGCGAAGCAAACATGAAATATTCTTATCTCGAAAATATGTGTTTGATCTGTTGTATGCAGGAATGGAAAATTGGGGTTAAAGCCCATTTGAAGTTACTGCATGGTTAGGCGTACACCTGACTAGAGAAGGCGAAACATTTGAGGATCCTTAGAGATATAGAAGACTAGTTGGGAAGTTGAATTCTTTCTGATCGCTCAGCTAATATTGCCAAATAATAATATATAGATCAGTATGTTTTCTCAATAATTTGATCATTGCAGTTGTGACAGATTACATATCTTGAAGGAGCCCTGGAACGTGGTATTTTATACAATAATCATGGGCATATAGACTTAAGTGTTTCACTAATGCTAATTGGGCAAGATCTAAAGAGGACAAAAAGTCCACTACAGGTTGCTGTGTCTTTGTTGGAGAGAATCTAGTCTCATGGACGAGTAAGAAACAAAGTGTTGTCTCTCAATCTAGTGCAAAGTCTAAATATAAAGCGATGTACTTGTCAGTATGTGAGTTATACGACCGTCGACTCTTGATGAAGTGAATTAAGACACCAGTCAGTAAACTTTAGTGTGACAAGCCCAATTTTGCCCCTTCGTAGCCACTTCTAATTCGGTATTACATGAGCAGTAAGCGTAGAGATAGGCTAGATTTCGTTACATTGAAAATACAACTCGAGCAGTTTATGGGAATATGTGAGGCCGTAAAACGATTTGGGTAATATCTTGTGAGAACACAAATGGGGACAGGGGCTAATTATCAAGTATGAGTTGAGCATGATTAATCTCTATAATCCAACTTGAGGGAGAGTGTTATGACATATATCTACTTAACATGTAGAGTTGTAATCTATTAGGAATGTTAGATTGACTTTTGTATATATATATTGATAATTGATGTTAAGAAAACCTGAGGAGTGCACTGTGCTATTTTCTATGATAAAAAGAAGCATATATTTTTCTTTGACTAAAAAAACTAACTACTTAAAAAAGATACTTACGTAAACATGTATAATTATTAAAAGTAAAATACTAATTATAAAACTGTATTACAAAACATTATATAATATTTTTCAAAAACTGTTATTAAAATTATTTTTCATAACCATTTGAAAAAAATTAGTAATTGAAATAGGTTTTTTATAAGAATATGTTTAGAAAGCATTTAAAAAAATAATAGTAAAAGCAATCTTAAGATATAAACCCTCTATACGAACATGGAGTTTTTTAAGAGTTGAACAAAAGACTTTGTTCAAAAAAGTATTTTTTTAAAGTAATTTAAAAAATATTTATTGAAAATATTATCGGGTTTTATATAAAACAAAAACTCATTGAATTTTGACATATTTTTATATTTTAAAAATGTTTTAAGTCAGTCATTGAAAAAAATATTTAAAAAAAAAACATTGAGTAAATGGGCCAACCCAGTGAACTATGCTAATTTAGGTTGGGCCACACAACTCGAATTAGCGCATTTCTATTCAGACCTCAATTTTACAACCTAGTCCTCCAAAAATTCAAGCCAAAGTGAGCTAACATACTAGCCTCAGCCCATATTGTCAACTCTACTCTTTGCTTAGGAAGCTTCTTGGAGCAAAACATTAACTCTTGATCAATTAAAGAAGAGGGGTAGAGCTTTGGCTAACAAGTGCTTCCTTTGTGGAGAAGGGGAAGAAACAGTGAACCATTTGTCGATCCATTGTTCAAAGGCTAGAATCCCGTGGGAGTTACTTTTATCCATTTTTGGTGTTAGTTGGGTGTTTCCTCTCTCGGTGAAGGAGACTCTTCTTTCTTGGCATGGTTCTTTTGTGGGAAAGCATCGCAAGAAGGCTTGGATGACAGCCTCCGTTTTCATTTTTTGGACAATTTGGCAGGAAAGAAACATACTGTGGTTTTTGAGGATGTGAATATATCAATCAATAGGATGAAGTCTACTTTTCTTTGTAACCTTTGGTCTTGGGCCAACTTGTATAGTGTTGAGAGGCCTAGGTCTTTGGTAGATTTTTTTTACTTTGGTGGGTTGTAAATGAGTTCATTGGTTTTTGTTGAGGGCAGGTTGGTGTTCTCTTTTCCTTTCTTTCCCTTGGGGACCATCTTGTATATCTAATGCTTACTTTGGGTTCTCCCAAGGTTCTTTTTGGTTATTTAATATACTTTGCTTTTATCCATAAAAAAAAAAATTAATAGTCAGACAAAGGAAGGAATTTGCTATTACAAAGTGGAATTGCATCAAGCTAAACAACCTAAACTCTAATCAATCAATTCAATCAATCAACTCCAGGGGAGTGAATAAGGCTCTCATGATTAAAGTGGAATCTAAAAATCAAATATTTTAACATTTTTAACCATATTGTTAGAGCGTCTCGGCTGCATAATCTCGATTTTAATCTCAGGTGGCGTTTTACGTATTTGGAGATGATGGCTCCACTTTTTACTTCCAACTCCGACGAAAATCTCTAAATTCATGCTAAATCATTTATTGTCTTTAAATATTATAAAAAATTGGAGAATAGTAGCACATGATTCTTACCACTTTTATTATAAAATAAAAAATGGTAAATAGTATCTTACTATTCACATCTCCATATATGAAGATGCACTATTCACATCTCCATATTTGAAGATGCAAATGAAGAATTGTTAGAATGAGTTTTTTTGTGAAAATCTCCAAATATGGAGATGGAGATACAAGTTGGAGAAGGGTTGGAGTTGCTCTTAATAGTGGTCAAGTTTTTTTTTTCATATTATCTTAATATTTCAAAACAACTTTATAATTGAAAACCAGTCAGTGGGATTACCTGGGCCCACGTTTTTGAGCCCATTAATAAGAAAATAGAGATTTGGGCTAGACACTCTTGAATCCAAACCAACTTTGAAAACCTATAAATCCAAATGCAACTCCATGAACCCTACAGACTATCCAATTTCCCAACAAATAAAATCACTAGAAATTTCTAGAATTCATTAACTCCAGCAAACAAAAATAAAAATGTTCTTTTTTCTCTTCTTTTTTTTTTTTTTGTTCATATTGGGACTTAAACTTGGAAGTGGAACCTCCCATAAACCCATCCCATCCCTTTACCACTTGAGCAAGGCCTCAAGGGCTTTTAGCATATAACAAATATCACATGCTTGGAAGTCTTTCTAAGATCATTCCAATATCTACTAACAGATGAATGAAACATTTCTTAAAAAAACTCCAATTATTATGGCACCACAGTCATATATGATGTTAATAAACTTATACTAGGGACTTCAAACCAACTAATAGACATTTCATCTCTAATATATGATTAGAAGAAAAATTTAGCATGCACCAAATGTCCAATACACCTTGAGCAGCTTCTAACATATATATACTTTTTGTTACCCATTAGCTACAAACAGGAACAAGAACTTCATAGCAGTATCTGCAACAATTATATAACTATAACTATAGCCCATTTGTAGGAAATAACTACAGGAGATGAAAAGGAAGAGAACACTATTCACAGTCTTAAGATAATGTTGGAAGAGATGGGGGAGAGCACATGCAACGACGAGTAAGTAATGCATGCCTCTTATTTAAGACATATGCAAAGAAAAACTAATTATGGCCACTAGTGACTGCATAAATGTTCTAATGTAAGTTGGCTTCTTAAAGCAAGAAATTCCATCCAATTAGAGATTCTGAATTTACCCCCAAAAAAAACAAAAAACAAACAATGCACTACTCAGACAGTTCCAAGAAAGCAATATATGAGACAAAAGTTCACACTCCATAAAAGCATAGTATTTTAGAAAAAGGAGAAGTGTGAAAAGAAGAAAGGAATCAGATTCTCACATTGCCCACAAACACTGACCGTGAATCCGTTTCCTCCTTGCTTGCTTGAGTAGCAGCCGCACTAGCAGGATCTAAGTCATGCACACAAATCCAATGAGCAGTATTTATGGAAAATGGAGGGTACAATGAAACTTAATTCTAAAGATGAGTTGACACCATTTTTAGTATAGTTGAGATTTATAATAAGCAAATAACTTTGAATTGCTTAAAAGAAACAGAAAATGAGCAGCAGCAACAAATCTACGAGGTACCATTAACTGTAATATGCCTTTCCAAGACTACCATTTTTTTTTGCTCGATAAAAGCAAATTTATAGAAAGACAAAAGAAACCAAATGTGGGTCATGAACAAAGGAGCCAAAACAAAAACATCCAAAAAATACCACGAACACACTGCCCTACTCCCCATCCAAGAGTGAGGAAGTCTAGAACAGAATGTGCATTAGCATTACTATACATATTAGCCCATGTCCACAAATTGGATACAAAGTTAGCTTTAATCCTTTGGGCAGAGGGAACCTCATTCTCGAGCAATAAACTATTTAACTACAGCGTGGGAGATTAAGCAACCTGAAGGGGCTGCTAGCCAGAATTTTGCGTTTCTTGCTGTGACTCCTTGCCAAGCTAAAAGGGTGTGAAGGACCGATTGGGGGAAGAACCAACTCATTCCGACAAATGACAAAAAAAGATCCCACAACATTTTTGCGCTTTTGCAATGAATCAATAAGTGGTCTATGGTCTCCTCTTCCTCTTCGCACATAAAACATCTATTCACAAGAGTCAATCCGCGGCGTTTGAGTTGATCCAACGTGAGCACTTTACCCCAAGCAAAGGCTCCATTTTTTGGGGAACAACTAGATTCCACACCAAGCGGTATGGGAAATCCATGGCAAGGGAAGTATCAAAACCTTTATACACAGTCTTAGAGAACCCATACCATTTCCATTCTTCATGACGGTATCCTCTCAGGTAGAGATGAAAATTTTGATCATGAAGAGTTTGTAGGAATCTTATCATCTCTTTGAGCTCCCAGTCATTAAGTGGTCTTATGAAAGTTGGGGACCAACACCCAGCCCCCTCTCTACTTTCCCAAATATCATGACCTTGCATCTTTGTTGTAAAAGCCCAAAAGAAAGGGGAAACTATAACTCAAAGTCTCCTCATCGCACCAAACGTCGTTCTAGAAGTTGATCCACCTTAGTCCCAGTAGGCGCGATACGGATGAAGCAGGAGCCCTCTTTTCTAATTTCCTTCCATAAGCTAATCCCATAGCCACCTCTCAAGTCACGGGTATACCAGCCCATTCAGACTCCTTAAATTTACAGCGATAACCTTCTCCAAGCGCATTTCTATCATTGGCAATACTTATTCAGTTTGCAACGGAGCGCATTAAATATCTTAGAGAAGCTTTTAATCCCAATGCCTCCTTTACTCTTGTTTGAGCACATCGAGGCCCAGCTCACCAACGAGATTTTCTTGTCAAGGTCGCTCCCCCCCCTAAAGGAACTGCCTTTGAATCCTTTCCAATCTGGTACACACTTTCTAAGGCATTCGGAAAAGAGAAAGATAATAGATAGGAAGACTGGACAGGGTGCTGCGTATAAGCGTAGTTCGGCCTCCCTTAGAAATATACTGAGCCTTCCCGACCGACCTCTTCGGGAACCTCTCTTGATGCAGTCCCGAACACGAGAGCCTTATGCTTGGCTCCTAAGGTAGGCGAGGTATAGCGTGAGAGGAACCAATTTTATCATCTCTGAGGCCCGACTCAGGTCGTGTTAGTCAAGGTCGATTAGGATAATTTGGCTTTTGTTTTAAGTTAATTTTCAAACCCAGACAGCTTCGAACCACATCGAGAATCTAGCTCATAAGCTTTAAGCGAAGTGATTGTCAAGCCGCAAGAGGATCGTGTCATCGGCGTGAGAAGAAGGAGATAGGCAGTTCTCCTCCGGCGCAATCCTGCGCCAACCGGGTAATTTCCAACAGCGGCCTGGAGTTATCAGACAGCGAGGCTTCCATCCCGATAATAAAGAGGTAGGGAGAGAGGGGGTCACCCTGCCGCAAACCCCTAGAACTTGGGAAAAAACCAGCATGGGATCCATGTATGAGGACCGAGAAAGAAGCTGTGGAGATGCACCATTTATCATTTCGATACCGTACATTGAATCCATCCACCTTGCTGACCTGGTAGAATCCTAGCTAATACTATCATAGGCATACCATATCGACCACAGGACGATCCACGTACTTTCTTTCTCAGGGTTGAATCCACAATCTCGTTGGCAATCAGAAATGCGTCCAAAATTCCGCCCCTCTACAAAAGCATTTTGGGACTTAGAAATCACCTTGTCCATGACCCTCTTGATCCTATTGGCTAACACTTTGGACAAAATCTTATAAAGGCCTCACAAACTGTTAGCCTTAAATCCTTAAAATCTTATACAATACATTTCTTAGGGATCAAAACCCAAGGTAGCATTTAGATTCTTGACCATCCCTTACACTCCTGGAACTCCTTGAAAAGCCTAAAACCTCATTCGCTAGAAGTCGACTAAAAGCCCAGGCTAAGGGAAACCATCGAGTAGAGAGCCTTGTCGTTATTGAGACTAGAGATAGTTGTCCAGATTTCTTCCTCTAAGAAGACTTCCTCCAGCCTGGCCGCTTCCACAAACCCGATCCCATTGAAATCTAAATCAGGAAGGGGGGAACTCCAATGGGCCGGAGCCGAAAGTAGATTTTGGAAGGCATTTACAAGACCATCCTTGATATCCGCCTCCTTGTCTAACTTTCTACCGTTGATGCAAATGTTGTTTAAGCAATTCCTTCACCTATGGGCGTTAGCCATCCAGTGGAAGAAACCGGTGTTCCTATCCCCTTCCTTTAGCCATGTCTCTCTGGACTTCTGTCTCCAGGATATCTCTTCCAACAGAGCCTAGGTTTTGAAATCAGCTCTGGCTTTGGCACATTCCTCTACTTTCTCGAGAACCTATCCCCTTGCCTTCTCACAGTCATCCCAAAAAGATACCCTGCGTAAGACATCCTCCTTGTTAGTCTCGACTTTCCCAAAAACTTCTCTGTTCCAAGCCTTCAAAATACCTTTCAGAGCCTTTAATTTTGCAGAGAGGATGAAGCTAAAGGAGCTGTACCCTTTCAGGATCTCTTTGAATTATCGAATCTTAGCGCGTCGATTCGAACGGAAGGGGATGGCCCCGATCGACTCAATCACTATCTAACGGGATGGGAGTGATCGGAGGAGGCGGCACAGAAAGACATCTGCAGATCACCTTGTTCTGATGGCTCTCTGATGCGACGGTAACTAAAAATCTGTCTAAACAGGACATTGAACTACCATTGAATCCACCCCTCCAAGTATAAGGACCTCCCTAAAGAGGAAGATCTCTCAGCTCCAGATCATTCAGGATGTCAAAAAACCTTTTCATGGAGTTAGAGAGCCTGCCACCTCTAGATCTTTCATTGGAATAGAGAATCTCATTAAAGTTGCCGCCTACACACCAAGGATAGTCCCAAAGGCCTTTGATCGACCCAAGCTCTTCCCAGAAGGATTCTCTAAGTCTATTCTCAACCGGGCCATACACCCCGGATAAAGCCCATTGGAACCCATTTTCGACCATTCTAAACAAGCACGATACTAAGAAACTCCCAACCATAGAATCCACCAAGCTAATTCGACTATTATCCCATAGTAGAAGAATACCCCCCGCGAAACCCTCCGCATCCAGCGCTTTCCAGTTCAAATGACGGCCCACCCCCAGACTACGCACCATGACCGTATTCATCTCTTAGACCTTAGTTTCCTATAAACAAACCAGATTTGCCCTATAACTTCTAAGAAAGTTCTTGATCACTTTCCTTTTATCTGGGTCATTCACACCTCTAACATTCCAAGATATAATTTTAATCTTCATTTTAACTTTAACAGTAGGTTCCCCCTATCCCTTCCCCCTCCTTTGTTTGTCTTATTCCCATTATAATTGATAGTGCTCCTCGGTCTTCTAAATTCCCGCTCACTTTTTGTTACCATCGAATTATCCTTCTCCTTGCCAATTTTTTGTGAAGCTACTAAATTTCTCAGTAATTCCAAAATCTCCTTTTCAAACCCCTTAGTAGGGAATCCTAGGAATTCGCTGAATTTAGCCAAACAGCTGCTTTCCCAGTTCTCGTAATTTCAAGTCTCTGATGACTCATTTTGTGCCTCAACCTCTCTTTAGCCAACTTCATCGGGCACCTCCCCCCCGTTAGTTAACACTCCAAAGCACTCCCATCCCCACTCCTGTATCGACTCCACCGCCTCGAGTGGATTTCCCATATCCTTATCCGCTAGTATACCCCGAAACTGAAAACCCTGTTGCGGCGACCAAAAAAACAAAGAGAAAGGAATAGGGGGAGACTAAGCGTAGAGGTTGTCATCGTACATGTTTGTATAGTCGCGGCCATGTTTCTGAACTAGATCCTTACTGAGCTCATCTTCTTCCCTATTGTATATGGCTTTCTCTTTCGACTAGGCATATGTAGTCTTGAGATCAGTACACATTGGGGATCATGACATGACGATTTTGTCATGACCCCATTCATTATCCTGGGCCTTAGAACAATTAGAACTAGAAAATAAAACCGTGGAGGGGGCTGTGGTGGCGGGCTTTGGTCCCCAGATGGTCGGACTGAAACCCCTTGCGACCATGGACCGGTCCAGTAGCAGCAGAGAATGAAAAGTAGGGCAGGCCCTCGATCATGCCTTGGCGAAGCTTGACCGACCCGACCCAGAGACGCCCCATCCAGATGTTATCGCCTCAGAAGTGTTAGGAGATCGGTTGATCTTCCTCCCCATCTAGATTTTATCCCCTAGGTCGTTATTTTCACCAGGATCGTCTTGACCCAGTGAGGGTTATGGCCATCTTCTCCCCGGGTAAGGCCATCTTCTTCCAGCGACACCCAGGTCTGCGAGCAAGGTTTCTTTCTTGTATCCTTTCTAGAATTGAGCACGGTCCAAGAAGCGCGAAGCGCTTGCCTCTTGATCGCTGCAGCCATGTCCTTGAGGATGCTCTCTCCTCTCTGCTCGATTCCCGCTTTGTATTTTTATCCCCGCTACTTCCTGTCGTTTGTGTTGGGATCATCTCATGACAACCCCCTTCTTCAGCCGCAATCGCTTCACTCTCCTGAGGTGCGACACAATTGTGATTCGCCATGCCCTTCATTTTACCTGTAAACAACCCCTTACACTTTGCCCTTTGAGTATCTTGAGAATTCCACACTTTGGGCCTGACTGTTTGCTCCCTGAAGCTTATTGGGCTTTAGCCCTCAGGGGCACCTTGGGAAAGGACTGGGTTTTAGCCCACCACAGAGTGAGGCCCAGTATTATCTATATTTGTGTCCCGTAAATGGGCTTTTTTACGCTCCTCCTCTCTCACCCTAACCTTTCTATTGTGTTGAATTTCAAAACCGTTCTTAGCCCCTTCTTTGGAACTCGGACCCACGCCACGACCCCAGAGCCAGTAGGCCATACATGACCATGGGTTTAAGAGCGTATGACCCGATCTCTCAGGCTTGTCGAGAAGTGTCTGACTCTCCTGCTTGCTCCCACGCGTCAGAGCCCCGGCGTGTGTTCTTCCTAACGTCTTCCTCTTGGTTAAATGGGAGTTACAGGTATTGCTACTTCGAGGATATACCTCCGCTACTGTTGGTTGGATCTCCCACCATATTTGGAGTTCGTAACCACGGCTGCGAAGCAGTTTGCGTGAAGGCTTTAGGTGATTGTTCCTTTTGCAGCCCCATTTGGATCCTTTTTGAAGGTTGTTCTTCATCAAGCCTCCGCGAACTATCTCCCAGTACACCTGAGTTCTCCACGTCCCGCAGATCGGAAGACCTACCACTCTAATCCATGCTTGTAGCTCTTGGCCCTTCCTTCCCATGCAACCTGTTGACGGGGTCCACCATTCCAACTGCAACACTCCACCCCTAAAGATTCTGCTTCCATTCTCCATGACCCAGGTTACCTCTTCTGACGAGTCAAAACCCAGGAGAAATAGATTCTGGTTTAGAGGGTGAAAGGAGATGCGCCCCTTTAGCCTCCAAGCCCTATTGGCCATAGCTTCCACTTCTGTCACTAACAGGTCTCTTGTTGGTTGTGTCTTCCAGCTTCCCACAACTCCATGTTTCAACAACCCCAGATCCCCTTTTAGAATACACTCACTTATGTCCAACCAAATTGTGTCTTGCTTTAATCTTACAGGAACCGTTATTTCCGCATAAGATTTATCTGGAATTAGCCCTCCCTTGTGTTTTTCCACCTTGCCAAGGATAGAAGTTTGTACTGGTTTTCTTTTTTCTCCTTTGTCCTTCTTATATCCCATAGCTTTTAGGGCTTCTTCTAACAACGTCCACCCATTTATCAGGCCATTTCCTTCAGGAAAAGACAAACGATGCCTTTTTCCGTCTAGATCTGCGACCGAACAGAGAATAAAGCACCCATTAACATTTTTCCTTAGCTCCAAACTGTACCTTCTTCCATTCTCCCTCCATTTCAAACCTTCACCCTTCTTGTCTACCCCCGTTCTCAAAGATTCAAGGCTCTTGAGTAAGATTCTTCCCCCTTCTTCCCCAAAGCGAATCCAAGAGCTCCGTCCCCTTCGCCTTTCTGTTATGATCACCTAAACCTTTCTGCCTACCCCCACCACTAAATCTTCCAGAAAGACTGAGATAGATAATGGCCTGCTCTCTCCGCCCGAGGCAGAGTCATGCATTCTTTAGTGGAAGAGATAGCTATGTGTATACATAAGATAACAAGAGATAATCTAAAACACTTTCTTCAGCATCAATACAAAATCAATTATTCAACAAAAACAAAGAGAGCCAGAATTATTATCAAACAGGCGCCCCGAGAGAATGCAAAAGAGACATGATCAAACATAAGTAGCATTTAAACTCAATCCAAAACTTTAAAGCCCCGTTGGTTGTTCATTGTTCAGAAATATCAAGGGAATTTAAAAAGAAAAAACCAACTTTTTTTTCTGGCTGTGTTTTGGATGGGAATGTTAAGAGCGCCTAGCAGGTAACAAGATCGACTAGTGCATCCCGGGTATTCTGCGAATCGCAAAAGGCTTAAAAAATAAAAGCTAAAAGCGCCTAAACAACCTGTCGATTAGTCAATTGCTCAAATGAAATCCATAAGGAAGAGGTCAAACCCCCGGGGAGCATAGTCCAATCAAACAAACGAAGGATTCAAAACTTAACTTTTTCATCTTTATCTCAAATTGCCGCAGAAACCAAACAAAGAACACCAGAACCCAAGCCCTAAGGAGATTCAAAGAAACAAGAGGAAGAAACAAAAAAAGGGACCTTGAACAGCGCCCATTTCCTTCTCCACTTTAGCTTGCATCTCACGAAGAGCCGCAGCCTCCTCCTCCATCTCCTTCAGCCTTTTCTTCATCTCATCCAGCTCCTGATCAAACAGATAGACAAAATCGAAGCGATTAGGTCATTTTCAAGCCATTAGGGTTTTGTTCTTCCTGTCAATATTGAAAGAAATATGGAAGGGCGAGAGAAAATACCTTAACAGCGTCGTCGTCGTTGGTGGCCATGTCGACGTCGACGTCGGCGTTGTGAGCGTCTATGTCTCCTTCCATTTCGCCTTCGTCGGGGATCTCCCCCCCGTACACCTCGTGCTCTTCTTCCATCTCACCCTTTTCTATATCTACAGATTGTGGCTACTTCAGGTTTGTACATATAGGAGTGAGAATTGATAATGTCAAGGCTGGAGAGATAGGGGCCCAGGACGGAATACTCACGTAAGAACCTAAGAAGAACGACGACGTTTTGAAATCGAAGAGGAAAAACGTCGCCGTTTCATCTGGTTACCTGCTACAAATTTTAAATTTTAAAATAGGATATGAGAAAATTACCGACTATGGAAGGAAATTGTGGGTTGGATACTAATCATCTTTTCTGAAGATCACTTATTTTTAAAATTTTTATTATATAATCAGACTACAAAATAAATTGGGAAAAGGAAATAAATATAAACAATCTTTAAAAATAGGTCAAATAAAAATTAATACAATTTGTAAAAAAATTTATTATAAAATTAAGAGTCTGCTTGGCAAAATTTGTATAATTTATTTTTTAATTTCCAATGACTAATAAAAAACTTTGAGAAAATAAGTATATGTTTAAGATTCGTATTTTAAGTATTTTGATAATAATTTTTAAAAATACGAGAAAAATATTGTTTAATTTTTAAACGATTATTATTTTGAGTGTATATTTTTGTGTTGTTTGTATTTTTTCGTGAATCACCATGGCATTTGATCCGGCGTCATTCGAGAAGGCACAGACGGATCAAAACCAGAGAGGCGGGTATTACCGCGTGAGCGTGGATCACGGGCCAGCGACCCGAGGGAGTCGACTTGTGGAATTTTATCCAGATCCGCAGTGAGCCTCGGGTTTATTGTCCGGACACGTCGGCACTACGGCATTTGCCGCGTTCTCTTCTAGGAGTCTTATTTAAGAAGATGGTCGTACGATAATTTCGGCCCGATCTCACCGCGGAAGTAGTTAACATCTCATATGACGCGTGCACGTCTTAGTGCGTAGGATGATCGAAGCGATCATTGAAATGGAAGATTTAAGCGGCTTGGTATCGGAGAAGCGGGTTGATGCCCCGAGAATAAAGCGTCATCCTCAGCACCCATTTCGAGGATCCCGTCGCTACTTTATACAACAGTGGATCATCTTCTTCGTTCGTAAATAAGGAAGGAATAGTAGCAAGGTAGGTGAAAATCCTGACTGGCCCGGCAGAATTTGAGTGACTACCACATCATCACATGTAACCCAAGCATCGGAAGTAGGCCGACACACCACCTTAGAATTACCTTGTTTGTTTGGGTCCTTTAACATGAGGGTTGATGCCTCGACGTCAGGAAACTGAGGAATGCGGAGAACGGTGGGCGCGCCATGAAAATACAGCCAGCCCGGGGGCGTGCGGGACAAGTCGTATCGAGCGATCCTGCGCCCCAGGGGCCGATGGTTCTGCTCACTGCGTCAGTTCGTCGGATCTATCGCTAATAATGACGACAACTAACCGTCGATCCGTTGAAGGCCAGTTTCGCCGGCCCGGCGTCGGGATATGAAGCAGCAAGACAAGGCGGACGGATGGTTGAGATTGTAGAGCCGTATTGACCAAATACGTAACGAAACGCTTGCGATCGACTGCGGGGCTCGTTTGGAAAGAGCGATGCGGGGGTGAAAAGCATGGGGAGCAACCATGCTAGTCTGCAAAATAGAATAAAGCCCAGGGGCGTCTGGCAGGGGCGGCGGTGATGCGGCGGTGGACGGCGAGGTTATCCTCTGGCCAGCTCTCGATACTATTATGTCGCTCTGCAAGAACAACGTGGAGGCTGAATCGAAAGAAATAGGCCCAGTTCGTGGATTGCTGTCCCGTGGCATGCATCCGTTGAGTCTGAACGGTCGGAGGCGGGCCCCGAAAAATGTGCCGGGTGTGGCATAGGGCGTATTTTTGGGTACTACAGTTCATGTATCCTCATATTTTGAGGCTATACCCGCCTCGTATGCTGCATCCACTGTTTGTCGGGGACTTGAAGACTTTTATCTTATCCTCCCACAGTTGGGCGGCGCATCTTGAGCTCGGGCTGCAGCGTGGCTTTGTCATCACCGAATCTTTTGCCGTATGATGGCTCACCGATATGTATGACCACATCTTGCACTTGATCGGTGATGATGCTGCTTCCCGTGCCGGGAGGCGATCGCTGCTATGCAAAGTGTTCCGGCCCGGCAAAAGGGATAAAGCTGGCTTGGTTCCCTGAAACTCCCGCGGAATCTGTCAGACTATTAAGCGGGTTGTGGTTTGCATTGTTTCCCAATACCTATGCTCGGTGAGAATGGAAACACATCAGTTCTGCTGGAACCATCTTGGCGGGAGGCGAGTCGTCAGTGATTTCACTAAGATTTGGAGGCGTCGACATATTGATTGTACGGTATGGATGGGTCCTCTCCGAAATTTCGAAGGCACGGTAGGCCACCCACAATTCTTCCGCTCACCCCGTCTTTAAGATACCGCCTACGACAATGGAAGAATTATGCGAGCTAGTGGGATAAATATTGACACTAAGAGGGACAACATCTGTCAGGCGGCCTCCCGAACCATGATGATCGGACCCCAGTAGCAAGCGGGCGCAGGTCGGCTGAGCAAGGGGAGCTGAGTAGGCAGCGCTCCGCCGGACCATTACCCGATCCGCGGGGGTGAGTGCTTCGCTTTTAAAATGGAAGGGAAAAAATGTGGATTGGATTTAGATTTTTAGTCGGTCATAGGAGGGCAGTTTTTCTTTGGAGTGCGCCGCACCCCACTTTGTTGTTATTTTATAAAGGGAAAGCCCGGTAATAATAAAACTACTAATGACTCCCGGTATGGAAAAAGCGGTGCAGCTAGATTTAAGGTTCGAGGTGGATACTGTCGGAAGGTGCACCTCATGTGTAAGGGTAGCACCCCTCTGAAGCAGGAACTGAGTGCCTGTAGTGGTGGGTCATGTAGGGCATATGGGTGCATCAGACCAGTCTCTAGAGGCTAAACATACAACTTAGATCGGACAGCCCTAGTGGTATCTAGCATGCTTAAAACACTCATAAACCAAAAGGGCAAATGGCGCGTGCACAGCGGTCTGACCCACGTATTCACGTAAGGTTGGCAACCAGGCATAGCGGCATACCATGACGCGAACACAAAGCATGCATGTGATTGTTGCCTAACATTTAAAGCACGTACGGTCCTGCTTGACGCTACGTAAGAGGGTCGATCAAGCTGTGCATCACAAATATCGAGGAATCCAGGCACCGTATGCGCATGGACCTGTGAAGCCACCAGCATTTCAGCATGTGCAGGGTGCGGTCCACAGCCATGTATAGCGAGGAATAGATAGGGCAAATAATACATCATACATCATGCATTTAAAACCAAATATTGGATCTATGCCAAAGAAGAGCGGTGAAGGTAAGTGGTTTGCTTACTTTAGCACATTCCCTTTAAATCCCACAAACTAAACCATACATACCAATCCCACATTGCCCACTACCTCACTTTGTTTCAAACCAAGCGAACTCAGACCTAAAAGGCGTCTACGAGGTTTCTGGGGTATTACTAAGAACACGTCGTGATAGATTCGGGATTGAAACATGCTAAAATATAGAGCACCCATGAAATTTGTCTTACCTGACCGGTTGAATCGGTTTTCAATCCAAACGATTGAAAAATTACGAAACTTTTTCAAAACATCCTTCACAGACTCAGGAATCTAATAAAATAGACAGTGCAATTCCGACTCTAGAATGACAAAAACTAATACAAACAAACAAAGTACCTAAGCTGGCAGATTCAGGAAGAAACCTAACCCAATGGAACGGCTGGTTGGTTTTAAAATAGTCCAGACGGATGAAAAGATTTCAAAAAATTTCCAGAACCATCTTTACAAAGTCAGGAATCTAGCACAAAAAGCGGTGATTAATTGCACCGGCTCGGATGAGTGAGAACCCGACAAAAGAACCAACCGAACTGCAGCTAGTTTCACCGCAGACCTAACCTAATGAACCGATTGATCTGGTTTCCCAGCCAGTCCATCTCGTGAGAGAGGTTCTAGAATTTTCCAGAACCTTCCTAAAAGAGTCAGGAATCTAACAAAACAAGCGGTGATGGAATTCTCATCTCAGATGAGTGAGAACCAACCAAAAACCAACCAAACTACCCAAACTGCGTTCCATAAGCCTAACCTAATGAACAGAAACTAATCTGGTTTCCCAACCAGTCCATATCATTGAGAGAGAGGCTCTAAAATTTGTCTAAACTTAAAATAGTCAGGAATCTAACAAGATAAACGTTGATTGATTCTCAGCTCGGATGAGTGAGGTAAGCCAAAACAAACCAAACTCCCAAACTGCCATTCCTGCAAGCCTAACCTAATGAACAAACTAATCTAGTTTCCCAGCAGTCCATACCATTGAGAGAGGCTCTCAAAATTTTTGAAACTTCTAAAAGAGTCAGGAATCTAAAAACAAGCAGTGATCGATTCTCAGCTCGGATGAGTGAGAACCAACCAAAATAAACCAAACTTCTACCCAAACTGCCATTCACAAAACCTAACCTAATGAACCGACTAATCTGGTTTCCCAACCAGTCCATACCATTGAGAGAGGCTCTCAAAATTTGTCAAAAACTTTCTAAAAGAGTCAGGAATCTAACAAAATAAACGGTGATCGATTCTCAGCTCGGATGAGTGAGAACCAACCAAAATAAGCCAAACTACCCAAACTGCCCAGCAGAAACTGTTGAACCGGCTTTCACGTATGAGCGTGAAAACCGGCTCAAATGGTTGAGGAGAAACCTCAAATTTGATCAGAATGTCTATTAAAGAATAGAGTGGAGCCAGGGTATATTTCTTACCTCTTCCACAAAGCGCAGAAAAGAAACCAAGCTAAGCATCCAAGCCGAATCGTAAGCGTGCGGCAAGGCCGGAAAAATGTCCCTCAAAGGTCCCTTCCACTTTGATCTTTCTCCCCTTTTATACTGATTTCCACCTCAGCATCTGAACCTACCTGGTGTTTTCCACTTTCAAGCTTTGGAAAGGGCCCCAATCAGTCTCGGAAACAGCTTCCCCATTAACTCCTCTCCTTATTTTCCATGGTGAATCTCTTAAGATTTCGACTTGCTTCTAAATATCACATGGATTCATGGTGGAGCTGCATGCTCAATAATCAGGCCCAAAATGGACCCACAATACTGCCCACATGGTCGAGCTTGAGCTTATGGGCCCAACCCATATCACGATTTGGGCTCGAAATCACAAAAGAAACGATGCTCCACACCAAGTTGCTTGGAGCTAACCGGTTGAACCATTGTAACCAGTCCATCCGGTTGAGAAAATTATGAAATTTTGATATAATGTTTCCCTGAAGAATAAGGAGACCAACAAAAAAAAGCGATTGCCATTCCAAGTCGGATGAGGAGATATGGTCGAAGCAAAAGGAAGTGCTCACCAAAATCACCTAAAAAAGCAGTGTTGTATACGTATTTATACGATAGACAGTCAAACGATTAGTCAAGCGGTTGAAGCAAAGAATTATGAAATTTTAACAAAAACCTCCTAGCAGCAGAAATAAAGGAATCCAACAAAACAAACAGTGAATAATTACGAGTTCGGATAAAGGGAGATATGATCAAAACAAGCTCAGTCTTTCTGGGTGACATACTCTAATAAACTTTGATTGAGCTAAAACCTCGAGGGGGCACCACTTGCTTCTATATACGATGCGATAACTTAAAATAGCCATGATGACACTCTAAAGTGAACTACATACGCACTCAGCGGACCACATACAAGCCCACTAGAGGCTAAGAGCAGGTAAACTAAGGGCCTAATGGTGTTATATGAGAAACGATGGGTGAGTGTGACGCCCATTAGGATAAATGCGAAGTGTTGAGGCAGAATTGAGGGTCTAAATATGCCCCTCTTCAGTAGAGTGAATGAGCAGTGAATCGTGGAGTGAAGTCACGACGTCTGAAAGTGAAATGAATTCTAGTGAAGAACCAAGAGGACGACAATTTGTCCTTACTTAGTAAGACTAGCAGACGAGTCACTCCGATTGAAGGACTTAAAGAAAACTAGGCACAATGCTGTGAAGATGAGTGATCGGGCCTGATACGGAAAAGATAATGAAATCCGGGGCGATCTTAGGAGAAAGGTAGGATCCGGGATAGTACCGGAAGGTAAAATCCGGGTGAGTACCGAAAAAGGTAGGATCCGAGCGAGTACTGGAAATGGGGGATCCGGGCGAGTACTGGAAATGTGGGATCTGGGCGAGTACCAGAAATGTGGGATCCGGGCGAGTGCGAATGTGGGATCAGAGGGCGAGTGCAGGAAGGTAACATCAGGGTGAGTGCAGAAAAGGTAGGATGCGGGCGAGTCTTTGGAAATGTGGGATGCGGGCGAGTACCGAGGAAGTGTGGGATGCAGGTACCGGAAGGTGGCATCAGGGTGAGTGGGAAGGTGGGATCCGGGCGAGTGCGGAGTGTGGGATCTGGGCGGGTGCAGTGTGGGATGCGGGGCGAGTACGGGGAGATGTGGGATCAGGGCGAGTCTTAGGAAGGTAACATCAGGGTGAGTCAGGAAGGTAGGATCCGGGCGGAGTCTTTGGAAATGTGGGATACGGGCGAGTGTCGAGTGTGGGATGCGGGCGAGTACCGTAAATGTGGGATCGGGCGAGTGGGAAGGTAACATCCGGGTGAGTCTGGAGGAAAGGTAGGATCCGGCGAGTCTTGAAATGTGGGATGAGCCAGTGAAATGTGGGATGCGGGGCGAGTACCAAAATGTGGGATCGAGGCGATCTGGAAGGAGTGGCTTATCCAAGGGTGAGTGCGGGGAAGGTAGGATCAGAGCAGAGTATCGGAGAGGTAAAATCGGGTGAGTGCCGAGAAATGTGGGATACGGGCGTGCAGTAGTGGGATCAGGGCGGGAGTCTGGGAAGGGCAACGTTCGGGTGAGTCTTGGGAAAGGAGTAGGATCTGTGATCTTGGAAATGTGGGATGCAGGCGAGTACCCGATGTGGGATCACGGGCGAGTGCAAATGTGGAATCGGGCGGTACACGGAGTAACATCAGGGTGATCTTAGGAAGAGTGGGGATCCGGGCGATCTTGGAAATGTGGGATGGGCGAGTGCCGAGAAATGTGGGATGGGCGTGCACGGGGAAGTGTGGGGGATCAGGGCGAATCTTAGGAGGGTAACATCCAGGGTGAGTCTGGGAGGGAAAGGTGGGATCCAGGAGCAAGTATCGGGAGAGGTGAAAATCAGGGTGAGTCTGCAGAAAAGGGATCAGGAGTCTGGGGAAATGGGGAATCTGGGTGGTCTGGAAGGTCAAAATCAAGTTGATCTGGGAAATGGGAATCTGGCGGGTGGTGCAGGAAATGGAATCAGGGTGAGATGCAGGAAATGGGAATGGGGTGAGATCTGGGAAGAGGTAAAATGGGGTGAGTGCCAGGAGAAAGGTAGGATGGGAGAATCAGGAAATGGGAATCAGGGGTGAGAGTCACCAGGAAAGGTAAAATCGGGGTGAGTCTGGGAAATGGGGAATCGTGAGTGCCGAAATGGGAATGGGGTGAAGATGGGAAAGGTAAAATCGGGGGTGAGTCTGGGAAATGGGGAATCTAGGTAGTGCAGTAGGAGATAAATTTAGTCTTTGGAAAGGTAAAATCGGGTGATCACAGAATGGGAATCTGGGTGGTACGAGAAATGGGGTCGGGTGAGTGTCTGGGAATGGGAATCCGGGTAGTCTGGGAAGGTAGAATCCCAGTTGTGAGTCTGGAGCTAGTGGATCCGGTGAGTCTTGGAAATGTGGGATGCAGGCGTGCCGAATGTGGGATCTGGGCGAGTACGAGAAATGTGGGATCAGGTGATCTTAGGAAGGTAACATCAGGGTGAGTCTGCAGGAGAAAGGTGAGATCAGAGCAAGTATCGGAAGGTAAAATCCGGGTGAGTCTTGGGAAGAGGTGTGATCAGGAGCAAGTATGTCGGAGAAGGTAAATCTGGGTGAGTCACAGAAATGGGAATCCGGGTGAAGATCTGGGAAGGTGAAATTAGAGTCTGAAATGGGAATCCCAGTTGGTGCGAGTGTTGAGAATCAGTTGAATGGGAAGGAGTGGAAATCAGGATTGAGTCAGAATGGGGAATCTGGGTTATCTTGGGAATGGAATCCGGTGAGTCTGGGAAGTGGAATCAGTTGAGTCTGGGAGGAATTAAAATCCGAGTTAGTCTTGGGAGGTGGGATCAGGAGTCAGAATGGGAAGGAGTAAAAATCAGGGTGAGTCTGGGAATGGGGAATGCGGGTGGGTACGAGGCTAGGAATCCGGGTGAGTGCGGAAAGTGGAATCAGAGTTGAGGTACCGAAGTGATGGGAATCTGGGTGGAGTCTGGGAGAAATGGGGATCAGTTGAGTGGGAAGGTAAAATCAGTTGAGTCTGGGGAGTGGGGGAATCTGAATTAGTCTGAAATGGAATCAGGGTGAGTCTGGGAATGGAATCAGTTGAATTGCCAGGAAGGTGGGAATCAGTTAGTCTTTGGAAAGGTGGGATCAGGAGTCTGGGAATGGGGATCAGTTAGTCTGATGGAGTCGGGATGGAGTCCCAGAATAGAATCAGGGTGAGATCTTGGAAGAGGTGGGATCAGGAGAGTCACAGGAATGGGGGAATCAGTTGAGTCTGGGATGGGGGAATCCGGGTGAGTGGGAAGGTGGGAATGGGTTGGTCTCTGGGAATGGAATACAGGTGGTGGAAAAGGGAGTCCAGGGCGATAGGAAGGTAGATCCGGAGTCTTTGGAAGGTGGGATCCGACGGAGTGTCGGATAAGGTAAAATGCGGGTGAGTCTGGGAAAAATAGAAATGCAGGTGAGTACCGAAGAGCCGGGATGAATCTTTGGGAGGATCGGGAGAAGGGTTAGAATAGAGCCAGTCTTGGGAGAACCACCCAGTTAAAGGGATGGGGATGCCAAAACTAAGGCTACAAACGAACTAAGGCGAATGAGGATGACCTAAAAAGCAAACCTAGAGCATAATGGGGAAACTTAGGATGCTTAGATTGAGATGCGACCTTGATGACGGTATGCCCAGTGTGGCGTCGAAAGTGCCACAAATGATAGCGAAACCAGAACTTAACATACTTGAGACGGAAATAAAAGGGTATGCCCTGTAGAGACAAATCTGAAATGTGGCCAGGGTGAAAGGGTTATGCACTCGATGCAGGGTATGGCCTTAAATGTAATCTCATAACTACACATGCGGTCAAAGTGGCAGAAAACATTACAATCCACTAATTCATTGAAAAATCATCCATTTCATTCCATAAAACTGATATAGATGTGCCAAGTGTTCACATCGATATGCAAGTGCCTTGATGAAAAAACTGCGAAATAAATTTACGAAGAACGATCGTGCGAAACAGTGAACAGAAAACATATGGGGTGTGCGCGATGCACCTATTGAGTTGACGAATATGAGTGAATCTTACCCTAGGCCCTTAGAAACACTGTGTTGTACGAAGAAACCCGTGTGCATGTAGAGCATACTCAAACTTTGATGCCAAAACATCTCTAGGTGAAATGGGTTGCCAGTGTACATGGGTAAGAGTAAGAAGCGACCGAAAGATGGAGATATGCCCGGTGTAGATATTATTCAAAGCATTAATAGCAGGTACATCCATAGTCCCGACTCTCTGTATCATCTATATCTGATCATGGACCTGAAACCCAAACAAACCCAAATGGAGAAGCAATATGTGACCCTCGATACTTCCCGAAACGAGACTGTCGACATCACATGCTGATGGTAGATAGAACACATCCGTATAAAGTAGCGGAAAGCGAAACCACAAGATCTCATGGTCTCGGGTGGTCTTACGACGGACCGTAATGTAGGCCGAGGGGGTGAAGGTGAATGACATGATGGGAGCAAAGGCCCAGTACCCAGTAATCTTGCCAAGCCGCATGCCGCGCGATGTCGAGGAGTATCGAGAAGGGATCGTGTGGCGAGGTGACTCATTGACATCAGATAGCCAGTGAAGTGCACCAAAGGACACGTCGCTTAAGAGTGAGACGATGATCAATAAGAGTAGAAAGAAGGTAAAAAGTGATAAAAATGATGAATGGATAAAGAAAAAAGGAAGAAACAATTTGGGATACAAGTGTGGCGGCTATTGTGACAACGATGAACAGCTCGTCCCAGGCGTGAGTCGAAGCCAGTGCTATAAGATGGGAGTGGTGATGCGGGTAATGAGTCAGGGGACCTGGTGGCCAAACAACCCAATTCTCATACCCAGTATTATTTACCCAAATCATGGAGAAAAGATGCCGCAGTATGGCACTCTGCACTCGACCCTCGGAGGAATAATAAATCTCTCGGAGCCTAGGCTAATTGCGAATGTGATAAACACACTTTTTTTTTTTTTTTTTTGTTTTGTTTTGTTTTGTTTTGTTTTTTTTTTTTTTGTTTTGTTTTTTTTTTTTTTTGTTTTAGTCAAACCTTCAAAGTGAGATTGAATGCCATGCTAACTGTGATCAGCTGAAAGAGACCTCGACCTCTAAGCCCCGAATGGTCCCTCGACTGAAATCTGGGATCCAAAACCTGGCGGAATGAAGGGTGTAATGACATTTGGTAGCTGCGGGATGAAAACATGTCATCATCATACAAAAGGAGATAAAGTGAAACAAATAGAGATGATAGAAGCTAGACTCCAAAGATAGATGGTATGAAGATCTGAAATGGAGAAGAAAGAAGCAACCCCATTGATAGAAAGAACAAACAAAGAATGTCTGAAATGCTCGTAATGCTCAGCGTATCCGAATAATAAATGAAAAGCGCACGGGGTAGACCCGGAGTCAGAAAAATTATCTGAAGGCTGAATGAAAGAATAGGCCATAATAAGCCGCGTGAGGCTGAAAGGGCTGTAATAGGATATATCAATGTATGGGTGTTGTAATAGGGAATATGGCTGCTTTCGAGTGATGGCCACCCGTCTCAACCATGATCTCAAGCGTAAAACCTCTTGGTGATCCATTGGTAGCTCGTGAGACTGATTTTCGTCCCCAGTCTGTCAACCAAAAATTTTGCTCCCTCTTAGTCGAGATCTTGGATGACATAAGGCGCTCGATTTGATCTAAACTTGCACTCTAGGGTCGTTGATCCAATCCCGGGAGGACAGAACTAGGTCGCCTTTTTTGAAACTTCCTAGACGACCCTTTTTCATGCACAAAGTCATTTCCTCGATAGCTGAACATGATCTGCTGCCCTCAATCTCCTCTCATCCAAAAGGTTGAGCTGATCATAATGGGACTGAACCCACTCAGTCTCAGATATCTGATGTTCTAATGCTACTCTTAAGGATCCTATTTCAATTTCAACGACGGCCTTGCCTCCGTACCATATACGAAGAATAAAGGTGTAGACCCCGGTAGAGTACGAAAGATTAATACGATAACAAGCCCGCAATCACGAAGGGCTTCTACGATGATACTAGAAGTCTGACCATCTTTCTGAAATCCTCTTGATATTCTTGTTGGCACCTCATTGCCCCATTAGTAAGTAGCTTTATGTCTGGATGATCGATGATCTTGAATACCATACTCTTGAACCAATGTATCCCGCCGCCTGCGAAATGCGCTCCTGTCTGAGATCGACTCATGGGGACGTGTCGGTAGATAATGCGATCCTGATGAGATTTAGCCACTCATTATGATCAGCATAAAAAGTAGCTTCCACCAAAGCTTAGTGAAATAATCAATAGCCACCGGGATGTTACTCCATGTCCACTAGAAGACTTGGTGAGATCTTCGATAATATCAATGCCCATGCGAGAAAGCGGCGAGGGGATGTAAGTGCGTACAGCTCGGAAGGTGGCACGATGTGCTCCAGTCTCGTGCATTTGACACTCGAGACATCTCTGTACTAACTGGCAACAATCTGTCTCCATAGTCAACCAAAGTATAACTTGATCTCATGATCTTACGCTAGCATGGCCTCCATGTGTGCGACCACAGACTCGACATGAACCTCTCATTTACTCGGTTGCGGGCGCGGTCGGTTATAATAATAGCAGGCCATCGGGTGATCTCTATAAAGGGGCATCCCCTTGAATAACAAATCTGCTGGCGAATGTCTCGATGCTCTCTTATCCTTGGGTGTAACATTCGAATTAAACGCCACATGACGGCCCGATAAATATCATGATACCATGGTAGCTCATCACGATTCTCAATATCTCGATCAAGCGGCGGTAGCGGGTGCGAACTGGTCTCGATCATCAATGGTCGCACCAGTCACTCCGCGAATCCTCGACCACGAAGCTAAGGTGGCTAATGCATCGACAAAGCCCGATTCTCGCGCGGCGGGATGTATATATCTTAACTCATCGGAATCTAGCGACCCGGTATGTACAGTAAACATGGTAGGGCTGACTTCTCATCTCGAGTCCCTCCCGGATACCTTGAGTGCAGCGTATAACTAAATTGGAATCCCCATGGATCTCCAGTCTAATGCGAATCGTATGATCTGGGCCCATAATGCAAACCTCATCCTCAACTATATTGTTGTCAGCAGGTGATGATCGGAAAATACTAATTAAGTGATGCGGGAATGTGATCACCACGTGGTGATATCGATAAGATACGATGCACCACACGGGGTGATTGGAAGGTACCATGAAGTCTGATTGCCATCTATAATGCTGGTCATTGAAACAAATTGCTCATCAGGGGAAAGTATGGATCCGTCGATCTATCATCGGATCTTTGGAAGAAGCGAATGATGTGTGATGCTTCCCACTTTCACAGAGATTTTGTGTCACGTAATTGAATATCGAACTACGTCGATAGAACTGACCGTCTAGCGGGCCTACCGGTCGGAGGCGGTCGGTCGAGACAAATGTCTCGATGGATCCCGATCATTGAGACCAAAAGTGTGGAATGCTCTTTGTCTGCCTACAGTCTGGCATTTGAGCGGCGCCAAACGAGGCGCGATCATAAGAGTGTTGCACTCGTATTCGGCATCCTCTTGCTTAGATAATAAATGGCTCGCTCCTTTCTGGATCATCGAGCTGAGCTAACATGCATCAGCTATATCGTGACAAATGAGAAGCGGGCCTTAGATGTGGGGAGGCACTAAAGCTGAGGAGAAAGTAAGCCTCCTTAATCTTCTCAAAGCAGTGGCAATCATCATTCCAGGCTAGGTTGGTTCTTCCCTCGAGAAGACGAAAGATAGGCTCGCGTATGCGGTAGTCCCCAGCAATGAAGCTTAGAGGCGATGTATTGTGATGCCGCCTAAAAGCCTCTGATCTCTTTCGGTCTTCGATTTGGCATGTGGGTATGGCCTTGGTCTTTTGGATCAACCTCTATCTGCGCTCACTAACAATGTAACTTGACTAGCATTTTCGGAAGTTACCCCCGAAGGTGCACTTCTTGGGATTGATCTGTCCCAGATTGTCGATCCTCTCCCGAAGAATCTCTGTAAAAATTTGTTAAGAAGTGATACGCCTACCTTGGGGTTCACTATCATGTCATCCACGTATACCTCGACATCTTTATACATCATATCATGGAATAGAAGTAGTAGCGGCTCTCACGATGAAGTGGCCTGCATTTGTGAGTAGATAACACGTGTGATAAGTACCGATTCGGTGATGAAAGAAGTCTTCTCCATCATACGGAGCCATCAAAATCTGATTATAACTTGAAAACCCGTCCATGAAGGACAACATAGGGTGCCTGCGATCTTATCAACTAACATATCGATGTGGGAGGAAAATCATCATAGAAATTTGCCTTATTCAAATCTCGAAAGTGACACAAACTCAACCTTGCCATCCTTTTTGAGCAGGGGAACGACATTGCTTGACCACTGAGGTCCTCGACAGCTGATAAGAAGCCAACACGAAGTTTATACGAATTTCTTCTTTAACCTGCCGGACCATCGAGGGTGTGGCCTCCTCAATTTACCTTAGTGACAGCATGTGGCAAAAATAGGTGAGGTGATGCTGGCCCATAGTGGGGGTGAGGCACGGCATGTCCTCGTACGACCGTGCCGAGCACATCCAGTATGACGAAGCCGGGTCCGATCGATTTACTCTTCTCATGGGAGATAGGGAAGAGCCAATCCTAATCTCTACAGGTTGATGGTACACCAAAATCTATCGACTTTACAGTAACTATCCAGAAAGCAGTGTAACTCTGTCCTCTGTATCGCCAATTGGTCACATTACAAATATCTGTAGGATAATCTTGGCGTCTCATATATTAACATCGACCTTTGGAGACGACAAATCAAGCGAAATACTATGCATCTAATGATACTGCGAAATACTCAATATATCATTCTTACCTCCCGAAATGATCAATGGTTGACAAACCGGACATAGTGTCGAAAAAAAGAGGTGGGTCGAGTCGGATTCCCTCAGCAAGCAGTATCATGAGGTAATATCGGTAGCAATAACCCATCGTCATCAAACTCGAGCATAGAAATTCCAAACACATCAAAAGAAAGGGAATCGGGCGAGTTTGGAAACATCGATACGGCAGTCACCGGAGTGTATCCATTGCGTCGGTCTGGCGTCATAAGGAATATCCTTGACATCGAATCGATCATGAAAAACTCGAACATGTCGAAAGTGAATGGGGCCCTCGTGTTTGTATCATGAGCTTGACCGATTGCGATCATGTCCATCTCTCCATGTAGGTATCGGAAGAGTCGCTCCATCGGTTTCTCCCAAATCCATAGGTAGATCATAGTTAGGGATCTCAGAAGCGCATGGAAAAACCTTTGACTCTAGCTAGGGTGATGGGGAGTGTATTGCGTCAAACTCAGTGAAACGTTTGGTCTTAGTTCAAAACTGATCGTCTGGGGCGTCTTTGAATTATGCCTGGATCACAAACCATCTTTAAGACACATAGCTGAGTGCTCCTCGTGTGGATTAACGTTATCAGGTCATAGAGCAGATAAGTGAAGCCAGTGAGGGTCTGTGATGGGGTTCTGTGTCAGATGGAGCCGGACATGTGAGCTCCTCTCTACGCGGTCGTGCCGTGTCGCGCATCATCGCGGATTGGGATGCAGCTTGACCCACATCAGATCTGTCATGATCAAGCTGTAATAGTAGGCTTCGCATTTCTTGTGGCGGCCAAATCGAGCTAGGCATAAGACATGCCTCTCATCTTCAGCACCCAGAAGTGCTCTTATAAGATCGAATGACATGGGTACCATGTCCTGCTTGGTCATCCTCTAGGCTAACAGCTGAACTTCATCGAATGTAAACCGGTCAAATATGGAGTCATCCTCATTGTGGCTGATACGCCTTGCTTGGTTGAGAGGAAGTAATAACATCTATCGAGGCGTATCATGATAACGCGCACGCTTGATGGAAGGGAAGATGGTATAACACCGCCTCATGAATCGAGGGCGACAGTAGGTTAAGAGATGATTGGATCCTGAAGCTTTGAAAAAAGAGTATATGGAGTATATGGCAGGACCAATCACTTGTTTTATGTGTCTTTGAGTGTACTAGCCCATCCTCTGAGTCCCGTCATAAGCTTTGACAGTCTGTGTGGATGGCCCAAATCGGATGGTGAAAATCCTAAAGCAATGGCATTAACCAGTGGACAAGCGTTTAAGTGGAGCAGTTAATCAGTAGGCGATGGCACCCTTCGACTTTGAGCAAAGCAACATGATGAATAAAAAGGGGCAGAACATGGCTTAATCCCTCAGGTGGTAAATCATTGTCAGAAAATGTTATGCGTAGCCACAATCCTGCATTGAAAGTGGATCGAGTCCTCGGGGTGTTAGTAGTGTCAACTCAATCGACTAAGAGCCACGATGGCGCGTCTACATGTGTGTCTTTGGATGGGAGCCCCGATAGCTCCCGAGAATGGAAATACGGGTTTGAGTGGTGCGCGAAATTTTGGCGTAAAATTTCATCATCTTCCCTGAATCTCATCCTCCCAGCATCAGTGCCGACAAAAGGGACTATCAACGGGTGGAGGTGAGCTACCCTTCCTCCTTGTAACAATCTGAACATCTCTATGTGCGCCCGTACTCCTCAGGAGACGGAGATGAAGGTGTCGTGGGAGGAACATCTTTGCTAATTATATCTGGCGATATTCTTTGTGCTATTCGGGGAACATCATCTGGGGTTAATCTAAATGGTGGAGACACATCTTGACCACGGGGTGTATACACTAAACTGAGTTGCATACAAAGGCGATTGGTTGAGAGCCTCTCAAGCCCATCCCCATCATGAACCATCTCATCTCCACGAATGCTCGATCAAATGTACACCCAGAAGTGGAGGGAGGTCTGACTCTAGTGTCATGGTGGGTGGCGGATTACGTAGTCACGGCCGGGTCATCGACAAACCTTGATCAATCAAGTCTTGAATGGTATGCCCCGGTCGGCCTGATTATGCGTATCATGACCAGCTCTTTGATGATAAGCACGATTGAAGATACGTCACGAATCGGGTGGGGTAGAGTGTAGTGGTGGTGCAGTGGTAGTGGAATAATCAAACCCATGACGATCTTTGAAATGCTTGGCTCAGTGGCATCCAGAGTTGTGTAAATTGCCTGGCCGACCTCGGTGGAGTGGTCATACATGCTGGCGATGGATGCGTATGAAGTGGCACCTACGAGGTGCGTGTAGCATATCTTGGGTAGTGTGGATGTGAAAATGAATGACCGGCTGAAAGAGTGGTAGTGCGTGTGACCATACATCATCACAGTGAGGTGTCTGCTTGTCTGCGAAGCGGAGGTGGCGTAGGGGACTGTGTCTGTCATGCCAATGGCACCAACATCCTGATAAGTGCAGGTCATTATTCCCCTTCCTTTGAGTGAGAGGAAGAGTCTGCCGTGATCTCCCAGATATGCCTCCTCGATGCCGTAGGGCTGAACTGATGATCAGTGCAATGCGTAGGAAGCCCGTGAGATGCCTGTAGCGAGGGTGAAGGCTATAGCATGTCATCTTCCCGATCGATCGCTGAGGTCACATCATAATCTGTCTTATCTTCTCCCTCGTGGGAGATAAATGAAATGGCCGGCTCATCGGGCCCTGCTGCTGAGGGCCTCCAGGCTCTCTCAGGGATCACGTCCGCTCTGGTGTTAAAGGAATGCGTACGATGAAGCTCTTGTCCCAAATCAGCCCATGTCCTACGCCTCGAAGGGTCTGATGATGCAAACCAACGCTGAGCGGCACCACTCAGCGACAAAGGGAAAAAGCATAATCCATCGTGCCTCATCGATCTATGCCGCGCGTTTATTTGTATAGCTGCAAGTGAATACGGGGCACCCTATCCCGATGTATCTCGATATCCAGGCATCTGGCTTCAATGTGGCGCCAGGAAGGTCATCATGTAGTCCCAACCTATAACTCCATCGAAACATGCGAGACTGATCCTCTGCTCAATCCACACTCGATACGGGCACAGAGTGTCATCAATAATGGTGCAGGGTCACGACGGAATGTGGCATAGTCGAGTCGACCATGTAGAACAAAAGCTCCAACTGTAAAGGCTGGTTGAACCGATGGTGGTGGTGGAGGTGGAAGCTGTATAGTCTTCTTGTACGGTGGGTCCGGATAATGGTGGGGTGGTGGAGGTGGAGGCTGTGTAATCTGGTATCTTGTGGGTCAGGATGATGGTGGTGGTGGTGGAGGTGGGGTAGAATATACGGGGTGCTCCCCGAAATTGGCAATGGTTGGGCTGATGCCCGCCAAATCCTACATCCCGGTCCCGATAGCATCCGGAGAGATGCCATGGTATCGGTAATCTCGGCTAGGCGGTGGGCGATGCTTATCTTGGGATCCATATCTGCATGATTTGATGTGCATTCCTAGCGGTGTGTGGATCTGAATCTCCCAACAAGTCTACCTCCGTCAGATTGACTCGGGAACCCAGGTCGCTCTTAATCAATAATTCTGGAAGAAGTAAAGAGGGCATGTCA
Source organism: Tetrastigma voinierianum (assembly GCA_016808115.1). Taxonomy (NCBI): domain Eukaryota; kingdom Viridiplantae; phylum Streptophyta; class Magnoliopsida; order Vitales; family Vitaceae; genus Tetrastigma; species Tetrastigma voinierianum. The sequence goes on from JAEQBH010000510.1 coordinate 227,320, forward strand.
GTCCCCGTGACTATCAATCCGGAAATCAATCCAGTATGCAATCCCATAATGAAATCCTCACAAGGGAATGGCGGCGTGTGATGTTAGCATCTAATGATAAATGGCTCCACATGCGAGACATGGTAATACTGTAGGGTAAGATGGCCTCAGGAAAATTTAACAAAGGGAAGAGGCAAGTCTTTAAGGCTATATGGCGGTACCGCAAGGATACACAACTAGAGATCTGTCGATGTCGGTCAGCGATCACGGACACCTTTTGTACGCAAGTATCCATGAAATCTAAGTAGAAATTTTATACGAGGTCTTCATTGCTCGGACATCCAGACATCTCGTAGTGCTCCCATACATCGATATAGCCTTATGCTAGACCACTATTCCAAACCCCAGCGGTGAGAGGCAAACGATTGGGAATGACTCCCCGAACAACATAAGCAATCAATGAGGAATAATCGACCAAGACTAGTGATTCGAGTAAGAGGGATACACACGTGCCATGAGCCGCAGCAATCGACGATCATGCGAGTGAGGAGTAGTCATGTAGCTGATCGGTCACATGCGTGAGAAGCTGAGCCTATCACGCAAGTATACACAAACTAACCATTTATACTTGTCGAGAAACATATAGCTAGTACGAAATCAACCATGGGCAAGCAGTGGAATCGACATGTGAACACACAACCTGGAAGCAAACCATAAGTGTATGCGAATACCTGGCAGTAAGTGATCATCAGTCATTTTGTGTAGCCTAAGAAGTCTATTGGTCAATGAAACATGTGCTCGATATACACAACTCAAGTTTAAGCTTGATCCTCTTATGAAACGGAGTGCAGGTTTCGATCCCCCGATGGAGTCGCGATTTGTGGACCATTACGAGATCCACGGGCGGCGCGACCTGGCACTAAATGGAAGGAAAAAATGTGGATTGATTTTGAGATTTTAGAAAATCGGTCCTCGAGAAGAACGATTTTTCTTTAAGGTCGCCACTTACTTTTGTTGTTATTTTATAAAGGGAAAACCCAGGTAATAACAAAGCCTAGAGAAAGCTCCCGGTATGGAAAAAGCGGTGCAGCCCAGATTTAAGGTTGGGGTCGGATTACCTATCGGGAAGGTACCTCATATGAGGTAGCACCCTCTAGGCGGAACTCAGTCTCTGCTAGTGAATTGGGTATGTACAGAGCATATAGGTCCACGGATCGGAGGGCAGTCTCTTAGGCTAAACCTTAGCTTAAGATCAGGACCCTGACCTAATTGGTATCTAGCATGCTTAAAAACACTTTCGACAAAGAGGGCAAATGGCGCGTACACATGGTCATGGCCACGCAGCGCTACATCAAAATTTAGCCAACAAACACCTTAGCATGCATGACACCCAAACACAAAGCATCCATGTGAAATTCATTACCCGACATTAAGCACATACCTATGGTCCTAGCCCAGCGCTACATGAGGTCGGTCGAAAAAAAGCTGAAATGCATCACAAATGTCGAATCCAAACACCATGCGCATATGAATACAAATATAGCATTCAGCATGTACCCAAGGTCCTAGCCATGTATAAGCGGGAATAGATAGGGCAAATATTACATCATACATCATGCATTTAAAACCAAATATTGGATCTATGCGAAAAGAAAGGAAGCGGTGAAAGGAGGTAAGTGGTTGCTTACTTTAGCACATTCCCTTTAAATCCCCACAAACTATCATACATACCAATCCCATTGCCCTACCTCACTTTGTTCAAACCAAAAACTGAACTCCAGACCTAAGGCAGCCTACAGGTTTCCTAGGGTAACTAAGAGCATGCCATGATATGTTAAGGTTGAAACATGCTAAAATATAGAGCACCCATGAGGAATTTGTCTTGCCTAGCCAAGTTGAATCGGTTTCAACAAATCAAACGATTGAGAAAAATTCTGAAACTTTTCAAAACATCCTTCACAGACTAGAATCTAACTAAAATAGGCCAGGTGCAATTCCGACTCCGAATGACCTAAAACCAATACAAACAAAGCAAAGTACCTAAACTGCCGTTCCGGAAAACCTAACCCAATGAACCGGCTGGTTCGATTTCCCAAATAGTCCAGACGGCTGAGAAAAGATTTCAAAAAATTTCAGAACCATCTTTACAAAGTCAGGAATCTAGCACAAAAAACGGTGATTAATTCTCAGCTCGGATGAGTGAGAACCAACAAAAACCAACCGAACTACCTAAAATGCGGATTCATAAACCCCAACCTAATGAACCGACTGATCTGGTTTCCCAACCAGTCCATCTCGTTGAGAGAGGTTCTCAAAATTTTCCAGAACCTTCCTAAAAGAGTCAGGAATCTAACAAAACAAACTGTGATTGATTCTCATCTCAGATGAGTGAGAACCAACCAAAACCAACCAAACTACCCAAACTGCCGTTCCTGCAAACCTAACCTAATGAACCGACTAATCTGGTTTCCCAACCAGTCCATATCATTGAGAGAGGCTCTAAAAATTTGTCACAAACTTATTAAAATAGTCAGGAATCTAACAAGATAAACGGTGATTGATTCTCAGCTCGGATGAGTGAGAACCAACCAAAACAAACCAAACTCCCCAAACTGCCATTCCTGCAACCTAACCTAATAAAGATTAGAAACTAATCCTGGTTTCCCAACAGTCCATACCATTGAGAGAGGCTCTCAAAATTTATTAAAGCTTCCTAAAAGGAGTCAGGAATCACAAAAAATAAACGGTGATTGATTCTCAGCTCGGATGAGTGAACCAACCAAAATAAACCAAACTACCCAAGCTGCCATTCCTGAAAACCTAACCTAATGAACCGACCCCAATCTGGTTTCCCAACCAGTCATACCATTGAGAGGCTCTCAAAATTTGTCAGAAAATTCCTAAAAGAGTCAAGGAATCTAAAAATACGGTGATGGATTCTCAGCTCGGATGAGTGAGAACCAACCATCGTAAACTACCCAAACTGCTTGGCAAGAAAGCTGTTGAACCCGGCTTTCACATATGGCGTGAAGCAGGCTCAAATGGTTGAGAGAACCTCAAATTTGATCAGAATGTATTAAAGAGAATAGAGTGGAGCCAGGGTATATTTCTTACCTCTTCCACAAAGCGCGAAAAGAAATAAGCTCGCATCCAAGCAAGATCGAATGACGTGCGCTTGAGCAGGAAAAATGTCCCTCAAGGTCCCTTCCACTTTGATCTTTCTCCTTTTATACTGATTCCACCTCGGCATCTGGAACCTACCTGGTGTTTCCACCTTCAAGCTTTGGAAGAAGGGCCCCAATCAGTCTCGAAGCAGCTTCCCATTAACTCTCTCCTTATTTTCCATGCCAAGCTGAATCTCTTAAGATTTGACTTGCTTCCTACAAGTATCATGGATTCATGGTGGGCTGCATCATAACCAATCTAAGGCCCAAAATGGACCCACAATACACTTAGTGGTCGAGCTTGAGCTTATGGGCCCCGACCATATGATTTGGGCTCCAAAATCACAAAAAGCAGCTCCACACAGTGGCAGGCTAACCGATTGAACCAGCTGCCAACTTGATCCATCCGGTTGAGGAAAGTATGAAATTTTGATATAATGTTTCCTGAAGAATAAGGAGACAATAAAAAAGCGATTGCACCATTCCAAGTCCAGATAAGGGAGATATGATCGAAACAAGGAGGAGTGCTCACAGGAAATCACCTAAAAAAGCAGGTGTTGTATCACGTATTGCCACTGATGAACCAGTCAGGCCGATTAGTCAAGCGGTTGACAAAAAATTATGAAATTTTAAAAAAACCTCCTTGGAAAATAAGAGTCCAACAAAACAAACAGTGAACAATTCTAGAAGTTCGGATAAAGGGAGATATGATCGAAAGCAGGGGCTCCGAGAGTGCTTTGAATTTGACATACTCTAATAAACTTTGATTGAGCTAAAACCTCGAGGGGGCCTACTTGCCTTCACATGTACGATCTTAAATAAGCCCAAAATAGCCATGATGACACTCTAAAGTGAACTGTCGCACTCAACGGACCACATACAAGCCCACAGGGGCTCGGAGGGCGAGACTAAAACCACAAGGGCCACTATTAATTGTTATATGAGAACGATGGGTGAGTGTGACGCCCAGAGGATAAATGCAAGTGTTGAGGGCAAGTGAGGGTCTACACTCCGAGACCAATAAGAGAAACGGGAACCCTCGCGGTTCTGCTTTCTAAACATCTCTTCTGACAAACTCTTCCACTCATCAGGGATCATGCTTTAAATGGCCCGTACCGTTCGGTCGGATCCGTCTGGCCTTGACGATCTTTAAGGTGTCGAAGCCATTACCACGAGACACGGGCATGAGACCAGTAGTCTTGGCTTGAAATTCACAGTGGAAAGGTGTCGAGGTCGACTACACTCGGGAGATATGTTCGGAGGCGGTCTGCGTATCTAAGGAAATTTGCCCGCATGATAGAAAGAATAGCGACGATCTGAGAGCTCCGCTGAACCTCGGCCACATAAACTACATCTTGGCGGCCGTAGAAGATCATTATCAGTTTAAGCGCGAAGAATTTGTTGTGTGCGGCCATAGTCAGAACCGGGTAAACACCATCGTAACACCCCGAAATATACCACTAGTTGTTTTCCAGCATGTTTAAGGAGTATTTTGTGAAGTATAAATTAAATTTTTAGTAAATTAAATACAAAAATATAGAAATTTAAAAACCAAGTGTACAGGTTTTAAGGACAGTGCAATTTGTCAAGGGGCATCAAAGACATGAATTGAAAAAATGAGGTCGAGTGGAAATGCATATAACTTGGAATGAAAATTAGTAGAAGATGGAGGACCCAAAAAAGGTAAAATAAAAAGACAATTATAAGGAGGAGACCAAAAAAAATATCTCATTTTTTGGTCTCAAGAAAACTCATACGAATTTGGGAGAAAGAGGAGAGAGGAGAAAAGAAGAAGAAGAAGAAGAAGAAGAAGAAGAAAAAGAAAAAGAGGCCAAGAAAAGGTATGGATCTTTGGAGTTTGGTATGAATTCTTGTATGGAACTTTTAAGGATCCTTGGCTTTATATAGAATATGTATGGAGTTATAGGATTTGCACCTTGGTGTAGGTTCTTCCTCTTTGATTTGTGGTTTTTGGTTTTTTGTATGGAACTTTTGTATAGCTTTGTATGGACTTTGTTAGATTTAGTATGGTTTGAGTGTGAAACTAGGTTATGTATGGAGTTGTATGGATGGTTATGGGTTAGTGTTAATTTGTGGACTTGTATATGGAAATTCCTCCTTGGTAGGGTTTGAGGTGTTAGAGAGTGTGATTACTTGTTAGGAGTATGGAATCTTCCCTTTGAGGGATGGATTGTAGAATTTGTATGGATATGGAAGTTTGGTTTATTCCTACTTTTGGGGTGATTTGGGATTGATTGTAGGATGGTTTTAGTGTCATGTTTGTGGCATGTTATGTGGCCTTAATTGGGAGGATATTGTCGTCGGTGGACAGGCCCATTCGAGATGGTTTCGGGTGGCGGCGTGTCTAGGGCGCCCAAGGGCTCCCGGCACGTCGGGCGTGGAAGCCCTTGTTGTGGCATGGTGGTGCATCCTACGGCACGCCGGGGCGTGGAAGCCGCGGCTGTGGCGTGGCTTGGTGCACATCATGGGTATATTTATGGCGTGGGATTCACGCTATGCGTAGCCACACTGCAATGTCAACCCTCCAACTTTGAATGCGCATAACTTCTTCGTTAGAACTCCGTTTTGGGTGTTCTTGGACTCTATGGAAAGCTCTTTGAGTTTAGAATCCATCCATATATAGCTTGATACAATATTAAGAAGCATAATAAGTCGAAAATGACAAGGCAGTGGTTGTTCATTTGCTCTTCACTGATTCTTTCAAGGATTCTTGATTTTCTTCCTGGAAACTACTTGATGTGCATAACTTCTTTGTTAGAACTCCGTTTTGGGTGTTCTTAGACTCTATGGAAAGCCCATTGAGTCTAGAATCTAACCATATGATATTTAATGGCATTTGGTATCCACATCTGAAAATTTGATTGTTGTACCAAGTGTATTAATAGCTTGGTTAAAGTCAATTAGAATACATGATAAGAAGAGATAGATATAACGAAATAGCGATATACGTAGATTTGATATGTAGAGGATTATAGAAAGAAAGAATAAAATGATAAGCTCGGAGAACACGTATATGTCGTGCAAGATGCGGGGCCAGTGTTAAATGACCACGGCACACATGCTACGTGGGTGTATAGTACTTCGATACTCACAACTAGTCTTGCGGCACTCTGACCGTGCCGACACATTAGTACGCCGGTACTCTGATTGCAATGCCGGTACTCTGTTTAAAATACGCCCGATTGCACTCGATTAGTCTGACGACCTCTTTGTCGGTCTTCGACACATTAGTGCCGGTACTCTCTGATTAGTCACTGACGACACTCTGTCAGTGCTTAGCGCTCCTTGCTTTAGATTCTGACACCTCGATCTTGTATGCTGGCCTGCCAGTACTTATTGTCTTTGTGTCTTACTCATTTATTATTACTGGTCTAGGTATTCCCTTAGTTATATGAAAATAACCTTAATGATGAATAAGGGTAAATGAATGTGTATTGTTCTGATTTATACCTACGGGTATCTTTGAATAAGAATAAGCTCTGTAACTCCTACGGGAGATCCGAATAAACATAAGTTGTTATAAGCATAAGTTCTGCATAAGAATAAGTTCTGTAACTCCTACGGGAGATCCGAATAAGCATAAACCTGTTATAAGCATAAGTACTTGTATAAGTCCATTATATGAATGCATGGAAATTTTGATATTTCTTTATTATATCTTTTTGGCAATAAATGTGTATATGCATACTATATATGTTTCCTAATAAGCGTAAAGAACATACGGGTTTTTCTATCGGAGTGGAGTGCGGAAAGAAAGAAGGAGACAGCGATAGTCGCGTGCCGGGGCCAACACACGAGTAGGGGGTTCATCCACTTGTAGGTGCAACGCTCGATCGAGTTAATGTAAATGTATAGTTTTGAATATGTAAAATGGGACTCGATCTTGTATATGTAACCTTTGTAAACACCCTCTACGGTGGTAGTTTTATTTTGAAATTTGTATATAAGATATTGATTCTGTTATAAGACTTGGGGCCACCAATGTCTGAATAAGTAAGTAAAGAGTCCCAGTTCATGTTCTCGCACCTCGAACTCGGTTCGGATCCGCTAATCGGGTCGGACCGGGAATCGAGGTGTGACACCATCCACGTCCCAAACAACAACAAAGCAATCTAGTCGATTGACGGCCCTATATCCTTTCCCCCTATAAACCCGTCCAGGGTCATCATTCCACACCACGATGCACTTGTACTTACTTTATGTATCAACTATTTTGATGTGCATAAAGTATTGGTTGACCCCAGCAATGGTAGGCCGATTACAAGCCGCCCTTCGAGGCGGATGAGCATCTCTTTTGGTGAGTTATTTCGTAGAATCTGTCGGCTTTAGCAGGCGACTCTGGTGTGATGGGCGACATTGCTCTCCCCGTTAAGACAGAGCCGGTAGTCCAACAGGTCTTATTTTCAGTTGTAGAGGACCTGGGCCCGTATAATGCCATTGTTAGCTGAGCCTGGCTACATGCGATGAAAGTCATGCCCTCGACCTACCACCAAGCTGATATTTACGACCCTTTGGCTGAGCAAATTGACCTCATCGCGACCCGACTAGCGGCTCGATAGTGCGCCCGATTGTGATCTGGGGCATGAGAAAAGCAGCTCCCTCTCGGTCGGACCCTCGAGACCCAGGCCTCAAAATAGCAATTACAGCTCGCCACCCTGGCGCGGGTGGAAGACAGGGAGCGATTGGTCGTAGACCTGCTAGAATCAATATCCCTAGCCGAGCCGAATAAATCCACCTATGTTAATTCCCTCCTATCCAAGGGGGAGAGGGAACAAATACAACAGGTTCTGCTTTAGAATATGGATGTATTTGCCTGGACTCACACAGACATGGCTGGCATTAACCCTGTACATGCCTCTTTTAAGCTGAATGTAATCCCTTCGACCAAGTCGGTTAGGCAGAGCGTGAGGTGTTTCCACCTAGACACAAGTTATTTAGGCTGAAGTGGATAATATTTTGAAAGCATGATTCATTTTGAATATAAAGTATCAGGAATGGTTGGCCAATGTGGTGGTAGTCCCAAAAAAAGGCGGTAAATGGAGAGTATGCGTGGACTACACAGATCTCAATGAGGCATGCCTGAAAGACAGCTTCCCTCTACCCTGGATAGATCAGATTGTTGACGTGTCGGCCGAGCATGGGATGTTGTCGTTCCCGGATGCCTTCTCGAGATATCTTCAAATACCCATGTATCTGCCAAACGCGGAAAAAATAGCCTTCATCACCCCACACGGGCTGTTCTACTACAAAGTGATGACGTTTGGCTTAAAGAATGCTGGGGTAACATATTAGAGGTTAGTGACCAAGATGTTAAAGCCGCTACTCGGAAAAACCATGGAGGTTTACATTGATGACATGCTAGTAAAATCCAAAGAACGCCCGGACCATGTCTGGCATCTGCAAGAGGCTTTTGAACTCCTAAGAGCGTACAGTATGAAGCTCAATCCCTCAAAGTGCGCCTTTGGGGTCAATGCGAGCCGATTCTTGGGTTTCATGGTGACTCAGAGGGGTATAAAAGCCAACCCTGCTCAGCTTAAAGCAATTTTGGAGTCCCCGGCTCTCGCTTCCAGAAAGGGAGTACAATAGTTGACTAGCCGGTTAGGCGCGCGGGGCGATTCATCTCTTGGTTTCACAGGACCATCTAAAGCGAGATTCTTGCTGCCCTCGAGGGGCCAACAGAAATTTGGGTGGAATGAGGAATGTGACGAAGCCCTCACATCTATCAAACAGTATCTTGCAGAACCTTCAGTCCTTGCTAGCCTTGAAGCCGGCGAATTACTCTTCGTATGCTTAGCAGTTTCAGATGTCTCAGTGAGTGCTGCCCTGTTCAAGGAAAATGAGAACATAAAGCAGAGGCCAGTATTTTTCGTCAACAAGTCCCTTAGCGAAGCGCGAAACCCGTGCAACCCTCTTGACGACATTAGCCCTACATCAAACCTTGAAGAAGCTCATTATTACTTCTAATCACACCCCGTTGTTGTGCTAACTGACCTTCATCTTCAGAGCACCATTCACAAGCCTGACTTGTCGGAGGATGGCTCGATGGGCACTTGAATTGAGCGAATTCGGTATTCAATACAAACTAAAATTGGCTAAAAAAGGGCAAGTTTTGGCAGATTTTCTAGTAGAGATCCCCTAATCCAAAATGAGCTTGGACAACTTGAACTGGTGGACCCTTAATGTAGACGGGGCATCTCGATAAACCGGAGCCAGCATCGGTTTGCAACTTAAATCTTCGTTCGGGGAGAAAATTAAGCAGGCTATATCCGTTTAGGCTTCAACGCCTCCAACAACGAATCAGAATATGAGGCCATCCTAGCCAGAATTGAACTGGTAGCTACTATGTCAGCTAACAAGCTTCTGATTCGAAGTAATTCTCAGTTGGTGGTCGAACAAGTAAACGAATAATATGAGTCGCGAGATCCCCGAATGGCAAAGTATGTATCCTTAATTAAGTAACGCTTGGACAGCTTTTTAGCTTGGAAGCTCGAACACATCCCCATAGACTGTAATGAGAAAGTGGACGCCTTGGCCGCTTCTCTTCTGATGACAGAAACAGTGTTCCTGCCCATCTATTATCAGCCGGATTCTTCAATTATCACTACTTGGGTAAGTCAGGTGGACGAGGTATCCCCTTCCTAGAATATCAACACGGGAGAACTCCCAAACGAAAGGAACAAAGCTCATAAGATCCAAATCCAGTCAGCTATGTTCTCTTTGGTTAACGGGCAGTTGTTTAAATGGTCCATAGACGGACCGTACCTAAAGTGCTTAACTACAGAACAGGGACAATATGTGTTGGCCGAATTACATGAAGGGATATGTGGTAATCATCGAGGCGGCAGAACACTAGCACACAAAGCTCACACTCGGGGGTATTATTGACCATGAGGATACGACCGCAGTAAACTGCGTCTGAAGTGTAGTGATGCGGCGAGCTTTGCCCTGTCTTGATATCACTTGTTCAGGAATTAATTTCCATCATGAGCCTTTGGCCTTTCGCTTAATGGGGAATTGACATGTTGACATAGTTGGGCGCTCCTACCGCCCATGGCTTAGAAAAGGTATCGTGACATGCCAGTTATTTCGACAAATGGATAGAGGCCAAGACTTTCGCATCAATCAAAGATGAGGATGTCACTTAGTTCATCTAGAAGAACATCGTCTACCGATTCGGTATACCCCGATCAATCGTATCAGATAACGGGCCTCAATTTGATAGTCGGGCATACATGAACCGCGAGGTGAAAATAAAAGAATCTATACTCCACCCAGCGGTATCCCATGACGATAGCTAGCGAAGCTTGAAATATGACTATATCAAGCCAGCTTTAAAAGAAGCGATTAGATTCGGCCCCAAAGCAGTGGGTGGATGAACTCCACGGTGCCCAGGCCTCTGAGAACAACCTTTACAAACCCAAATAGGTATCTCCCACTTTGTGCCTTACCTATGGGATGGAGGCTATAGTCCCAACAAAAATCGGTATGCCTGTAACGCCCCAAAAATACCCTAAAATTTTTATAATAATTTTAGTATATATTCTGGGTATGAATTGAGTCAAACTTGGGCTTTTTCGAGTAAATTGATAAATTGTGAAAAGTAAATTTAAAGTGTGGGCATATGATTGAATATTATATACGAAATTGAGAAATGGATTGAACCCAGAAATAAACCCAAGTGAAAAAGGGAAAAATGTGGAAAATTGTGAAATAAAGACCTAAGGGTCAAATGATAACTTAAATGCTAATGGGAAAATAAATGATAAATGATAAGGAAAGTAAAATAAAGAGTTAGAATGTCAAAAATGGAAAAATTGGACTTATTGGGTGGCCAAACAAGGCCTTATGAGGAATAAGTGATTAAGACAAAAAAAATGGAAAAATGAGAATTTGGAATAGGGTGGAAGGCCAAACATGGCCTTACACTTAAGTGAACTTATAAAGACAAAAAATGTGGTCTTAGGGCTCATTTCTTTGAGCCATCACGTTTTTGGAGAAGAGGATAGGAGAGAAAGGGGAGAAGGAGCTAGGGTTCCAAAAGATCAAGCTTTGGTGACCGCACCACATTTATTGCTCACAGAGGCAGACAACATACAGAAGATTTGAAGGGAAGAGATTGGTGAAAAATCAAAACCACAACCTCATATTTTAATTTGGGTGGGAAAAGCCACAACTTGAGAGAAAGAGTTTTCATTGATTCTAAACCACTTTTGGAGTTGTTTTAAAGGGATTCCATGGTGGATTTTTGATATGGGACGAATTGGAGAAGATTTGTGGAAGAAAAATGAGATAAAAATGCCAAAATCGAAAATTTCTAGGCAAATTCCGTAGGAGTGTGCAAGTCTGAGGTTGAGGTATGCAGGTACGGGGATCTGATGGGTAACTTTGTCTTGGGTATAGGTGAAGAGGTGTGTAGAGTACAAGGTTGTCACGATGGGTAGCTTTGTGCGTGCAGTCAGTGTCTCGGTCACAGGTGTTCAGCCGACTCCCGTTTTGCATGTTTCGCGTCGTTAAGTCCTGTATTAGGTATCTGGAGTGTCACAAGGTTTTCAGGAAATGATTAATGGGGGTTCAATTAAGGTTAGAGCTAGGCGAAAAATGTACCGTACCTCGCCGCCTCGCCGAAGCGGAGTTCGTCTTCGGGTAGACTTAGTGTCTTAACCCAAGACTTTTAACAAAAATAAATTTGTAATTCACTAAAATTGTTTAACAATTGTTTATCCACTAAGAGTGGCGTAAATGTTATTGACTAGGGACGGGTGATGATTGCCTAACCTAGGACCGAGATCGAAGGGAAGGAAGCTAGATTCGACAGTTTCGGTTTGTTCTCTGACTCTATTCTTATTTCAAGTATTTTGGTAGTTACAGTAGCTATGAAGCCAAAGTATGAATGAGTATATGGAATAGAAGTACATGGGTGAGTGTATCTTTGAAAGATAATAAAAATTAGTATGAAATTGAAATGTGATAATTGGCTTAAGATAAATGTGAATGATGATAAGGGCCGGGATTCATCAAACGAGGTCAGTCATAAATGAATTGAATGATATCAAATGAGCTGCACGGCGGGATGCACCAATGGCATCTGTCGCGAAGGCACCGAAATTATCCGATGTCCCACTTATTGGGATGCCTTATGGAGCATCAGTTATGATGGCGTATGGCATTAAGGAAATGTCCACTTATTGGGATGCACCAAGGCGTCGTCATGATGGGAAGTCCGAATTGTTAAATGTATAAAACACGTTGCAGATTATTAATAAGGCGGATTCATCAAGCGAATCACTTGAAAATTGTAGATTGAATAGTCAAGGTGAAATAGCCAGCATTGGCGGAGTGTAATGGGATTTTTATGTATATCGTAAATCTCATAAATTGAATTGTGAGATTGAATTATTGCATTGAAAATGCATATTTATTTATATGATAAATGACTTGAAAAGAAACAAAGCATGCAAAATTGATTAGCATGAGTATATATTTGATATAATAGACATGGTTTGATGTTAGAAATGCATGTCAAGTTAAATTTGAATATTGAAATAGGGCGTAATATAACCACTAAGCATGAAAATGCTTAGCGTATAGTTTATCTATGCGAATTATCGAGTAAGCAAAGAAAAGGAAGGCCCAGATTCTTGTATTGTGAGTCATAGAGAGCCTGATGTATAAGTATACTCAAGTAATTTGCATATCATACATTTTGAGCCAGAGTGGTATTTTTTGTAAGCGAAAGGGTTAAACCCTGAAACTTGATTTTTGTATATCATTTTGAAAGGGCATATAATGCCTTTCTTTGTAAATGTATTTTCAATGTTTATGGGCCTCTAGGAATTGCTTTGAATTTGTAAATGATTATGGAAGCACTTGAGCTGGCTTAAACTTCCTGACTAAATGAATTAATAAAATGTTTTGATAAGATAAATGAAAAAGTCAGATGGCAGAGACTCAGGTTCGGATCAGCCATTCGAGGTCGATAGGGATTTTGAAAAAGAAAATTTAATAACACGTAAATTAAAAGAAATTAAACGAGCATCCCCGGGGTTTCGGTTTGGACTTGCCATTCGGGTCGAGGCCAGGGCTCGGGGTGGCCCCTGATGCCGCGTTTGACCCAGTATACTGAAGCGATCGATCACGAATTTGTGATTAAAGATCTAGACATGGCGGACAGAACTTATGAAGCGGCAGGCATGTAGATAGCATCAAACCACAACGTATAGAAACCTATACAATAGGCGCATGAAACCAGAATGTTTCCTCCCAGGGACTTGGTCTAGAAAAGTTTTGAGAACATACTTGATCAAGTCGGTTAAAAAGTTTTAAGCTAAACTAGGAAGGATGGTATATTGCTTGTGAGGGTGACGAATCTGGATCGTATGCCTTAGGCAATTGAGCCAGGACTTTTATACTATGCACTTTAATTCTTATCAATAAAGAATGAAGTTAAATTTACGACCGTGTTCGTCTCGATTTTTCATTACTAAGTCGGATAAGGTTGATGTCTACCGACCTAATTATGTTGATGCCTAAATTTGGTTCATTACAAGTGTCGAGATAAGGTTGGTGTCCTCTGACGGTATAGTTGTCTTAAGCGGTTCATTAGTAAATCGGGATAAGGTTGATATCCCAAGCCCGGTATGGTTGATGCTGACTAGTTCATTACTAAGTGCAGGCAGGTTGATGTCCTATAGGTACAGTATGGTTGATGCCTGTTTGGTTCATTACTAAGTCGGGTCAAAAGGTTGATGCCTAAATGGTTCCATTAGTAAGTGGAACGAGGTTGATGTCCTACCTGACCCAGTAGTTGATGCTGGCCCGGTTCATTACGAGTTAGATAAGGTTGATATTTATCGACTCGGTATAGTTGATGCCATTGGATCATTAAGTCAGGGTAAGGTTGATGTCCTACGGGACCAGTATAGTTGATGCCAGTTAATTTATATCACAAAGCAGGGTAAGGAAGCGGTAAAGAGAGCGAAATGAATCTTACTAGAGTGTTCATCCCAGAATTGATCTACGTCCCTACCGAGTCGTCTTTTCTTGCCACATTAAATTAACTTAATTTCGTGATTCGATAAAGTTAAAGTAACAACACCAGATTAGCAAACAATACATGCTTTATTACTAAGAACAATATATGCTTTATTATTAAGCTTGGTTTCAAAACAACAAGAACTAGGGATACATAACATAGGTGTAGGAACATGGCTCGGCAGGCAGGACGGCAATGTGGTGTCTGATATTTTCGGTGGCAAGTGAACTCCCTAGCAGAAAGGGGGGGCATTGTGGGTACCATGTCATTTGGCCCAATATCTCCATTCAGAAGGCCTAGACGGATCAAATCCCATAGGAGGCCCAAGTATCCCTGCACGAATAGATCTGGACCACGACCTGAAGTCCAGCTTGTGGGCTATCTGATCACAACAAAGGCCTCCAGGGTTTATTGCCCAGACAAGTCATCTTCTAACGGTGCATACCTCTTCTGGCGAAATTTGTCGTCCTCTGAAGATGGCTTCTTGATAATTTCGGTGATCTCGCTATTTCGAGAACATATCCTCCCATAAACCACGTACATAACCGCCCACAGGATGATCAAACGATTCTTGAGGTGGAAGATTCAGACGACTTAGCTATCCCAAAGGAAAAACAAATGATGAGCAAATAAAGCGCCTTCCTCTCTTCCATTTGAGAACCAATCTTGCTGCATAGAAGTGGATCATACTCCTTAACTACAAATAAGGGAAGGAATATGACGAAAGGTAGGTGAAAAATACACGACTGCAAGACTGCCATTTGCGCTCTCTATCTCTCTGTCTAAATTAAGCATTAGGAAATGAGCCGGCCTTTGCCACGTGGGTACAGCGACTGTTTTACAGGGTCCTTCTTTACTAGGTTGATCTAGACAAGTCTAGGAGCTTTAAGAATCAGAGACAACATTTTATAATGAATTTTGTTTTAAACAAGCATGTGTGCTGTGTTTTCATTATTTTCTTCATTTTCATTGTTCTTATTTTAAATCACATAACATATTTTAAAAACATTAACCAAATATACTCAAAGTAATTGTTATTTTTCTTAGTTTTATGAGCGCATAAACGTTTTAAATTATTTAAAATAATAATTTAAATTTGGTTTTTTGAGCGTTAGTCGCACTTGAGATGTCCCGATGCTTGAACAGTGTTACTCCACTCAAAGTGTTTCCATTCATCTCTCAAAGAATGAACTTAGAACAATTTAAGTTCAAACAAAAATACTGATCTTCGTAAACCTTTTAAAAATCAAACTTATTGTACAACAAATATTTTTAGACTTATTTATGATCATTTAGTTAAATGAATGACAAATTTAAATAGGAATGGGGATTTTTGAGTCCCCGTCTTTAATAGGACGAATTTGGGTAAAACTTAAACAGATATGAACGAATTTGTGTTTGGATTTTCAAACCCGACTTAGGTTTGGGTTCAGTGCGTGTAAGACCTGTCCTACCCTGCTAACACTTTTACAAAATTAGCTCTTAGTATTTAAACACCACGTTTAGGAAAACCCTATTGAATAGCTGCCCCCACCTCCCTCCCTCATCCTTCTCTTCTCATTGTTCTTCTTTTTTCTTCTTTCAATTGCTTCTCACCCTAGAGCAAAGCTAGTTCTTCTCTTTTTTCTTTTTCCAAGTTTTGCTAGTAATGGTGGTTGCGGCAAAGTTGACTTCGGCATTCGTAATATTTTGAAACATTGGCGGGATTGTGGTGAGCTGCCTTTGTCACACTGACCCTCGCCTGGGTGGATGAAGGGAGGCGTGAGGCTATATTGGGACTCTTTATTTGCTTTTCGGACATTGGTGGGCCCCGAGTCTTATAGGCGAATCAAGATATCATATCTCTGAAGATACAAAATAAGAGCTACCATCGTAGTAGTGTTTATAGTGTCAGCCACATACGATCCACGAGTCCCATTTTACATATACATATACAACAAGCGTACATTAACATTCTGTGTCGGAGCATAAATCTATTGTGATGGACTCCTGCTAGTTTTGTTGGCCAACCGGTGTGGAGATTGCGGACATCCTCCCTGCAGCCCTTACTACACGGATTAAAACCTCTCATCGTCATTAAATCAATCAGACAATTCTGATCTAACATTAAATACAATATTTATCATGTATATAAGTTTAGGTGCTCTGTCTGTTTCGGTGTCACGGTTTCGCGCCGTGCAAGTGCGAGTGTGTAGGGTCGTCGTGGGTGGCGGGTTCCGAGTTAATGGGTGCCGGGATGGCAGATCCTGTTTGAACCAAATCCCAGGTGGGACTGCGCAATTGGCGTGGGTGAGTCTCGGGGTGACAGTCTGCCGGTGGAACTTTCTGGAAAATGCAGTGCAAATCGTGTGGCACAAATCTCGTCTGACTGTTGGGTAGCCGAGTGTCAATGTGTGCTCGTGTATGATAATGAAATCACTTGGGCTCCCGACCTAAATGTAAGATCTAGATCCTGAGTCTATGGTGCAGTTCTTACTTCTAGGGTTTGAGTTTTTAAGGTTTTCTCCAATTTTTGAGTGGTACCTTAGATCGGTTGAGGATTTCCATTCTTTTGAAGTTTTGGATTAAGAGTTTGCCAATCTTTCAGCATAAATAATTATTTGCTTCAAATAACAGCATTCCATATTCTTCATTCTCGAGTTTACAAATTAGTCAGATTTCTTAAAGTCTTGTTTTTATGATTAATTGTTCCTCGGCTTTAATTGTTCATATAAATTTTATAGGTTCTAAACCCCCTCTTCTTGGGATCATACGGAAACTCACTTACGATCAAGGTAAAGTCCCTCAATTTCTCTCTTGATTTCAATGGTTCTATAATGTGATATTGTGCAGAATTTAAATACAGGTGGGTGAAATCTGATGTTGTGTGAGATATTCCAGGTACGTTGTGTGATCATAATGCCAGTAAGGGTTCGTTTGTAGTGAGAACAAGTGTTTAGTATTACTTGATCATCTTTATTTTCCAAAAGCATTTAAAGATAAATCCTCGTGAAGACCATTTATCGATGGTTTAGATGAGTTTATAAAATAAGAGAGAATTGGGACTTACACAGTGGAAATGAGTGGACACAAGTCCAATAATTATTTACATTTAAAACATTCAAACAATCAACCATTCAATCCAAACAACACAACACATTTCTTTAAAATTAATACTTTTAGTGGAGAATAGCTCACATTGATCAATAGAATCGGACCACTCCTGTGGAGATGACTGTGATTTACGAGTATTACAATGCTAGATGACTATGAATTCCCTACGGCAGGAATGGAGTCAAGCATACTAATCGAGGTGAAGCATTTTGGCGATTCTTGGGAGTGAGTATGAGTTGATCTGAAGGCTGAGGTATTGCAGTGCATTACCATCAGAGTCGTTCTCCATTTTCTTTTTATTTTGTTTTGTTTTTTGTTGAGAAATCTCATTAAGTGTTTCTTGAATGAGTAAGTGTAGTGCATGTCCAATGCATGGGCTCTTAGCGAAACATGGTCATTAAACCATATCCCTAGAAACAGCAGAAATCCATTATAAACGAGTGTCTCGAAGATAGCATTTTACCTCCCGATGGATAATCGAGGTGACACAAGGGACTCTATGGCCTCACGACATGGGGACGTGCTCAGCCTCCCAGTGACCAGGTGATAGGAGGGAAATGGTAGCCTTCAGCCTGATCAATATAGAGTTCCTCTGTTTTCCTTTACTTGTTATAGAAAGAACCCTTGAGAAGTGCAGCCTCGGAGGACCACCACAAATTCTGTATTCGCCTTCTGATGAGACTGACTAATTCCGATGAAATTGGAATGATCAGATCTTTTACACCTGCCGAGTTGATGCAGAATCCTTACTGTTCATGAGGATTTTGAGGATGTGTGGTTGATTCCTCTCCACAGGTTCCCCTGTCCACATTATCTGACAGTTCTTATTTCCTTTTTTTCTTTCAAGGAAAAGCTAAAGTGGTTCCCATTCCCTTGCACCTAATTCGATCTTTACGATGGGAAAACATGCGGAATGAATTCCTCAATCAGATTTTCTCACACTTGCATTTATGCCTTAAATGCGACAATTGAACTTTTCGAAAAGCGGTGAACCCTTTGCGTGTTATGGGAAAGATATAAGGATCTCTCCATGCCTCCCTCATCATGGGTTGGATGTTGGACAGAATTTGTGCATCACTCATCAAGGATTATCTCTAGGTAATAAACAGTACATCGAATGATGTGTGCGGGAGGAATTTATGAAAAGAGTGCCGGGGAGGCGATTCAAACTTTTGACACTATAGCGAGAGACGCTCGAGACTTGGGGAGACAAACACTTAGAAATTTGCTAAGTGCATACTTTGCGGTGGTGGAATCCCATACCTAAGAGAATGTTGAGTTGCGGGCAGATTGCCAATTTGACAAGGAAATTAGAGGCCTTAGAGATGAAGAGAGTGAGCGAGGTAACTGAGTGTACACCAAACCTGATACCTTTGGACCTAGAGTGGAGGAACCATGCATTATATGCGATGACCACACACTTTCGACCGTGCTTGCCCAGTCTTCTCAAGTTAAGGAGCCATTCAAATTGAACAAGCCAACGCCCTTAACTACCAAAGGAACCTTTCAACTCCATACTCTAAAACATGTCTGATCACAGTTTGGGGGTAAACATCTAATTTTAATTTGGAGGAAATGAGGAGGACCACTAACACCTTGGCAAGCCAGGCCTCAACATCAGCGAGTTTTCCAAATTTACCATTCCTCCATTTCGAATCAAGGCCCCCAGTTTGAGGAATTCCAATGAGGTCATCGTCCACAGACAGGGAATCAAAACTCACGCCTTACCAACCTCCACATAAGAGAAGTATGGAGGACATAGTACACGGTTAAAATCACGAGCCAATGAACTACAAACCTGAATTATTCTTTCACGAATGATGTGAGATCGGATAACCAAGTTAACCTCATCTATCAGGTAACCTTGACAAGAAAAGGAAACTTCCATCACAACCCATCAAAACCCCTGAGGTCGAGCAGTGTGGGAAGTTTAGGTTCGATGAGGGTACCTTTGAGCATTGTAAGGCGGTCACTACCGCCGAATTGGTAAGGTAGTGACAAACTATTCCAACGAGGAACCATCACAAGAGTCTCATAATTGAATTAGCTAGAGAGGATGAAAAAATCAGACACACCCTCGTGTCCCTAATACAAATGACAAAAGATAAACAGCAGGAGAAGATAGTCTAACCATATCCCTCCAGCTCCATCCCTCATAGGCTAAGAGCACCCAGAGTGAATAACCATCTTGGAATTTATGAGTTCAGCGAGGTGGCGGAACATTCCTTGTTAGAGGCCATTAAGCAAATCCCATCATATGCTAAATTTAGAAGGACTTGTACGGTAAAAGGAAACTAGGTGTCATGAGGAGGCATTCATGGTATTTGAACAATCGTCCACTGGTTCGAGGACAACTTACCTTTGAATACAAAGACCCAGTAGTCCTACTATTTCTATAGTAGTTGGAAATTCAAAGTTGGGGCCTTTAGTGGACTTAGGGGCAAGTGTTAATATGTTGCCTTACTCGGTATATGTGGACTGAGGTTGGGAGAATTAGAGCCAGCCTTGATATCACCCTCCGATTGGGCGTAGCGGTGTCAAAATTCCTAGGGGAATAGTGAAGGATGTCTTGGTCAATTAGATGGAATTTTCACTTCCACAATAATCGATTTTGTAGGTGCTTGGCCTCAGCTGTGTGACGAGGAACTCGAGTTCCCGGTAATTCTTGGTCGACCATTCTTGGCAATGCCTAATGCCATTATATTGTAGGGGAGGCCTAATGACTTTCATTTGGGAACATGACTGTTAATCTGAATATTTTCAATGTAATCAAAGGAATGGGGGATGAAGAAGACACGTGTGAAATTAATATGATTGACTCCGTGGTACAAAAATACCTGGATAATGTCTCACATGATGATCCTCTTAAGTCATGTCTGGTCAGCCCGAATTGGGATGAGGAAGTGACCACTTTGGAGTCAGAGTTTCTCCACTCCATAATTGAGGCGTAAAGATGTATTTGAAGTTAACGGTGGGTACCTAGGGTGAACCTTTGCCACCCGAATGAGGAGAGGACATTGCCTTCCCGAGGAGGAAGCCACCTAAACTGAGCTAAAGCCTTTACCAACACATCTTAAATATGCATTCTTAGGGAGCATGGCCTTTTCCGGTAATCATATCTTCCTCCTTAGAAGTGACTCGAAACTCAACTTTTGGAAATATTGAAAACCCAGCGAGTTGCTTTAGGGTGGACAGTGCGAGATAATGGGGAATCGGCCCCTTGATGCTGCGCATAGAATTCCTTAGAGCGGACGTTAAACCTTCTAGGCAGCCACGAGGACGATTAGACGATAATGAAAGAAGTGGTGAAGAAGAGTTTTAAAGCTCTTGGATGTAGGGTTGTTACCCCAATGCGGATAGTAAGTGGTTAGTCAATACGGTGATTTCCTAAGTCGGGAGTCAGTGGTTGCCAATGAAATACTTGAGCTCATTCCGCTCGTGTCACTTCGAGGATGGAGAGTGTGCATAGACTATAGGAAGCTTAATCGGTACTAGGAAGGCCATTTTCCTCTTAGTTTGTTGATCAAATGCTGAGAGAGTTCACGGGGCATGAATTTTATTGTTTTCTTGATGGAGTACCGAGTGCAATCAAATTGAGATAGCTTTGGAAGATCAGAAAAACTACATTCACTTGCCCTTTTGGTACTATACCGCCTTTAGGAAAATGCCGCTGGACTATCTGATACACGAGAACATTCCAACGTTGCATGATGGAATCTTGGTGACACTGATAGAAATCATATTGGAAATCTTCATGGATGATTTCTCGGTTTTACAGTGACTCGTTCGGGAGGCTGTTTAGAGAACTCACGTAAAGTTTGGAGGGTGTCAAGAAAAATCTTGTGTTAAATTGGGAGAAATGTCTTCATGGTAACCTGAGGAATTGTCTTAGGCCACATTGTATCAAAGATGGAATCAAAGTTGATAAGGCCAAAGTTGGTACGATTTTCCAAGCCTCCCTACTCTAAGTGTGTTGAGACATAAGGTCATTCTTGAGCCATCTTGGTTTTATAGAAGGTTTATAAGATTTTAGTGGCAGGCCCTTATGTACTTTGCTGCAAAGATGTCCCGCACCACATGGTCCGCAAGCTTGTGACTCTGCTTTTATTCTTCAAAACATGCTAGTGTCACACGATCATGCGGTCTCCCTAGTGGGACCTCCCATTTGAGATCATGTGCGTGCTGAGTGATTATACCATAGGGCGTGTTGGGACCAGAGGAGGGACCAAAAAAGGCTTTTTTGTCATTTCTTATGCCGAGTAAGACAAGCCCAGACTACGCCCGAGCTGACCTGACCACGGAAAAGAGTTTCTAGCGATTTATGCTGCTCACAGAAAATTCGGGTCATATATTGTTGGCTCCTGACCATATTCTGAGATCATACGACTTTAGTACTTGCTCTCAGCGGGATCTGAAGCAAGGTTAAGCCCCAGGTGGATTTACTCACGTCGAGAATTGACTTGACCATTAAAGATAAAAGGGATTCGAGAATGTAGTTCTTGACCACTTATCTCGATTAGTTCCAGAATCCAACTCCCATGGCATACCCATAGGTGATAGCTTTCCTGATGAACAACTCTTTGCTCTTGCTCATTACCCATGGTATGCTGACATAGTGAATTACCTAGTCACTGGCCAGATTCCAGCTCAATGGACTTCTCAACAGAAAAAGAAATTCTTGACAGATATTAAGAAATACTATTTTGATGATCCATATCTATTTAAATACTGTCCAGATCAAATAATGAGGAGATGTGTACCCAATGATGAGCAGGTACGGATTTTAACTTTTTGCCATTCACGAAACTGCGAGAGGACATTTCTCACTTAGAAAAGCGGCCAGACCAGATTTTCTGTTGGGTTTATTGGCACGCTCTATTTAAAAGATTGTTTGATTTACGCAAAACATGTGCTCAATGCCCGACAACTAGGAGGGTCACAAGCGAAACATGATCTCTCTTGATTACAATCATTGAAATTTTGATTGTTGGGGTATTGACTTCATAAATTCCTTTTCCACACTTCTTGTGTTTATCTCTGTATTTATTATCGGTGACTCGTGTCCTAAATTAAGGTTGAGGCAATTCAATGAGAACCGATGACCATAAAGGTTGTTTGAAATTTATAAAGGAACATATTTTTCTCGGTTTGGAGCGCCTCGGAGCGGTGTGGCGTGGTGGACTCCGGCTTTTGCAATCGATCTTTTGAAAATCTGTTAAAAATATGGAGTCACCGTAAAGTATCAAACACCGCACGGATTGATGGTCGAGGTGAGCTAGTAATAGGGAGATAAAACACATTTAGAAAAGACAGTTGCCCAGAATCGAAAGATTGGTCCTCGAGTCTTCTTAGATGCTCTTTGGGCATACGGAATGCTTGCCTTTAAAGCTGTTCTTGAGTATGTCTCCCAACAAAATTTAGTTTATAAGCAAACTGCCATTTACCCGGTAGAAGATGGAACAGGGAAGCTGCGGGGCTGTCGAACTTTTAATTCTGATCTAACTCAAGCAGGTAAGCAGCGTTTATTGCAGTTAAATGAACTTGAAGAGCTGCGGAGGGAATCGTATGAAAGCTCCAGAATTTACAAGGAGCGGATCAAGTTATTCCATGACAAGTCTATTACCCGGGAAAACTTCCGAACTGATCGGAAAATCTGCTTTGTATGATTCTCGATTACATGTTACGGAAAGCTCACGGCTCTCGTTGGTGGCCCTTTCATCGTCAAGGTGGTTTATCCATACGGGTAGTGGAAGTGAAAATCGACAATGGGAACTCTTTGAGGTGAATGGCGGCGCTGAGCCACATTCATGAGCATTTCTCCGCCATGAGCCTGCTTGTGGTTGGTAGACCGCTCTGCCAAAACTCTCCTTCAAGTAACCTCAGTCTCAAATTGTTGTAAATAGTTTTGCTTTTATTTTGTTCTTACTTTCTATTTTTATTGTTTTTACTTGATTGCGTTATTTCATTTTGCTTTTCAATAACATAGAAAATACAAATGTCGGTGCATTGTTTTGTGATCCCTCGAATTACATTTGTGAGGTACCTTAGTTAATGCGTGGGGACAATGCTTGTTTACACCGTGTGGGGGTAGGTGTACCGCGGGGTTGGAATGTAACTATCACGCTGATTATATGTTGTTGGTGAATTTTAAAATTTAACGTCTTTGGAGTGTTATGTTTTACATGCAACATGTCTTAGTTTGATCTCATATACTCCCAGCATCGTCTTATCATGTGCATCTTAACAAGACTTATATTCTTACGTAGGCTTGTTTCCCCCTTGCATTCACCTACTTTACTTCGCGAACCAGGACTTATGGCGAAAATTTCCCGATCTTACTTTGTGATTGTTTCGATTGTGCATCATTTTTAGTACAGTCGTGTTAATTTCATGCATCATAGTCTTTTCTGGAACACCTTGCATAAGTGGAAAATGATTAGAGGCCATCATTTACGTGCATGCAGTGGATTGTAGTGTCTCAGCCCTTGCACCCATTTGAGCTTCGGTTGTCAAGTTTATTCGAACCTTAGGAATGGGATTCATGGAGCAGTGATTCTCATGGAGAGTTTGAAGATATCCCAAGAATGGTGACAGTGCTAAGTCTACAAATCTGATCAGGTTATGGAATTTGAGCGAGAAAATAAACATGCGAAAAACTGGATGACGATTTAAGGCAATTCGAGATGTATAGCGGCACCACCGTCCCAAAAAGTAGAAAAAATATATATATATATATATATATATATATATATATATATATATATATATATATATATATATATATATATATATATATATATATATATATTCATTATATATATATTAAAAAAAAAAAAAAAGAAGAAGAAAAATCGGTTTTGAGGGTAGAAGTCTAGGGTAGAGACTTAAAGTCTACTAAATTAGACTAAAAAAGTGAGCGTGGCTAAGTCCTAGGTGGAACTTAAAGTCCTCTTAGGTAGGATCGAGCGAAGTGGGAAGAAGGTTTTAACTTGAATCTTGTCACCTCTTCATATTCCTTTTGCTTTTGACGCAGCCAAGAAGAGCCCTAGCGTGTGTTCTGCAGAGTCCTGCTCCCGAAGCTCGGTCGCTCTGCGGGGTTTTCGGTTCCAAGTTCAGTTGGTTACCACGGTTAGTGTTCGCCGTGGTAACTACAACTCCCCATTAGCATTGGTGATCTCTTCGGCTATATATGGACCTTTGTGAAGTTTGGATTTTGCTGCTATTGATACTGTGATTGTTGGATGGGAGGCTATGCTCTCCATATGGGCGGGAGGCCCACTATTAGATGTACATAGAGACCCGGTAGTGTTAGTCGAGACGAGTGCGGGATATGATGATTTATTTACGGGCCATGCGGGCAGATTGTTGCTATCATTGCGCTCTCCATGGCGCGTTCGAAGAATACGGGAAAGGGGAAGGCATCGGGTCCTACATGGAACGAGCGGTGAAGAAGAAAGCCCGGAGTGCCACCCGGCCGATGAAAAGAGAAAGGAAAAGCGGTATATCCTCTTGAAAGTGAGGATTTATCTAAGAGTGTCGATGAAGAAATAGAGGCTATGTTCTAGAAGATTACGGTGAGCACGAAATGGAGTTCGATTAATGGCGAATAGGGTTCAGTCTGAGGGGTGTCGATTTGGAAACATTCTTATATTCGCATCCCATCGGGGTAATTATCCGAGAGCAAATATGCGCCATTGCACTGCGGAGATATGGATATTTACCTTGGTAGTTAGAGTTCTACTCGATTTGAGAAAATCGGCGGGTTGACTCGGTATTGCCCGGTGATAGGAAAGCGGCCGTGTCACTCGACTCGATAGCATACTTATACACTATATTCGCCACGGCGTGTCGGATGGCCGTATCCGCTCGGGGCCATTCTGCGATTTCGATGCCCGACTATTCCTTTGAGGCTATGTGCACGATCTGTACCCATGAATGGATTTATGAGACAGAATTTGTTCTGGAAAGTTAAAAGCGAATGCGCCACCCAATGAACAAGATCACAATCGTGTTTGGCCGAATGGTTGTCTGAAAAGTCTCCCGATCAAACGGTCGGTTGTTATAAAGGTTATGACTGGAAAACTTATTGATTATGCACTAGTCATATGGTGCGCGATGAGAGAGTTTCTACAATATTCGCGTTCAAACCGGAGTATTCAGTTCCCCTCACTTGTGACTAGTATGGTAGAAGAAGCGGGGATGAGGGGAACAGTTAAAGAAAAAAGGGTGATACCTCGGCAGGAGCAGATCACGACTAAGACTTTAGGCGAAGGCGAAGCGACCTCCACTAGACCACGGTCCTCGGTGCCTTGACCCCTCCTACGGGACCATTTCTTCCACAGTTCCAGCACCTATGAGCACATCGCCTTTGAGAGGATGGAGCGAGCGGATCAAGGGATGGATTGAGAGTGCATCCTTGGGAATGACCCATTTAGGCCAGAGCGTCTCGGACTTGAGGCCACATCTTTCGGGGAGAGCCAGCGATGGCGGATGCTACCTCTCAGTTGGGGAGAATCGGATGAATTGGACGATTGTGTGGACGGGCGCATTCTCTTGATGAGGATGAGGCGACCTTTAACGTGGTTGTGTTGGAAATTTGTTCTAGAGTGGTGTTGGCAATCGAGATTGTTAGTAGACCTTAGCCATGTTATGCCAACTTAGTTTTGATTTCCGCTTTTCTTTAAATTACACCCATAGTCGTACTAAGTATTAAGACCTTTTTGATTCGACTTATGTTTTATGTTCCTTTTGACTTTATGCATGATGGTTACATGTTCTATGTTATATGATTGCTTACCTTATTTTGATCATTCTGGAGTTCACTATAAGTATAGTACCTTACCTTCTTAAACATTAATCCTTGTTTGAATAACCAAATTTGTGTTAACGTGTTATAATGTTCATTGTGTAGAATGTGGTTGGGCGATTGAGTCATGTGGTGCATACTAACGATTGAAATGCTACTCCATAAGGGCTATTTTGAGATTTTGCAAAGCTTGATTTAATGCTAGGCGCCTTGTTTCATACCTAGTGGGTAGTTCAGATCTAAATCTTGCTGGGACTGGCAAGATGCGAGGTTAAGGGGAGTGTGATAGATACGATTGAGTGATAATTATAACGGGAATCTAACACATTTAAATCACAATGTACTCACGTTGGCATAGAGCAGTACTTCTAATCTCTTACGTGTTTTTAGATTTGTGCGAGGTCTTCGGGTTTAAAACGTAAGTGCTGGGATGTAGCTCCGGGAAGCCAATATGAAGCAATGTGGATGTGGGTGAGAAATTGACGAAGTTTCGGGGAACCCAGTGAAGCAAGGAAGCACCCGGAGGACAAGTCTCTGGGTGGGAACTTCAAGTCTACTAGGTAGGAACTTCTTTGGAAATTTAAAGCGATGGATTAAAGTCCCTCTGGTAGAACTTCAAGTCCCTCTGGGGTAGAACTTTGCTAGAAAATTGGCCTTAAGCAAGTCCCTCTGGGTAGAACTTAAAGTCCCTCACAGGTGGGAACTTTCTATGGAACAGGAATTGTCCAAGGAATTCAATCCGGACGTGAGGAGGCACTTTCGTAAGCGAACCCAAAATGGGAGAAAATCACTTTGGAGGGAGCTATAAAGGAGGACACAAGTATTAGAGGATCTTTTGGGTCTTTTTAGTTTTTTCTCTTGAGTTTTGAGTTCTTCACTTCTGAGGTAGGTTTTTAAGAGTTTTTCCACTCCTGAGCTAAAATTTAGAGATCCGCATTTGAGATTTCCATTCTTTAAGTTTTGATTCAAGAGTTTGTGATCTCTTTCAAAGATAAATAATTATTTATGCTTTAAACGATTCATACTTCATTCTTCGCTTATGTTAATCCCCATTCTAAGGTAAATTGCTTTTATGGGATTAATTGTCTCTAACTTGTTCTGTCTCAGTATAAATCTTATGAGCTCTTAAACTTCCCACCGCCTGGATCTACACGTGGAACTCACCCCGATCAAGGTAAAGTCCCCACTTCTCATGGATTTTCAATTGATCGTGCAACATTGATCACTGTATAGAGGAGCAACCTTAGTTGGAAATTCCCCTGACAACGTGTTAACGAGATATTCTGGCAGATACGCAAATAATCATAATGCCAATTATGGTTTGAGCCTAATGAGAATATGTTTTGTGATAATATTTGATCATTCTGGTTTTCCAAAGATTAGATAACCTTCACTGGGTTAATCATTTATCATCGGTCTTGACAGAGCTATAAATGGAGGGATCATCAGATTTAGCGGATTTGAAACCTTAAAAATCCCACATAATATTTTTTCATTTAAATGATTCAAACAACTCAACTATCAACTAGTTACATACACAATGTTTAAACTACACTTTGAGTGAGAATATTCCACGATCAAATCAATCAGACCACTCCCTGGTGAGATGACCTGATTCTGCCAGATTACAATGCTGTATTTACTATAATTCCTACGGGGCCAATAGAATTGAGCATACTTAACGTGATTTGGCACCAATAATACTTTAGTAGTAAACATATAATGTATATTTTTATATGATAATTAATCATCATTTGATGAGTAAAGTACAACAGTAACAAATATACAAGAAAGGAGATTTTCTATAATTTCGTTAAACTGTATAAATAACTTTATAATGATAATTTCCTGTACCATAGTAGACTTATACTTATTCAAATCTCCTGTATATTATGATGAGATTGAAATCTAGGTACTATGAAACTGAAAAATATAGAGTTTTATATTTGTAATAAGATCGCATCTATAGGTACATTCAGAATAGAACCATGTATATTACATTTTTGCTCTTAGTCTCATATTCAGACTCAATTATATAACTCATGACCATCAGACTAAAAAAAAAAGGGTAAGAGAATAAGAAACAGCAGGACACAACATAATATACCAATGCATGACACAACATCAGGTAATGGATCACAGCAAGATGTCATATTGTAACTCAAAAATACCCTAAAATTTTTTTACAATTATTTTATTTTATATTCGGTATAAATTGAGTCAAACTGGGTATTTCCTAAATTGTTAAATGAATATTGATCGTTATTCGATAAGTGATTTACAGAACGAACCCGAAATTTACTCATGAAAAGGGCAAATAGAATCCTACAAATTAGGACCTAAGAGTCACAAGTAATAAAGAATAAATACATGTGGAAACAATGGGAAGATAGGGGTGCAAATAAAGGGATCAATGTAAATGGAGTAAAGACTAAAAATGAATTGAAGCCACCAAGGTCTTATGGGATTAAGTGACTTAAGTCACATTTGATATTAAAGAAGACATTTTGAAAAATGTTAACAAAACCGTATTTGTGAGCTTCTATATAAACTAGGTTTTGTGGGGAGATAGCTAATAGAAATTGATGAGAATCTCTTCAAGTTTGCTCAAGTTCTAGCAAGAAGAGAAGAAAGGAGCTAAGGCTTTGAGAACAAGTGATTCAAGGCAAGAATACAACCCTAGAATTTTTTAATGATAAGCTTGAGTTGGGAAAACTTGTAACTCATCCATGGATTATTTGTGATTGGTTTGAATGATAGGATGTTATTAGGAGGATTGACATGATTTATTTGATTTTTGAGGGGTTTTAAGAAAATCACGAAGAGGAAATTATGGTGTTTCAAAGGAGATGTTGTCAAATTTCCAAACCAATGTTTTTGTTTCAGCCATAACTTGGTCATTTCTTATCCTAATTGAGTGATTCAAATTTCTAAAGTACACCAGACTTATACATAGAACAACTTCATGAAGTAATATAATTATGGGACTCCAATTGGACCCAGAAATTCGTTGAAGTGGATGCTCTGTTTCGATAATTTTTGGTTCAATTCTGAAACAGTTAAGTGTTTTGGAGTAGTTTTGGCATTTAGGCCATAAGTTGAGTTTCACTCATCCTAATTGAGTGATTCAAATTTCTGGGTAAACTAGACTTCTAGGAGAATAATTTAATTTAAGGAATGGTATACAAATTGTAACCCCAAAGTGTCCAGAAATCCTTCAAAGGGGAAACTATGTGCAAGAAAAATCTGCTTCTGTTTTGGACATTAGAGTAATCTGAATGTAAAATTCCATAACTTGCGTTATATTGATCCAAATTGGATGCATTCACCACTGGAGAAGAAACCTAATAACTATAGCTTCAAATGAGTATATAACTATTACCAATTTATGGAGTTAAGACCCTTAAATTGAGAAAATAGTAGTTAACCCAGTGAACTGGCATACGATCAGTTTGGCAAAGATACAATTTGTGTTTAAAGGATCCAAATTAGATGATTCAAATTCCTACTAAAAATAGACTACAGAGATATAATTTTCGTGAAGGATGCAAGGAGCAAAATATGACTCCAATTATCCCCATAAAATTCCAGCAAGTGAGGTGGGCTTGGTAAACATCAACCCTAACCAAAATACTAGAAATGCACAAAATGATTTTCTTTACTATTCTTTGATTGTGAAATATGTGATGGATTAGGATTAATAAGGAGGAAAGTCCGAAAGGAGGCTGAGATTCCGAGACGTGAATTGTATGGACTACAATGTTTTGGGTTGTTCACTGACTTCTATTTCTCTGCTTTAAGTTTTTGTATGTTTGCCTTACCTTTTTCTTATTCTCGTGCTCTATTTGAAAATGCTTTGTTTTAAATGCATAAGAAAGGTATATTGAATTGTTTTAAATGATTTAAAGAATTTGATTGGAAAATGTTTGCATATGAAAATTGTAATGGGATGGTTGAAAGTGAATCCATATGCAAATGTATCAGAGATTTTTGATATAAACATTCGACGCCTTAATAGAATGTTAACCTTAGTTCTGTATTAAGGATAGATTGGTATACCAATAGGGGTCAAAATAGCAAAGATCAAGGAATCGATTTATTGATGTGTCAATTCGACCACAGCCCCAAATGGGACCGTGATCGAAAATCACGACTGATCGCTTATAAACTGGGCCAAGAAATAACAACACCGTGGTTATAAAATGCTTTATACCGGGGCTCATGGTACCTTAACGTGGACCGTGTTTCATGACTCTAATATCCTCGTATAAATCTAAGACATAGGCCAAATCTGTTATGGCATAACCGAATTGATTGACATAATCAATTGAATTTAGAGTATATTTGAATTGACTTGAGATTTTGTGGAATATTAAGAAAGTGTGGTGTTTGGATGATCAATGAACTGAACTAACATTGTACATAACAAAGTATATGCATTGTATTTATGATTTCGATCATCCTATGATTTGAAAGTTTAAATTTCTTAAAATTGTATGATTTGATTTAGAAATTGAAACTGCTTAATAGATTTAGAGTAGAACCACTACATGAAAATGCTTAGCGCATTGTTTTACCAACGCGTTGCGTACCGAGTGATGATAGCGTAACAGAGTTATAAGAAGATCGAGAATACAGTCACTCCAGAAAGAATTTGAGGAGTATGCGTTGTCATATGGCCAATATCATTTTGAGCATGACTTTATCTTCAGATTTAAAACAGTAAATTACTAAACAATGTTGTGTAATATTTGAAAGGCATGGTATGCTATTTTGTAAGGGAATTGTTTAATGTTTATGGCCTACCGTAGTGAAACTAAAATGCTTCCGTGATATTTGGAAATGGTTTGAATGAAATGTGTTTTAAAATGGGTGTTACGTCAAAGAATCGACAGAGAGGTCACACACTAATCAAAGAAAATTAAGTACTAAAATGTGCCAAGCACTACGTGAAAGAGTGTCGTCAAGATCTTGTAATAAGAGAGTACCTACTATATGTGCCAAGACGGTCCGAGAGTGCCGCCGCACTAATCGTGAGTACCAAGACTATACGGCTCGCCACGTAACAAAGGTGCCGCGGCTGGCCCAATATCCGGCCTTAGGCGCCTACAATTATATGTGTTCAGAACTTACTACATTTTTATCATAGCATTAATGTTTCATTGAAAGCAGGTACGGTTCCAATTTTTCCCTTTACCTTACAAACATGCGAATGGACCTTTCAGACTAGTATAATGTGACGCCTAATTCCCAGGGGTCCCGTTGACCACCACAACCTCGCTGAATACCCGTGTCTCATAATTATGAGACTTATACATGAGTAAAATGGCCACATTGGCCCATACATTCATACTCACAAAAATATATATTTTATACAAAAAGGAGTTAATTTACAATTATCCAAAACTGGGTCTTTTACCCAGATTTTTACAAAAATACATAACAAGGTCATATATGACCATTTTGTTTCAAGACCCTGATGAGTCCAATCCTGAACCTTTGGTAATTAAATAATTTTTCTCGATGTAGTGAGCAACAATGCCCAATATAAAATTATTCTCTACATGGGTACTCCCACCCTGGAAGTGGACATGTGCGAACCAAACACATTCAAGAAAATTCATGATCCTACTTGAATATCTACATGAAATAGATGAGAATGTGACTCCACTCTTCTCACTTCGAGCCCCGATCGACTCCCTCACGCATGCCTGGGCTGGGTGTGAGAAACACTGTTTTCAAAACAAAAGATTTATGTTCTCTAAACATACTACCAGCTTCTAAGAAATCTTAGTCGATAACCCCTTTCGAGGTGAATCACTGCAATTCTCCAAAACAGTCATGGGTCCGCCTTCAAGATGAACTGTTAGACAACTCTCCAAGGCAATTCTTTGGAAAATCTTCCTTTGAAATTCCTTTCACAACCATTTTCCTTTTTCTTTCATGTCATGCACTCACCTATTTTTCTAGGTTGCCCCGGTGCATACGAAATGCATTATGCCAATTTCATTCAACACTTGCCAATATATCAATCATGCATACATTGACAAAATTTACATACTAACCACATGTTATTTATTCATAGCAATAACATCAAAATTAGCTCACATGGGCTAATAAACAATTTAATTCCAATGACTCACACACAATTATATAATTCAAACATCATGTTAACACATTAATTTACATGCATCAACATATCATTTTCCACATAATCCATGCCATCCAATCTGGGCTTAATTCACATGGATACTTTCTGGTCCAGCAAGCCACACTGGAATACTTTTAACAGTCCCACATCCGTCCATGGGCTGTCCATGGACAACTCCTCCTTCATCAAAAATGGACCTAAGCACCAAACACACAACATGTTATTCATCCAACAAGTAATATCAAGAACCATTTCATGGACAATCTTGTCTAACAAACAATCCGGGCTGTTTTAACAACCTCTAAACGAGGACAATGCCTGGGGGCGCTCTCTCACCAAGCATCGATCCACTTTGTGGAACCGAGAATCCATGGCCATTTCCGGCCTCACACACACAAAACCATTAACAAGGCCTTAACATGATTAAATCAAGTGAGAAACCCGCCTTCCGAGTTTGGCTCAAACTCTGAAACCCAGCCCACGCAGCCCTTGCCGGGGGAGCAACTTTGTTTTACTTGCTGCCAGAACTCACACACCATCACTTTAAAATCTAGAGAGAAGTTGGTTTCCTCCCTTTAAAAATCCCTTCCTTTCTTCTCTAATTTCCTCCTAAACATTAAAGAGAGGAGTCAAGCCTGGGTCCCCACTCGCCATGCCACTTTCTCTTGGGTCATGACTGTTACAATTTTATCCTTATCCATCTCTACTTGATTTCCATCCACCAGGATGCCACATGCCCACGTGGGCCCCACACTGAGCTCATGTCAATTAATCGACCTGACATGATGTCACTATGATCCACTCAAATGTGTCAAGTGCGTCCTACACTACCCCGTTGTTCGAAAACTTGAAAATTTCAACGGCTCCCTGAATTTATCGGCCCGACTTAGCCAGATTTCACGGTACGATTCCAACGATGAAGTCCGCTTCGGCCATCCATGATATAGAAAATTCCATTTGACCGAAATTACTGGCTTACCATTTTTTCAAAATTAGATTTTAGTTTCAAAGAAGAGAAATAGTCCTCATTATCCAATTGACAAGTCCCTGATAATCTTAATATAAGACAAAACATGTCCGAATTAAGAGAGCACGACAGCAGTATCGTTACACAGCGTTAGCTTCATACTTCCTGGTACCCAAGCTCGTCCAAGCCCCACCGCCGCTTCACGTACATGGGGACGGATCGTCATGGGATCTACGCCGGGCGACCTGAATTGCTTTGGGATTTGTTACTCACTAATTTTTCCGTAAATCCAACCAAAACCCTAAAATAATCCCAAAAGATCACTGAAATTAAACTCCTAAATGGTTCATAAATCTAAACATAAATACAAGAGGGGAAGTTTAAGAGGATTCCTAACACCACAAGTGACATACTTCAACACCCCAAACCCAAATTAAGGAGGAATGATGACACCACAACGACCCCACCTGATCCTCATCAAACCACAGAAACCTCATTTCCTGTTATCTACAGACCCTTGCATGTTCCAACTCAACAACCTCCACTGTACCACAATAATGGTGGGTTTTGAACTTCTCATAGCAAACCTCGGGACAATGCCAATCCAAATCACAACTAAAGAATCCATACAAAGTTTCACAAATCCATACAAACCACAAAATCCACCACACAAACCCAGAATCCATACTAACCACAGCTTCTTCGCTCTTTCTCTCTCTCTTCTTCTCTTCTCCTCTTTTTCACGTTTTTTGCTCCCAAAAATCCCTAAATGAGAGACCTAATCAGTCTTTATCCCAATTCTAGTATAATTTCTTATTACACTCTTAATCCTTCAAACCCCTCTCTATTTCGCACTTCACAACTTATGCCATTTCTAAAATAACATCTCATCTTCTTATCTTATGACTTCTTTATATCCTATTTTAATAAATTTCTTCACTTTTACCCCTATCTTGTACAAATTCCTGGTTTTGAAAATTTTCACTTAGTAAAATAATTACGAAAATTTTCAAAAAATGCACTATAATTTTACTTCCGAATTTGTTTAAAATGATTAGGGTGGCTTCTCGGTGTTACAATTCCTCTCCTTAAAGCTGAATTTCGCCCTGAAATTACTTAAACTGAAGAGCTTCTGAGGGTACTGCCCTCATTAAGCCTTATCTGGTTCTCACATCGTGCTTCCATAACAGTGACACAAACACCTTATCGTAGGATTTCTGTTTTACTGTAACTGTCTTATTTCACTATCAGAATTCCTTGTTTCTGCCATCTGAAGAATCTTCATACGGTATATCTTGAACTGCACAGGTGATGCCCGAATCGGTTTTCGCAGGCAAACACTGCTAATAGGCAAACAAACAAAAAAAAAATATCCAAACAAAACCTATATCTGACCCCTCGTAGTACAAAAAAATAGTCTTATAACAAAGAGAAGGGTATGATTACCTTGTGTCGCCTAAAATCGAGCTAGTGTCAGGCAATTTTTAGAGATCAAAATAAACTCAAGTCCTAGGTTCATTTAACTAGATCCACACGAAGAGTGAAGCTGACAACCTCCAAGGCAACGGTCTCGGAAATGGTCCCGGTGCTAGCCAAGACCTGATTCGAAGAGGAAGCCAAAACCCGGTCTCTCAAGCTGTAGAACACTCTCTTTTGAGATGAGAGAACACCAAGTTTGATTTTCTCATGAACTCCCTTTTCTCTCAAAAGGTCATCATCTATTAGGGTTTCCATAAGGTTCCTTTTAGGAAAACCCCTATCATGTGAAATGACAAAATGCCCTCACTGAGCTGATGATAGGTTGCCATCAGATCCTCTGAAGTGCATTATGGAGAGTTCCCACATGGCCTAAAGCCAAGGTACAAGCCCAAACCTATTATCTCTGGGCGAGGGCTTCGAACCCCGGGATTCACCAATCCCGCGACTTCAATCACGGAATTAACTCTATCTGGGATCAAGTCACATCCAAACTGCTTATACGCCCCACACTCTTCTAAGTGTGTGACCCATTAGGTTCCGATTATGTTGGCCACTTGATTCAACCATTGAATCAAGCAAGTCAAGATTGGTATCTAGCAACACATCATGACCCCCAATTGACCGGAGAGTCAGTGGTCTGACTGCATACCCTTCCCATAGACAAATATCGTGCAATTCGTCCTTTCACTAAACTATACCCTACTTGGTTTAGAGTATGGACAATGTGTAGCTCCCACTAGACTGGCTATGCCACACCTAGCCCAAGTGATATTTGATATTGTCCCCAAATTCATCACTCAACCTTTATGCACTTGAAGACACTCCTCAAGGCATTTTTACTATGGCCAAAGATTCCTGAGTAATGATTCTGACAAGAGGCCTTAGGTATACTCTCCCTCTATTGGGAGTGGTGAATCCTTTGTTGACTACTCAATTACCTCCGAACACCTCAAACTATACCCAATCCTCATCCAATGAGCGACCCCCTAAGAGCCAACGTGGATTGAGGTCAAAGTATAGGATCAACATCCAAGATATCCTTGAGCACCTCAAGTCTAAGGATACTTACACCATTGCTATGATGAGATAATCATCTAATTCAAATAGATGATCCATATGATTGTCTCATTATAGGTCTCCAATGTACTTAGCTACTCTTAGCAAGCATCTACACGCCAACTTTGATCAACTCGACTACGCTTATAAGATCTACTCGGGGCTGATCCAATAAAGGAGTATGACATGTAAGCAGTATGTCTCGGATCAACAATGTCCAGCCTTGTTGATCCTCTATGACTAGGATAATTAGACACTAAATATAATTGCACATGATAGGAATCTTATTATCATGATCCTATCATGATTTCCCTTCATGCTATGTTATGTATCATGGACTTCATTAATTGGATTAAAGATCTCAGACAATTCAACGTGATGAATATCAAATTAACGTAAGAGTTTTCATATTAAACACAAGCAGCGCATAATAAGTGCTAATGGTGATTGCCTTTAGAGCACTTCTCTAATAAGAACGATATCTCCGAAGCATAGACACATGGAATACATCATGTAATTTGGCTAACTCCAGAGGGAGTGCCAAATGATACGCTACTGGTCCAACTCTTTCTAAAATCTTGTAAGGGCCAATGAATCTTGGACTCGATTTTCCTTTTCTTCCAAAGCGGAGTATCTTTTTCCACGGAGATACTTTTAAATACACTTTGTCTCCGACTTCAAACTCTATATCCTTTCTCTTCAAATGAGCATAAGACCTTTGTCTATCACTAGCAGCTTTTAACCTCTATTGAATAATCTGAACTTTTTCTTCTGTGTCTTTTACTAAATCAGGACCAATAATCTTATGCTCGTCCAACTTTGTCCAACACATAGGAGTTCTACATCTTCTTCCATACAAAGCTTCATACGGGGCCATACTAATACTGGACTGATAACTGTTGTTATAGGCAAATTCCATGAGTGGAATATACCTATCCCATATTCCCGGAAAATCTAATACATAGCCCCGAATCATATCATCCAACACATGAATCACTCTTTCAGACTGTCCATCTGTTTGTGGATGGAAAGTAGTGCTAAAATTCAGTCTCATACCAAAAGCTGACTGTAATTCCTTCTAGATACTTGACGTAAACCGTGGATCGCGGTCGAACACTATTGATATGGGAATCCCATGCAATCTAACAATTTCACTCACATAAAGTTCCGCTAGACGATCCATGGAGTAGTCAAGTCGGACCGGTAGGAAGTGAGCAGACTTGATCAATCTGTCCACAATTACCCAAACTACATCATGTTTCCTTTGGGTGAGGGGAAAACCGGATACAAAATCCATAGTAATGTTATCCCACTTCCATTGGGGAATTAGAAGGGGATTTAATAAACGGGATGGTACTTGGTGTTTAGCCTTACTTGTTGACACGTCAGACACTTAGACACGTACTCAGAATGTCCTTTTTCATCTCTCGCCACTAGTAGTACTGTTTCATATCCTGGTACATCTTATTTCCTCCAGTGTGCATGGTGAAAACAGTATTGTGGCTTTCATATAATATTTTATTTCTCAAATCCATATCATCCGGTACACATAATCTGCTCTCATACAACAAACCTCCACTTTCATCTATGGCATAATCAGTTTTGTCTCAAGTACCTGACTAATCGAACTATCTCTCAGAACTCGTATCATTTTTCGAAAGTATTTACTATCATTTGCTTCAACCGGTGATAATCCCTCAATTGAGCCAACAAGGCTCCATCGGGTGCAAGTCTCAAATCATAATCTTTCAGAGTCAAAGAAATTGTCATTTTCTACTCAAGGCATCCGCCTAATTACATTTGCTTCCCTGGTGAAAATTCAATTATACAATCATAGTCTTTAAACAATTCCAACCACCGACGTTGCCTCAAGTTCAAGTCCTTATGAGTTAGCAAATATTTCAGACTCTTATGATCAATAAAAATTCTACATTTTTCTCCATATAAATAGTGTCGCCAAAATTTCAAAGCGAACACTATAATTGCTAACTCCAAATCATGAGTGGGATAGTTTTGTTCATGTGGTTTCAACTGTCTGGAAGCATAAGCCACCACTTTCCCATCGTGCATCAATATGCATCCCAAACCTATCCTTGAAGCATCACTGTACATAGTATAATCCCTATCTGAAGTAGGCTGAATCAACACTGGTGCTTCAACCAATATTTCTTTTAACATTTCAAAGCTGGATTGGCACTTATCATCCCACTCAAACTTCACCCCTTTCCGGAGTAATCTTGTAAGTGAGGATGCTATAACTGAAAACTTTATAATAAATCTCCGATAATAACCTCGTTTAAGCCTAAGAAACTTCTCACCTCTGTTCCATTTCGAGGAGGTTTCCTATTCATGACTTCTTCAATTTTCACTGGGTCCACTCTAATACCTTAAGCAGAAATAATATGACCTAGTAATGACACTTCCTTAAGCCAAAAATCACATTTACTTAACTTTGCAAACAACTGATTCTCTCTCAAAATTTGCAATACTATCCTCAAATGGTGTTCATGTTCCTGTGCATGTTTAGAATACACCAGGATGTCATCAATAAATACCACAACAAATTGATCCAAATATGGGTGGAAACCCCTATTCATCAAGTCCATAAATGCAGCAGGAGCATTGGTAAACCCAAATGACATTACTAAAAACTCATAATGGCCATAACGGGTTCTGAAAGCTTTTTTTGGGACATCAACCTCTTTTACCCGGTGTTGATAATATCCCGATCGCAAGTCTATCTTCGAAAAGACACTTGCTTCTTTCAACTGATCAAATAAATCCTCTATTCTTGGTAATGGATACTTATTCTTAACCGTCACTTTGTTTATTTGTCGGTAGTCAATGCACATTCGAAGAGTGCCATCTTTCTTCTTAACAAATAAACCTGGCGCAGCCCAAGGTGAGACACTAGGTCAGATGAAACCCTTATCCAATAGCTAATGTAGTTGAGTCTTCAACTCTTTCGCTTAGTCGAGCCATACTCTGCAGGTGCCTCGAAATAGAGTCGTTCGTACTACTCAATAAAGAGATCCACTTCTCTTTCAGTGGTACCCGATAATTCCTGAAACACATCAGTGGAACTCTCCAATCACGTGAATATTTTCGAAATTCACTTTGCTCTCTTGGAGTCAAGAATCAAAGCCAAAAGGCCCACAACCTTTCTAGAAAAAAACGTCTGCCCATATCCGAAATAATCCTCTTATTGATTCAGATCGATATTCGCATCGTTACTTCTGATAGGTCAAAACATTTAAGCAGGACTATTTTCTTATCACAATCAACTATGGCCCAATGTTTGGATAACCAATCCATTCCCAATATCAAATCAAACTCATGAAAAGACAAAACAATTAGATCAACTGAGAATTCCCTATCATGTACCAATAGGGGACAATTCTTATACATGTGATTGACTCTAACACTATGCCCCAAAGGACTTGTAACAAGCAGGTCATAAGCTAACAGCTCTACTGAAGGCAATTTATCACTTATTTGTTCCATGCATATATATGAATGTAGAGCCCGGATCAATTAAAGCATACAAGTCAATATCAAAGAGAGTGAAAGTACCAGCAATAACCCCTGGTATGTCCGGATCTTCACGAGCTCTCATAGCATAAGCTCGGGTTGGGGTTGTAGTAGCAGGACGATTCACTGTCTCTGAAGCACTACCTCTTCCTCTTCGTGGAACCACTTCTGGCCCTTAATTCCTGTACTCCGAGTCCCCAGGGGAGGTACACTGACCCTCCTCTACCACTCTCAGGATTTCTAGAACTTCCCGATCTTCACTCGACAACCATATCACATGATCAAAGGTTCTCGCACCGAAACACCCTCGCTTACTCGCTCACAAACCATAATGATTTGGCAAGAATTCCGCATGTGTCTTTCCTTCTTATCCATTGAGAGGTGCCTCGACCACAACCTTGTGTCATGGTAGGTCCTTGTCTCCTTCCCTTTGTAGCTGAACCCTGTACTGAATCAACTTGTGACTCTCTAGGTCTTTTTCCCGAAGAAGAACCCCCTCTTGAGAACTTTTTCTTTTTCTTTCTTTCTTGACTCTTCATTTCATCTTCAATTTTATAGCCAGATCTAGCCGATAAAATTGACAACTTATAGCTTAAGTAACTGTGAGGTACCTTGATGGACTCATGTAAGCCCTCCTCAAACTGTTTACATCTGAATTTTTCGTAAGAACAGAGACTGGTGCATATTTACTAAGATGGCTGAATTCTTTCATATTCAACCACCGTCGCTCGTCTTAAAGTCAAGAATGCATTCGAATTCTTGTAATCATCAATGACATACTCGTATTAAACTCCTGCGGACTAAGTAGTCCCATGTAATCGGATCCTGAAGCGCAGAGCTCTCAAACCGCCTTCCACTCAATCATAAGTCAGACCTTGCAACAATGAAACTGCACATGTGGCCTTTTGGTTCACAAGACATCTCACTTCATCTAGAGCCCTTTCCAGTTTTTCAAGCCAAAACTCAGCTTTATCCGACTCTTCCATACTTGTACCATGGAATTCTTCGACTCCATGCTTTCTTACTGAATCACTCAGAGCTCAAGGGGCCGTGAGTCGATCTAAGACCCTTGCCATATCCTGAGAGATTTTTACCAATGCTTAAGTTGAAGCATATTCATTCACGTTGAACCGTACGGACCGTAGCTGCATTGATCCAAAGGATTGACGCTTTCAGTTGTTTCATCTACAACTTCCTGAGGTGGATCCATTCTAGACAATACACAAAACAAGGACATCCGCATTAGACCAACATATTACTATGTAGGTACATCCTTAATCTAAGACTCTTCTACAAACGCCTAAACCTAAGCTCGATAATTAACTTGTCACACCCCAACTCCCCGCCTAGGCGGATGAAGGACGCTAAACTATACTCGAGATTCCTCTTTACTTGCTTTTTTCAAACATCAGGCCTGTTTTATAACCGAGTCCAAATATCATATACAAGATACAAATAAAACTACCATCGTAGTGGTGTTTACAAGGTCAATACATACAAACCCGAGTCCTGCCATATACACATATACAAAATTGTACATTTACATTTACATAATCAGAGCAAACCTATTGTGATGGACTCCTAATAGTTTGTTGGCCCAAAGAAGACGCGAAGATCGCTGGACACGTCCTCCTCTCTGTACCTACACGAATTAAAACCCATGCTAAGCTTAACGCTTAATGGGAAACATATGACTTATACGTATACACATGCACTAATACTCATTTATAGTAAGCATATAACAGTAACAGATATACAGTAACAAATATAAGAATTTTTCATGAATACATATAGCAACCATATACACATACTTGTACTTATAGCAGACTTATACTTATTCAAATCTCCTATAGGAGTTATAGAGCTTATATTTGTATGGAGGTATCCATAGGTACTACAGAGTTTATACTTGTACAGAGGTACCCGTAGGTACTACAGACCAGACTGTACGAGGTACCCAAAGAGGCTACTCTCGTAACGTAACTATGTACATTACTTTACTCTTATCTGCTATTCGCACTCTTATCATATAAAATGTTCTCGACTACCTAGACCAATAATAATAATTAAAAATGAGTAGGATAACACAATAAGTACTGAAGATATGGTACAAGATCAGGT
The DNA here is from genome assembly GCA_016808115.1 of Tetrastigma voinierianum. Classification (NCBI taxonomy): domain Eukaryota; kingdom Viridiplantae; phylum Streptophyta; class Magnoliopsida; order Vitales; family Vitaceae; genus Tetrastigma; species Tetrastigma voinierianum. Next base: position 268,720 of record JAEQBH010000510.1, read on the forward strand.
GCCAGAGCATAAATCGAGTGGTCAAGCATTGGCGTGTATGTCATGCACTAATCAGAGAGTACCGAAGTACTATATGTGCCGAAGCACGGTCAGAGAGTGCCGTTGCACTAATAAGAGAGTATCAAATTACTATATCGCGGCCTCGCATTACGTGCAATGTAGGTGCCGTGCCTTCATCTTAACATCTCGGGTCTAGGCAATCCTACAATTATATGTGTTTAGGAACTTATTATCTTATCATAGAGGCATTAACGCTTCGCCAAGGCAGCGAGGTATGGTCTAATTTGTCCTTTACCTTACAAACATGAATGAACCCTTTCATACACTTAGGTCCTCATTAGTCCAATAGACAAGTCCTTGGAATAACGGAATGGAAAAACATGACAAAAACACATGTTTGTGAATGGTGCTACACCACGACGTAGCATTGCTACGATGCGGCATACTCGAGGCTTGTCTAAGCCTCCTTCCTGGCCACATTTACCCGCTGCGGACATGCCATGCCTGGGGCCACTACATTGTTGCGCTGGCTCCTACGCCACGGTGTGTAGGACCCCCGAAATTGTCCGTGATTTGTCGGACATTTCGTCACTTTTTTCAGAAATCCAACCAAAAACCCCAAAATAATCCAAAAGCATCATCGAAAACAACTCCCAAATGGTTCATAACCCAAACATAAACACAAGAGGGGAAGTTAAGAGGATTCCTAACACCCAACAAGTATTCATACTCTTAAACACCTCAAACCCTAACTCAAGGAGGAATTTCATACACCCAAGCAAATGATCTACATGAATCCCAACAAATCCATAAAAATCCTCATTTCCAAGCTATCTATACATATTCCTACAAGTTCCAACCCAACAACTTCCACAAACACATGTAATGGTGGGTTAGAACTTCTCATAGAAAAACCCTAGACAAAGAACTAGATCAAGAATTCAAGAATCCATACAAAAGTTCACAAATCCATAAAAACCCATAGTAATCCATAGTAATCCATAAAAACCCATAGTAATCCATAGTAATCCATACCTTTCTTGGCTTTCTTTCTCTTCTTCTTCTTCTTCTTCTTCTTCTTCTCACTTTCTCTACGTTTTTTTTTGCTCTCCAAAAATTCCCAAATTGAGAGACCCTAATTGGTCTTATCCCAATTTGGTATAATTTCCCTTTTATTACACTTTGGTCCTCAAACTCCCTTCTATTTGCACCACAACTTATGCCATTTCTAAAATAGCATCTCATCTTCTTATCTTATGACTTTTATATCTTGTTTTGACAAATTCCACTTTTACCCTTGTATCTTGTACAAATTTCGGGTTTCGAAATTTTCTCACTTAGTAAAATAACAATTACGAAAAATTTCAAAATGCACTTATAATTTACCTTAATTATGTTTAAAAACGACTAGGGTGTTGATGAGTGCCTAAAACACTCATATTATACCCGCGTCCGCTTTATGTTTTTAGTTGATTTTACATTTAAATAAGCGCATTATAGCCCAATATCTGATTTCTGGATATTTTTGTGAATTGTGTGTGTGAAGAGGGTGGGTTTTCGCAATTTTGTGGCTGGAAAGAGTTAAGGTGGAGAAAACTCGGCAAAGAACGCCGTGACGCGGCCAACGTCGCGAGGTTCCAACGTCGTGACGTCTTAACGTAGCGACGCCTAGTCAACAGAGAAAAGTCAACAAGTGACCCAACTTCGCCACACCTCAACATCGCGACGTCATCACGATTTCTGCCTCAGAATCATAAAAAGCAATGGAGACCTAATTTCAAGGCATCAAGAATGCATGATCGGCTGAAAATGCGAGTAGTAGCGACTCGATCATTGGAAATATTAATCGTTTTGTATTTCTTCTTTCTCGATAAATCGTTGATGATATATGATTGATGTGTATATTCAATTCCAACATGTTCTAGATTTCTATCTGTGGTTTCATTAACCCGTCATAATTGAATGGATTCAGTTTAAATCATATTATTCAGCTTTTATTTATGATTTGTATCGACTACTCTATATCCGTGATTTAAATACATGGTAAATGTTCAGCCAACATTGGCATGATCCCGTCGGAATCCGAGATCGAGAGATAAGGACTCCAGTGACTCAATAGAGCGACTACTCCGCTAAATCGGTAAATGTAGATATCCCGATTCCGAGTACGGGCGACAGTTTGAACATTTGGGTGTTTTCGTGAGTATCGGGCTCCAGCAGATGCACCCGCAACCCTATCGGGCGCAGGATAGGCGGATACACCTCGAGAGAGGGTATCTCGTAGGCACGATCACCCCGTCATCGAGAAGTCATTAATAGACTGAATAAGCGCTTCCTATAGATAATAATCCATCAAAAGTGGCAGGGGGAGACAAATCCCTAGTCTCCACAGCAGAGTAATTCCCCAAGTTAACTTAGCTTTCATTTTAATCTCATACATTAGTTAGATAGCCATTCAGCAAGCTATCTGTATAATATTATAAGGCCAATTTCGCAGTCAACGCACTTCCTCCCTACGGATCGATATCCGTACTTAGGGTAAATAATTATATTACTCGACACGACAAGGCACTCAGGCACATAGGCGCACATTTTACATAGCACAAATCGCCTATCAAGTTTTTAGCGCCGCTAAGTTAGGAGAAAGTTTTAGTGTTTTGATTCGACAAGAGTGCAATTAGATATCGCTTCCGAATTTTTCTTTCTTTTTATTTTATTTTATATGCGCCGGTAATTTGTCTTTGGGCGCTTGTGTGATTGCGCTAAGGTTACCGTGAGTGTATGCGGTCTGGGTCACAAAGCGGAACTACGAGAACAAATAGAAGCACAACATAGAAATCTAGCAATCATGCAGAACAATGTAGAGCAAGATCACAGCCAAGAGCAAAACGAGTCGCAAGGGGTTCACAATGGGAATAATGGTAGGAATCAGTGCTCGTGCCGCGATACGCCTGCATGATCCATTCATGTTACAGAGGAGCTCTGTCTCTACCACCTATAATTGTTTGTGGATTCGCCATTCAAGCAGACCACCCATTTAGGCAAAACAACTTCTGAGTCAAGTCGCTGGACCTCATAGATGCTCGAGAACATCCCGCTTCCACCTGGGATTGCCAAGTGAGAATCGATCGGTACTTGACCAACTTCATCAAAGTATGTGATACGAAAGTATAATGGGGTAAATCAAGAGGCACTTAGATCGAGATTGTTCCCGCCTCACTAGTGATGTAGTTAAAACACTCGAAGGACAAGTCAACCACCGGATTCCATTACTTCATGGAACGACGAGCGCTGTGGTTCTTTACAAAGTTCTTCCCACTGCGGAAGATTGCACAGCTTGGTGCAAGAGATTAATACATCTCGTGACAACTAGAGGGAGAGAACTTGGCAGAAGCATGGGATAGATTTCATGAATTGTTAAGGAGGTACCCACACCACAGGTTGACCAGATGGATGCAAGTCCATACTTTCTATAATAGTTTAAGGGATGCAACTAGAACAGTGATTGCTGCGTTAATGAAGAAGACTACGGACCAAGCATATGAAATCATAGAGGACGCCGCTACTAACACCAATCGCGGGCCTAGTGGATGGGACACCGTTGAAGGCCGCACAAGACAAATAACGAGGTTCCCAACAACTGGTTACTCATGTAGTAACTTACTAAACAGCCTTAGTAGACAAAGAAAAATCGCTTAATGACGTTTCCAGACTGCACCCCCATAGGAGTTATACTAATTTTGTGGAGGACAAAGACAAGAAGGCAAAATGTTAGATCGATAGCAAACAAGTAGAAAGATGCCCAATATGTGTCGAGGTTTAATCAACCACAACAATAGGGTCAGTATGGGAGCAACAACTATTAGAACCAGAATCAAGGCCAAGGGTGGAGTAATAATTAGAATAATCAAAGCAATCAAAGTTATGGATAGAGGAACAATCAAAATAACATGCCACCACCCCGAGTGAGCGAACCAACTCCCGAGAAAAAAGTGGACTTGGAACAAGCCCTTGCGTAAATGCTCACCTCGCATACCGCCTTTATGAATGAGACAAAGGCGAATATGCAACACCAGGCCACCCAATTGAACATTCAAGTAGCACAATTGAGGAATTTAGAGGTGCAAATGGGCCAAATGGCCAATCTATCACGTAGCGCGAAGGTTCCTACCAAGCAACTCAAGTAAACCTGAGACAAAAAGGGAATGAACATGTAAAAAGCAAATACGTTTGAGAAGTGGTATAGAGAATTAGCACACCGGCAACCACCGATAGGAGGTAAACCGAGTGAAGTCATCCGCACCAATTAGAATGATAAGACGTAAAGGAGCACCCAAGAGAAAAAAGTTTGTGGAGAAGAAACCCGAGGGGCAAAGGATCATCCACCATGATTGAACCTATAGCCCTAATTCCACCCAATGCCTAAAGAACAAACCGGACAAGGCCTAATTAATTTTACGGGAGGTTTAAGAAACCCGCACATCAACATTCCTTTTGGCCGGGACAAGCTTTTGGAACAAATGCCCAGTTATGTCAAATTTATGAAGGATATCTTATCAAAGATTGGGACCTCCCATTTGAGCTAATGTGCGACGCAAGTAGGGCAGAAGAGAGAAAGAATATTTCAGGTTATCTACTATGCTAGCCGGACAAGATGCCACCACTGAAAAGGAACTGTTGGCCATTGTTTTTGCCTTTGATAAATTTAGCCCCTATTTGATTGGCAATAAGGTAATAGTGCACACTGACCACTCAGCCATAAAGTACCTAATGACTAAAAAGGACGCAAAACCGAGACTAATACGGTGGCTACTCCTGTTGCAAGAATTTGACTTAGAGATTAAAGACAAGAAGGGAACTGAGAACCTAGTCGCAGACCATCTATCTCGGTTAGAAGGGGGAAGAGATGAGGTCCATGTGAATGATGATTTCCCAGATGAGCATCTCTTAGCAATTGAAGACACAAAGCCGATTCCATGGTTTGCCGACTATGTGAATTATTTAGTGGCCAAGGTGATCCCTCAAGAGTTTAGCTACCAACAGAAGAAGAGGTTCTTTGCACATTTGAAACACTACTATTGGGAGGAACCTATTCTATACAGGCACTGTGCTGACCAAATGATAACGGATGTGTACCAGAAGATGAAATGGTCAGTATTCTAAACCATTGCCACACTTTATCATGTGGGGGGCATTTCAGAGGCCAAAGGACAATAGAAAAGGTACTTCAATCATGTTTCTACTGGCCTAGCTTATTCAAGGATGCTCACCAGTTTGTATCCACCTGCGACAAATGCCAAAGAATGGGGAGCATTTCTAAAAAGGATGAACCACCCATGAGCACACTCGAAGTCATATTTTATCAAGGGGGATGGATTTAATGGCCCATTTCCTCCCTTATTTAGTAACTTGGTATGATCTCATTGGCAAAGCGGGATTATGTCTCTAAATGGGTAGAAGCAATACTGACACGCACTAACGACGCTAGAGTGATAGCCAAGTTCCTTTGCAGCTACATATTTACACGGTTCGGCACTCCACGAGCACTGATCATAGATGGAGGTACTCATTTATGCAATAAGATGGTTGACAAAGTCTTGCAAAAATATGGAGTGTGGGACCGCACATCGCTCGCATACCATCCACAGGCAAATAGGCAAGCCGAGGTGTCGAACCGAGAGATAAAGTCCATTCTGGAGAAAACAGTCAATAACTCAAGGAAGGATTATCAAGAAGATCGAGGGGCGACTTCGCATACAGACAATATTTAAAAACACCATTGGTATGTCGCCATTCAATAGTTTGATGGAAAGCATACCTATCGGTAGAATCGAGAATAAAGCATAATCGGAAACACCACATGTCAACATGTATGTAACAAAATAGCAGGAGAGAAGCGGATGCTACAGCTTAGTGAATTAGATGAATTTCGCAACGAGGCTTATGAGAATGCTCAAATATATAAGGAAAAGACGAAAGCCTGACACAACAAATATATCGCCAGGAAAGAGTTCGAGGCGGGTCAACGAGTCCTCCTATTCACCTCCGACTCAACTTTTCCAGAAAACTAAAGTCACGAAGGGCTTCCGACCATTCATACGATCAGCCTTACATGGAGGTGTAATTATGCACTCAGAGAAAGGACCTTCAAAGTTAACATGCAAATGAAGCTTACAATTCGAGGTGGCGATTTCCATACAAACAAGGTAACATTTAACTAAGATACAGAGTAGGACCGTATGAGTCGCGGCAAAATTCCAGAGCCCGGGAACATTGAGATTCAGGGAAGTTGAGCTAACGACATTAAACAAAGCGCTACTTGGGAGGCAACCCAAGCTTTTTGAAATCTTTCTTTCCATAGTCTAACTTGCGTGTTTTTAGTTTTTAGCATAGTTTGTCCATCTCTTTCCGTAATCGGGCGTTTATTTTGTTTGTTTGTTTTTAGGACCCGAGAGAGCAATGGTGCTCGGGAGGATAGTTCAGAAGCTCATTCCGTAGAGGCGAAGGGGGTTAGAATTTCATTCAGGGGGTTCTCTCAAACTTAAGCAATCTTCTCAAACTTCGTGACGTTGAAGAACCCTATAAAAATCAAGCTCGCCACGTCGCGACGCTTGACCCAACGCGCGATGTCGGGTAATCTCGGCTTTGCACTTCTCGTAACGCTGTAACGTTTCACCCCAACGCCGTGACTAGTCGGCACCACTCCGAACGCCCTCGATAAGTTGGATTTCAACGTCGCGACGTTGGCAAATAAACCCTCTTAAACGTCGTGACGCGTCTAACGCCGCGATGTTGCCTCGCTGCATAGCATCCCTTCAGCCTCTTCCCCATGCAACCCCCTAAGCTCGAGCTCCCAACCGCTAGCTCTTGCAAAGACGGCGCACCCATCTCCATTTGTCCCAACCAGCCTTAGGACACTCCTACGACCCCTGAGCCCTTTGGTAGGCTCCATGCGTAGCCTGACTACTTTGAAGTCATTAGGGTATTGACCAACGGGCAGGGTCAATGAAAGATTAATAGTGAAGGGCATGAGGTGCACTTCAAGGCCAAACATTTGGCTTACATCCCCAAGGTGTGGCATCACTTCATCACATCGCGTCTCATTTCGACGACAAATGTGAGTGAAGTGATGTACCAAATATGCCCCGCGACTATGCCATCCTCCGTGACATACCTTTGATGCTGGTAGTTATGCAGATGCCATCCTCTATAACTGGGCACCCCTTTCTCATTTACGGCCTATGCAAGCAAGCCGAGGTGCCCTTAGAAGACAATGAGGCGTGGATACACCTGGACAAGGGGCAATTATGCTGGTCAAGCATGACAAGCCGGTACCATGACCCCGGGCCGGCTGTATGACCCGAAAGCAATGCAACCAACCTTCGACGAGGATGAGCTTCCGTAGTATCATGTCTTGGCTTGCCTCCCTAGACCCTCAGGTGACGGATTGTGCTCCCACCCACCACCACTCGCGCATACATCCACCCATCCACACCACCACCACGCCCGCCCCAGAGGAGGATCCACAACCCCACCACGGAGAACTGCACCTCACCGTCGCTTCGAGGCCTATCGGGATGAGACCCGTGGAGCACGAGTTCTCATCACCAAGATGTGGAGGTCTCCCAGCTGACATGCGCACGCCTTGGCCAACCAGCACCATTCGTAATCGCAGGGGTCGCGAGGGACCAGCTTGCACAGCTTCTCACCCTTCACTATCCACCGCCGCCACTACCGCAGTGATCCGACCGATCACCAGGGAAGTTTCCTACACCCTCTCTCATTCTTTCATAGACATTGGGAACAATGTCCACACTTTGTTTGGGTAAGGATCTGGGTTTTTGTGATGTTGGGTTGTTTTGGAGTTTGTTTGTTTTGTTTTTGGGTTATATTTGTGTTTTCTGCTTTAGTATGTTCTAGGTTGTTTTTATTTTATTTAATATTTATTTTTTGGTTTGTTTCGGTTGTAGGATTGTTTTGGTAGTTATGCGTGTGATGCTATTCAAGGACCCATTTGGACCACTTTAAAAATATTTTTAGAAAAACATAGTATATATCCAGAGAAATTCGTAGGTCGTTAGATGCTTGGGAATTTCATATGTTGGATAGGTAGGGAGACAGAGTGAATCACCTTTCTGGGATATTCAAGAAACTACTCTCAACTAGCCTATCGCACCCACACACAGATGATCTCAAGGGCAGGCATAGGTCTCGAACCCTAGCTTTATTACAATCCAAATAAACCGTGGGGGCTTCTAAACACTAAAGTGATGAGACACCATAGAAAAAGAGGATTGCCTTCAAGCCCCAAATATTAAAAAAAAACAAAAACAAAAACAAAAACAAAAACAAATATGAACAAAATAAGTGGGATCTTCTAATTGGAATCTCGGGCACAGTCCGAGGGGTCTTTCAAAGCCTAATGCCCTGAGCCAACTGGTCGGGAGTCATTGACTTCACTGCCCATTACATGGGATAGAGGATGGAAGTTTCCCATAACTTAGGGTCCGTAGGTTTAGTTGAGTGTTCGGGGTGAAGTTCGAGGGGAACTGAATGCCCTGCACTTTAACCAATCAAAGGCGGGGGAGCCACCAACGAATCCCCGCTACAGGAACACTCAACATAAACTTACGGGCACTAGTTTTTCTTCAGAGTAGGTATGTTAAGTGAATAAAAAACGGGTGCGTTCTTATCCTCGAAGTTAGACGCTCCAAATAAAAGTGGGTCAATTCAAGTTTTCGTGGGGTATCAAACCGAAGCTATACGCTAGGATCATGTATCAAATGCATATAGGCTCCTTGGGAATGGCTATTGAAAACTTAGGAGGTTGAGTCACTTGTCAACTGAATCATGTTCAGCTGAATTCCTTCGAAAGTCGAACATCCTTATGGATCCTCTGAAATTCGAGTGAAAAGGAAAGATTTGTAAGTCGGTCCATTTTGATCCTTCTTCTACCAGCATGGGCATCACATTCATGGCGTCGAGTTTAGTATGTTAGGTTCTTGTGTGTCGGGTGTAGAGTCGGTTTCTTACTTGGGGACAAGCAAGAAGCTAAGTTTGGGGTTGTGATGAGTGCCTAAAACACTCATATTATACTCGCGTCCGCTTTATTTTTTTAGTTGATTTTACATTTAAATAAGCTCATTATAGCCTAATATCTGATTTCTGGATATTTTTGTGAATTGCAGGTGAAAAGGGTGGTTTTTGGAAATTTGGAGCTGAAAAGAAGAAGCATGAAAATCGGCAAAGAATGTCACGACGTGCCAATCAGCCGTGACGCTTCAACGAGCGACGCCGTCACCGTAGAAAAGTTAACAAGTGACCCAACGTCGCGACACCTCAACATCGCGACGTCATTGCAATTTCTGCCTCAGAATCATAAAAGCAATGGAGACCTAATTTCGAGGCATCGAAGAACGTATGGACTGGAGGACGGAAAGCAGAGCAGTAGTGACTCTGATCATTGGAAAAGACACTGTTTTTGTATTTCTTCTTTTCTAATAAACTGTTGATGATATATAGATTGATGTGTATATTCAATTCCAACATGTTCTAGATTTCTATCTAGGGTTTTGTTGAACCCTATCACAATTAAATGGATTAAGGTTTAAAATCATATTATTAAGTTTATTTATGATTTGCATTGATATGCTCTATATCTGTGATTTAAATACATGGTAATGTCTGACCAACATTGGCATGAACCTGCTGTGAATCCGAGATCAAGAGATAAGGTTCCTGTGGACTCGACAGAGAGACTGATTAAATCCTGCAGAAATAGAGATATCCCGGATTCCGAAAGCGTGGCGACTAGGGTTTGAACATTTAAGCTGCCGAGTATCGGGCTCCAGGCGTAGATGCACCCAACTCTATCGCGAGATAAGTGTTACATTCCGAGAGAGGTATCTCGCAGCACGATCACCCCACACGAGAAGTCATTAATAGACCGAATAAGCGCTTCCTATAGGATAATAATCCATCAAAAGTATGTGTAAGACAAATCCCTAGTCTCCACAGCAGAGTAATTCCCCAAGTTAACTTAGCTTTCATTTTAATCTCATACATTAGTTAGATAGCCATTCAACGTTTCATCCAGATAATATTATAAGGCCAATTTCGTGAGCAAACACACACTTCTCCCTATGGATCGATATCATCCGTACTCCTAGGTACTCTATATTATTGATATGACGCTGCACTACAAAGACATAAAGGCATACATTTTACATAGCACAAATCGGCCTATCAAGTTTTTAGCGCCGTTGTCGGGAGAAAGTTTTAGTGTTGATCTTGACAAGAGTGCAATTAGATATTACTCTTGAATTTTTCTTTCTTTTTATTTTATTTTGCTTATACAAGTGCTGGTAATTTGGTCTTTGCGTTTGGTGTGTTACACCCACCACGGCCAACGACCTATCAGGTATATTTCGGGGTGTTACACCCACCACCCTTGGATTTCCTAACTCCTCCACCCTTTGATGTAAAGACCCACTTGTTTCTTCTCCCACTCTCCTCTTTCACTATCTCTCAATTCGATCTTCCTACTGTTTGTTGGTTTAGGAATTTCGATAATTCTTGAAATCACCCCCCAATTTTGCCTTTTTCTCTAGTTCATACTCCATGGTTAGCTTCTAGGGTTACTATCACCAACCCATGGAGGGTACTACTCCTACTACTTATTCTTTCTTATTCTTATTATTATTTTTTTTTGCTTTCTTTTTTGTTTCGTAGGAAATGAAAGCAATTGAAATCTAAGAAAAAAGGAGGATGTACTACATGTTCTTCGACTCCAATCGAACCCAAAAGTAAGTCTCTGAAAATCCAACCTGACGTAGGAGAATTTTGGCGACCCCTATTTTTTGTTTGTTAAAAGGTGTGAGATGGTGATTTCTAATGGAAGAGTCTTTGTTATGATAGATGTGCATGGGATCAGTAGAAAGTTTTTGCAAGCAAAAATTGGGCAAAAGACATATTCATTTCAAACACCAAAAATGCGATCTTCTTGTGAAGATTGGTAAATTTAGGGTAGAAAGCATTTGTTTTATACCAGGTTCACCTTGTGAATTTTTTTATGCAACTTAGTTGGGGTTTATGTGCAACTTTTAGTTGAGGTTTATGTGCTCTATTTATGTAGAAAGTGCCTTAATGGAAAGGAAAGAAAGAAATTTTTTAATTTGTTGGTGTTTTCTCCCTTGTAAATTGCTTTGATCGGTAGTAGAATGATTGTTGATGATTCTTGAATGAGTTAAGAAGAAGATAGATTCCCCCATCGTTTTCACAGGATATACTCCATGCTCATTCTTCAAGTTCACACGGGTGTTGAAAATGGGTGTGTATTGTTGTCTCTCAGATTCTCAGAGTCTCTGGATCGTCGGGGCATCAGCCTAGCAGCAAGGACATGCAAAACAAACAAGGTACCGGCGGTGGTGTGCCGACCGGCTCTCTTATGCTTAAGTTAGACAAAGAAATAGAGAGCGCAAATGTCAGTCTTGTAGTCGTGTATTTTTCACATACCTTTATGTTGCTATTCCTTCATTTTTTATGAAGGAGAAGGGTTATCCACTTTCCATGGAAAGTGGGTGATTAATCTCCGAAATGGAAGGGAGGAAGGCGTTTTTCTCGCGCATCAACCGTTTTTCCTTTTGGATAGCTAAGTTGTCCGAATCTTCCGCCTCAAGGATCGTTTGATCATCCTATGGGCCGTTACGTATGTGGTTTGTGGGATGATATGTTCTTGAGCTGCGAGAGATTAGTCAGGAAATCGTTGGTTGGCCATCTTCTTAGAGATGGCAACCGGCTAGGAGAGGGCGTATAGCCGGCTAGACGAGGACGTGCCTAGGTAGTAAACCCTGGAGGCCTTTGCTGTGATCGGATAGCCCACAACTCTAGGCCGTGGTCCAGACCCATGTTCGTGTGGGGATACTTAGGCCTCCTGTGGGCTTTGATCCGTCTAGGCCTTTTGAATGAGGATGCTGGGCTAAAAGCCATGGTACCCATAATGCCCCCCTTTTTCCAGCTGGGGAGTTCATTCTTCCCCGGCTGGAAAAATATTGTATTTTTGATATGCTTGTTGTTGGGAACGGGGGACCGTTAATGCTTGCATGTTCAAAGAAGTTTCCTATTTTTGGTAACGTATTTAGTACGCCTTTTGGAGTTTCCCACAGGTTTGTAACCTTTTATAAAGGTGCGGGTGACGATTTTGCGTCACCGGCTGGGTTTTGGAGTGTTCGTGGATGTATGGCTAGAAATTGCGGATGGCGCCGCACCGCACTTTCTCGATTGCTCCTGGGCTAAATGTGATGTTGACGGGGTCGGCCGGTGGCTACAAGGAACGTGCTAGAGCGTGCTAATTTACTGTTGGAGTGGTATTTTCGAGCCTTATACGTTCCCTTGGGTGGTTGGAAAACATGGATGGAGAACACCCCCTCCAGATCAATGAAATTTTATATCTCCATGTTCAGCGATAAGCCCCCTTGTATGCCCCTTTGCTTCGGCGCTACAATCGTACTACCAGAGGTGGACGAGGCTTTTTCATTTTTCATATTCTCTTTATTAGTCTCTCAGGAAGAAATGACTTGCCTCTTTTCTTAGCCTCTCGCTGCAACAACTTTTTCCTTTTAGCCTCATGCAACAACAAACTTTTTCCTTAGTCCAGCTTCTTCAAGAAGGCTTTTTCTTCATGGCCTCTTCTTCCACTTCCTCTTCTTTCTTTAGGCTTTTTCTTCGACTTTTTCTTCTTTCTTAGGCTCAGTTTTCAACCTTGATGGTTATGTAATTATCTTAGGCTCAATTTTTAGCTCGGATGAGTTATGTAATTATCTTAGGCTCAGTGTTTAGCCCTGATGGGTTATGTAATTGTGAACACCATTTGGTGTAATTAATGAAATTATGTTTCTGGAAATTTTTACGTTTTTGCTCGCCTTACTTTAATCGCGCTTAGCTAATCGATCATCAATGTAGACTAACCCCCTGGGATAAAGGTTATGGCGTTTGATAAATTCTAGAATGGATTGGCCTATATGATTCCTAGTTGGACCTAGCTTAGGTGTTTGGCCCAAGCCCGTCCACTGGGGAGGTAGAAGGGATGTAGGCTGGGGGTTCACACGCCTGGCCCACACTCGCTTACTATGCCCTAGTAAGTGAAGCATTGCTATGATTCAAATCGTTTGGAGAGGTGATGAGTCAGCGGCGCATTTAATGCGCCCGTAGGTGCTAGACGCATTATACTTAGAGAGTCATAATTAGATTTCACCCACTCCCATTGTGTCTACACCATTTCCTTGTTTCTTTACCGTTTAAGAGTTTATGCTAATACCTCACTATAGGGTTGCGTGTTTTGCGGATAGTCTCTTCAGGCATTTATTTTCCCTTATCCTCCAGGTAAACCTTGTTTTTATCGCGAGTATGTTAAATTCCCGCCGACATGCTTCGAATAATTTACGTGAACGTAGGGAGGGTATTCTCTGACATGCTAGAACTCGGGGTTTTTTCCTCGATCCGTGGGTTCATGTGCTTCGCCTTTTACCGGGCCAGATAATGACATGGAATTGACTTCCCTTTCCTCCGTCCTTTGTCATTGGTCATTAGGGTAGGTGAGATGTCAAGAAGAGACTTCTACTACCGGGGTCAAATAAGGCCTCGCAAAACCCTGTAAAGATTCAAAGGATGTATATAAAAATATGGCCAAGGGAGTGAATGTGGTAAATACTCAAAAACTGATTTGAAACAAAAGTAAGTGTACTCAAAAACTGAAATGAAAAGTATTACCAACACTCAACCCCTTTCCCATATTTTCACATATACATCCTTTGGTCTATTTACAAGTTTTTGGCGCCGTTGCCGGGGATCGAAAGAATTTGGTGAATCAATATTCAGACCAAAAAGCGAAATACTAATTTGGACATAATTTATAAAAAGAAAATAGAAAATTTGCAAAAATATGATTCATCACATTAGTTTTAGCAAGCTAACAAATTTTGTAGAGCTTTTCATGATAAATACAATTTTTGGTATCACTGACTCCATTTGATCTCAGTATATTATAATTTCAGGAGTTAATTCATGCACAGGAAGCAGGGAGCTAAATTGTTGCCACTAGACACTGAGATTGAAAGAACACTTAGAGGGCTAAGAAAAGTTAAGAGTGCGTAAACAATGTAGACGGCAGACGAAGATCGACCGGCATTCAACCAGACCCGCAGCAGGTTCCTCAAGAGCGAGACACTATGGAGGACTGGAGACCGCTTATCCAAGATGAATACTTGGTGCGCTGAGACAACCAGCGATAGATAACAATTCTGAGCCTGCCGCTCGATTACCATGGTTCAACGTAACTAATTCATTGTGTCACCCTCCTCGAAGATCCCAACGGCCACTGGACGTTTCGAGAGGCAGAATGGCTAATACAAGTGAAATTGAATGGTGTGGAGACCAAAAGTTAAGCTGCGCTTGTTTCCATCTCTCTTTAAGAGATATACCAGCATCATGGCTCGACCTACTCACCATAATGGATCCAATACATGGAAAAGAGTCAGATGGAAGCTACTCCTGGGCAGACATTCTTTCCATCCTCACTTCCGAAAGAAGAGGGGAAACACACTTCAAACAAGGGTTAATATGAGTCCCAGTACACCCGCTTCGGGGAGAGATACAAGAGGCTGGTCAAGAGACGTCCCATGCACCGGATGCACTAAGACACAAAATGGACATCTTCTACCACTCCATGAATTATACCTCAAAAGGTATAATAGATGCAGCTTGCGGCGGAGCATTCAGAAGAAGAAGAGCAGAAGAAGCAAGACAAATTGACGAGGATCTTGCTAGGTGCAACATGAGACCTCCCTTCAATCTCGTGGAGCAAGAAATGAAAGCAAAAGGAAATGGAATGATTGAGCTGAACAAGATGTCTGCTATGGAGGCCAAGCTGGATGCATTGATGCATCGGTTGGATAAAAGAATGCACTCTGCAAATGAGATAGGAGCAGTGGAAAGAGAAGGAAGAGTAAATAATGCTGAGGGGTGCGCTGAAGAGGGTTCCATGCGCAGCCGAGGAGGCTAAACTATTTGAACGAACACGAAAGTATACTATTTCAAGCCTAAACCCCAACCCGCCAACCCATTATACCTCAAAGATTAAGGAACCATGAGAATTTCTTATGGTGAAGGAGCACAACACGTCCCAAGACATGGCAAACTTTCAAAGAAGGGTATGCTCCACCAAGGTTCCAATAAAGAAGAATGGGAGAGGGGCGTAAATGAATATCGTGAATCAAGCGACTCGACCTTTGCATACCGGGGATGTCGCATTCATAGGGAAAATAAAAATAAGTAAACTTCCATGAACAAAGGTTTGCGTATCTGAAGTTTCAAAACCAATTTCAAATTTTTCGACAACCACCAATGCCTCTCAACCCGAAACGCAAATAAAGTAAACGGCCCTAACCCCGCAGAATCAAATTAAAGATGCTTTTCCTGACACGAAGAAAACCAAAGAGACCGCATGGCAGCAAATTTTAGAAGTGGAAAAGAATTAGAGAAGGAAAAGTCGAGAAAGATGAAAGCAACAATGGAGATGGATCCCGGAAAATGTCGGTCACCGGAAAGAAATAAGAAAGAGCAAAGCAAAGAAGAAGAAGAAAGAAGCAAGAAAAAGTGCCCGAACTCTATGCTCATAGCCTCTTCCCGCAGATCGCAAAAAGTCAAGGATAGAGGAGCAGTTCACAAAGTTTTTGAAAACTTTCCGTAAGTCGAGATAAGCATATTCACGTAAGTGGTAACTCAAATGCCACTTTATGCCAAATTTTGAGTGAAATTTTAAGCAAAAAGAGAAGAATTGCGTAGGAAGGAGTAGTGAATTCGACCGCGCTACTTGCGCTATAAAGATAAAGAAGAATTTACCGTAGAAGATGAAAGTGACCTGTGAAGCTCACAATTCCTTGCACCATTGAGGGCTGGGTTTGAAATTCAAAAGGCCTTTCAGGACTTCTGCAAGTATTAACTTAATGCCATTATCTGTTGCAAGGAAATTAAGTTTGGGGGAGCTTACTCCCACTACTGTTACTCTCCAAATGGCAGATAGAACAATGGCGAAACCTGAAGGAGTCATTGAAGATGTGCTTGTTAAGGTGGGGAAATTTGTTTTTCCTGTCGACTTTATCATCCTAGACATTGAAGAAGATTCACAAGTCCCTTTGCTGCTAGGAAGGCCATTCCTAGCAACCGGAGTCGTAATAGATATGCGTATGGAGTTCTCACCTCGTGGTTGAGAAGAAGCAATGACTAACTGGCTTCTTAAGTTTGAAGAATTTAGACACGTATAGGGAATATTACAAGTTAGTAGATGATGTCTATCTCAACAACTCGATTGCTATTACGACAGAATGCTCAACTTCCTATCAATGAAAATGAGATGAATTTCCATGATTCAAGGTGTTAATTATGATTTTCAAGACATTAGTTTGCACTCTACCGAAAAGGTGTTGAGTCTTAAATCAAACAAAGATTGACAATGAGAGAAAATGAATATATGAATTTCATCAAGAGACCAAGGAAAAGAGTTAGTTTTAAAAGATACAAATCATCTAAGTATGCTTACTGGAGCTACCAAAAAGTAAGCCGCTGATTATCTCCGCTAGACCTGATGTCAAGAATAGAAGTCACGAAAAATTTTGAAGAATTATTAGAGTCGATTTCGTCCATAAGATGAATTAAAGGGTATCACGTCAATATGCATGCACAAAATACTGCTGGAGGAAAATGCAAAACCATCTAGAACATCAAAGAAGACTGAACCCAGTCATGAAAGAAGTAGTCAGAAAGGAAGTGCTCAAATACAATGCTGGTTTTATATATGCAATCTCAGATAGTCCTTGAGTTAGCCTAGCCCATGTGGTTCCTAAGAAAGGTGGGTTCACTGTGATCCGAAATGAAAAAAATGAGTTAATTCCAACAAGAACTATGACAAAGATGGAGAGTATGTATCGACATCTAAGCCGAACACGTTATCCGTGAAGGATCATTTCCCTGCCCTTCATTGATCGGATGTCGGGATGTGTTAGTAGGACACCTCATTTTTGTTTCCTAGATGGATACTCGCTATAAATCCGCATTGCCATCGTGACCCGAGGATCTAGGAGAGTCCGACTATTCTTATGGCACCTTGTCGTATGATGCCATCGGCTGTAATGTTCTACTTCTTAGAGGTAATGATGTCCATGTTCTCGATGGTCGAGGAGGTCATGAGATTTTTATGATGACTTCACATTGTATGGATCCAGTTTTGAGCATTGTTTAAACAACCTGGAAACAGTGCTTCAAAGATGCAAGGACAAACAACTAGCATTAAACTGGGAAAAGTGCCATTTCATGGTAACATAAGGTATTGTTCTTGGTCATAAAATTTATGCTACGGGACTAGAAGTAGACCAATCAAAGGTTTCGACATCGCGACTCCTGCACCGCCACGAGTGCGGATAAGGAGTTTCTCGGGACATACCGGATCATGTAGAGATTCATCAAAGACTTCTCAAAAAAATAGCAAGACCATTATGACATCGCAGACACAAGGTTTAATTTCATGACTCATGCAAGGTAGCCAAGAAATCAAGATCGATTAGTTCAAGACCATGGCTGCACCGTAGCTGGATAAGGGATTCAAATAATATGTGATGCCAATGATTTCGCAATGGGAGTTGTATTAGGGCAGAGAAAAGAGAAGATATTCAGAGCCATATACTATGCTAGTAGAACCTTCAATGAAGCCTAAGAAAACGGTCTAACTACCGGTATGAGATGCCAGCCAGTTTTTGCTTTCAGAGAAATTAGCCATACATTTTTGGATCCTATATTATCGCTCACACTCACCATGCAAAGAACCCAAATATCTCGATGTCGAAAAGGAAGCCAAAAACTAAGACTCGTATAAGGTGGGTGTTGTTACTACAAGAGTTCGACCGAAATTAAAGATAAGAAGGGTCAGGACAATGTGAGCCGATCACTTCATTCCAGAGTAGAAAAACAAAGTAGAAGAGGAGAGGCGCACTAATGCAGAACTTTCCGTGATGAGCAACTGCTTAAATTGTCATTCCAACTCCTATGGCGTCGATATCAGAATTACTTGGCTCAGGAGTAGTGGGGTTTCCGAATTCAGCTACCAAATGTAAAAAGAAAGTCGTGAACCGATGCCAGATATTACATCCAGACGCACCCATTGCTATTTAAAAGAGGTACTCGACATGATTATAAGAAGATGTGTGCGCAGAGTTAACAATGCAATTTTGAATGAATGCCATGCACCATATGGGGACATTTTTCCGAGAAAATGTACTTCATAAGATACTCAAATCGATTTTATTAGCCCACTATCTTTAGAGACTGTAATACACAAATTATGCGAGCAGATGCCAAAAGATTTGGAAATATCCAGAGAAGAAACGAAATGCCCCTACAAGGTATATTGGTGGTGCAAATTTTTGATGTATGGGGAATAGATTTACGGACCCTTCCCACCATCATTCGAAACTCATATTAATACCGGCAAAGTGGATTAGTGTCCAAGTGGTGGTAAAGCAATAGCTTTTCCAAGGAAATACTTAACACAAGAGTGAGTTTCTTTGAGCGAACATTTCGAGCGCATTCTAACACCCAGACTATCATCGCGAAGGGAAGCCACTTGAAAACAAAATATTTGCAAAGCCTATGAGTGTGCATGGATCAAACATATAATGAGCCCAGCTTATCACCCCGCGCACTAATGGATGCAGAATTTCCAATAGGAGATTAAAGGATCCTGAAAGATCAGAAGTTCAAGTAGGAAAGATTGGTCTCCAAACTTGATGATGCACTTCGCTTATAGATGGCATTCAAAACTCCTATCGGGATGTCCCCATACAGAGGTCTCGCAACATGTCATCTCCCTCAAGTGGAATACAAAGCCATGTGGGCTATCAATAGTTGAACTGACAAAATTGTAAAGGAAGTAGAGATCGCTACCCAATTGAATGAACTAGAAGAACTGAGAAACGAAGCCTATGATAATGCTAGAATATAATGGGCATAAACAAAGAAATGACATGGATCAAAGGATTCTGAGGAAAGAGTTCGTGAGTAGGGATCAAGTTATGTTATTTAACTCCGCATTAAGATTATTTGTGGAAGTTGAAAATCAAAATGGAGTAATCATATATTGCAGGTCAGTACACTGAGCAAGAATATTCGTGGGGATCATGCCGAAGAATTCAAGGTTAATGGTCAAAGACTGAAGCACTATCTCAAAGAAGGGGAGAAAGAAAAGAAGAACTCCACCGAATCGAGAGAGAAGGCGAAACAACAAATGCCTAGTCCAGTTTAAGGACTCAAAACAAACAGCAATGCGAGGCAACCCATATAGATTTTTGCTTCTTTATATAGATTCTTTGGATTTTTAATTACTGCTTTTGGATTTTTTTTATTTTTGTAAGGATTGTGGAGGACTTGCTAAGTCGTATTTGTTCATTGTAACCTTTAGTTGCTTCTCGCTTTGCCTATGCGTAACTGCAGCTCGTGTGAGAAGGAACCACTAAAGGAAGGATCCAACACTTCACAGATGTAGCTTAATTTGAAAAGGGGGAGCATTTTTCTCCCAAACAAATTCTCAGGAAATAAATAGAATGCATGTTTGAATTGTTGTTCGGGGAGTGCTATTGATGTTAAGAATTGCAAAATTAATAAGGAGTGCAAATGCCTAATCATCACCCTAGGCAGAATGCACTGCACCGCATTGCAAATTTCTAGTAAATACTCGAGGAGAGAATAAGAGCACTGTGTCGCGATTAAAGCAGGTCGCGATGCACAATTGAGGTCGCTACGTAACATTCACATTTACAAGAACAATTCCTTCAAAAGAATAGTGAAAGTCACATAACTCAACTATGTCATGAAATTACTTGTTGACCTGAAGGGGGTAGAAATGCCAGATGTCGCAACCTGATGATATATTGTCCTCCCACAACTTACTTATGTCGCGACAAACAATAATAAGTCGCGATATAAGAGAAAAGGAAGCAAAGAGGGTAACTTTAAATCGCTTCTTCATTTAATGACAAAGACACAATCAAGGGCCTAATTTAAGTCAGCGATGTTTAATTAAATGAAGTAATAAAGAGTCCACCATAATGATTGAATTGCAATGTTTGAGAAATTCTTCCACCACTATTTCATTCCTTGAGCAAATACAACTCTTCATCTTCGCCTACTAGTTTTTCACTCGCAAACCCTAGATCCAAATTTCCTCCTCAAACAAATCTCGATCCCTTAAATGGTCGAACTCTTCAACCCTAATCCCAAATCTATGAGACTCAAGAGTATACTGCACCGGCTGTGGAAGTTCGCCAGAACCAACAAAGGAGAACCTCGTCGTCTGGAATCCATCGTAAGTTCAAACAATAAGCAACGTGAAAAGGGGAAAAGAAAAACAGTAAGAAGAAGAGGAAGACGACCAGCATCGTAAGAGCTTTCTTCGCCCTGGAAGAAGTACTATGTCGGTAAGGGGTTTCACGAGAAAGAGGCTTCAGCAAACTCATCTCCTTTCATGAACTAATAGAACAAAGAGGTTTGGGAAACTGCAAGCATCAAAGTCCGGATACGCAGCAAGAGGTTCGAGAATTCTACTCCAACCTCGGTGGGGAGGAAGATAAATTCATGAGTGTCAGCGAGTTCGGGGTGCCGGGATGGAGCGAGAACCATCAATGAAATGTACCTGAATGGAAGTATGTGGCATGGATCCAAATTCAAGAAGATGATAGGCAACCCCAACCGTGAGAAGATTGCAAGAAAGTTGACAGAAGGTAAAGGGAAGTGGAAGAAAGGAAAAGGAGAGCAAAAGACCATAAACAGGGGAGATTTAACAGAAGAGGCGAAGGTATGGTTTTACTTCCTGGCCTCTGTTATGGTTCCGACCAAGCATGTCTCGCACTAAGACGGAACAAGAAGCAATCATTATTTATGCTATGGGCCGTAAAGGGTACAAGATTAATGCGGAGCAGCCATTGAAAACTCGATAACAGATACCATGAAGGGACAAAGGGGTTTGATCCCTCACGAGCAACTATCACGAGGCTATGTTCAAGGCCGGTGGAAAGAACTGGAAGAAGAAGAAGAATGCCCCAAGGTTTCACCACTAACTCTGATAGAGTAAGAAAAAGTGGCCTAGGAATCAAGAAAAAGGGATTATAATAGAAGCGCATTCAAGAGAAGAAAATGAGAATGCAAGACAGAAGATGACACCTTCTCGGGTCAGATCGCAAAGAAGAAGAACCAAAAGCACATCCGTATCGTAACACCTTTGGTGTTTCAGAGATAGATAATTGGTGATGATGGAAGCCCTAGAAATTTCAACCCCACTGGGTCGCCTCTCCCCTATCAGAACGTAGAATTCCGTGAACTCCGGTGAAAGCTCTAGTGGGGAGCTCTCGCGGAATAATCAACAACGGAGATGCTCTGGCCCATCTGTAAGAGAGCGGAAGAAAGGGAAGAGAAATGGAGCATCCAACAAAAATTCAGAGAAGAAGATATGAAGAGCTGAAAAGATCAACAATGGGAAGAAAACAGCCAGATGAAGAGTGTATAAAGGGATCCTGGAGCACCAAGAGGAAAATTCAAGAAGGAAATGGAGGAGAGATTCACGATCTACCCGAAGAAGTCAGAGAACAGCTACCAGTCATTTTACAACAACTATGATCGTGATTCTCATAACTCCTAACAACTTGCAAAGTGGAATCGATCAGTCAAAAACACACAGCACCAGATCACCCTCGCAAAGTCACAGCCTGTCATTGACTGCTTGAAAATTTGATTTGATCAACAATAATCTTTTCCAATGAAGTCAGGATTGAAATGGAGAACACGATGAACACATCGGGGAAAAAGACAAGATGATCTGAACAAAAGGTTGATCTCACTAACGACCGATCCTCAAGAACGTAGATAGAGAGGAGAATGACAAGAAGAAGAAGAGAACTGAATGAAGTTTCCTAGTACCCTTCTCCTAATTTTAAGGTCTTGATCCGGATCCTCCCAAACATCTCTTTGCTCCTCCCCCCAAAAAAGAAAAAAAAAAATAAATCTTCTTATTGGATTTATCATTTTCTTCCTCTCTTCCAAACTCCGTTATTCTCAACTTCGCATCATATCATGAATAATAAGAAAAAATTTTGTTAAAAAGGAAATGTCTATGCTGCAAGTAGATTATGGTATTGTTATTTTTTTGCTTGAATTGTTAGGAGAATAACATTAGATTATTCAAGAATGAAAATGTCGACATATCATAATCCGAACTGAAGGAAGTAGTTTGATTAGAAGATAAGATTTAAACACAAATAATTGCACAGCGCGTAACGACATAGTACTGACTTGAAAACAAATTGCATAATTGACTGAATTTAGCCGAGAGTCCAAGATAAAGGAAAGTCATACAACTGAAGCTGAGCAAAATATATTGAAGTTTGTAGTATAAACAAAGTAGTTAAAGAACCCGTGAACCTTAAATCATGTAAATCCCTTTCATCAACCGAAGTGAGTCAAGGATATCCTAAGGTTAGCTACAAAGTAATCAAACCAAATTCTAGAACTTGTTAGATTATTGATCAAGGCTTAAATCCTAGGTGATACAACTAACAAGAAACGACGCAGCTATCCTCGCGCCAGTCATTCTACCACCCTTATTTATATGCTTCAGATACACCTTAGTTCTTCTAATCTCAGCCAAAACAATCCTGGCCCAAAACAAGCCACTGAAATCCCAAGCCATCCTAGATAATTAATCCTCCAAGAAAGAACCCTCTGATTTATCCAAAACTGCAAACATGAGCACAGATGTCAGAATGTTTTGTAATCATGAAAAACGTTAAAGCAAGTGAAGAAATGAATCGCTTTAAAGGAAGATACAAATTAAAAGAAAGCTTAAAGGAAGAAGTTTTGTCTTGTAGCCTAACTCTCGAATTAAGTTCTTAGGGGTGTTTCAACACCTAGTACCCTAATGCCAATTGGTATGGGAGCTACTAACCCAAAGTTCAAGCAAGAGTGTTAGGAAAGCCTAAAGATGCAACATCGCACTATTTCAATGGTAGACAGAGAAAAAGTTCCAACAAAGTGAAGTACAAAGGAGAAACAAATGGAATGAACGATTTTAAATGTATGAAACAAGAAAAGATAATTTGCAAAGATGAAGTTTTGGGAATCACTGAAAGAAATTGCAAGAAAAGAAGGAGCGTTAAGTAAGAAAGGAGAAAGTGGTCTGGTAATCTTAACCTAAAGCCCATCCATCCCACCAAAGCACTCAAGCTCGACATTACAAACGACCTGACATTGATCTTCAAGGTCGGGAATTACTTACATTAGTGGAGATCAATATGAATAAGCATATGGAATTTGGAAAATCTTGAAAGGATCAAAACTATGAAGACCTAGAGGGAAGAATCGACTCATCTAAGAAAAAGAGGAAGAAGAATTCAACCTACTTTTCAAACAGATCAACCGACTATAACGTTTTATAAAACAAATTCAACAATTTAGTTTTGTACATCTGATTGAGTAGAGATCAACCCTTCATCCGGATTCTGAAGCTAGATATGTTTAAAAGAATGCAATTCTAGTCTTTCAATTCAATTGGTTGCAACTGCAAAACAGAACAGAAAAATGTCCTTTTGTTTGAGGACAAACAAATCTTTCTTTCTTCGTCGGAACAAGAGAAATTTAAGTTTGGGGAGCCGAGCTTGCAAGTTTATCCATTTTCAGTCCATTTTTCTGATTGATTTCTATCTAAAAGACCTGATTATATGCAAATGGAATAACTCACCAAACTCGGCTACAATGTTATGGAAAATTCAAGAGAGCAGGATATCATAAAGAAAAGGAGCGTAAAGTGGCCAGAAAGGTGAATGACACGACCGGTCGAATGGGATGTCGCAACAGAGAGGTGTACGAGGAAGAGTAAACTTGATGTCGCAACGCCTGACAAGAATGAAGAACGAGCATCAAGATCGCAACCACAAACTCCAAATGTGGCATAAGCGGGCAATTGAAGGCAGAACGAGCAGTCGCAATGTAAACTGGAAGTCGCAACTATAAATTAATGAAGAACGAGATACGATGTCGCTGACACCATTTCGAAGTCGCACAAAATCAAGGTCTTATAGACATGGAGGCCGTGACACGTATCAGAAGTCACATATAAGATTTTCATGAGACTTAACATCAAAGTCGCGACATTTAGAAGAGGTCGCGACATCAACATCGAATCGTGAATCGTTTCCTGCAGTGGGTATCGCAGACAATCTCAGAGGACTAAGGTCGCGACGCCATTTAGATGTCGCGACCGTAAGATGAACTCTTCGGGGAAGAATTGACGAGTGGGATTAGACGATCGATGTCACACTAACTAAAAGCTTCACGACGTATGTCGAGATTAAAATGATACGCGACACCATTTCGAGGTCGCGACATAAGAAGAGCCAAGGGATGCGAAGACAAGTCGCTAATTAAATAAAAGCTTCGCGACAAATGCTTACTAACCGATGTCGAGACCAAGAATCGAGGTCGCGATATGACAATAACCAACGGGCTGAGCTTAACTGGAATCCACAAAGAGGCGATCAAAGTTAGGGCCCAACCGTAACCCTATAAATAAGCGCACCAAGCATCGGGGCTGAAAGTAGTTTCGCGGCTCGTAATCCAGAGATCCGGGGTGTTCTGGCTGGGCCCATGTATTTTTTAATTCTTTTTCCTTTCTTTGCTTTGTTGTTATTTTAGATTGATTGTTTATTTCTTTCTAAATTTTGATCCGAACGTTAATGTTAAAGTAGAAGTCGACGCATCTCCTATTTCTTCCAAATTATCAGCTCGATCGTCCAATCTGCACAAATTTTGGAATTCTGATCAAAGGTCCAATCTACAAGGGTTCTTTAATCGTAAAGCCATTATCAGGGGTGTAATAAAGTACTTAGAAACCCATCCCATTGAACTAATTCGGGTTGTTAGAATTTATCTTTCCCCGTAGAAATTTATCGGTTACCGAATCCCGCTTATAAATCTACTTTCTGCTCAATATTCTCAGACTGATCCCACACGTGTCCTATACCGGTAATAGGATCAGCCATGCTCGATTTCTAAAGAGGTCCTCCGAGGACATAAGAGGCTGCACTCGAGAGGAGGAACATTTTCTCAAAGGTAAACTGATAATGAGATCTAATGAGCTCGTGAACGTAAGTCGCATAAATCGTCTTCTCAATTTCAAATCGAGATTGAGTTGAATGACTTATCAATTTAAATAAGCAGAGTTCACCGACCGAACAAGAAGTTCAACTCGTTAGCAAGATCTAACGCAAAGGATGAACTGCTCCAATTTTGAGGAAGAGAAACCCGCAAAGCGTAGTAAACCCATGCTATACCGGTGTCTTGGTGAGCTAAGGTTTGGCACCCATGTTCAGTGGCAAGGGCGACAAAAGAAAAATATCCTGCACAAGGCAACCTGAAGAAAGTAGTTATCTAATCCTCCGTTTCCTCAAAGAATCAGAAGATTAGATAGATGAACTGTGTCAGAAGGAGAGATCCAACCGACTACCTCTATTCCTTGTGACAGTTTTAAATCGGTGGTTCATGAAGCAAAGTTACAGAGGCCATAGAATCGATGTTTCACAACAAGAGTATTTTCAATGCTCCCTTTAAAAAAAGATAACCGATCGGGCCCGACTTGTTATTTTAGATTTTCGCTTAATTCATTTTGTTACGAAGTCACGTTTCTTAGTTTTTTTATTATTTTGGTTTGTTAGCGAATATTTCACTGCCTATCAAAGTCCAAAGAAAAGAGTTCGAGTGAATGTGGTAGTTGATTTGAGACCTCGAGATCTCTCATGGGTAATGTATATATTCAGACTTAAATCCAATTTACTACTTGTTCGACCGTGACACTTGCAGTAGATCCCGGATCAAACCAAAGAAAATGATTTACTCTAAGGAAACCGCTTAATCAAAAGATAATAGATATGAACACAACAAACAAGTTTCATGGCATTATTGCTGGGGATTAGATAATAGTCCTTGGGTAATAATGCTAGAAATTTGTATAAGTATTTTGGTCCATCACAGAAAGAGGTGAACAGCCGGGATACGCCTTTTACAAACAACATCGTTTCTTTTCTATCCATGGAGGAGTTGAGATCTTATTGCTAAATTCCTGACAATATTGATTTTGAGTTGCTGGACGCCCTAACAACCAATTATCGCAAGGCGAAGACTGTCAGATATTTTACCTAGAACAACTCACGTACCATGAGCGACCGCTGATCCATATGGAACAACTATATCCGACAATGCTTTGGATGTTGGTAGCTGCAATGGTCGGAGGGGAAGGGCTTAAGAGTATGCCAGTCTCGACCCACCCCATGCTTGTGGGGCGAAGATCTCAAGGTGTGGTTGAGGACTCGCTTGAGTTTATACGTGAATCGCAACTTTATCTGGCCGACGAGCCGGTAAGTTCATAATTGCTACGCACTGTTTTATTATCACTTCTAAGCTACTATTTTATTCTAATGTGTTCTTTTGCAGGCTATTACGGCTATCCGCAACATGACTTTCCAGCATCGAGAGTTCCAGTCTTGATTGAGGATGTAAGAGGTTCTGCGACTTTATGTACCCCGATTGATCGTCTCACGATCATGGGAGTATTTGAGTGTTTTCCTTAGGTGAGTAGAGTCGACCTCGTATTTGGGAGATGAGGCCCCGAGGAGTTGAGTCAGAGTTGTCTAGGGTCGGAATGCCTGCGGTTGCGGAAATTTGGGTGGAAGGAGCGGAAGATGAGGCTGGTTGTGCAGTCGACGAGAGCCAGAGAGAGTCTCTCTGATTCTAGAACTCGAGACTTGTAAAGATGAAGTGCATTGTTATCGGGTGAGAGGCCATGGGGAGAAAGGCCACTGAGGGGCTTACGAGGAGGTTAGAAGTGATTTACCGCTCACTGCATGGATTTGTTGTGCACTGTGCATAATATTTGTGAAGCCAGCCTCGAAGTTCAGACGGGATGCGAGATACATAGGCCGTTACCTCTGAGTTCTTTGTTAACTCGATGCCCAGTCTTGTCACGAAAACTGCGTCCATTGGTGTTCATCCTGGTGAAGCGACAAATGCGTCAAAGAGGGAGGCTCTCGCTATAGTTCTTAAGATGGATAAGAGTGAGGTAGGTGAGCATCTCTTTGTCGCCGAGGTTAGGCCGAGTAACGCGTTTGATTCTTCCGCAAGAATAACCAGGAAGATTAATGAACCTGATGTCTTCAGTGGGAATTAGGATTTGCATTTTGTCCTTGCTCATTGAGCCTTGTTCCTACACCTATGTTCTGCATCCATAGTTCTTGTTGTTTTGAAACCAAGCTTAATAATAAAGCATATATTGTTCTTAGTAATAAAGCATCTATTGTTTGCTAATCTGGTGTTGTTGCTTTAATTTTATCGAATCATGTAATTAAGTTAATTTAGTAGCGAGAAAAAGATGTACCTTAAGTAGGGCCTTCATCGATTATGGATGAACACTTTAGTAAGCAAGATTCATTTACCCTTCTTTTACTGCTTCCTTACTCGGGCTTCGTGATGTACCAGCTGGGCATCAACCATACTAGGCCGGTAAGACATCAACCTTACCCAGACTTTCTAATGAACCAGCTAGGCATCAACCGTGCGTGGTAGGACATGACCTTACGACCTTCTTAATGAACCGGGTGGGCATCGACCCATCTCTTAGTAGGTGGACATCAAACCTTACGGACTTTGTTATGAACCGGCTAGGCATCGATATCTTTGGGTGGTAAGACATCAACCTTACTCGGACTTTGTAATGAACCAACTGAGCATCAACCATCTTGGCCGTAGGACATCTGACCTTACGGACTTTGTTATGAACCGGCTTGACATCGAGCCATACTAGTGGGGTAAGGACATCAACCTTACGGACTTTGTAATGAAGTAGCTAGGCATCCCAACCATCTTGGGGCGTGGGCATCAGCCTTGCTCGGACTTTGTATTGAAAAATTGAGGCGGGAGCGTGGTTAGAAATTTGGATAATTATTTATTGATGCACCCAAGGTGCATAACATTCCACATTATAGGTACGGGTGTCCGTCTAGTTTGTCTAATGCATACGATCTGGATTCGCCGGATCGCGTTACAATATACGGTCCCTCCTAGTTTAGTTGGAACTTTCCGACTGATGGATTGGTTGTCTTATTGAAAACTTTTCTTAGAACCGGTCTCACAGGCATTTAGAGCGATCGGGGTTTCACGGCGTGTATGCGGGTTTGCATTTCTTTGTGATATATGATCTTGTTGCCTGACCTCTTTGCCCAGCATGATTAAATGCAATGTCTAGATATTTAATCTGGTCGTGGCCTTGGAGTGTATCGGTTCAGAGTGGGCATATCGATTTGATGGGACTATAGCCTCCATCCCGTAGAGTGGCCTTGAAAGGGATATGCGATTAGCTGCGGGCTATTACGTAGACCTAAAGGTACCTGGGAGTTCATCCACCACTTGTCTTTAGCTGAATCTAATCGTTTCTTTAAGGCGGTTAATATGGTCTCATTTGAAGCTTTTGCTAGGCCATTGCTCTGCGGATACCGCGGGGTGGAGTATAGATTCTTTATTTTCAATTCCTGGCAGAAGTTCTTGTATGCTCGACTATCGAATTGAGGCCCGTTATCTGATACAATTGATCGATGTATACCGAACCGACAGACGATATTCTTCCAAATGAATAGAGTGACATCCTTATCTTTGATTGATGCAAAATCCTCGGCCTCCATCCACTTGCTAAAATAATCAGTGGCTACCAGCAATAATTTTTTATGAGCCAAGGCAGTAGGGAGCGGCCCGACTATGTTGATTCCCCATTGAGCGAAAGGCCAAGGGCTCGTGATAGAAATTAAATCTTGAAATTTAGTGATCTGAGATAGGTTGTCGGTGGCGGTGATCACGCTCGTGCGTGGTTGGCGGCATCGGATCTCATGGTTGGCCCGGTAATACCCAGAGTGTGGGCTACGTATTGCGATGTTCTGTAGCCTAGATGATTATCGCATATCCCTTCATGCAGTTCGGCCAATACATATTGTCCATTTTTGGTAGTTAAGCACTTTAGGTACGACCGTCCCAGGGAGCGTTTAAATAAATTTGCTGTTAAGCTAGGGCAGCCCATTTGGTTGGATCTTGTAAGCTTTGTTCCTCTCGTTTGGGAGTTCTCCCGTGTTGATATATTGCATTATGGGGTCCATCCAGGAAGGGGAGACCTCGTCCACCTGACTTACTTGGGTAGTGATAATTGAAGAATCGGCTAATAATAGATGGGCAGGAACACTGTTTCTGTTATCGGAAGAGAAGTGACTACGGCGGATAAGGCGTTCGCTTTCTCATTATAGTCTCTGGTGATGTGTTCGAGCTTCTAAAAATTTACGAAAATCGCTAAGTGTTGTAACCACGGGGGATATATGCCCGCCGTTAGGAGTCTCCGCGACTTATATTCTTTGTTTACTTGTCCAACCACTAACTGAGAATCACTTCGAATCAGAAGCTTGTCAGCTGACATAGTAGTGGCTAGTTCAATTCCGGCTAGGATGGCCTCATATTCCAATTCGTTGTTGGAGGCATTGAAACCTAAACGGGATAGTGACTCGATTTTTCTCCCGGACGAAGATTTAGGTTCTGGCCGTGCTAGCTCGGTTCTTAGGGTCACCTACGTCTATATTAAGGGGTTCAAGCTGTCCGGGCTCATTTTGGATTGGGGGATCTCTACTAGAAAATATGCTAGAACCTGCCCTTTTTTAGCCAATCTTGGTTTGTATTGAATCTAGGAATTCGCTTAATTCGGGGTGTATTTTATCCTCCTTGGCAGTGGGCTTGAATAGTGCTCAGAAGGAAGGTCGGTTAGCCTGTGATGGGGGTGTGCTTCAGGTATGGCGGGAACTTCTTCGTTTGCTACTTGGGAGAGTACTTGTGCTTGTTCGAGGAGAATTTGTATTGTGTTTAACATCGACTAAGGACTTGTTGACTAAAAATACTGGACTCTGCTTTCTATTCTCATCTTCCTTGAACAGGGTAGTACTCACTGAGACATTTGAAACTTCCAAGTATATGAAGAGTGTTTCACCGGCTTCAGGGTTGGAAAGGACTGGAGGTTATGCAAGATACTATTTGATAGCTGTGAGGGCTTTGTCACATTCCTCATTCTACCCGGCCCGGTTGACCCCCTTGAGGGTAGCAAAGAACGACTTTAGATGGTGCAATGGCGAGAGATGAGCGCCTCGGGGCGGCAATGGCCCCGATCAAGTGTTGGCCTCCCTTTCCTAGAAGCGGGGTAAGGGACTCTAAAATAGCTTTGGCGACGAGGTTGGCTATTATACCCCTCAGGAGTCACCCGTGAAACCCGAAAGAAATTGGCGCATGGCGAAACTCAGAAGCGCACTTTGAGGGATTGGGCTTCATACTGTACACCCTTAGGAGTTCAAAAGCCTATTGCAGGGTTCTTTGGATTTTACTAGCATGTCATAAATGTACACCTCCATGGTTTTTCCGAGTGGCGGCCTGAACATCTTGGTCACTAACCTCTGATATGTTGCCCCATCATTTTTTTAAGCCAAACGACATCACTTTGTAGCAGAACAGCCCATGTGGGGTGATGAAGGTTGTTTTTTCCTTGTCTGACGGATGCGTGGGTATTTGATGATATCCTGAGAAGGCATCTAGGAACGACAACATCCCATGCCTTGTTGACGTGTCCATGTCTGATCTATCCGGGAGTAGGAAGTGTCTTCGGGCATGCACTCGTGAGATGCAATGCGTCCGCGCCACTCTTCATTTCTTTGCCTTTTTGGGACACCACCACATTGGCCAACCATTACGGATACTTTATCTCCACGATGAATCACGCTTTGAAAAGATTATCCACTTGACTTAGATAACATTTGATGACAGTGCGGATGAACGCGCTACTTTCTCTGACCAGGAACTGAAGAGGATGACGATGACTTGTGAGGCATGTCTGGGGTTAATGCAAGTCATGTCTAATAATGGAGTCAACAAATACATCCATAATGCAGATGAACCTGGCGTATTTGTTTCCTTCTCATATAGGGATAGAAGAGGAACTAACATAGGTGGATTTATCATTGGTAGGATATTAATTACAGGGGGTGCGACCCGATCGCTCCACATCTTCCGCTTTGCGCTTGGGCGCGATGCATGGTTGCTATTACGGGGCTGGGTCTCGAGGGTCCCGAGGGCTAGCCAGGGCTTTCATTTCTCATGCTTACGTATTGACAATTGGTATTTGCCGGGTTCTTTGGTTAGGCCTTTCGGGAGGTCGATTTTCAGCCGGTGGTCAAGTAGTTGATCATTTGGTGATAGGTTGAGGGCACGACTTTCATTGCATGCAGCTAAGCTCGACCAACAATGGCATTATACGGGCCAGTCCTACAACTGAAAAATAAGACTCTTGGACCTCACCAGAGCTGCCTTGATGAGGAAGGTAATGTGGCTCGTTATTTGCTTGTGGTTGCCTGTTAAATTCGCAGGATTACCCGGTCGAACTCGGCACAATCGAAAGAGATGTTCATCTACACTTTGAATCTTGCGGGCGAGTACATGTAGCAGTCGGTCGCCTTCACCAGGTGACTAATTACTTTGTGCACATCGAAATCGTTGATCGTAAAGTAAGTACCACAAGTGTAAGTGGTGTGGAGTAAGGACCCATGGCCAGGTTTTATAAGGGGAAGGATATAGGGGCGTCAGAGGTGTTGGATTAGCTACACTTTTGTTTTGGGACATGGATGGTGTTTACCCGGGCCCGGACTGTGGCTACATGCAATAACCTTTTCTTTGCCTTGGGCGATACTGGTGTGCTTAGAGACCGCCGCGGTGTGTAGTTTATGGTGGGCGAGGTTCAGGCGGGTGCAGTTTGGTAAATTGATCTTTTAGCTGTGGGGGTAGCCTCGCATTTCCCACGGATAGATCTCTCGAGCAATATCTCCCGAGTGCGGGCTTTTGATTAATCTTTCCCGCACCACGAGAATTTCAAGCTTTGACATCGGTTGGTCTCATGCCCGTGGTCTCTGTGGTAATCACACCTCAAAGACTGGTTGCGTTGTGCGGGATCTAACTGAATGGGTGTGGGCCATTTAAAGTCGGGGTGATCTCGGATGAGCGGAATGATTATGTTGTAAGAGATGTTCAGAGGGGTAAACTGCGGGGGTTCCTGTTTTCTCTCTGATGGTCTCGAGAGCGTTTATGGTTCTTACTCTGGCTGCCCTTTTGTTCAAGCTGACCTTTAGTGGCCGACTTGCTACTTTGAGGTACGCCCAGTCATCGATGCAGGAGGTACGCCCGGATATTATCCTCCATTGTCGAATATTTATTCGCCCGTCTATACAATTCTTCCATTGTTATAGGCGAATCAAGAGATGACGAATGGAAGAATGGGGTGGTCGGCCTAAAGCTCCTTCAGAAATTCTGGAGGACCGCATCCATATTGTAAGAATCAATTTGTTGGACAACCCCTCCAAATCTTTTGGTGAAATCACGGATGGACTCGTCCTCCAGCTTGAAGATGGTTTGGAGAAAACTGATGTTTCCTTTCTGTCGAACTGAGCACAGGTACTAGGAAACGAAATCTGACCTGACTCAGCTGAGCAGGTTGATAGATCTCGTGGGAGTTTGTGGAACGAGCCGGGCGGGGCCGCTTGGTAGTCGAGAACACTTGCATAATGGGTGGTGCGTCTCCGTTGGAGTATCATCGCTGATTGGAAGTGTAACATGTGGTGCATACGGGTCAAAGGGAGCCATCATACATGGCAAAGGCGGTATGATAAAGCCGTGAGGGCGGTTCGTAGCTCGTGATGTCTTTGGCCCCGGTGGGGAGGATAACATGTCTTGAGTCACGGGCCGGTGGTGGATGCATGCGTGTACGAGTACAGTGCGGCCGAGGTGGATACGTGAATGGAGTGACGATTGCTACGCCTCACATGCCACCTTTGGCACATTTCGAACTGCTCAGTGTGACGCTCTCTGCTTTGAATTCTCTACGTACTCGGCTATCTTGTACTTGATTATTAGGAATGTTGGAATGGTTAAAAGCGACATGGGGGCGGTCGCGCGTGCTTGAGTTCATTTGGGCGACTTAGAACCAACAAGAGTTTATAAACCCTAAAACCTTCTACTTTGTTGTAGCATAGCTGTAGTATAGTGAAGCTCAAGGTCGAACTACGGGGATGGGTTTTCTTCGCCGCAGATGATTTCTGAGTGGAAAGCAAAAGGTGAATTTCAATTTGGATTAGGGGTTTTTGTAAAAGCAACAGGTAAGGTTTTGGTAAGGTTGCAAATTTGAAAATAGAAACCAAGTAAAAATGTAAATAGAATTCCTTTACGGTGTTAGGTCGTTTAGGGTTTGAAGGTCTAAGGGCAGGCGGGGTTCTCAGGGGTCCTTTCCTCGCGTTGGGGAGGATGACCTATAGTCATCTCCCGAATCGGTTCTTCATTTAACTGTAATAACTGACCCTAAATAAGTATCTTTGAAAATTTGGTATTTGCTTCCCATTGATGGTCTCGGATAGTGAATAACATCACCTTGACTTACTTTCCAACAGCTAATAAATGATAACTAATGAATATCATTGTATATAACAATAAGCATACGATGAACGATAAGCAATGCGACCATTTACAATGAACCGGAGGGATCAAACCTAAAATTTTGAGAAAATAAAAGCATCCTTGAATCGCCTTTCAATGACCCATAGATGATAACTAACGGATGTAATGGATCTAGCAATAAGCATTCAATGAACCTAAAAGCTTATCAAATACTGATCATTCAAAGCAACCCGAGGGGATTAAAGCCGACTTTTGAACGAAACCATAAATGGTAGAAAATACCTCCGTTAAAACATGGAAAACCCTCAGTTTGCCTTAGATCCCTTGCCCAGTAGCCTTCCACTCCAAGGAAGAAGGGGGTTTAGCCACTCATCCTTCGAGTTGTCATCCTCGGAGGGTGTTTGGGTGCCCAAAAAGTGAGAGAAAATGAGAGAAAGAGAAACTGGAGAATGAGCGGGAGGCTGGCGGGTTCCTCCCCAGTTTTATTAATGAGCAAAATAGAGGTCCCTTTATTACGATTGCACCGGGGCTTATATACGCGGCCAGAAAGCGAAATTACAAAAAGCCAAAACCCAGAAATCTATTACAGCGGGGATAAAATGGGAAGAAAACCAAAGGGAACAAAGAAGTAAAAAAGTGAAGCGAGGCGATAGGAGCGATTAATCGCGAGGTTGAAAAGTGAGCCGATTGTGCGAGGAGCGGTTTCGTAGCTGCGAAATTTCACGAGGTTGCGAGGGATTTTTTCTCTTCTTTCATACGGGTTACGTGCGCAATGTTGAGTTTGACTCGAATTCTTAGATTGCTTGGATTGACTCAGCAATTTTGGCTGATTATCTTGCAAAACTCCAATAGCCACAAAATGCGTCGGTAGTATAGTGGGACCTTAATGTGCGGTGGGTTAATTACGGTGATTAGTACACAAAAGTGATCAAGGCTTGCAGCCAGCGGGTTTCAAAATAGCACTATTTGGGCACTAATCAGGGGCCTCTTTCTTGATTCAGCCTCCACGTTGTTCTTTAAGGGTGCCGGATACGGAAGTGAAGTACTTAAAGGATAACTCAGATCATCATTGTTCAAATCCTTTGTCGCCGAGGAATGGGGATAGGCTCCTTGCCTTTATTACATTTGCGGGGGTGCGGGATGGCTATTCCTTGTGCGTTTTCACCCACGGCCCAGTCTTCCCAAGCGAGGCCTGAGGTGACCGTCGAACCGTCAGGTTACTTGACCCTAATTTTAAATCTTCAATAAAGGTTACATTGTTAATGTTTAAAAATGTTTTAAGGCGTAGAAATAACCCAACAAAATTATTAAAACGGTTGGAAATATGTCTCAAATTTCTTATTAGTATTAGTTTTTATTTGTAAATAATATTTTATAGAATAATGTTTAGGTCATTATATTATTGTAATATTTGGTTTCCTTATTATATATTATTAATTTTTATTTGTAAATTTGTTGAGAGTATCATTATAAATATTGTAGGTCATGAAAAGAAAAAAGTTATAAGAGAGATGGATTTGTAAAGGTTATACGAGATGTATAACAATGTTGGGAATAACGAAGATATCTGATGGAACAAGGGATTTGCAGTTCAAGTATGGATACAATAAATGGAAAAACATGAAATGTTTGGGTAACCCAATTATATATTATTCTACCTTTGTAATATTTAATATTGTATACCGGAAATGTTATCTTTCATCCATGGATGTAGGCATAGTGTTAAAACCTTGTACATTTTTATGTGAGTTATTTTATATTTTTGTTCTTGAATATTGTTTACATTAAATCTTCCGGTTGTACAACAACAACAATAAGAACAAATTATAATTACAATAACTATATAATTATTTATATTTGTAAATAATGCGTTTACTTATTAATTACACTAATTGTTTTTTATGGACACCGCATTTTGCCAATTGGACGTTTCCCACTAAAATGTGAGACTTGTTTTTGTATTTTTGAAAAATCATTTTTTTGAAAACGGTTTTGGAGTTGTCACTTATTTTATCTTTTTTAAGGGAAAACAAAATAGAAAAAAAAACCTTAAATGTAACTCATAATATGAAAAAACGGATCTAAGAAAAATCGAGTCTAGATCCGGGGTCAGGTTATCTATTGGAAATGTACAATGAAAAGACATAGCACCACTCTAAACCCCTAAAAAATGGGTCTCTAATAGTTAAATTAGAAGATCGGGTTATAAACTAAGCACCAAATTATTTAATGAAGGGATACAAGAGATGTCGGATCCCTAATTTAGCATGCGAGTTAATTTCACATGGTTCCATTTTATTGAAATTATAGAGTAAACAGTGCTTTTATAATTTTTAAAATCAAGGTGAATGTATAATTTTTGAAATTAGAAATTTTACTTGAGGAACATAAAGAAAACGAAATTTTTATTTTTGAATTCTAAATAATTTTTGAAATATATAAAAAAATAAAATTTGAAATTAAATAAATATTTTTTTATTTTTATTTTTAGAAATTGAATAAAATGATTTTGGAAATTTGCTAAGAACACATCTTGATTAAATACAAATTTAATCAAGAAATTTGCAAGAACATGGCTCTGATACCAATTATATGCAGGATCCTTAAACAACATAAATTTGAACAGTAAATATTAAAAATTTGAACAGAGTAACAGTTCTTCAATAGTACGGCGGCGTTGTATCAAGAGGTTTCCTGTTTAAACTCCACTGTAGTGGGTTCAAGAGGTTTCGAGTTTCCAGCCTGATATACTATTTGAAGTTTGAAAATATTTGAACATGCAGATTTAATAGTAAAAACAACTAAACAATATACAAATATTTGAATAAAAAAAGAAACAGGATTGAAATTTGAATTCAAATTTTATTGAACTTTGAAACTTACAATATTTGAAGAAAGCTTTGATCAGGAAAGCTTGTACAGTGATTTGAGGAGGATAAATTTCTCACAAGAAAAGCTCTCTTTGGATTTTTCTCACTCTAAACTTAACACCACAACAGAAAGGAGACAACCCTCCTTATAGGAAGGAGATTTGATGGACTTAGTCTTTGGAATCCGTGGATTTCAAAATAAACTTTGGAGTCCACACAGTAAAGGCCATGTGAACTTTGAAAATCTTATCCTTCTTTTGAAAAGCAAACCTCTTTTGAGTCAGCATTTTGTCTTCTTGTGCTGGTGGAGCATCTTCCTTTTGAAAAGCAAACTGCTTTTGTCAACTTCAACTTTAGCTTTTGACAAGTGGGAGACAGCCTGTCACGTCTTGTTACTTATGTCTTTTAGTTTTGGATGAGGTTCAAAGATTCTTCTACCAATTGGATCAGCTCCGTCCATGTGTCATCTTCAAATCTTTCAATAGTAAGATTGAAAATTTGATATTTTGGAGAGGTTTAGATTTTGTGCATTCTCACGAAAATAGGCTTTTGAAGATGTTAATATTCCCATCACTCAAGGGGAGTGTATGGGAGTCCGTAGCACATATCTTCATTTTGTTGAAGGAAGGCTGAGCTGTCTGCAGTGTCTTCCTCATCTGAGTCTGAGTCAGCGAGTTGGGACAGTGTCTCAGCTGCTTCTTCTTGGACTTTTTTAAGATAGGCCCTGTAGGCTGAATTTGAAGGAAATGAGTCTTTTGAAGGAGTTTGGGGCCACGAAGTTGGGCCTGGCAAAGGTTGAGACCAAATTGGTACCTTGGACTTAGATTTTGTGGGCTTCTTTGATTTGGGCTTTTGGGCCTCGATCCAGTTTTTAACAGAATCAAATGTTTGGGCTGTAGATATTTTGAAAGCGGCCCACCATTTAATTTTGAATTCCCTGGCCAAATGCTGAGGGAATGGGCTTGGAGAAAAATGGTGGGAACAAAAGTCCCAACATAGAATCCAAGGGATTCTAAATTGAGCACAGAAAAATAGTGAGTAATTATTTCTAGGAGGGAAAAAGCTCCCATAATTGGCTTTGAAGAATTCAAAAGATTTGCTAATTTCAGGACAAAAAATATTTGGGGTGGCACCCATAAAAAGCCACCATTCCTGAAACCAGTTTGGAAAGCTTTTTTGTAGTTTTTCCCCCTAGTTAAAAAACCAGGAATGAGAATTTGGTCTAATACAAAAAGTATTATACCATGCATTTTTGTAATCATAAAAATCAAAGGTTTGAGGATCAACATTTTGAGAAAATCTTTTATGGGTAAAAGGATTTTGATCCAAATCTTTGAGATAAAATTTTGAATTTCACATTTGAATATGCAATGTCGAACTACGCCGGGGTTTTTTGGCGTACAAAATTTGAAACGGAACTCTGTATTTACTAGTATGAACTGTAGAATCTCACGAGTTTTAGTATTTTGTTGAGTAGCCCCACACCACTATACTTTCATTTGAAGGAAAATCTTTTTCTGCGATTGATCAGGATCTTTGATATGGTCGAACTTTAGAATCTGGAGCGGGGTTTAGTTCTTTAACATAATAAACGAAATTTGAAGGGCTTGAAGAAGCTAGTTTAGGGATTTTCCCCAAGACTTCGAAACGATTTGAAGTTTGGGGTTTTTGCATTGCATGTGATTATTTAATGATTGGTTTGATAGGGTCTTGTTTATGCTTGCTCATTTCCCTGTAAAAATTCCCGTGAAAGGAAATCAGGTAAAACATTTGAAGAACCTTTGATAAATTCAATTTCAAAATCAAATACAGATAAAATTGCTTGCCATCTGACAAAAATCTGTTTTAAAACTAAGTTTTGAACATCTTTTTGCAATATTTCCTTTGCACTTTTGCAATCAACTCTTAAAAGAAATTTTTTGTTAAAAACATCACTTTAGAAATTTTGAATGCATAAAGCAAGCGGCTAAAATTTCCTTTTTAGTTGAATAATTGATTGAGTCCACTCGAACACACAGTGGAATCTCACAATTGAAATTTTATTTTGAAAATCTTGTTTTAAAATCCCACCATAACCTATATTTGAGGCATCTGTCTCTATTATAGGGAAGACTTCTGGATGAAGGATTCCTAAATATGGAAGTTCCTTAACTTGGGATTTAACTTGTTTAACAACTTTGGTATGTTCTTCAGACCATGGTGTAGGATTTTTCTTTAACCTTTGAAATAAAGGCTTTATTAAAATCCTAAGATTTGGATAAAACTCAGCTACATAGTTGAGACTACCTAAAAACCTTTGAAGTTGGGTTTTATCTTTTATTTCATCTGGAAATTTGTTAGTAAAGTTAATTGCTCTTTGTATAGGTTTTATTTGACCTTGATAAATATCAAACCCTAAAAACCTAATGTTTGTTTGAAATAATTTGATTTTTGTTGCAGAGATTACAAGTCCATTTTCTCTGACAATTTTTTGAAATTTTTTGAAATGTTTGAAATGCTCTTCTATTGAATTAGAAAATATAGGCCATAGTGATATCTTTATGGAAAACCCTAGTATGTTAGACTGAAGATCATTCATCATGTTTTGAAATTCGAAGGAGCATTTGAGGACAAAGGCATTACATTCCATTCATAATGCCCAAAATGGGCCCCAATAAATCTTGTTTTGTATCTATTTCGAGTTTAATGCGAATTTGCCAAAATCAGTTTCATATCAAATTTTGAAAAAAATGTTGCATTACTATAAATCCTTTGAATTAAGTCTTTTTTTATTAGGTATTGGATACCTAATCCATTGTAAGAGCTTTATTAGGTGGATTTATAATTTATTACTAATCTTAAGAGTTTCCACTCAATTTACCGGGAAGCTTTTGGGCAGCAGCTACCTGACTCATAATTGAATGACTTGGTCTAATCAATTTTTTGCTTAAGAGATCATTTATCTCTTTTTTACAATATTCAAGGATTTCAGGACTCATTTGAATAGGTCTTGCCTTTGTTGGAATTTGTTTTTCATTAAAATCTTTTTCATATGGTAATAAAACCATATCTTTACATTTTCTATTCAAAATGCATTTGGTATAGAAGAATAAAAAAATTTTCTTCTATTTGTTTTAATTTGTTTATTCTTTCTTAATTTGTTTTGATTTAAATTTTTCTTGGTCTTTTGTGTTGAATTTCTTTTAAGAAATTTTACTTGTTCACCTTTCATGAGTAAATTTATAAAATCTTGAACCTGATTGATTTCTTTTACTTCTATTCCTTTAATAAATTCAAAAAGGATTTCTTGGTTGTTGTATTTGGTTTTTAAACCTTGATTATCTATTTGAAAAGGGTAAAGTTGTGTTAGGAAAGGAGTTTCTAAAGCAATTTGATGACTTATATTTTTTACTAGTAAGAATGAAGTTTTAACACAAATACCATTTTTGCAAATATGTCATTGCGGTATTTTGTATTGAACCTTCAATGGATCATTACTAGCTGTTGATAATCTTTGTGAAGTTTTGACGAAATATACAATGGGAATTAATCCTTCTGTATACAATTTAAATCCGACTCTGAATCGATTAAAATTTATAAAAGTTGATTGAAAATCAGGATTGATTCTTAAGGTTATTTTTGTATACCATCTTTGTTTTTGTACAATTGTCATGCTGTGTACAAATGTTTCTAATTCTTCATTAGATTCACTTGTTATAATTTATTTTTGATTTTCTAAATTTGTTATTCTATCACCTATGTTTTGAGTAAAAAGCTTTAATTCATCAATTTGGGTTTTTATTTGTTTTATTTTCTTCCTATGAATCTTGTAGTATTGCTGAAATTTCTTGTTAACTTATAATATTGAAATATGTCTTTCATCTTATAAGAGTTTGATAGATTAGTTTTAGGTTTTGGTTTTGTATTTTGCTGTTCTAAAACTTTTCTTATATATATTTTGCCTTGGCTTCTTTATCTTCAATTTGATCTATCATTTCAATTAATAATTCTTGTTCAGCAGTTATCATGTTTACTTGACATAAACAATTTTCTATTTTCTCTATTTCTTTTTCTGAATTAGTTTAAGAGTTGTCAGTTTCAGAAGATGAAGTATTATTTTCAGAATAATATTCTTCTTTTTTTTTTTCTGATAAAATGTTGACTTTATTTTTACAATTTGGAGCTATATGACCCTTTTGGCCACATTTAAACATCTTACTTCTTTTTTATGTTTTTTGTTTTGTTTTTGATCAGTACATTTTTTAGATTTAAATTTTTTAAAAGAGTTTTCTTTTTTAAATTTCTAAAATTTTTTATAAGGAGTTTCCCTATAAGGTTTTTGTTTTTTGAAAATTTGAGATGGTGGAATTGGCATTTCAATGCCATATTGAGCGCAAAAAGAACCTAAATCTTTCCTAGAAGCTTTTGAGTCTTTTTAACTAGTATTAAAGCAAGTTGAGTACATAACTTAAGACCTTCTTTTTGACTTCTCTATGAGATCTCCATAAGTCACGATCTTCATAGGAATTGTTCAGTATGTCTTTCTCTAAGGGATTCTTAGACTTTTCATTGAAGCCCTTGGAAGTCCATAAAGGAATTTTTCTTTCCAAAAAGAAGCTCTTGCATCTTCTCGGGTCATGACTTTTGCTAAGAACACATCATGATACCATTTGAAATCACTAAGTGTTCTACATCTCAAATTTTGTAGAATTTCGAAATTCTTTTACTTGCAAAAACATTTTGGATCTCTATAAAATGTTTGGTTAGTGCATACATTAATCTTAAGACAGCATCTTGCTCTCCGTCCTCAGTCATACTTTTGCATACATGAAATCTTTCTATATCAGTGAGAAAATTTTCCCACCAAAATTTTAATGTTCCAGTAAATCCTGTTAGGATTAATTGGACAGCATTATGATCATTTCCTTCCATCAAAATAAACGTTCTGTATTGCATTGTGAAGAACAATAAAATTTATTGATATCATCTATATTTAGATGATTTAATTATTATAACTATTTGTTTGTTGTCTCTCTATAATTGCAATCGGAAGATTGATGATAATTTTTGATCTTTTGTTAGATTTTATATTTATTTGTTCTTATATGGTGAATATTATAAGTTTGTAGTGTTGAAACAGTGTTTGTGGGCGTAAAGATGTTGATCACTGAAGAAGAGGATCTTCGACTTCGATATGTTATTTTGAGTTAAAATTTTTATTAAATCATCATTATTTTTGTTTCCTCGTAATTTTAGGGGTTTCATAGGTTTGAATAAAGGATTTTCTAATTTTGTTTTTTCTTTTTCGTTTTCAGGTTTGTAATTTTTTGTAAAATTTTTTCCCTCAATTCTATTTAATTGAGAGGAAATTGTTCCTAATATTTGATTTGTAAAATTATTTTGTTATTGGATTCCTTTTATGTCTTTTATTTTTACTGGTCTTGTGTCATCTCATGAACTTATATTTTGAAAGGTGAAATTTTATGGTTTCTACTCCTTGAGCAATAATCTTTATTTCTTCCAAAGGGGGATGGGTTGATACTATCTTCTTTTCAGAAGTAGTATTTGTATTCCATTCCTTTTGGAACATATTGATTTCTGTAAAAGGGTATTTTATTTGATTGTTTGCAGCATAAATATCAAAGTATGTAAACATTGTAATATTCATCTCCATTGTTTCCATTGTTTGATACCATTGATTTCTAAATTTTTCCCTTTGTTCATTTGTTAATTTTGAGAAAAACCATTTACTCTTTTCTATATGTTTTAGAGATTTTGCTTCATTTTTTAAAATTTTTTTGTCTATTTCAAACACATTTTCTGCTGTCATCATATTGAGCTGAGCAGGCTCATCATTTGAGAATATGTTGGAGACCTATCTGGAGAGTTTTGAATATTTTGTTCAGTTCTTGTATATTTTAAATCTGGAATTGTAGAGGAATAGTCTACTTCTTCTAGATTTAAATTTGACTGAACATTTGACCTTCTGGAAGGAGTTATAATTTCTAAAAAGGAATTAGAAGATCTTGCAGAATATGATCTTGTTAAATTTTCTTTTCTTGGCTCAAAATTTATTTGAACATTTCCTTGTCCATCCTCTGTTATGGACAGAAGTTTTGGTTGTTCAATTGGTTTTGGGGCTAAGAGTTGTTTGAAGTTCCATTCCTTAGATTGTGTTAAACATTCCCAAGGAATAGGTTTGGAATTATATTTGTTGAGTTTTTCATTTAACTTGCCAAATTAAATGTTTGATCTTTTAGAGGGAAGACAAAGGCAATTTGGATTAACTCTTGAAGTCATTGCACATAGTATACTCTGTATACTATAAGTATATTCTAGATCTAGGATCCATGTCATAGTTTGAGTTTGAATGTTTAGGTCAAGGCTTTATAGATATACGATCATTCATCAGTCTAGCTAAGTTTGGATAACAAGTAAAATACAGGTCGATGGATGTATTTGCTTGCATTAACCCTCATAAGGAATCTTGGAATTGGTTGTGTCTTGCATCACGACGTATAATATAGGTTTATCATAC
Organism: Tetrastigma voinierianum; assembly: GCA_016808115.1. Lineage (NCBI taxonomy): Eukaryota > Viridiplantae > Streptophyta > Magnoliopsida > Vitales > Vitaceae > Tetrastigma > Tetrastigma voinierianum. The sequence goes on from JAEQBH010000510.1 coordinate 311,758, forward strand.
TAGATTAAGGGTTTGGGCTGGCTACTTGTTTAGCTCTATATGTGAATTACATGAGAACATGGTTCCATTTTATTGAAATTATAAGTAAACAATGCTTTTACTGTTTTAAAATCAAGGTAGATAATATAATTTTTGAAATTAGAAATTTTACTTGAGGAACATAAAGAAAACGAAATTTTATTTTGAATTCTAAATAATTTTGAAATATATAAAAAAATAAAATTTGAAATTAAATAAATATTTTTATTTTTTATTTTAGAAATTGAATAAAATGATTTTGGAAATTTTGGAAATTAAGAAAATTATTTTTGTAAAAATTAAAGAAAATAATTTTTGAAAAATTGAAGTTAAAGAAAATGAATTTAGAAAATTTTAGGAAATAGATAAAGTATTATTTTAAGTTTTTAACTAAAAGAACATAAATAACAGGATGAAAGTTAAAACAATAATAATAATATTTGTTTGAAAGTTAATATTAAGGGAAGTCAAAAGTAAACGAAAAAAAAAGAAAACGGTCAAGAATACCATTTAAAATTGATAAAAGTTTAACAAAATGATGCTAGTGGTGGATTGCTTATCTTTAAAACTTAAGGTTGCGGTTCAAACCTCGAAAAAGACGGAACACTTTAAATATATAATTTTTAGAAAACAACATAATCTAAATATCAAGTAGATGTCCATAATAACATATTAGAAACATATCTACAAGTATAAAAGGCAATTGATAGGATAATAAAAATAATAGAACGAAGAAATGAAGCTGAATTAATTATAAAAACAAAATCCCATGATAAATGTACCCTCTCATAACCTAAACTACATGGCAAAAAACACAATGATACAAACACAGACTAAATTGCATGACAAAAATTGATTCAAACACGAGATCAACAACAAAATAAAATAGAAATATTAAGTACTGAGACTGAATATAACTTTTAAAACAATGACATGAGAATTGAGATGATTGCAATGAACTGAAGTATAACGAGATTGCAAGGACTAAAGTCGATCAATTAATTATTAAATCAATCTATTAGGAATTTAATGAAACTAAAATTAGACTTAAATTATCATGCAAAAGCATTTGAATAAAAAAAATAAAGGAAACCATGTCCAGCACATCCGTCAATGAGAACTCATCCACTAACTTCAATTTCATCGAAGGAAAAATTTAATTAAAAAAAAATCATATCCAAAGATCAACACTCATGGTCTCCTGCACCTCTAAAAGATCAATAAAATCCTTAACTCGAAATCCATGACATGCATGCAAACCAACCGATCTAGATTGGATGCGAATCAAGCATCCATGATATGCATGCTCACAACAAGTACTCATCGTAAATGTTCAACTCCATAATACCAGCATTCCAGAAAACGTTCCAAATAACAATGATGAGAGTGATGGTAAAAATCAAATACTTCAATGACAAGAAAGAGATGAAGGTTGTAGCGCACCTATGGGAGATCCTCCAACCCATGTTCGACTACTCAGACAAACCCCCATCCCTCTTCTCTGTTTCAACGTTTTGATACGATTTCATATCAGTTCCCCATAAGAGTGTGAAGTGGTACTTAAGTTTGATGCTAATAGATTAGTCTTTTAGGTTAGACTCTTCCATTAGGCTTGGGTATCTATCACTTCTCCCTTAAGTCGACTCCTCCCTTTCATTCGTCCCCCTCTCCTCTCTTTGTTTGTCTTTTTAATATATAGGATCTCAAAAAAACTAATTTTAAAACTCCTAAAAGGAAATGATGACTCATATTCCCAAAAGAAAAAGAATAAAAAAAAGAAAAGAAAAGAAAAATCCAATCAAATAAAATTAAAATAAAGTAAAATAAAATAAATAAAAAAGAATTAGAGCCCTTTGGGGTCTACATTTTCCAAATCAAACTTTGAATATAACAAAATAAATTAACTAATAGTTCAAATTTGTTGGTTCAAAGGTACCTTTAATGTTTTGACGGTGAAAATGGTTATTGGTTAGTAATATTTTATATGAGATGACTAGCAATTGTGTTTGATCATGCACTTTATAAGATCGGTTATCCAAGAAGACAAAAATTCAAAAGTCCAAGACTAAGAACCAAAAATCATTTGGACAAGGGACTTCGTCATATGAACAAGGAGTCTACTTTCTTTTATATTCGGGGCTTAAAGTGAACTAGTGAGACTGTAATTGTTGCACACCAAAGTGAAAAAATTGAAGAGTGAAGGACTTGAAGGGGTAATTACTTGAAATATATTTGTAAGGAGCATATCGAAACAATAATCCAGATGTACAAGAAGCTCTGGTTAGAACTTAAAAAATTATAAAACTCACAATAAATTGAAAGTTGAGGAGAATTGAATATAGACAAAGGTGTATTGAACTCCCATAAAATCGAGTATGTATTTATCTTCCTCGCTTTTCAATTCTTATTAAATTGAAACTATTTAAATTTGCAAAGAGTTTTTGAAAAAACCTAATTCAACCCTTTTTGATATTTTTGTTGGTTTTATTAAACTTTCAAAAGTGATTCTTTGTAAATTTTATTTGAAATTTTAAACAAGCTTTACATAGCCCGGATAGAAAATTATTGCAATGGACTTGTCACCTTAGAGCAGTCTTGCAAATGCCCGAAACTTTAGAAAAAAATTGCTACTACAAGCATTTGAACTTGTCACCTTCAAATTTTAAAAAAAAAATTAAATCACCATTTTACCACCTTTCTAAATTTCATCCAATAATTGCTTTGTTAGATTTCCTTTTAGTGGGCTGACAAGTGTTAAATTTTGGACATGATTGTGCTGTCTATTCAGTAACCCAATAAAACTAGTGATCTATTCCCAGTTGAATTAGGGTTCACAGAAATAATTATATAATTATTTCATTAATTATAAAATATGGAATTAATGTGTGGTTTCCTGTTTTGCCCTTAATATTGTTGTTTAGATGGAGTCAATGACATTAAGGGCGAATTAAGTAATTGGCGAAGTCCTGGATTTAAAACCTACAGCACGTTATCTGCAGCCCCATTAAGAGAGAATGAATCATTGCTTAGGTTTTACAATCAGGAGAACAAATACAACCTCCATACTTGAAACTACCCATTCTTGCATTGTCTAATTCTGATGGATTCGAGTGTCTTCTACAATATTGAAGCTGCTGATCTTTGATTAGTATGCATGATTCTAGGGTTATGTGGTTTATTAACATTATTTGGTGTAACAGTAATAAAAATCACATATATGTGTTTATTCTTGTGTATTTATTCTAACAAGTGGTATCAGAGCTGATCATACTGATCATTTGATTAATAAGTTGGTATTTTGGTGCTAATTTGATCATACCAGATTTTTGAAATATATATATACGGGAACCCGATTTTATGCAAAATTCAATAATTTTGTTTTTGGTTGAAAGCGATGTATAGGTTTGACACATAATGTGTTTTGGGGTTGCTTTGAGTGAGATTTGCATGATTATTGTGGTTAAAATCTGGTATATTAGGAATTAAACCCATGGATGCCGAATCTAGAAATTTTTTTTTTCTGCAAAATTGGCATCAGGGATTTGTTCCCAATAAAGAGACGAGAAAAACCCAACTTGTATCGTCAGCAGGCAGCCGGACCCAGTAGAAGTTATCGGCGGTCAAAGTTGAAACTATCGGTCAACGTCATAAGGTTGAAGACAATTGGCTTGTTATGTGTTTGGAGTGCGATCTTGGCGATCATGATTATCATTATTATTATTTTCATAACGTCTTTTCATTAAAGTAATTACAATTAATTACTAATTGAATTACCATTATTATTATTTTATAACGTCTAATTGAATTATCATTATTTCCATACGTCTAATTCAGTATGATGAAGTATGATATGTTTATTTATTTTAAAGTGTTTTAATTAATATGTTACCAAAAGTAACCTACATTTAATTTAATTAGAATTAATTTTATAACAAATGAACTTTCTTATCTATGCTAAAAGTAGTGACCCAAAGATGAATTTATTTTTATGCAGATGTAGGAGTAAATAATAATTACAAATGTGAGACAAATAAAGTTTTTTAATATACGAAACATTATCGGTCCAAAGAAAGGCATAATGTTTGGCCGTTCTAATATTGTCTATTTAGTGCTATAATTAAGTCTGGATTTTCAAAATTTGTTTTTTACGTCCAAGGACTAAATAAATGTTGTGCTTAGTATCTTATTAAGGGGCCCATGTGTATATATATTTGTGCTTTAATATACGTGTGCAGTATTAATATGACATTTTTGTGTTTATTTTAATTATCTACTATCTTGCTATTTACGCGATATCATTAGCATTCCTAGAAAGCAACAACTTTGTTAGTTCTGAAGTTAATTTAGTTTGATCTTGAGTGACGCTGGTGGATAGATACGGAACCACTACTCCGCCAAGTAATCACTTATCACGGGCGCTTGCCACTCGGGCATTGCGATTGATAGTGAAAGAATACATCTATCGGAGATGGCAAGAAAGCTCAAGTACAAGCTATTGGGACATTCTAACCTATCATTCGACTCTGGTTTTTATTTTTAATTTTGGAAAACACATTGTGTAAGATCATTTTAGACGAGATTTGATTTGTTTCATGTTTGGACAAATCTGGTTATCTTTGTTCATTTTGGAAATAAACATTTAGTCTTCCAAAATTCTAAGGATTGTGGAACTGGTAGTCTAATTGATAAGCTATATAAATTAAATATGTAAAGTCCCGAAATTACAGAATGTTAATAATGAATGCAACATTATTGGATCAAGCGCAAAATTAAATAATGAGAAATCCTCGATGTTATGGCATAAGCGTACATGGGACATATTTCCAGTAGCAATTGAAAGGCTAATAACTCAAGAATTCTTGATTCCCTTGACATGTCGAATTTTGACATATGTGTAGATTGCATTAAAGGAAAATGACCCCAGCAAAGAAAAACTGAGTGCAAATCGGTGTAGTAGCGATCTTTAGAGTTGATACATACGGATATATGTGGACCATTCCTCTGACTTCTTGGAATGGGCACACATACTTATCACATTTATGAAGCGATTACTCACGATATGATTATTTGTACCTAATACATGAAAAGGCACAAGCCACAGAAGTGTTCAAAATTTCCAAGTAGAGTTGAAAATGGTTCGACAAGAAAATTAGCCGTCAAATCTGACGTGGAGAATATTTAGATATGATGGATCGGTGAACAACGGCCGGGGCACTTTTTGCGAAATGCCTTCTGAATGCGGTATTATACCTCGATACACCAATACGGAACTTTCAGAGTCAAAATGGTGTAAATGAAACATAATAGAACCCTTAAAGACATGGTAAAAGTATGATTAGTCATTCTTCTCTACTTAATTCATTATAGATTATTGTGAACCACTTGATTTATATACTCGATAGAGTTCCAGTAAGCTTGATTAACAAAACCCTATATGAGTTATGAATGGTAAGAAGCCTAGTATTAGACATGCACGTGCAGGGTTGTCCAGTGAAGCAAGGCTTATAGGTAATGAAAAACTGGACTCAGAGATGGTAAAACATTATTGTGGATACTGAGGGGTCTAAGGAGTATAGTTTATGACCCTTCAGGCAGTCCGCTTCTTTGAGACGGGTAATGCCAAGTTTATTGGACAGGTAGGAGCACTCAAATTGGGGGTCATTTTTTGAGAGAAAGTATGTAAATGCTCCAACCACAGCTACTATTAAAAGCTATTGGTGACAATCAGGTACCCATTCTATTATTGTGCCAAGTGTTGGTAAATGATGACATTCTTGTGCAACTTCCATCCTGATTGGAGCTCCACCCACTAGATTTGAGGAACCACATCAAGAAATAGTGGAAGAACCTCAACAACCTCAATCTGAAGTGCCATTAAGGCGGTTCACTAGAGAAAGGAGAAAGGCAATTTCAGATGACTATGTAGTCTTTCTTCAGGAGCATGAGTTTGATACAGGATTGGAGGACGATCCTCGTGCGTCGATCAAGCGAACAATGCATCAATTCGAAAAGTGGATTGCGACTATACGAGGAAATGAAGTCCATGAAAGATAATGGCGTTTGGGATCTAGTCGAATTGCCTAAAGGTATAAAACCGATTGGTTGTAAATGGATATTCCAAAATAGCGGGTTTAAAGGCAGTAATAGAGATATAAGGCCTTTGAGTGCGAGCTTTACACGGAAGGCATAGATTATAAGAACCTTTCGCGGTTCGATGAAAGACTCATTAGTATAATGGCACTTGTAATATTGTGATCTAGAGCTGCACCAAATGGACGTCAAGACAGCTTTCCTCAATGGAACATTGATGAAACTATATACATGAACTGACTTGAGAGAACTTTGGATTAGGAAACCAAGCACCTAGTATGTAGACTTCGAAGTCCATTTATGTTTTAAAGCGGGCATCCCGTCATTAGTGCAGGAAATTTGATAAGGTGATTTCTTCATATGGTTTCAAGGAGAACAACGTTTGATCAGTGCATATATCTTAGTTTAGTGGGGAACAAGTTTGTTATATTGGTGGCTCTGTGTGGATGACATTCTGCTAGCAAGCAATGATGTAGGTCACATTGCATGACACCCAGGTTCTTATCAGTCATTTTGAAATGAAGACGCAGTGATGCATCATATGTTTGGGTATACAAATCCATAGGGATAAATTCAAGATGTATGCTTAACCTATCACAAAAGGCCTATATCAATAAGGTGCTTGAAAGGTTTAATATGCGGTGTGCGCGGGTGATACACGTGGCGGGGTGATAAATTCGACTTAGATTGATACTTTGAAATTGAACGAGGAGAAAAGAAATGAGAGAACTACCCTTGATACGTCTGCGTAGGGAGTCTTATGTATGCCTGAAGTGTAATGCGCGTCCGGATATAGCGTACATTGTGGGAATGTTGAGCGGATATCTTAGTAATCGTATGGATCCTTGTCCCGGCTAAGCGAGTGATGAGGTATCTTGAAGACAAAGGATCGTATGCTCACATGTCGGCTGATCCAATCATCTGAAGAGTTATTGGGTACTTCCCGGATGCGGACTTTGCTAGGATGTCAAGATAGCGAATCGACCTCGGGCTATCTTCATGTTGGCGGAGGATTTCATGGAAGAGTGTCGAAGCAGGACACTAGTAGCCTCTTCGACCATGGAAGTTGGTTATAGCACAGCCGGGCATCTAATCAAGGAATATGGTTGTGAAACTTTATCAACGTGACTTGATTATTGAAGGCATTAACAAGCAGCTTAGGATTAATTGTGATAATAAGGCTACTTGAGAGAGTTATATTCTAAAAACAAGCTGGAGTTCATCAAAATCCAAAAGCACATTGACATTAAGTTTACGGTTGTAAAGAAAAGAGTTCGAGTGGTCAAGTGTCAATTGAGCATATTATTAGTGAACTCCACGATTGCGGACCACATCACCAAAAGGCTTGCCACCTAAGGTGTTTCATGAGCATGTTGCTCGGATGGGTGTACTTAGTCCCCAGGCGATATGGAAGATAGTGGGAATTCATTTGGTTTTTATGTGTAATTATGTGATTGACAACGCTATAGTTATTTCATTTTATATGCGTACATGCTATGATTATTTAATGCATTTATGTTATGTTCAACTACTCTGTTGTGATGTCATGATTTTCTCTGTGTTTAGCATGTGGTATTTGAAAATATGATACTAGACTCATTTGGAGTCATAAAGGACCTTTTGGAGATAGGCATACTAGATCACATTTTATGTAATCTCGAGCCACACCTATATTTGATCTATGTCATTGATTGTGTTGTTTGTTGACAAAAGATAGGTCGTTACGCATGAATGTAATAAGGCAACACCCAGTCCCATTCTAGTACAATTAATGGACGGTGTTTAAAATATTTTTGTGATTGGACGGTGTATATTTGCGCCTGACTTTTTAGTATTGATCATGTACATATTCGGTAACACTTGTAGCCCAAGTGGGAGATTGTTAGATTTCCTTTTAGTGGGCTGACAAGGGTTAAATTTTGGACATGATTGTGCTATCTATTCAGTAACCCAATAAAGTTAGTGATCTATTCCCAGTTGAATTAGGGTTCACAGAAATAATTATATAATTATTTCATTAATTATAAAATATGGAATTAATTTGTGGTTTTCATTTGTTTGCCCTTAATGTTGTTTGATGGGTCGATGACATTAGGGGCAATTAAATATTTAGTGGGGGTCCACTGGGTTTAAAACCTATAGCACGTTATCTATGACCCATTGAGAGAGAGCGAATCATTGCTTAGGTTTTACAATCCCGGAAAGACAAACCCCCAGCACCTCCATACTTGAGAGAGGCTTACGTTCTTGCATTGTCTAGTGCAGTGGATTCAGGTATGTCTTCTACAATATTGGCTTATTTGATCTTTGATTAGTATGCATGATTCTAGGGTTATGTGGTTTTATTCTGTATTTGGTGTAACGGTAATGAAAATCACATCTATGTGTTTATTCTTGTGTTTTTATTCTAACATGCTTCCCCTAAAATAGTAAAATAATTGCTTCCCCTAAAATAGGTTATGCACACCCTCATATTACAATCTTCTTGTTACATATCTGCAAGTTCCCAAGGGAAGGCCAAGACAACCAATATATTTATTGTTCATTTTGAGTAGAACTATAACATATATATAGGAATTGTTAAAAATATTTGAAGAAAATATAGGGATAAAAAACATACATAACAATTCCTTTAAAGCATAAAATATACTAATTTCCAAAAGTAGCCATTGATAAATCAAATCTGAATTATTGTGAGACAAAGAACACCGTAAAAGTAGTTTCTATAGATATCACTACTCTCAAATCACTCACTTATTTATAAAAACCCCAGATCACCAAAAATACAGCAAATAACCATTTACTTGCTCTAAGCCTTTTATTGTTTGTGCAAATTATAATGGGCTTTTAAAGAGAGTTAGTCCTCTAGTTCAATAGGCCAACTAGAGTCTTATAGAGAGGGTGTGACCAAGGTCCCTACTACAAAATAGTAAACAACTCATTCCCATTAATGGCATAAAATTGGCCATGTAAGTGAGTAACTGATTATGTTGAGTCCACAAATATTCATTTATCTAACATTTTTCCACTTAGACTGCATAATCATCAACACAGATAAATATCATACAAAACTCACTTACTACAAAATCCCCCAAAACAAAATATCATTTCATCTAAATATATATTGCATGCCGACATGACACAACAACATACTAGACTAGGTAGTAGAGATTCTCTCAATAAATCTTCCAAACATGATATCATTTCAACCGAATACTTTGCATGTCATAAACTCAGTCTAGGTAGTAGAGATTTACCTAACCACTTCTAATCCCCCAACACACAATACCATTTCATCCAAGCATATTGTGTATCGATCAGGATACAACAACATATCCAAACTAGGTAGTAGAGACTCATCGTAGCACATGTGGATCAATGTACACGTATACATAGACTAAAAGTCTCAAACAAGCTTATGAATATAAGGAGCAATAATGTGTAATAAATCATCTCATAAATAAATAATGATCGACATTCATCAATGTTTCAAAAATACTCAAAGAAACAAATAATAATACTCAACATGGATATTATTGCATTTTACATAATAAACTCTCACTGACCCACAACAGTCTCAATTGCTTATTAATCCCATATGGAAAACATGCTCCTAAAATATGCATACCTCTAAGGCCTTGGTTAATGGCTTTGCCACCATGTTGTAAGTCGGCGTGTGAACGATAGTAATCAGGCCCTCTTCAACTTTTTCCTTTACCACAAAGTACTTTACATCAATGTACCTCACACCCGTGGTACCTTTTAAATTATTAGAGAAAGACATTGCTGCAGTATTGTCACAATACATCATTATAAACTTCTTAATGGAGTCAACTACTCCCAAATCACGAATAAAATTTCGAAGGCAAACTGTATGACGAGTAGCCTCATAACAAGCCATATATTCTGCCTCCATAGTAGAGGATGCAGTCACAGATTGCTTGGCACTCCGCCAAGACACAAATCCTTATGCCATGACAAATATATATCTAGTGGTAGATTTCTTATCATCCACACAACCTTTAAAAATACGTATCGCTATAACCCGACTACGTAAGAGGGGTTGGTGTGTCGATGTGTCAACATATGATCTTAGTACCTTGAAGATACCTAAAGACCTTTTTAACTACTTGGTAGGATTACTCATAAATCTACTAAGCACACCCACAACGAAAGCTATGTCAGGTCGTGTACAAACTTAAACATACATCAAACTACCTACTGCTGAAGAATAGCAAACATTTTTCATCTCCGTCATTTCTCTATCATTCTTGGGACACTGATCCTTATAAAGTCTTTCACCCTTCATGACTGCCACACTTTTAGGAGAACAATTGTGCATATCAAACCTCTTAAGGATCATATCAATATAGGCTCTCTGAGACAATTGCAACACATGATTAGTCATATCTTGACAGGCTCGGAATAGGTGTGTAAATTAGTATAAAAAAAAAACCGTAGGCCCGTATGCGCAAGTATATTCGTCGAGGTTACGTAGTATAATGCCTCGTCAAGTGTCGTTTCCACAAGGAGAAGTGTTTTGGAATACTGGAATTGGCTTTAGAATATTATCTGGACCTAAAATTCGAGTGAATTATGACTAATGTAAAGAAAAGCTAACCCTAAAGTATTTGCTAACTCGATTAACGGAGACTAGGGTTTTGCCTCCCTCTTGCCACACTTAATGGATTATAACCTAGATAAATTGTTCACTAAGTACATTACGAATTCACAATGGCTGGTTGATCGTGCCTACGAGATATCCTCTCTCGAGGTACTTTCTCTTATCTTGCCAGTAGGGTATATGGCATCTTTGCTTTAACCTTAGACTCCGAAACACTTAAATGATTAAACCCTAATCGCCACACTTGGAATCGAGACATTTCTACTCTCCAATTTACCAAGTGTTGCTCTACTCGGATCCCTGGGAATCTTTATATCTCGATCTCAGTTCCAGCGAAATTGTCTGATATTGTGAAACACCATGTAAATAAATCTACAGAAGAAAATAGAAACCAGTCAATATAAGATCCATAAATATACTGAATAGAAAAAAATTAATAATTAATCCATATGAATGTAGCAAGGGTACAACAAAACCCTAGAAATAAATTTAGAACATAATGATGTTAATTACAACCATAAAGTCTAGAATCATTAGTGTTAGAAAGAAATACAAATCTGAAGTGCACCACGATCTCTCGGTGCGCTGCGCCTTCCTCTCTTACAGTGCATCCCATACATCATGGCTTCGGTCTTCCCTCATTATATCTTATAATCTCGCTGATTAAGTCTCGATGACGTCGGGGTATTGGAAAGTTGTGACGTCGGGTGGAAGAGATGGACGTAAACCTGACCTGTACGTGCGATGTTGGAGCTAGGTTCTCGTTCTCCTTCTTGAGTCTCCGCTGACCTCGAATGCCGCGCTATTCACTGCCAAGTGCCTGAAGCCGGAATATATGATATAGAGTGATAACCACACTTATTACTATATGAACTGGAATGAAAACATAATAAAACACGGGTATATCATGAGTGTTTTAGACACTCATCACACCCCCAAACTTAGCTTCTTGCTTGTCCCCAAGCAAGAAACAGACTAAAAAAAAACACAGTGAAAATGACAAACCACAATGCCTATGATAAGAGTGTGATACACATGATGCCAAAATGGAGTGTCAAAATGAATCAAACTTGAAATTCTAGCATTTTTCTTCTAAAATCGGAAGATCCTTAAGGAAGAACTTAGTTGAGCAAAGAAATTTGAAGTGACCGAACAACTCAACCTGATTCTCGACCTTTCCCAATCCACACACCCACACACACCCACACACACACCCATGTGCAGGTTGTGATCTCCAACATATACCTAGGTTCCAGTACCCCCTAACTTAAATTTAACTCACCTATTTCAAAGAGTCTAACTACGGAAGGATAAGAATGCACCATTTTTATTCACGTTAAACTACCTAAGCATGAAAGAAAACTAGTGCCTATAAGTTTTAGTTGAGTGTCCTTGTAGTGAGAATTCATTGGTGACTTTCCCACCAGTTGGTTAAGGGCATTGGGCATTTAGTTCCCCTCAAACTTCACCCCTAACACTCAACCAAACCTAAAAGCCCTAGAATGTGGGAAGGATCCATTCTCTGTCCTATGTAGCGGGTAGTGAAGTTAATGGCTCCCGGCCAGTTGGCTCAGGGCATTAAGCTTTGAAAGGCCCGGGATTCCGAATGGACAATCCCACTTATTCTATTCACACACATCTTTTTGATCTTTTTTTTTTCTTTTTCGCTTTTTCGCTTTTTCTTTTGTTTTTGTTTGTTTTTTTGTTTTTTTGTTTTTTTTTTTTTGCATTTTTTCTCATTTTTATTTGGGGCTTGATGGTGATCCCCTTTTTCAAAGGTGTCCCATCACTTAGGTGTTAAAGAAACCCCGAGGCTTGTAGAGGCTCGTACTTGAGTTCGGGGTCTAGAGTACACCACAGGAAGTCACATGTGTGTGTGCGATAGACTACTTGGTAAATGGTTTCTTGAAACACAAAGGGGGTGAATAAACTAAGTCATTCCTACCTTCCTAGCATAACATTCTAGATCATTGAACTACCTAAGGGTCCCTTTTTCTATTTATACTCGTCTTTTGAAATAAATTCCATGCAGGCAGCCTCCCGTTACAATCCTTGACATCCAACTCACCCCGAAATACTAAACACACAATAATGCTAAACGACCTAAAACCACCTTGGCTTAAGCGCAAAATTATGTAAAAACACCTGACCTAAACACATAAAACTAAAACACACCTGACCCGACAGATCACCCACCCAAACAAGAACGGACAATGGTCTCGGTGTTATGAAATAGAGAATGAGGGGTGTGCAGAAACTCTAGTGATCACACCGGGTCCCTTGTGGTGGTGGTGGCGACATGAAATCTGTAGGCGTTGTGGATGGACTCTTGGTTGCTCAGGATTACCACGTGGTTGCGCAGGACGGTGTTCATCTCGATCTTTAGCACGTCCATGTCTTGGTTGATTGAGACATGGTGTTCCTAGGTCTCATCCCAATAAGCATCAAACCTCGTGGTTAAGTCATGGATTTAGTCCTCGAGTGCAGGAGAAGGATTGAAAGGATCCTCTTCATGGTATGGTAGTGGTGGGGTTAAGGGTTGGTTGGAAGACTGTCCTGCCTCTCCCTAGGCATCCTCTCCTATCCCAAACCTAGATTGCTAGGTCCTAAGCTCTTCCTCGTCTGAGGGTTCATTCTTGGAATCATAGACCTCTTCTGGCCTTGGCACACCCGGTTTGTCCTTCTTAACCACTATCGCTTTGATTAGGTGTATCCAAGCCTCATTGTTCTCTAAGAGCACCCCGACTTTCTTGCATAGTCCATAAATGAGAAAGGAGTGTCTGAGGTTCATTTTGGCATCTTTGTTATAGAGGATAGCATCTCGATAGCACATCAGAGCATCGAAGATGTTATTTGAATGATGGCATAGTGAAAAAGCAGGCCTTCTTGGCTAGTCACTTCTCCCTTACATTGGTTGTGCGAAGACGAGATTGGATGAAGTGCCATACTTTACAAGGGGATGTAGGCCAAATGTTTGTATGAGCTGACCTGCCTTCATTTGTTAAGTTTCCATTAGCCTTGCCTTTTTGTCAGCATCCTAAGAACATCAGGATAGTTGGTTGCTTCGTGGAGCCTATCATATGCTTTGGAATTAATCGGCTTAAGGTTATAATACTCATTGATAGACTTCGCGAGTCTGCAAAAACAGCGCTTTGAACCTTTTCAATACATGGCGACTGAGGTGGCATAGAATTCTCGTACCTGTTGGGGTATCAACCTCGGGGTTGTGGCGCCTTTCCACCCTTTATTTGCTATAGTTTTGCGAAAGAAATCGTCAGGGTGGTGAAATCCTTTCTCTTTGATGAAGGATCGGTTCTTTGAAATGAAGCCGAATTTCTTAGCAGCGGCCATATTGACAAACTTATTTCTATTGAAGTCCTCTTATGGCTCATCCACCCTACGACTCTTCTTTGAGCTTAGTTTTTTCCTTTTCGAAGACATGTTGGACTTAAGAGTTCGAGGTTGAGGCCCATTGGAGTCTAGGCTTCTCCAAATTATTACCTGACATTTGACTTCTATTACTTCAAATTACCTTTTGGTAGTTAAACACTTTGAAATTGTCACCTAGGCAATTTATCGAACACTTAACGTGCACAATGTGAAACACTGCTCTTGGCTGAAATTCTAGGCTTTTACAACCTCCAACCTTCTTCTTTGCTTAGATAAACCCAAAATCAGGAAAAAGATCCAGTGATTTACCTTGAATCACTAGAAATGAACAAAAAATGGCCGTTTACCTAGATTTTGGATGTATGACGGATGGACCCTAGATTTTTCGGATCAAATATTGTTTGTAGTTCTCCTTGGTACTCGAAATCGATCTAGGAAGAGTTTGGAAGAGGGTTGGCGGTTGAATCTACAAAAACCAGAGAGAGAGTTATGATTTCAAATGTGTAAGATATGAAAATATGAACTTTCATGTTCATAAAACAGGGCAACGTCGCGACGTTCGGGCCAATGTCGGAACGTTCTCGAGAATTGCAGAAAATCACTTAAGTCAACGTCGCGACATTCCCAAGAATAGGTCTCTCGATCTATTTCTCTGTCGCCGCTTCAATCTCGGAGCCTGAAAACACAACAAACAAACAGTGCGATTAGGTTATAGTTTACTTACTCTGAGAAAACTGCGATTTAAAAAAAAATCAAAACAAAAAGAAATAATAAAAAATACTCAAAACTGCACTAATGAAAGAAAAACTTCAAAAGGCTTGGGTTGCCTCCCAAGTAGTGCTTTATTTAATGTCATTAGCTCGACTTCCCTTAATCTCAATGTCCCCAAGACTATGGGTCTGCTTGAATTCCTTACTGCACCATTTTTGGTGTGCTCAGATTGATAGCTTGTTTGCTTGCATGAAAGTCACCTCCAAAGTATGGCTTCAATTTTAGGCGTTGACTTTAAAACTCCCCTTCTCTGGGTGCATGATTTCCACCCCTCCATAGGGAAAAACTTGAGTCACTGTAAATGGTCCTGACCACCTCGACTTTAATTTCCCTAGGAAGAGCTTGAGTCGTGAGTTAAATAAGAGGACTTGTTGACCTAGCTCAAACTCTTTCCTTACAATATGTTTATCATGCTAGGCTTTTGTCTTTTCTTTATAGCTCGTAGCATTTTCGTAAGCCTTATTGTGGATTCTTCAGCGAGCTAGTATCGTTTCTCTGGCTTACCTTACTATCCATATTGATTGCCTGGTTGCTGTCTGGCTGCGTGATACAATTCTGGCCAAGTGGCACGCTTTCCAGTACGTTCTGAATGGTGACATCCCTTGGGGTGTCTTAAATATTGTTCTATAGGCCCAGAGCGCATCATCTATTTTTTTCGCCCAGTATTTTTTCGAGCTATTGACCGTTTTCTCCAATGTAGACTTTATTTCTCTGTTTGACACCTCTGTTTGGCCATTAGTCTGTGGGTGATATGAGAGTGATGTGCGATGCCGAACACCATATTTTCCATGTATGTTGTTGTAGAAGCGAGTACCTCCATCTGTAATCAATGCGTGTGGAGTTCCAAACTGGGTGAATATGTCGCTACGAAGGAACTTTGCTACCACTCTGGCATCATTAGTGCGTGTAGGTATAACCTCCACCCATTTGGAAACGTAGTCCATTGCCAAAAGAATGTATAGGTTGCAACGTCCCAAAAATAGCCTTCTTGTTTTATTATTTTACTTTATAGTATTTTATGCTATTATTATTGTTTTTTCTTTTTATTATTATATTTGTTATGTTATTGGTTTTAGGTGATAGAAATATTAATAAGTGAAGTGTAATTATAATAAGTAGAAGGACTAAAATGCAAAAATGATAAAAGAAAGCCAAAAAGAGATAGTCAAACAAGACAGCCTTAATGGATGAGGATAAGGCCAAAAGTGGTCTTCGAATAGGTATTTTCACGACTTTGGAGAAGGAGAGAGCTAGGGTTATGGGTTCTTGAAGAGCCATTGTTGGTGATTGTTCTCCATTTGTTCAAAGTTTTGCAAGAAAAGAGAAGAAAAAGGAAGCTTGATTGTAAGGTTTTAAGAAGAAAGCAAGGTATGGATTCTCCCTTTTGATTGTTAGGAAAGTCCTAACTCTTTTTCATTTTTGTGCTTAGGGATAACCTAAATCTTCCATCTTTGAGTAATTTGTTCTTGAATTGGAGTTTTATTACTTTGGATTGTTTTTTTTTTGGCTTGTGGGGTCTTAAAGACCAAGAAGTGTAAAAAGAGATGTATAGGTTTTGAAGGGAATTGTTGTCAAAGTTTTTTTTTCTAAAACCCATGTTTTGTTTAGGCCATAACTTGGCCTCTTGAACTCCAAATTGGATGATTCCAATTTGAGATGGTACATAAGAATCATGGATTAAAATGTCTAAAAGAAATAGAGACCTAAAGCAGTCCAGAAAGAGTAGCTATGCTGGTGTTTCCGAGATGGACCAAAACAGAGTCTAGAAACAGGAAAATTTATAGGTTGTGTCATGTTTTTGTTTGTAGTAGTCATCAAATTGAGTGATTCAGTTGGGAAAGAACCTAAGAGTAACCCCTACAAAATTATAGAAGGTACCGAGAGCAAGCACGACCTAAGTCCCTTGTTGAGGCGAAGTGAAAATCACGAGTGCTGGCAGGTTATCCTCACATTTTAGTATAGTTTTGGTGTTTTGACCATAAGTTAAGTTGTAATGATTCAAATGAGATGATTCCAATTTGTACTGAAAATAGACTTATAGAGCTATCATTTTCTTGAAGGAAGTTTGGGTAAAATATGACTCATTTGTTCCTAGAAAATTTTGCAAGTGAAGGTGTATTGGGTAGAAATCAACCCTAACCAGAAACCCTAGCTTGCACGACTGATTTTTCTTTGTTTATTCTCTGATTGTGATGTATTTGTGATGGATTAGGAGCTGGTGATGATAAAACCTGAGCAAAAATCGGGATTCAAAGAATAGGAGACAAGAATCGATAACTCTTTTGGTTTGTTCTTCACATTTCTCTTTCTGTTTCAGTGTTGTGTTTATTTTGTCATCAAACTAGAAGTGTTGATATAAAATATGCATGTGTGCTTCTGGTTTGAACCATAAATAAATTGGGTTGGGTGCTGGTTAATTGATCTCAAGTGGATTAACATGAAAAAGGGAAGGCAATGTATGTTAATGCATGAATCATGTATAGTCGAATGTGTATTGATGTGTATGGTTCGATTTTGGTGCAAAATTACTGCATGTATATGTTTAAATAATGTTTCCAAATCTGTTAAAGGTTTGGTGTAATTGAAATAGTGCGTAAAACTCATGTGTTAAGTGAGTTAAAATGAAGAAAAAGTGATTGGATTATGGCCACAATGCTAGATAGTGTTTCTATGAGATTATTTGTAACTTTTGTGTGCAGAATTATTGACCTGGAATAAATTGGTTTTTAAAATCGGTTAATCGGATAGTTAACATAGTGGTAAAATAGGCATATTGGTTGTAAACTTGAGTTATTGTGGAATTCTTGTGAATATAATCTGGTAACTTTTACTATGACTAATTATTAATGCCCTTAAGAGAATGTTAGCCGTCATATTCGGTGGGATGAATTGGTATACCCGATAAGGATAATGCAATAGTGCGTGAATGATATGATAAATAGTGACATGCAGGCCCATAGCCCAGCCCAGACGGTATCATTAGTGTACACAAAAATGCAAATAATAAAAATAACTAGTCCGTAGCCAGTGGGACGGTCTTTGAGTTATTAAAGTGTTAGGCAGACGACCCGGCGGGGCTTGTCATGAGTGATTAATTATCTATGGACCATAAATTTTGAATTAGATTCATTTAAGGCAAAATGGTTAACAAATGTGTAAATTAATGAATTGAGGTTGTGACAAAATACTAGTATAAGTAAACATGAAAAGTGAATCATTGTGTTTTATATGCAAGATAAAATGAATGTATAGTTAAACTATTATAAAATCATATATATATATATATATATATATATATATATATATTGCATGAATCACATGAACAAACGTCGAAATGTTGTTTGAAAATAAACATATTGGATATAATTGAGATGATTAATTGATGCATATGGGCAATGTTATTTATATGTTTATATGTTCATATATATATATGTTGTATTGATTGTATGAAATGAGAATAGAAACATAAAGAACCATTAAGCATGAAAATGCTTAGCGCGTTGATTTCTCACGCGCATGTACCATGTAGATAATAGCAAGACTGAAGACCGCCGAGCATAGAGTTATCGTCATAAAGTTGAATTATCGTAAATCTTTCACATTTCATGCGCTACCACCATTTCATGATATCATGTAATTATTTTGTATAGAAATCAAATTTGTATAAATCTTATGGAATGTATTTTACTATTGGGGGTGAAAAGGGGTGAACTTCAATAATGTGTAATCATATATTCTGAGGTATGGAATGTCATTTTGTATTAAATATCTTATTCAAAGAATAGATATGGGCCATCTTGAAATGATATGATGCATATTTCTCATATTAATGAATGTATTAGTAATGATATCATATATTCATATATATGTATGTTTATATGAAATGTGTTTTGACAAATGGTTTCATGCGGTCTGCGTCTCTAGACTCGATTCACCTTCGGGTCGAGCTTAGGGGCGCGACAATTATTTTTGTATTAGTGCCTAGGTTTAGGCAATTATATGAATTGACTTTGAATTATGTGTGACATGCATTGCATTTGCATATAAAGGATGACGTGACTCTGATATGGATCTTGTCGGTCTTAATGTGTTAAGCATGGAAAGTTCAAGACCCAATGGGGTCGAGGGACTAGTCGCCACGCCTTGCTAGTGTGGATGGTGGAGGCCGGCATCCATGCTCCATCAATACATGAATAGGGACGAGCCACCGGGAGGTCTTTGTCGAGTATCCTTGACTAATAGCTTGGCATTACGAAAAGCGGTCGCAACCGGGTCAGTTAGCCCTCGGAGTGGGCAGTAATAGAGAGAATGGCAAAATACCGACCCACAGAGTGCCTTGGAAAGAAAGATGATGAGCCTTCCACTACGGAAAATTAGCTCGAAAGAACATAGAGGATGCTTCAACAAATGCACTACACACCAGAGGAAAATTTAGAGTGTACAACCTCACTTCTTCAGGATGATGCTTACCAGTGGTGGGTGTCTGTGACCAGAACTGCACCACCAAAAAATATCACATGGGAGTTTTTCATAGCAGAATTAAGAAAGCAATACGTGGGTCGAATCTACCTTAGCAGTATGAGAAGAGAATTCAACAATTTGAAGCAGAGGCAGATGGTGGCAATGATATCAGAAAATTCTGATTGAAAGTATTTTCGGTGATGTTGAATTCTGAGAGGAAGAAAAGTGTCGTAAGTTTGATGATGACCTGAATGACTATATTCGGGTCTATGTCACAGGATTTAACCATGATGATTACTTTAAGATGGTAGCTTGTGCATTTAATGTTGAAAGGGTGAAGAAAGAAGAGCATGACATAATAAAGGAAAGGAGTCAGGGTAAGAAAAACCCCGGGCAGTCAAGTTCTTATCAGCATTAGAATCATAAATTTAAAGGTCCACAGGGTTCTAGTTAGCCTACCGTAAAGGGACTAGCTCAAACAAATAGTAGTAAGACTACTTTTCCAGCACCATCAGTCGCTAGTACCCCGGGAGGCTCGTCTAGAGGATCGGCTCCTCCTTATTGCACACATTATGGGAGGAGACATAAGGGAGATTGTTGGAGATTGACAGGTGCTTGTCTTATTTATGGATCAAATGAGCACAAGGTAAAAGATTGTACTAGAGCCTGTTCTTTCACAACACCCAGACTAGGGGTATAGTTTCAGTAGTGTAGAGAGGAAACAATGATAACAAGAGTGTTGCATCACCGAATGCTCCAAGAACAGTGACACAGCCCATAGGCAGACAGGATTCCCATGCTTCAGCTAGGGCGTATGCAATGAAGGCTGTTTAAGATAAAGATGCCCTAGATGTGATATTTGGTAATTTCAATATCTTTGATACTCTAGTACATGCACTTATAGACCCAGGGTCAACCCATTCTTATGTTTGTACTTCCATTCCTAGCTTGGGTAGTATACCAAAGAGTGAAACCGAGTATGATATCTTAATGACGAACCCGCTCAGGCATAGTGTCGTTGTGAAAAGAGTCTATATGGGTTGTCCCATCAGAATACGAGAGTATGAGTTTCCGGGAGACTTGATCGAGTTATCATTCAGAGAGTTCGATGTGATATTAGGGATGGGTTGGTTGTCTCGTCACTAAGTAGTGGTTGAATGTAGAATGAAGCGAGTGACCTTGAGGACACAGAGTGGCGAGGAAGTAACTTTCATTGGTGAGAGGTCGAACCACCTCTATTGTAAAACCCTAGAAAATATCATTTTTTCTGAAAAAGGGCAAAATGGAAATTTTGTTGAAATAGTACAGGCTAAAACCTGAAAATTTTCTAGATCTCAAAGGATGAAACGGACTTCACAGTTGGAATTGTCTCGCTAAATCTAGCTAGCATGTCGAATTTCGTCGAATTCTGAGACAGTCGGAATTTCACGTTTTTCAAGGAATAGGATGTCGGATGATACATGACATGGATTAGGAGATGCCATATGGCACCCTAAGAAAGTGACACTTGGCAAAGCCATGTGGTTCACTTGATGGTGTGGCTCTCATTAATCCACATGTTGTATGATGTCATAAAGGAAATAACGAAATAAGAAATTAAGGGAGAAAAACAAGGGCCACACAAATGGCATGAGGCAATGAGGAGGAAACTTCCTCCTTTGACCCATACGGTCAATGTTGCTCCAAAAGGGAGGAGAAAATGAGAAGAAAAGAAGGAGAAAAAGAAATGATGGGAAATGAGATGAAAAGGAAAAAGAAGAAAAGAAAAGCGGAAACGAGGAAAGAGCAAAGAAAAGGAAAGCAGTTTGTGTGAGAAGCAGAGAAAGGAAAGGAAAAGGAGAAAAGGAAAGGGAGGATTTCCGGTTTTACGGCCGGTCGAAGCTTCGATAGTCGATCTCTAAAGTTGGTGCGTAGCGATCTGATGTGGATACCAAAGTTGGAGTTTAACAAGCTCCATGGGTAGGGAGTTTCTCTACTCGGGTTCCTTTCATTGGGTCGTAAATGGCGGGTGTGGGTTAGGCGACCACGGGATTGAGTTTTTCGACCGTAGGCGTTTTTCGAACGGTTCGGGCCCGGAGTTTGAAGGTCGGTATCCAGGCCGGTTTTGGTTCGGAATTGTTGGAAAATGCATGCTGGACTTTGTTGTGGCCGATTTTTCGGACCGTGCATGACGGGTTTTAAGGTTGGTTTTGATTCCGGGGCTGCTGTCCGGAACTGGTAAGATAGATAAAATTGGTAAAAAAATATATTTCGGTGTTGGCGGCTGCCCGTAGCCATTGGTGATCAGTTCGGGACTGAAGCCGGACTGTTATGGATTTTATAGTGAACCGTTTTCAGGACAGTTTTCGGGCCGAATTTGTGGCTAAATTTTTTAGCCTTTAAAACAGATACTAAAAATTATGGCTGGGAATGGCTATTTTATGTGAAGTGTTTTTGTGTGTTATTACTGACAATTTAATAACATGCTGCATATGTGTAAGATATGTTAATATATGTGTATTGAAATGTATTAACATAATGGATGTGAATTATATATGTTTACATGGTACTTGGCATGAAGTACGATTGAGTAGAATGTTCCATGTAGTGTGCATCATACATGTAACATGAGAACCTACAGTGGCATTAGCGTTGCATATGCATAGGGACATCGCATTATGCTGGGTGTGTGTGCATGGGTGTGGCCTAAACCCATGTCCCTCGAAGCCTAGGTACTGGGTATTACCTGTGCTCCGATGCAATTGTGAAGACACACCTATCTCGGGGTCCGTTAATGACCGTCGACTGCGGAAACTACACCCGATATCACACTCATTTGTCTTCTATATTGAGACCTATTCCTGCATATTTAATTCCCAAATATAGAAAAATATATGATAGACTATTTAATCAACGATCCGTTTGCCAGTCCTTTTATCTGACAAAAATTATATACATGTTACGCTTTCGAATATAATACATGAAAAACAAAAGCAAGAAACAAAACCTCATACGGATCTTATCCGACTTATGTAGTCCCATATGCGGGTCAGACAGTACGCATCGGACTATTTTGAAGAAGTCTCTGTGGGGTGAACAAAGCCCGGAGAAGACGAGCTCCTACAGAGGCTACTCATCTAAGTGCACATCACGATGGTCGCTATGAACCTACGTCAAGTCAAATGTCTACATGAATGTCATATGTCATGTATGAAATGTCATCATGCCCATATCCCGAGTCACTCATCGACTCCCTCACACATGCATATGATGCTTTACCCCAGACATTGTACGACTCCAGGTGGCACGGACAGTTGATGGGTTGGCTAGCAAGCCTTACCCTGGAGGATGAGGTGAGATAGGATTTGAGTCCACCTCGGGTAGTTTGCGAGTATGAGGATGTCTTTCAGGACGAGCTATCGGGATTACCTCCGCACAGAGATGTAGACTTTGTTATTGAGTTACACCCTGGTACATGCCCATTTCTATGACTCCACATAGGATGGCACCAGTTGAGTTGGAGGAACTCAAGGTCCAGATACAAGATTTATTGGACAGGGGTTACATTAGAGCGAGTACTTCACGTTGGGGCGCTCTGGTTCTATTTTCCAAAAAAGAAGGATAAGACCCTTCTCTTGTGTATCGGCTACAAACGGTTGAGCAGTTCACGATCAAAATCGGTATCCATTCGCAGATGATTGATGATTTATTGTCTGACTAAGAGGAGGCGAGGTCTATTCTAAGATAGATCTCATTACGGTTATCATTAGTTGAGGATTAGGGAGCGAATATCCTTAAGACAACGTTTGAGACCACGGTATGGGCATTTTGAGTTCTGATGATGCCTTTGGTTGACCAGATGCCCGGCCCAGCATTCATGGATCTCATGCATATGGTATTCCAACCCTATTTGGATCAGTTTGTTGTAGTCTTTATTGATGACATCTTGATATACTCCTAGCCGGAGGAGGAGTATGAGGATCATTTAAGGATTATTCTCCAGGCACTCAGGGATCATTAGTTGTATGCCAAATTTAGTAAGTGTGAGTTTTGGCTTACTAAGGTGAAATTCTTGGGACACGTAGTGTCAGTTTTAGGTGTGTCAGTGGACCACCCGAGGAAGGTAGAATTTTGTTATGAGTTAGGAGGCCGGCGTCGGTTTTCGAGATACGCGTTTTCTTGGGATTGACGAGTATTATGGGAGTTCGGTGGGAACCTGCCGATTAGGCTGCGCCTATGATAGATTGAGTTGGAAGGAGTCGATATGAGTGGAATGACCGTGTGAGAGGGCATTCAAGAGTTAAAGAGCTTATCAGCTCTGACCGATAGTCCCGGAAAGGGGGATAGGGAACACCTGATTATATTGTGATGTAGCGAAGGATGGGCCCGGGATGTGTTCTAATGCAGTCCGGGAGAGTGGTAGCTTATGGTTCACGACAGTTGAAGAAGAATTACCCTACGCATGACATGGAGTTGGCAGCTATAGTCTTCGCTTTGAAGATATGGCGCCACTATTTATATGATGAGCAATTCGAGGTATTTTCGGACCACAAAAATCTGAAGTATATCTTTACTCAGCAGGACCTCAATATGAGGCAACGTAGATGGATGGAATATCTGGCCGATTATGACTTCACTTTACAGTACCATCCTAGTAAGGCAAATGTGGTGGCTGATGCACTCAGTCGAAAGTCACGAAAAGTATTGGCTAGTGTGGCTTCCCAGGAGTGGTTGATGCTCGAGACTGGGGCGGTTCGACTACGGTATGGTGAGCAGTTTCGAGGGTGTTTTAGGGGAGTTTAGTAAGGTATGCTTTCCCTGCGAGTAAGTGATTGGTCAGGCGAGACGTTGAATAATGTATATTAGGGATCAAATTTTGTCTTTAGTGCAGTGACGAGAATGGGCCGTTCATGGATGGTAGTCTTCGGTATATGGGACAGATTGTGGTTCCCCAATTGGCAAAGCTGAGAGAGGAGATCCTTCGGGAATTCCATTGTTCTCGTTTTACGGTGCATCCAGGTGGTACGGAGATATATCATGATCTTCGTCGCCAGTATTACTAGAGAGGGATGAAGAGACACGTTGGGGATTTTGTTCGACGATGTCTCACGTGTCAACAAATTGAGGTTGAGCATCGAGGGTGCGAGGCTACTCAGGCCGTTGGAAGTAGGTGGAAGTGGGAGCATGTCGCTGATGGATTTGTGACTCACTTGCCACGGACATTGCGGAAGAATGATGCGGTGTGGGTGATAGTGGACCGACTTACAAAGTCGGCACATTTTCTGGTTGTGCGGATGACCTTCACACTAGAGGAATTCTACAAGTTATACATACGAGAGATAATACGGTTACATGGAGTGCTAGTCTCCATAGTATCATATCGGGACCCCAGGTTTACAACTCAATTCTGGAAAAGTTTCCAGAAAGCCATGGGGACACAGTTGAGGATGAGTACTACTTTTCATCCATAGACTGACGGTCAGTCAAAGAGGACTATACAGGTGTTAGAGGACATGCTGAGAGCATGCGTCCTGGATCTCAAGGGTAGCTAGGAGGAGCATGTGCCTTAGTGAGTTCTTTATAATAGTTATCGGGCGGTATCGAAATAATAAGCCCTATGTGGCATTATATGGGAGGCCATGCCGATCTCGGTTGTTGGACAGTGGGAAGAAGTCCACCATAGTCGGGTTGATTAGTGACACCTCGGGAAGGTGGACTTGATACGTAGCGTCTTCTCACGGATGGCCCGGCATAAGAGTTACACTGGGCACCTGATAACCTCCCAGAGTTTGAGGTGGGAGATCTTCTTGAAAGTTATGCTAGAGAGGAGTGATCGGGTTTGGCAAGTGGGAAAGCTATCATTTGAGATATATTAGGCCCGCCGAGGTGCTCGAGAGGGTGGGTATAGTTAGCACAGTTAGCCTTGCCACCGAGTTTATCGAGTGTTCATGACGTATTCCATGTCTCTATGCTCCGGAAATACACTCCAGATCCGACTCATGTAGTGGATTGGGGCGAGCTTGTTGTTGATACAGATGGGACCTTCGAGGAGGGACTAGTGAGTATCATGGATAATCGAAACCAGGTTTTGCAACGCAAGACTGTGAGGCTAGTTAAGGTGCTATGGGGGCACCGAGGAGTGGAAGAGGCAACATGGGAGCGTGAGGACACAATGCGTGCCGCCTATCCTTTCTTATTTAAGGATGAAGGTATGTTATTTAGGCATGTGATAATTGAATGACTATATGCATGTGTTGTATATGTGTGCGTAGCCAGAATTTCGGAATGAAATTCTTTTAAGAAGGAGAAAGAATGTAAATCAGAAGAATTTCATTTTTTACGAAAGAACAAGCGAAATTTTTTGAAATAATACAACTAAAGCTTGAAATTTTATAGATCTGGAGGGCGAAACGAGACTTCACGAGTTGGAATCATCATGAAATATAGCTACCACGCATTGAATTTACCGTCGAATTTCATTGATTGAAATTTCCCGCGTTTTTGAGGCATAGGATGTCAGTGACTACGACATGGAATTAGGGGATGCCATATAGCGCACAAGAAAGTGACACTTGGCAAGCCATGGTTCACTTGATAGTGTGGCTCCTCATTAATCAGCATGTTGTATGATGTCATAAAGGAAATAACGAAATAAGAAATTAGGGAGAAAAAACAAGGGGCCATAGTGGGACAGAGGCAATGGGAGAAACCTCCTTTGACCCATACGGTCAATGTTGCTCCAAAAAGGGAGGAGAAAATGAGAAGAAAAGAAGGAGAAAAAGAAATGATGGGAAATGAGATGAGAAAAGGAAAGAAAAGAAAAGCAAAAAGGAGGCAAGGAAAGAAACGAAAGAAAGAAAGAAGCAATTCGTAGGAAGGCAACGAGAGAAAGGAAAGGAAAAGGAGAAAAGGGAAATGGAGGATTTCCCGGCTTTCTGACGGTCGAAGCTCGACAGTCCGAGTACTAAAGTTGGTGCACGCAGCGCGATCTACGTGTGGATACCAAAAAGTTGGAGTTTCGACAAACTCCATAAGGTAAGGGTTTCTCCTACTCGGGTTCCTTTTCATTTAAGGGTCGTAAATGGCCGTGTGGGTTAGAACCGACCACAGGACTGAGTTTTCGGCCATGAGGCGTTTACGACGGTCTAGAATTTGAGTTTTGAAGGTCGGTGTCGGTAGATTTGGTTCGAATTGTGAAAATGCATGTTGGACTTTGTTGCGGCTAGTTTTTCGGACCATGCATGACGGGTTTTGAGGTTGGTTTTGATTAAAGACTACTATGCAGGCTGGTAAAATTGATAAAATTGGTAAATATATTTAATGTTGAAATTTGCCAGTAGCCATGGGTGTCGATCGGGACCGAAGCCGTACATTATGGATTCTATAGTGAGCGTTTTAGGGCCGGTTTCGAGGTCGAGGATTTGTGGCTAAATTTTTATTGTTAAAACATATACTAAATTTATGGACTAAGTCTAGATTTTTAAAGTAAGTATGGTAGGGAATGATTTTATGTGAAGTGTTTTGTGTGTTGTGCTGATAATTTAATAGCATCTTGCGTATGTGTAAGATAATTAAATATATTAACATAATGGATGGATATATGTTTACATGGTACTTGGCTTGAAGTACGATTGAGTAGAATGTTCCATGTAGTGTGCATCATACATGTAGCATGAGAACTTGTAGTGGCATTAGCATTGCATATGCACATGGACATCGCATTATGTTGGGTGTGTGTGCATGGGTGTGGTCACCCATCATCATCGTTGATGAATGGGTAGTGAGCTTGTACTTTGGACGACGTCCAATAGATGTCTCACGGTTTAAAACAAAAAAAATAAATATATATACTGTGTGTTGGGTGGACGAAGGGGCCAGATTAACCCCCTCGGTGAAAAAGCCCAGAACATGGGTGTAAGAGACCAGCGGTGTGATCCGAAAAGTTCTGTAGCTCAAAGAAGACACACGGTCCTGTTTTATCCACATAGACTTGGGTTGTGATAGGATTCGGGTTGACTCGGGATTGGTTGTCGTGACACTTGCGTTGGGTAATGGGCCAGGTGAGGGCTCGATACATGGGTCATTGGTAATACCAATGACGGTTTTCACACTTGGAATATGCATGTGTGAGAGAGTCGGTGAGTGACTCGGGATATGGGCATGATGACATTTCATGCATGACATATGACTTTCATGTAGACATTTGACTTAGATGTGTGTTTGTTGTGCAACCATTGCATGTGCACTTAGATGGGAGTAGCCGCGGAGTCATTCTGCGGGCTTTGCTCATCCGTCGTGGAGTCCCACTGAGCCGCAGTGCAGTGCGGCGTCGACCTTGCCGCTGGACATGCAGATGAGGAGCGGATGGGACTGTTTTGTTTTGTTTTTGTTATGTATTATATTTGAGCAGAACATTTATACCTTTTTGTTGTATAAAAGGAATGTTAAATGGACAGTTGATGAAATAGTCTATCATATATTTTTGTATATTTGGGAATTAAATATGCAGGAATGGGTCTCAATATACGAGACAAATTAGTGTGATATCTGGACACTCGATATCTATAGGTTTCCGCAGGTTGACGGGTTGTCAACGGGACCTCCAGGATAGGGGTGTCACATCTATAATGTGATATCTGCCGCCACTGCTAGAACGATGGTTCGGAAAGGGTGTGAAGCCTATTTGGCATATGTGATTGATACGGAAAAGGCGAAGCCTAGTTCTTCAAACATCCCTATAGTTTGTGACTATCCGGACATGTTTCTGAAGGAGTTTCCAGGGTTGCCTCCACGGAGGGAAATTGAGTTCACAATTGACGTTATTCCAGGTGTCGCTCCGGCATCCATTACACCGTATAGAATGGCTCCGATGGAGTTAAGAGAATTGAAGCTTCAATTGCAAGAATTATAAGAAAAGGGACTAATTAGGTAAGGTGTATCCCCCATAGGGAGCTCCGGTGCTGTTGTTGAAGAAAGATGGTACAACGATTCGCGTCGTGGGGGGGTATCGTGAATCAGCAAATTTATACCTATTTCCTCCTACGCGTAGCATTGCTCTTGCGTCTGATGTCTCTAGGGTCGAACACAGGGATGAGTTTTCTTTGCACAAATGGCTTGCAATGAGTTCAAAATGGTGAATTTGTTTTGGATTTTGGAGTTTTGTAAAAACAGTGGGTTGTGATGGTTGAAAACTGAAAATAAAATAAGTTAAAATGTAAAAGGGAATTCCTTTAAGCATCAGGCTACTGGGCTTGGGCTCTTAGGGCTCATGAGGGTTTCTCAGGTATTTTCCTCGCGTTGGGGAGGATGACCTATAGTCATCTCCCAAACCGGTTCTTCATTTAGCTATAAAATTTGACCCAAAACAACTATCCTTTGAAAATGGTACTCACTGAGCATCAATGGTCTTAGACAGTGGAAAACAAGTCTCCTTGACTCACCTTCCAATGGCTTATAGATGGTAACTAATGAATCTCAGTGGATCTAGCAATAAGCATCCACTGACCTAAAATCTTACCAAATAATAACTATTCAAGGTGACTCGAAGGGATCAAAACCTAAAGTTAGAAAGGGAGAACAATAATAACAGTGAATACCTGTGTGAAAACCATGAAACCCCTCAACTTGCTTTAGATCCTTTGTCCAGTGGCCTTCCTCTTGAAGGAGAAAGAGGTTCTAGCCACTCATCCTCTGAGTTGTCATCCTCAGAGGTTGTTTGGCTAGTGAGAAAAAAAGTCAAAATGAGAGAAAATGAGAGAAAAGGAGAAAAAACGGGAAGAGCCGAAAGCTTCCCTCTAAAAGTTTGCAATAAATGAAAAGTCTCCTTTACAATGTCTTGTCTTAGGGCTTTTATAGCCAAACCTCATTACAAAATACCAAAATAGCAAAACAATAATAACTATTCTGAGGGGACAAATGGAGAACAATCAAAAGTGACAAAAAAGTCAAAAATTCCAAAAGTAGCATGAATGGTGTCTGAGAATTGAAAGTCGCGACCTTGCCTAAGTCGCGACCCTTGCAAAAGTGCGAGGTGCCTGACTTCCATTCTCTTTGCTCTTTTCTTTTGGCTTGGGTGCTCTGCACTGCAACTGAATTCTTCGTGCCTTGACTTGAATCCCCGTCCTCAAGATATATAGCCCCTAAAACAACTAAACTTGCCACAAAATTTGATCAGTAGCATTGCAAGGTCCTTAACATGCCAACTGGGTTAATTAGGTTGATTATTACATAAAAAGTTCTCAAAACCTGTATTAATAAGGGTGCAAAATAACACTTTTTGGGTAGTAATCATACACTTCGGTTGTGTGTTGATTATAGACAATTGAACAAGATGAAAGTGAAGAACAAGTACCCGTTACTTAGGATTGATGACTTGTTCGACCAATTGAAAGGTGCGAGTGTCTTTTCAAAAATCGACCTGCGATTTGGGTATCATCAATTAAGGATTAAGGATGCGGATGTGAATAAGACGACATTTAGAACGCGGTATGGACATTACGAATTCCTTGTAATGCCGTTTGGGTTGACAAATGCAACATGGACTTAATGGCGTGTTTATGATTGTTTTAGAATTGGTTTTGTCGTGGTGTTTATAGGCGACATCCTGTGTATTCAAAGATCGAGAATCTGATACACACCTTCGGGTAGTGTTAGAAACCTTGAGGAAGGAACAATTGTATGTAAAATTGAGTACGTGTGAATTTTGGTTGAGAGGAGTGTCTTTTCTTGGACACATTGTATCAGAAGAAGGAATTACGGTGGATCCAAGGAAGATAGAGGTGATTCTTGAATGGAAACCATCGAGAAGTGTCACGGAAGTTCGTAGCTTCCTAGGTTTGACAGGTTACTACAAAAGGTTTGTTAAGGTTTCCTAGGTTTGACTGCCGCCCTGATAACGAGATTGCTCCAAAAGAATGTGAGATTTGAGTGGAGTGAAAAGTGTTAAGCTAGTTTTGAAGAATTAAAATCATTTTTAATTGAGGCTTCGGTTCTTACCCAGCCGACCTTGATGAAATATGTGATGCGATGATGCCGTTAAATGGACTGGATGTGTCCTTGTAGAAAGGTAAAGTAACAACATGCTTGAGGAAGTTGAAGCCACATGGCCGCCATTGTGTTTGCATTGAAAATATGGAGACACTATCTTTACGGAGAAAAATGTTTCATTTCACCGATCACAAAAGTCTTAAGTATTTGCTCTCGCAATGGGAGCTTAACTTGAGACAATGTAGATGGATGAAATTGATTAAGGATTATGATCATGTCATTGATTACCACCCTGAAAAGCTAATGTAGTGGCAGACGCTCTGAGTAGAAAGTCAGTGCAAACACTACGTGCATTGAATGCTCATTTGTCATTATCAGACGATGGTGCAATAGTGGCGGAATTAATGGCAAGACATAATATGTTAAATCAAGTGCAAAAGGCATAAAAGAGTGATGAGAAAATTTCTACCATTGTAAGTCAGAATAGAATGGGGAAAGAAACTGAGTTTTCAGTGAATGAGGATGGATTCTTGTATTATAGAGATTGAGTTTGTGTACCCAATGATAATGAGTTGAAGAAATCCATTCTTGAAGAGGCATATTATGGATCATTTTCTATACATCTAGGTAGCACAAAAATGTATCAGGATTTGAATACTTCATACTGGTGGTCCAGAATGAAGAAAGATGTTTCGGATTTTGTGACCAAATGTATGGTGTGCCAGAAGGTGAAGGCGGAACATCAAATTCCTTCGGGTTTGTTGCAACCTATTAGAATGCTAAAATTGGAAATGGGATGATCTGATGGATTTTGTGGTTGGGTTACCATTGTGAGGAGAAGCATGATTCGATTTATTTAAGTGGTAGACCGATTGACAAAAAGTCAACTCACTTCCTACCGATAGAAGCCCCGACTATTCGCCCGATAAGTTATAGCCATGGGGAAATAGTTCGGTTACATGGGATTCCAGTGTCTATCATTTTAGACAGAGATCCGAGGTTCACTTTGAGATTTTGGGGAAAATTGCAAGAGGCTTTAGGCACTCGACCACCCGCAGACGGATGGACAGTCTGAGAAAGTTATTCAAGTTTTAGAGGATATGCTAAGAAGTTGTGTGATCGACTATGAGGGTAGTTGGGATAGACATATTCCTCTAGTTGAATTTGTGTATAACAATAGCTTCCAGTCGAGTATCAAAATGGCGCCTTACGAGGCCCTTTACGGAAGGAAATGTAGGACCCCATTGTGTTGGACAGAGTTAAGTGAGAAGAAAGTGATCAGGTCCGATTTGATCCAAGAGACTGAGGAGAAGGTGAAAATGATCAAAGAAAGATTAAATAGCCATAGATAGACAAAAGTCTTACACCGACTTGAAAATAAAGGACATTTAACATGAGATCGGCGAGAAAGTGTTCTTGAAAGTTTCTCCTTGGAAGAAAATCATGAGATTTGGGCGAAAGGGCAAGTTGAGCCATAGGTTCATTGGGTCGTATGAAGTGATCGAGTTAGTGGGTCCAGTGACATATAGGTTAGCCTTACCTCTAGAGTTAGAAAAGATCCATAACGTTTTCCACGTTTCACTGTTAAGGAGGTATAGGTCAGACCCCTCACATGTGATCTCTTTGGAGATTATTGAGCTTCGCCTAGACTTGACTTACGAAGAGGAACCAGTAGAGATCTTGGCTCGAGAAGTCAAAGAATTGAGGAACAAACTAATTCCATTAGTCAAAGTATTGTGGAGAAACCACAAAGACGGAAGCCACGATGGGAAGTGAAGAAACTATCGTCGACAACTCTGTTGTTCACAAAGGTAATTTCGAGGATGAAATCTCATAAGTAGGGAGGAGTTGTAACGTCCCAAAATAGTCTTCTTGTTTTATTATTTTACTTTATAGTATTTTATGCTATTATTATTTTTTCCTTTTTATTATTATATTTTTTATGTTATTGGTTTTAGGTGATAGAAATATTGATAAGTGAAGTGTAATTAGAATAAGTAGAAGGACTAAAATGAAAAAATGAGAAAAGAAAGACAAAAAGAGATATCCAAACAAGGCCTTGTATGGATGAGAGGATAAGACCAAAAATTGGTCTTAGAATAGGTATTTTTCGCATTTTGGAAAATGGAGAGAGCTAGGGTTATGGGTTCTTGAAGAGCCATTGTTGGTGATTGTTCTCTATTTGTTCAAAGTTTTGCAAGGAAAGAGAAGAAAAAGGAAGCTTGATTGGAAGGTTTTAAGAAGAAAGCAAGGTATGGATTCTCCATTTTGATTGTTAGGAAAGTCCTAACACATTTTCGTTTTTGTGCTTAGGGAGAGCCTAACTCTTCCACCTTTGAGTAATTTGTTCTTGAATTGGAGTTTTATTGCTTTGGATTGTTTTTGTTTGGCTTGTGGGGTCTTAAAGACCAAGAAGTGTAAAAAGAGATGTATAGGTTTTGAAGGGAATTGTTGTCAAAGTTTTTTTCTTTCTAAAACCCATGTTTTGTTTAGGCCATAACATGGCCTCTTGAACTCCAAATTGGGTGATTCCAATTTGAGATGGTGCATAAGAATCATGGCTAAAAATGTCTAAAAGAAATATGACCTAAATCCGTCCAAAAAGAGCAGCTTTTTTGGTGTTTTCGAGATGGACCAAAACAGAGTCTAGAAATTAAAATTTATAGGTTGTGTCATGTTTTTGTTTTGGCCATATGCCATTAGTCATCCAAATTGAGTGATTCAGGTAACCCTACAAAATTATAAAAGGTACCAAGAAGCAAACCTGACCCTAAGTCCCCTGTTTTGAGGCCCCGAAATGAAAATACATTAGGCTAGGGTTATCCTACTGTTTTGGTGTTTTGGCCATAAGTTAAGTTGTAATGATCTAAATGAGATTATTCCAATTTGTACTAAAAATAGACTCATAGAGCTATTATTTTCTTGAAGGAAGTTTGGGTAAAATATTGCTAATTTGTTCCCAGAAATTTTTGCAAGTGAAGATGTATTGGGTAGAAATCAACCCTAACCAGAAACCCTAGCATACACAACTGATTTTTCTTTGTTTGTTCTCTGATTGTGACGTATTTGTGATGGATTAGGGTTTGGTGATGATAAAACCTGAGCAAAAATCAGGATTCAAAGAATAGGAGATAAGAATCAACAACTCTTTTGGTTTGTTCTTCACATTTCTCTTCTTGTTTCGGTGTTGTGTTTATTTTGTCATCAAACCTGAAGTGTTGATATAAAATCTGCATGTGTGCTTCTAGTTTGAACCATAAATAAATTGGTTTGTGTGTTGGTTAATTGTTCTCAAGTGGATTAACATGAAAAAGGGAAGGCAATGTATGTTAATGCATGAATCATGTGTAGTCGAATGTGTATTGGTGTGTATGGCTCGGTTTTGGTGCAAAATTACTGCATGTATGTGTTTAAATTATGTTTCCTAATGTGTTAAAGGTTTGATGTAATTGAAATAGTGCGTAAAAATCATGTGTTAAGTGAGTTAAAATGAAGAAAAAGAGATTGGATTATGGCCAAATGTGAGATAGTGTTTTTATGAGATTATGTGTAACTTTTGTGTATAGAATTTTTGACTTGGAATAAATTGGTTTTTAAAATGGGTTAATCGGATAGTTAACATAGTGGTAAAAGTAGGCATATTGGTTGTAAACTTACATTGTGCAAATTCTTGTAAAATATAATCTAGTAACTTTTACTATGATTAATTATTAATGCCCTTAAGAAAATGTTAGCCATCATATTCGAGTTAGGGATAGATTGGGATACCAATAATGATAAATGTAGCAGTAATGCGAATGATATAATTGATAGTGACATACCGATCCATAGCCCAGCGGGACAATATTGGTAGTGTTCACAAAAATGAAAATGTAAAAATAACCAGTCCGTAGCCCAATGGGACAATACTGAGTTATTAAAAGTGTTAAACCGGCCAGCAGCCCAACGAGATTGTGCCTGTGATTCCATTATCCTATGCACCAAAAATTTTGGTTAGATTCGTTTTAAGGGGAAAATAGTTAACAAATGTGTAAGTTTTGTGAATTGAGTTGTGACAAAAATACTAGTATAAGTAAACATGAAAAGTGCGAATCATTGTGTTTTTATATGCAAGATAAAATGAATGTATGTTAAACTATTATATATATATATATATATATATATATATATATATATATATATATTTCATGGATCACATGAACAAACGCTGAAATGTTGTTTGAAAATAAACATATTGAGCGTGTGGGATGAAGTTAATTGATACATATGGTGATATTTATTTATATGTTTATATGTGCATATATATGTTGTATTTATTGTATGAAATGAGAATATAAATGTAAAGAACCACTAAGCATGAAATGCTTAGTGCGTTGATTTTTCACGTGCAGGTACCATGTAAATAGTAGTAAGATTGAAGACCGCCGAGCATAGAGTCACCATCATATAGTTCGGAGTATACGTAAATGCTCTGTTTCATGCATACCACTACATTTCATGATATCATGTAATTATTTTGTATAGAAATCATATATGTATAAATCTTCATGGAATGTATTTTACTATTGGGCTGGCGTGGGTGAACTCTAATAATATTTTGTATGAAATGTATGTTACAAGGCGTAGATGTCATTTTTGTATTAATTATGTTGTACTAATGAATAGATATGGGCCATCTTGAAATGATATGATGTATATTTCTCATAGTAATGAATGTATTAGTAATGATATCGTATATTCATATATATGTATGTTTATATGAAATGTGTTTTGACAAATGGTTTTGAAATGGTCTGCGACCCGGATCCGGTTCACCCGTCGGGTTGGGCTCGGGGGTGCGACATAGGTTGCTAAATGAA
This sequence comes from Tetrastigma voinierianum, assembly GCA_016808115.1. Lineage (NCBI taxonomy): Eukaryota > Viridiplantae > Streptophyta > Magnoliopsida > Vitales > Vitaceae > Tetrastigma > Tetrastigma voinierianum. The sequence goes on from JAEQBH010000510.1 coordinate 346,936, forward strand.
GAGGGGAAGTTTCACGACAAAGATTTCTCTAGCCTTTTATATGTTGCAAGAAATTATGTCGTGACATAATACCTTATGTCGTGACATTATTTTACTTCACCAAGGTATAATTATGTCGCGACATAGTACTCTATGTCACGACATAGGTTTAAAAAAAAAAACCCTAGGCTAGTGTTTTGTCGCAACAAATTAAAATAACACAACAAATCATTTGGCCTATAGCTAGAGAACCTAGAAATTTGAAAGGCCCACTTCCTCATAAACCATCAAACCATTCATCTACCTTCACCAAATTTCTCTCTTGTCTTCTTTCAAAAACCCTAAATCCCCAAACCATATTTCAACCATGTCTGGACCATCGAATTTGATTTCGAAACTGAACGAGATAATGGAAGAATACGTTGAGAATGAGGAAGAAGCCACTCAAGAGCTTCAGTCAGGGGTAGTGTAGGAAGAAGAACAAGAAGAAACAAGAACAGAGACTGAGAAACCAACTAAAGAAACAAGAAAAAGAAAGAGGGGAGCTGAGGAAACTGAAACAGAGCAGAGGAAAGAAAACCAAGTAAGTGATTTTGTTTCAGAGCGTGCTTATTTCACTTGGAAGGAAAAATTGCAGTACAGAGATTTCATTGGCGAAAGGGGGTTCAGCAAATTAATTTCACCCTTCTTAGAAACAATTGAGAAGATGACACTTGTTTTGTGAGCATAAAGCTCCTGGTTTTGTGGATGTCGTCAAGGAATTTTTACTTTCGAACATGCTCGTTAAAGGAGAAACGTGCGCATCAAGGAAAGTGGATGTCGTTCAACAAAGAAGATAGATGACTTTCAATTTAAAAGAAAAATGGTTCAAAAGTTTAAGAAATTCTTTGAAGAGCAGTTACCAAAAGATAGTAGATCTGTTGACAGATGGAATGGGGAAATGGAGTTCTACAAGGAAGAATCCCCATGAATCTATTGCAAGAGGCTCATTGACAAAAAAGGCTAAGGTTTGGTTTTACTTTATTGGCTCAGTCCTTTTACCATCCAAGCACCTCATTACAGTAAGACAGAAGGAGGCGATACTCTTGTATGCTATCTTGAAGGGATACAAATTTAGTGTGGGGAAAATAATAGAGAACTCTATTTTGAGCTACTACAAAAGCATCTACAGAGGATTAATACCCCATCCAACATTAATCATTAGACTATGCATCATGGGAGGTGTGGAAGGAGATTGGGAAGAAGAAGAAACATGCCCCAGAGCTCCTCCTCTTACATTGACTGGAATAACCAAGGGTCCAAAGAATAAAGGGAAGGAGAAAGAAGTAGAAACTGAAGAAGAAGAAGGTGATGATAGAGGAAATGAGCAAGTCCATTTGGAAAGCCTAGTTTAAGAGAGACAAGAGAGGTAGAGGAGCTTGAGCCCCATCTAGAATGTATCTCCGGTCTTCGAAGAAATTCATCAAGAGCTAGTGACCAGATAAAGCGACAATGTAAGTGATGGAGATGTGAAATTCTGAGCGAGATGCAGGACAGGGACAAACAACTACAAATCCAACTGCAATTGAGAGATGAGTACATGGATGCAGAGCTGAAAAGAGGATATCAGAATTTGAAGCATTCACTCAAAGAAAGAGATAAAGAGTGGAGGGAAAATTTAGATAGAAGAGAAAGAGAATTAAGGAGAGAACTCAAGGCAAGGGAAAAAACCTTCATTTTAGACCAACTGAAAAGAGACAATGAGCTACTAAAGATAATGAAAGAGAGAGAGAGGATGCAATGGAGAAGAATATGTTGAAAAAGGCAGATGCCTTTGGATATTTATATAAAGAAAATAAGAAGGAAACTGCTTCCTATAAGATGATATGGAAACAGCCAACTTCAATCACAGAAAAATGGTATTTGTAAAAGATTTGATTATATCATCAATAATTTGATAAAGATGCATCACTCATAAGAATTTTGGTGAGTCCAACCCCAATTGGTAAGAGATGATAATATCTTGATACAAATGGCCTCTCTAATGAGTATTCATCTAACAAAGAGTGAAGGTAAAGGGCGCTTAGAATAATCATGTCCCAAACTCTTTATTCTTCCCTTATGGTTATACGTTTGAACTAGTAAATATGAACCTTCCCTATATGATAGGAAAAGGAAACATTGGCCTTGTTTTCTTTCCCTTCTTCTACCTCGTAATTAACTTTTGTACATGAAAACATAAATAAAACATTAGTTTTTAATCGCGTCCATTTTTCTTTCATTTTTCTTGTGTCTATTTCCTTTTCATTGCTTCGACCTTCAATAACAAAGAATGATGACTTTGTAGTTTAGTAGCTTGTTGAATAATGGAGAACGCCGCTTTTCCTGGAATATATTTGCTTGATGAAAGTTGTGGATTGTTTTGGTGGAATTTGAATGATGGTTTAATTGAGTTGCTTCTCAGGTTATGATAGATTTTTCAATTGAATGAATTGATTAATGTAAGATTTTGAGCTAGAAATAACATAGCAACATGTCCAAACCAAACAAGAAATTGATAGATTGGGTTGGATGAGATGAATTGAAAGAGGAAGTTATAATGTTATCAATGAATAAGTTGAACTTCAAGAATCAGGAAGATTTAAACAAATGATGGAACAAATAAGACTTATAATTTTGTTTTTGTAAATAGTTTAGTTATTGTGAACCCTGAAAAACAATACACATGGTCAAAAAGTACCTCTGAAACAAATTGTGCTAAGATTAGGAACATCTTTTGAGATCCATCACAGTTTAATCTCCCAAAAGTCCTAGAACTTATTAGATTATTAGTCAAGGCGAAATCCTAGGCAATACCACTAACAAGAAATGATATAGGCCATTCTTGGAAGTTTGAACTTTTCAAAGCTTACCCTTATAATATGCATAAGCATATACCTTAGTTCCTGATTTGAGCCAAGAGCCAATTTCATCATCAACCAGCAAATGAAAAGCCTAAATTCTTCCTTAAATCTAATCCTACAATAAAGAACCATTGTTTGCCTGTGATTGCATGACTTAGTAAGACCAATAGGGGAATATACGCTTGAGTGAGTATTATTTTGAAATGTAAAGGAGATAAGAATAAAGGATAGGAAAGGAAAAACCAATTAAGATGGGAAAGAGGAAAAGAATGAAGAAAAGAAGTCATAAAAATACAAAATATCATGGAATGAGTTTTATCTTGTAGCCTCTCCTCTCCCTTGAATCACTAAGTTCTCTTAGGGGTGTTTCACCACCTATATCCAATGCCAACTATGGTTGCTAACCCAAAGTTCTCTAAGGGTAATAGAAAGCTTAAAAAGACAAAACATTGCATTGTTCCATAAGCCTTGATAGAAAATGAAAAGTAGAAAAGCTTATAATAAGAGGAACTGAATTTACAGTCTGAAGGTGGTCAAGAAAAACACCACAATAAAGAGTATGTAGAATGATGTACCAGACTCAAGTTTAGTTTAGTACACATGAGCAGTAAGTGAAGATGAAGAATGAAGGCAAATATGTCAGCTGTGTGGAATCGTGGTAAACTTGAGCATTAATTGTCTATTGGATCTATCCAATTACCAAACCACACATTATGTTTCAAAATACTTCTAATTGATCTCAAGGTTGTATCCAGTCAGACATGGGAGATTAATATGACAAACAAGCATATGAGACTTAGAAGAATCATATAAGCGATATTCGAAAGTAGTGTCTCGTAAAATTAACTAATCTCACAAGGTGAAAAGAGAAGACCATCACACATGCACAAATCAGTATTAAATAATTGAACTTGTTCACCCAGGGAATTTTGCCTGTTTAGTGAACTTACTTGAAAATCTTTTTTGTTATGGATTGGAAACTTGTTAAAAAAAAAAAAAAATTTACAACTCACCTATTTTTTTTAGCTAAATTGTGAATACAAGGGAAAAGATCTCTAATGAAAAACAGAAAAATATCCTTAAAAAATAAAAGCTTAATTGTTTGAGGACAAACAAAATTTTATTTTCTTTGCTTGGGGACAAGCAAAACTTTAAGTTTTGGGGAATTTGATAAGTCCTAAACCCATATATTTTTAGTCCATTTTTCTTGCAATTTTTTCATAAGTTTATGATTCATTTTAATGTAGAATTATGGAATAATCATCAACTTTGTGTTTTGCAGGTTTTGAATGTAAAAGAAACAAATCTAGCAAGAAAAATAGCAAAAAAAATTGGCTAAGGAAGAAATGTCGAGACATAATCTCAGAATGTCGCAACAAAAGCTCAAGGCAACTAGCAGGGCAGTGTCGCAACAAAAACAAAGATGAACTAAAGTTGGAAATTTAAAGATTGTCGTGACATTTTAAAACTTTGTTGCGACATAATATGAGAAAAATTGGCTGAGAAATGTTGCAACAAAGAAATGAATGTTGTGACATAATGAAAATTAGAAGACAACTATGCCACAACAATGAATTTTTATGTCGCGACATTGCTTGAGAAGTTCCTAAAGAAGTGCCAGAATTATGTTGTGACATAAAAATCATTGTTGTGACAAGAATGGAATATATAAGGCAAGAAGAATGTCGCGACATTCTTTTGCTCTATCGCAAAAAAGATAAAAGCAAATGCGAGTAAAGTTTTGTCACATTCAACCACGCGACATGCAAAGAGGAAGAAAGAAATGTCACATACAACAAAATTATGGCCGTGGATTAAAATTTGGCTAGATGAAAAGAGATAAGTCGTTTGTTTGGTCACGACAAAGGTTTTGATTTTGCAAACATTTCAAAAAATGACAAGTTCAAGGCATGATTTATGTCACGACATTTCTAATCTATGTCGTGGCATAAAAGTCAGATGGTAGCATCGTAAGGGAAAAAAGCTATGTCGTGACGGCAGAAGTTTTATGTTGTGAAAATCACAACATAATGTTGAAATGGAACTCTGTCGAGACATAGAAATTTATTGTCACGACAAAGGTTGAGAAGAACTACAAGAAGAATGTCGCAACACATAAATCTATTGTAGTGACACAATGAAAATCACCAAGGAAAAACATTTGTCACGACTAAGGTTTTTATGTTGTGACATACCATTTAAGCATTAACACTGCAAGGCATGAAAGAAATGTCGCGATGGAAGACCCTTATGTCATGACAATTACAAGACGAATTCAGATAAGCTCTGTCGCGACATTTTCATTGTATGTCACGATATAATTCAAGAAAAAGGTACTGAACATTGTCGCGACATAACACTGCGAGCCTCAACAAAGCTAGACGAAAAATATAGCTACAATGTCACAACATAATTTTTCTATGTCGCGACAAAGTTGTCAACTGGGCCAGTTTTGGGAACCCATAACTTCAGCCTCGAAATTTGGCCCATCATTTGAAAATCGATAAATATAAGCACATAGGGCATTGTTTGTAGTTTTTAACTCCGAACATTCGGTAGCTTGATTTCCTTTTGTATATTATTTTTCTTTCATTTATTTTTATTTTTCTTTTATTTCTTTCATCGACTTAGTTTCATAACATTTTGCCATATTTTTCTTTGGATTTGAGCAGTGATCTGAGCTGAAGTTTCGAGCTGGGTTCATTGTAAACATTTAATTTTCATTATTGTCTTATTTCAATGGATTATGAAAATTTTCTGGAGTTCATTTATTTAAATTTTCTTGTAATTTCAATGAATTTTCCTGATAAGTTAGTCACTGTTATTTGTAATACAGTTTTGAAAGACTAAGCTCCCTCTGGGAATGGATCAAAGAAGGATATTTGTTAACTTAAAAGAATATCATAGTTAGAAACTCAATTTATTTAATTGGTGTTGTTCTTTAAAATAAATGCTCTTCATATTAATAGCCAGATTCCAGGTATGGTTTGTGTCTTGCTCATTTCAAGAGCCCTTGAGTGACACAGATGGAGATTCCCGAGAGTATGAAGTGCGCATTGGGGTATGTTAGAGTAATATTGGTAACTAATGAACTTTGAAAATTACACCGGGAGCAGATCACAAATTTACTCATGGAAAGGAGTGATTAGTCGATGATGTATCGCTTAATTGATTAGAGGTTTCTCCTCATTCCACTGAAATGATCTTGATCTCAGCATAAATCTAATTAAGTAGATAGAGAGTTTTGATCGTATTCAAGGATGAGATACCAATTAGATCGGGAGAAGGTCATGTACTGTCCCATCTATGAGGCAAGAAATCTTCGCTCCTGGACATGGTGTGAAGTAATCGAGCGAAACCCGCCTTAGAAAGAGGATTATATCCTACAATTGATTAGTCCATAGTCTGAAGGAATATGGTTCTCTAATTAGTGAAATGTATAGTGTATGGAGAAATCCAAACTATATTACTCGCATCTTCGACAAGTTCGCATTTCAACTAATGGTTGAATTATGTTATAAAATGATGCAAAAATTGATAATTATACATCGATCTATTTCCCAATGTTAGCTTTACTCAGTGAACTCTCCAATCCAATTCATTTTGATTTTCTTTGTTATAATACTATAATTTTAATTAGTCAATTTTTTTAGTTTAAACAAATCAATTTTGTAATTTTGAGTTTAAATAGTAAGAATATTGAGTAGTTGGTGTAATTGATCGTTAAATTTCTCAACAATCCTCGTGGGAACAATACGTGGACTTATTTTTAATTCACTTTATTACTTGTATGACATGTGCACTTGCAGAAAATCTCATTTAGACTAAAAATTGCAAAAATTTTATAAAAAAAAAAAGATTTATACATTGAAAAGAATAGTGACAACAATATTTTGGTTTATATAGAAAAAGGTTGTAAATCAACAAGTTTTTGGCGCCGTTACCAGGGATTCTGAACAACTTTCTAGTAGCAGTGTCCAAAAATAACTCATTTGGTTTCAACCTGCCCACACATATACAAGTGTCTAATCTCATAATGTCGCAATAGAGCAAATAATAATGTCGCGACAAAAAGAAATAATGTTGCTACAATACAATGCATTTTCCTCAAAATTGCAAATCTAACATTTTCAACCAATTAACACACAAAACAATATGTAATGCATTCAAACCACTCAAATCATACTTGTGAAGACATGTTTAACAACAAAGAACCTCAATTCAAGTATGAACAATACATCTCATTTCTTCATTCAGTATCATTCAACATGATGATAATCAAAATATTCAAGGAATAGGCACAACAAAGCTATTATTCATTTTCTACTCCATAAAAATACACTCCCCTAAACTTCAACTATACATTATCCTTAAAGACAAGTTAGGGAAAAAGAAAGACTTCCCCTTGTAGCACTTTCTGCATAATGAGTTTGAGAGAGAATTTTTCTAAAAAAAATCCATCTCTAATTTCAGCTTCATTATCATGAAAAATCAACACAATCACACAATAAAACTTTAAACACACAAAATTTAACAAAATCAAGTTAACTATGAAAATTAAAAATTGCTTGGGTTGCCTCTCAAGTAGTTGCTCATGTTTTATGTCTTTAACTAGACATTTGCTGCAAAATACTTTCCTTTCAGCAAAATTCTTCGATCTCTTCTAAATCTGGAACTAAACTTCAATTATGTTTCCTCTAAGATAATGCTTTAATCTCTGACCATTCACTTTAAACTATCAGACTAAGCTATGAGCCACACCAGGCGGCATTTGTAATCACTGCGGTAAGGACCACTCCATCTTGACTTTAGTTTTCCTAGAAACAGCTTGAGCTTGGAATTGTACAACAGGACTAGCTCTCCTACTTTCAATTCTCTCCTCATAATTTTATGATCATGCCACTTCTTTGTCTTATCCTTGTAGATTCTGGCATTATCATAAGACACTTCACTCTTCTTAGTTCATCTATTTGGAGAATCTCTTTTCTTTTGGCAAAATTGAAATCACAATTCAGCTTTCTTTGATAAATTTCACATAGCTTTATGTTCGGGTTAAAGAGGGAGATGATATGCTTCCTAAATACAACTCAGATGGAGACATTCCAATAAGAGCTTTCAGAAGCAGCTCTATGCTTCCTCCACAAAGCATCATCTAGTTTTATAGACCAGTCTTTTCTACTTGAGTTAACTGTTTTCTCTATAATCTTCTTTATCTCCTTATTAGAAATCTTAGCTTGCCCATTACACCAAGGGTAAAAAGCCAATCTCATTACATGTTTGATTCCGTATCTGTTCATGAGTTTTGGGAACACTTTGTTTGCAAAATGGCTTCCCTCATCACTAATGATTGTTCTGGGTGGTCTAAATCTACGTAAATATTTTGATCGAACTCCCACACTGCGGCTACATCATTTTTGGGGACAAGCGGGTCGTTTCCACACATTTGGATACATAATCCACAACTAGGAGAATGTATAGATTTCCAAATGTGGATGTGAAAGGTCTCATGAAGTCTATCCCCCATACATAAAAAATTTACACCACCAGGATTCCTTGCAAGGCCATCTCATTTCTTTTGCTTATGTTGCCCATTCTCTGACATTTATCACAATGTTTCACCCATTCAAAAACAAATTCTAACAGAAAGGTGCCAATAAAAACTGACCGAGAATTTTATGGGTTGTTCTATCTCCTGCAAAGTGTCCTCCATATGGTGATGCATGACATTTATCAAGAATTTTACCTTGTTTTGTTTTTGGTACACATCTCTTGATAATCAAATCTGCTCCTCTTTTGAAAAGTAGTGGGTCATCCTATAAGTATAAAATCCGGCGTTCCTCAACTTTCTTTCACAGAGTCGAACCTGCATAATTCCACATGCTAAGTAATTCACAATATCAACATACTAGGGTACTTGGACTGATAACTAAAAAAACTGTTCATCATAAAAATTTTCTGTTATTTCAATTCCCTTTTCCTTCACAAGAGGGCTTTCCTAATCTTAGATTATGATCAACTATCACATTGTCATTACTCTGGCTTTTGATTTTTGGGAATCAAACTTTAAAAGAAGCATACCTTATATGACTTAGCCTAGGTTTGACATATTTCTTGCCATCGATATTTAATTGGCAAAGATGATATGTGTATGATAACATGTGTCGCGCCCTAGACTCGACAACTGATTCAGACTCGGGACGCGACCACTAACCATTTATTTGTAAAACACATTTCATATACTTTTGATGGGATATTTAATATCCATTTTAATCATATGATGGTGTATGAAAATATGATCTCATATTACTAATATGCATTATATATATAAAAATATACATCAATCATGGCAGAGAGCCCATCATTTTCACTTTTACATTTAAGAAAGAGGATTATCATTTTTTAAACTATTGAGAAACATTATGTAGTTCTGTGTCTAAACGTGGCAGTCAAAGATAATTTTTCCATGAAGATTTATACATCTTTGTTTGCAATGCAAAACAATTACATGATTTTTTTTGATATGAAATGTATGCATGAGACGGAACATTTACTTATACTCCTCACGATTCGACGATGACTCTGGGCTCTATGGTCTTTGATCTTGCCCCTATTCACTCGGTACCTATGCGTGATAAAACAATGTGCTAAGCATTTTCATGCTTAGTTGTTTTATGCATTTCTATCCTCATTTCAATCAAACACAAAATATGTATCTTTTCGAAAACAATATTTTGGCACATTTTCAATTGTCAATGCAATAAACAATATATATGTTAATTTTTCATTCAAAACTCAAATTATGCATTGCACACATTTACTTATAAGCTCTTAAACGACTTGTTACCATGACTTTCGGCGATAGATAATGGGAATCACCCCAAGATGGTCCCGCTAGCCGTACGCCGGTAAAAAGAAAACATTTAATATCACAAAGACGGCCCTATCTGGGCCGTTGGATCGGTTATTTATAAATCCATTTTGTGTACACTACCGATAATCGCCCTGTACAGATCACTTACAAATTCATTTTCTAAACTTAGATTCTGCATTATGATCAAAGGGAATAAAGAAACAAAACTAAAAGGTTTGCTGCTCACTTCTTCTCGAATCCCCACGCATCAGTTTCTCAGCTCAATTCCTAGTCCATCACAAATGTGAGAACAATATCATTGCAGCAGAGCTATTAAGGTTGATTTCTATCCAATACGCCTTCACTTGTAAAATTTTCTGGGAACAAATGAACCATATTTTACCTAACTTCCTTCATGTCCATTGTTCCTCTATAAATCCATTTTATTCATAAATTGGAATCATCCAATTTGGAGCACCAAAACTCAAGATATGTTCCAAACAACTGGGACTACTCTATTTTCAAAATAGAACCAGAATTTTCCTATAAACAGAGCTCCCCTTAGACGAATTTCTAGGTACAATGGGGTCCAATTAAACATAATTTAGTTTCAATGAAATTTGTTCCTTCAGGTCTAGTTTACTAAAATTTAAATTCACCACCTGATGAGTGAACCGAACTTATGGTCTAAATAACAAACACCAAACCTAATTAAACTAGAACCAAAATTTGCCCGAAAATAAAGCTTCACTTTGACGTATTTCTAGGTCCAATGGGGTCCAAATTTGAATACATTTATTTCAAGGAAATTTGTACTCCTAGAAGTTTAGTTTACCCAGAAATTTGAGTCACTCAATTTGGATGAGTAATGACCAAGCAGATAAAAAATGAAACACGTGGTTTGGAAAAATTTGACAAAGATCTCTCCCCTAAAACCCCAACATTTCCTTTATACAAAAATTCTTCAAAACCAATCCTAATCAAAGCAAAAAGGCTTCTTGAACTCTAGCTCAAATATATATATACAAAATTAGGGTTTTACCAAACCCAAACACAATCAAAGAGGGAGTTAGGATGGTTCCTAACCTTGATCTTCACTAGCTTTTTCTTCTTCCTTTTTCTTTCCTTTCTTGATCACACAGAACCCTGAACAAAATAGAGTAAATCAAACCAAATTTGGCTTCATCCCCCACAAGCACCGTAGCCCTAAGCTCTCCCAAAACCAAAATGTGTTCTTTCCCCCCTTTACAACATTAAGACATCTATTTCATTTTCTACGCACAAGGCCAAGGTTCAGTTAAAGGCTTTTTTTGACTTAATTTCCCATTTTTGCATTAAAGCCCTTCATTTCTATTCATTTGCACAAAAACTTATCACATTTCTACCTTGGCATGTACTCTTCTTCATTTATGACATTTGGGTCTTCATTTGAGAATTATTATTTTGACCTTGACTCTTGTATTAATTCCGGTTTTATTTATTTATTTATTTATTTTTTATTTCTTTTTCACTTAGCATTTAAATTCCGAAAAATTCAAATTTAACTTGTGTTATACCCTAAACATATCAATAAACTACTGTGGCCAATTGGGGTACCTAATCCACTATGCGACTTTCACTTTTAAAAAACCTCTTTATCACTTAAAACCAATAAAATATCGAATAAATAAAATAAAAATTTATAATTGTAGAAAATGTTATAAAGTAAAATGATAAAACAAAAGGCTATTTTTGGGACGTTACAACATGAGACCCCAATATGTAAGGCCTGAATTTTTCACAAGCAAACACCATTGCCAGCATCTCCTTTTCTATGGTAGAAAGTAGCCTTCTCAGGCCTCATCAAGGCTCTACGACATAGCAGATATCTCCGAATACCTTTTCACCTCTTTTGTCCTAATATCGCTCCCATTGCATAGTCACTAGCATCACACATGATTTCAAACCCTTTGTTCCAGTCAGGTGTTGCCATGATAGAAGCTGTAACCAATCTGGACTTAATTTCTTCAAATGTAGATATGCATGATTCATCAAAATCAAAATTTGCATCATTTTCCAACAATTTGCATAATGGTCTAGATATTTTTGAGAAGTTCCTTATAAATCTCCTGTAAAATCTAGCATGTCGTATGAAACTTCTTATCCCTTTAACAGTTGTAGGTGGCAAGAGAGTTTTTATGACAAAAACATTTTGCTCAAGCCCTACTTCTAACCCACCGTTAAATTCAGGCCCCAAGACAATTCTTCGTTAACATGAAATGACATTTTCCAATTCAAGTGCTAAGTTCTTGTCTTAGCACTCAAGTAATCGTTTTAAATTTTCTAAGGTTTTTCAAACTCGGATCCATATACTGAGAAGTCATCCATGAAGATTTTCATAGCCTTTTCCACCCAATCTGAGAACATAAACATCATACACCTTTGAAAGGTGGCAGGAGCATTACATAATCCAAATGACATCCTTCTAAAAGCAAAGGTGCCATAAGGACATGTAAATGTAGTCTTCTCCTGATCCTCAAGGGCTATGGCAATCTAGTTATATCCAGAATATCCATCAAGAAAACATAAATGGGGGTGTCTTACTAACTAGTCCAACATTTGATCAATAAAAGGTAAAGGATAGTGATCCTTTCTGGTTGTAGTGTTAAATTTTCTATAGTCAATACACACCCTCCATCATGTCACAGTTCTTATAGGAATCAACTCATTCTTCTTATTTATGATCACAGTGAATCCACCTTTCTTGGGAACCACATGAACTGGGCCCACCCAAGGGATGTCTGAGATTGCATAAATTAAGCCCGTATCTCACCATTTGAATGTTTCTTTTTGATAACTTTTCATTATCGATTCAACTTTCTTTTGATTTTCAATGGAGGTCTTTCGTGATTTTCCACTAAGAGGATTTTATGTATGCAAACAGCATGACTGATTTTTCTAAATCTTTCTATCGACCTCGCTAATTGCTTCCTGTGTGATTTTCGAGAATCTCCAACAATTTCGGGCCTTTCCAATCTCAATTTCAATGTGAAATGTGACATGATCACATGTTTTGCTTTTTCTAGGTAATTCCTTCAAGGTTAACCCTTCTGAACTTATTTCTATTTCTTTTTCTTTCTCTTCATTGCTGCTTGATTTTTCTATACTATTCTCATTCAAACTTAAAACTATTTCCTTTAAATCAAACCTGGAAGTAAGAAATTCACAAACAAGATCCTCAAGATACTGAAAATTCATCTCATTTTCATTGATTGAATTATGAAAATTACAACCCCAAAATCGCCAGATCGATGGACTATTGTTTCTATAGCGTCTTACAATCCAGACTTTCACATTCGACTATTTCAGCTTTTGTTCGCTGAAGTGCATCGTTTCATCCTTTGATACCCTCGAGAGTGAGCTCTCATTCTCTTAACATCTATCAAGGCAAACAATGGCCGTGAAAGGTCTTCCTAGCGTACAGCTGGAACTTTTTGTATCTTTCCTCTATATCCATAACTACAAAGTCCATAGGGAAAATAAATTTTCTCACCTTGATGAGTACATCTTCATGACTCCTTCGGGTGTGCCATCGCTTGTCTACCATCTGATATCATAGATGTATAAGCTCCCCAACCAGCCTTTTCACTATTGCATGCTGTCATCAAGTTGATGTTTAGCCCTGAATCACACCAAGTCTTCTTAAATTCCACATTCCCACGGTGCAGGAATGGTTGTCACAGATCCTCGTGATCTTCACCGGTAGGCTCCTCTAGATCGCACATACGTGGTCATTAATCTAACCACTTCTACTTCAGAAAATCTCCTCTTCTTATTAAAAATGTTCTTCAGAAACTTAGCATAGTTAGGCATTTGAGCCAATGCCTCAGCAAAAGGTATATTAATCTTTATATTCTTGAACATATCTAAGAATCTAGAGAACTGCTCTTCCATTTTTGCTTTCTGAAGCCTTCGAGGAAATGGAACAGCAGGCATGTAGGCTTGCATTTTGTAACACCGCTTTCTTTTCTAACAATTTAACTATAGCTCTGATACCAAAATAAATTGTAACACCCATTTCTTTTCTAACAATTTAATTGTAGCTTTGATACCAAAATAAATGTAAAGTCCAACGCTACCGATACGAATACAAATATGTTTTTTTTTCGTATATTGTAGAATATATAATAATATGCATCAAAACATTTATGGTAGGCCCATCATTTTGGGATAAATCCCACATTTGTACAATATGGCATTATATGCCCTTTTCAATCAGATCATTTACAAAATATATCGCAGTTTTCAATATCAAAACATTTCATAAAATAAAATCGTGAGTTTATACAAACTAGTCAAACCATTTCATGAATGGATGGTTCTTTCGATCTTTACTCGACACACCGCGGCTGACGCCGACTCTAAATCTCCGGGGTCTTTGTCTCATACTCTACCACTAAACCCGGCGCGATGACAAAAACAATGCGCTAAGCATTTTCATGCTTAGTGGTTCTATACAATTATATCTTCATTTCATTTTAAATCAATTCATGTAATGTTTATAAAACAATGCTTTTGTACATTTTTTCCAATGACAAATGCAGTACAATACATACATACATATATATAGCAGCATATATATATATATATATATATATATATATATATATATATTCATTTCATTTACATTCAATTACAATTCATTGGTCATTTCTCCAAATCCAGTTGGCCAAAAGCGCCTAAGATAAAAATCCGCTTTATAACACAAGAGCACGGCCTCATTGGTCACACCGGTTATTAAAAATCAATTTTGTGAACACTATCGATACTATCTCGTTGGGCTACGGATCATAGTGACACTTCATTACATTCAGCTCAGTATTGCTAATTTGACCTTTATTGGTATACCAATCTATCCTTAACTCGAACTTTAATGGTTAACATTCTTTTAAGAGCCTTCAAATCATTCAAGACAGATTTACAATAGTGTATATACATTTGGATACAATAATTTATTTTTCAACACTCATGCAAATGGTATGCAATTTATTTCGCACCTATTGTCTTAAATCAATTTTTAAAAAATCAATATGTAATTTATCATAAATAATTTCAATATTTTATAATATTTCACAATCAATTTTGAAACAATGAAAGAAGAGTGTAGATCAAACTTTCACAAATTTGAAACAAGAGAGAGATTGAAGAACAAACTCATAGTTGGGTTGCCGCTTCTTCATTCCTATCATCTAATCCCTTGCCTTTAGGTCAAGCTTCCTCGTCACCAACCCCTAATCCATCACAAATATGTCACAATCAAAGAACAACCCAATAAAAAAAAATCAGTTGTGCATTCTAGGATTTTTGGAGCCAGGCTTTGATACCTACCACTCTTCACTTGAAAATTTTTCTAGGGGACACATGAGCCATATTTTCTCATGATTCCTTCAAGAAAATGATACATTCTATGAGTCTATTTTTATTAGGAATTGAATCATCCTTCATTTGGATCACCAGTGTAAAACCTCAAGTTACGACATTTTAATGCCAAACTAGTCGATGGCGTCTATCCTAATCGATCACCTATCGTTAGTTTTCAATTTCTGGGGTCTTAACTCCATAAATTGGTAATGGTTTCTTCACTCATTTGAGTCTATGGTTCTAAGGTTTCTTCTCCAATTGGAATCATCCAATTTGGATCACCAAAAGTCAAGTTATTGCATTTTACATCTAGACTACTCTAATTTGCAAAATAGAATCCGCACATAGCTCAACTTTGACAGATTTTTGGGCACTTTGGGGTTACATACACTTCCTTTAAATAAATTATTCCCCTAGAATTCTAGTTTACCCAGAATTTTGAATCACTCAATTTGGATGAGTGAAACTCAACTTATGGGCAAAACACCACAACTACACCCAAAACATAGCATTACCCATGAGCTACCCGAAACTCACTTTTAAACCCATATTTAGGAGCCTTAGAGATACAATTTACTCCTAGTCCCTTATATACAGTTGTAGATCTAGATCTTATGGTTCTTTACCAATTGGAATCACTCCATTTGGATGATTATAACTTAACCTATAGTCAAAATAGTTAAATGTGGTTTTGAAAAAATTTGACAAAGAACCTTTGAAACCTTACCATTTCCTTTATACAAACATTTCTCAAAACCAATCCAAACCAATCAAAACAACCAAACACACCTTAGAGTAACCCCCAAAACTTGTTTACAACCAATTAAAACACTTTCATCTAAAAATTTTGGGGTTTCCATCAACCCAACTCAAGAAAAGAAAAGTTAGGGTTTGGTTTTTATACCTTTAATCTTTTGATTTTTCAATACCAAGCATCCTTCTTCCACTTGATCTTTAAACTTCCCTGGTTACCGACGAAAAATCTACACATATCTTTTCTCCACAAACTCCTAGCTGTTTCCTCTTTCTCTTCAAAAACGGAAATGCCCAAATGTGAAAATGGCTTTCTAAGACTAAAATTGGTCTTTAATCCCATTACATGGCTAAGGTTATGTTTGGCTATTCCATTAATTCCCATTTCTCCATTTTTCCATTTTAACGCTTCATTTAACTTTCATTTCAATTTCATTTCATTTTATTTACATTTTTAACATTACACTCCTCATTTATGACCTTGGTCCCCCATTTGACATTTTTAATAAATTTATTTGCTCCTCAAAGAAAATTTTGGATTTTTATCATTGCTTAGTCATTACAGAAGTTTCAAAAAATATAATTTACTTATTTTGACACCCTAAACATGTTATAAACTGTTAGGGTATTTTCAGTGGCGCTACAACTCTCTCTCCTTCTTAAAAAAAAAAAAAATTGGCCCTCGAAATTAGTTTCATTAAACATTTGAGGGTATTGTTATCGTATAACTTCTTCGCTCTCCCACTCTGGCTTCCTGCTTTTTGTGGTTTCTCCACAGCACCAGCAACGGGAGCCTGCTTCGTTTCGTAACTCTTTTCACTTCTCAGCCACATCTCCACCGGCTCTTTCACGTCAAACCGGCCTAAGCTCAATCGCCTCCGTGAGACTACATGCGACGGTTTGACTTGTACCCTCCTTCATCACGCTGACACATGGAAAAACATAGTACGGATCTTTTCCAACTCTAAAGCAAAAAGCTAATCACATGCCACCGGACCCCACTTTCTATCACCTCATATGGTCCAATGAACCTAGGGCTCAACTTGCCATTTTCCCCAAATCTCATTACCTTTTTTCAAGGTGATACTTTCAAAAACACTTTTTCGCCGATCTCATATCGAATATCCTTTCTCCTCATGCCGGCATAGGATTTTTGTCTATTCGTGGCCACTTTCAATCTTTCTCTAACTACTTTCACTTTTCCTGCTTCTAGAATCAAATCGACCACTATCTCTTCTCACTTAACTCACCCAACACAAATGGTGTTTTGCATTTTCTTCCGTAAAGAGCCTCGTAGTGCTTCATTCCAATACTGACTGAAGCTTACATGGCGGCCACAAATTCAACTCAAAAGGGATGTGTCTTCATCCACCTCATACCGATCACACAACTTCTAGCATATCAGATCACTCTTTTTCCACTAACTTCCGTAGGTGGAACGCTGTGCCGAAATTCAGTCGAAAATCTAAAGCCTCTGCAACTTTCCTCTCAAAATCCTTCTGCAAACCTCGGATCTCATCCGAAAATGATTGATATGAGAATTCCATGCAACCTGAACTTATTTCCCCCTTATGTAAAAGCTCGCGCCTTATCAAGTGCATAGCCTGCTTCACAGTAGGAAGTGAGCTGACTTTGTCAATCGGTCTACCACGACCCAAACTGAATCATGCTTCCTTCCTGTCAATGGTAACATACCACAAAATCCATTGTGATTTGGTCCCATTTCCATTCGTATTTTATCAAAGCCGTAATAACTCAAGGAACTTGATGTTCTCGCTCACTTCTTCGATTAAGACCATACACTTGGTCACAAATTCGATACATCTCTTTTCATTTGGGAATCACCAAGAGGAAGTTTTTAAATCCCAGATACATTTATGCCAATGATGATGCAGGTGATCCCCTGCGCGGTGTCTCTTCAAGTATGGATTTCTTCAACTCATCATCATCAAGTACACAAACCCGATCTTTATAATATTAATAAACTCAATCTCGTTCAATGCAAATTCAGTTTCTTTCCCACTCTGTTAATTTACATAATTGCAACTTATTTTCTCATCATCCAGCCTCTAGCACTTGGTTCAACAAATCCCGCTTTGCTACTAATTCCGCTTACTATTGCATTGTCAGCTCGATAGTGACAATACACCAAACGCCTGAAGCGCTTGTACCGATTTTTCTACTCGCAGCATCTACTACTACATTACCTTCCCTGATGATAGCCATCACACAATCATAATCCTTAATCAATTCCATCCATCTACGTTGTCTCGTTGTTATCTTTGTGAGACAAATACTTAAAACTTTTGTGATCGGTGTGTATGAAAACACTTTTTCTATAAAGATAATGCTTGTCTCCATATTTTCAATGCGAACATAATAGTGGCTAATTCCAAATCATGGTATAGGTAGATTTTTTCATGCTTCAACTCCGCCTTGAAGCATAAGCTACCACTTTACCCTCTTGCATAAGGACACATCTAAGTCCATTTAATGAAGCATCACTAAAAATCACGTATCCTTTACCGTAGGTCGGTTGAGTAAGAACCGGTGCCTCAGTTAAGAATGCTTTCAACTTTTCAAAACTAGCTTGGCACTTTTCACTCCAATCAAATCTCACATTCTTTTGGAGAAATCTCACCATGGGGCCTGCAAAAACATCGAAACCCTTAATGAACCTTTTGTAGTAACCTGCCAATCCCAGGAAACTACGCACTTCCATGACATTTCTCAGTGGTTTCCATTCAATAATCACCTATATCTTCTTTAGATCCACTCGAATTCCTTCTTCCGATACAATGTGTCCAAGAAAAGACACTTCTCCCAACCAAAATTCACATTTACTAAGTTTTGCATATTGATGAGTCTTAAACTCATCTATTTTTAATCCATTTTTCTAGCTTGTTTTTAGTAATTTTAGAGCTATTTAATGCCAAATTATGGATTATTTACAAACTTTGTGTTTTGCAGGAATTAATTCAAAAGGAGATTTCCAAAGAAGAAAAAGAAGATAAAAACAAAGAATTGCAAAGAACTCGTCGCGATGCAGATTTCTAGGTCGCAACAAACGTCTAAGCAAATGGCTAGAGAACTGTGTTGCAACAATATTTTCTGTGTCGCAACACAAGATCTAAAAATTGGCAGATGAGTTAGGTCGTAACAAAATACAGCATGTTACAACAGGAAATGGGAAGAAGCCAGCTGAGACAAGGATCAGTTATGTTGCGACATAAGGAAATATCATAAGGTAGAATCTATGTCACGACATAATCTACTATGTCACGAAATTGATTCTTGAAACATGGAGGAGCTGGTTGAGACAGAAGAGAGCACTGAAAGAAGAAGTTCAGTCGCGACAAATGATGCTTATATGTTGAACTAGCTTAGTCGCAACAAAAGAAACCAACGTTGCAACATACTTCAATGTTGAGGAGATAAATCGATGTCGCAACATGGATTTTAATGTCATAACACATAAATAAGCTGAATAGAGAGAAACAAGGTCGCGACAGACTTTTCTAAGTCGCTACAAAGATTTCAACACAATGCAAAGAAGTTCCTCATTACCACGTAACGCGGTGTTCTGAATACAAGAAAGTCTCGTCGCGACACGAATGGTCGCGAACAACAAATTTGACAACACTAAGAAGTCATGTCGCAACATTAGAACAAGGTTGCAACAAGAAGTCAAGCTTAGTGGCAACAAGCCTCTGTCACGACAGGATTTTTGGGTCGCAAAAGAAATGCAGATAATACAAGACAGTGTTGCATCATAACCTGAACAAAGATGCTATCACGACATGAAAATTAAGTCATGGCACTAACTCTCGATAGGTTGTGAATCAAACTCGTGTTATGATGATTATCGATGCTTAGACATAACTATTTGAGGAATGCACGCATTGTCGCGATAAAGGGAAAAAAAAAAAACACCGTCGCATGCAGTTTTCATGCCGAAAGGAAGAAGATCAACAACAACAATACGCCGCCGCCAACCGAAGCAAGAAAGAACACAAGATCAAGTCGCGATAGACAACTCGCAGCACCGCAAACAAAACCCGCAAATAAAAACACAAAACTCGTCGCAACACAACTTAGGTCGCGACAAAGAAGGTAAATCAGCCAAAATGCTTTTAGTGGATTCACACATAGCCTTAATTTTAAAATAGCCCAAACTTTAGGTTCTGAACAGTAGGAAACGAAAATTAGCAAGGCGCCGCTAACAATGACAAACAAGAATACTTGGGGAGCTGAGGACTCTTTTGTATTTTTTTTATATATATATATATATATATATATATTCTTATCTTTTCTTTTCTTCGTAGATTAGCTTAGCGTGATTCGATTCAAGCATCGGATCCAAATAAGTAATTTGTTCAAAAGTTTTAAAGAAATTTAATGTTGAAAAAATCATTTACGATTACTGCTTGAATTCAATGACTCTGCATAAATGCCGAACTCATTTCTTCACCGACAGTGCCATAAAGTGGAACTTTTCTTGGTCGATTTAGAAATCAGAATCCGCCAAGAATACAACTTCCGCTGGGAAAGATCTGATGTTAGTTATGGTCTTTTCTGCAAAATGAGAAGAAAATTTCCTGAGTTGAGTTTTGAATTTATTTGAATGGTGTTGTTCTTGATATTAATTGTTCCCAATTTTAGTAGCTTATACCCATGAAAAGACTTTTGTTTAACTCGATTTCCGTGAGGCCCCTCCTGAGCTTAATACTGCAGATGGAGATTCCGAGAGCTTAGAGACTGCCAGCTACTTGGGGGTATGCTAGACTAATATTGAAGAACCACGAGTTTCCTCGAAGGTTACTTAGATAAATCCCTCAATTTTCTCATGGTTTGAGAATAGTTGAGTGACATAACAGTACTCAAATCTACCCAAAAGACCCCTGCAGTCCGTGGTTAACACGATCTTCGTATCCCGTGTTAGCATGAGATTCAATCAAGGAGCAGAAACTCTTCGTATCTTAAGGATGAGACATCATTTCCGTTACAGAAATTAGCAAATATTCTGGTTTGGGAAGCAAGAGAGATTCACGGCCATAAGAAATAGGTATGAAAAGTATTAAAGAAAATACCCAGATCTTGTGGTAGGAAATTTATTTACAAGTAATTGATTAGAGTCATGTTTCGAAATGAACATGAACCTCTACTCGCTGAAAAGTATGGTTATAGGAGGAACTAAACTATACTACCTTACCTTACAAATCGTATTCCAACTCAGGGAAAAAGAAAAGAATGAGATTAGGATGCAAAGAATTGACAATTTCAGCGCTGAGTTGAAACTCAGTTGTTTACTTCCAAAGAATAATTTGTTTAGTCCAAGCCATACTAGGGATTTAATCCTTTTTCTTTTATATTAAATGTAGGATTCCTATTATTAAAATTCTTATTAGGGTTACTAAATTTCATCTAAACTAGACGTTCAAATAGTGTAGAACTTGAGTAGTTTAGTAGCTTCATGTTTAAATTCCTTCAATTCTCGTGGGAACGATGGTCCGATTTTATAGGTCCACTTTATTAATTAGGGAATACCCATGCACTCATAGCTTTTAAGACCAAAGTAAATCTTTAAATGAGTTTAGTGACAAAATTATTCTTCTTATGAGCATACAATGTATATTTGGTCTTAACAAGTTTTTGGTGCCTTTACTTGAGATTCTAGTTAGTCTTTGGTAATAGTGGCAGAAATTTGTATATATCATTTGGTCACATCAAGTTTTTGGCGCCGTTGTCAAGGATTAGGCAATAGTCCTCTGGTGATAGTG
Organism: Tetrastigma voinierianum; assembly: GCA_016808115.1. NCBI lineage: Eukaryota > Viridiplantae > Streptophyta > Magnoliopsida > Vitales > Vitaceae > Tetrastigma > Tetrastigma voinierianum. The sequence continues at coordinate 368,580 of JAEQBH010000510.1, forward strand.
TCTTAAATTTTATCTATGTGTAACTTATGGTCTTATCAAGTTTTTGGTGTTGTTAACTGGGATTCTAGTTAGTCTTTGGTAATAGTGGTAAAAATTTGTATATATCATTTGGTCACATCACATATAACTGTTCCTTTCTCAAGGTTTTAACACTTCCCCAAGGTGCATATCATGATCTTCCCGATCCTTTGAATACACAAGGATGTCATCTATAAACACCACTATAAACTAATCTACATACGGTGGGAAAACACGATTCATTAAGTCCATGAAAGCCGTCGGTGCATTTTTCAACCCAAACGGCATTACAAGAAACTCATAATGTCCATACCGTGTTCTGAACGTCGTCTTATGCACATCCGCATCCTTAATCCTTAATTGATGATACCCAAATCGCAAGTTAATCTTCGAAAAGATACTTGCACCTTTCAATTGGTCGAAGAAGTCATCAATTCTGGGTAACGGATATTTGTTCTTCACTCCGCCAATCTGATCTAATTGCCTATAATCACCACACAACCGAAGCGCACTCATCTTTTCTTCTTAACAAAGAGCACTACCACTCCCATGGTGATACACTCGGACGAATAAATCCTTTCTCTAACAACTCTTGCAACTGAAGCTTCAATTCTTTTAACTCCACTGGAGCCATTCTATACGGTGTAATGGATGCCGGAGTGGCACCCGAAACAACGTCAATTGCAAACTTAATCTCCCTCTGTGGAGGCAATCCTGGCAACTCCTCCAGAAACACATCCGGATAGTCACTAACTATAGGGATTTCTGATAAACTAGGCTCCGCATTTTTCGTATCTATCACATACGCCAAGTAGGCTTCAAACCCCTTTTAAACCATCATTCTAGTAGTAGCGACGGATATCACATTGGAGAGGTGGTTCGACCTCTCGCCGATAAAAGTCACTTCCTCCCCACTCGGTGTCCTTAAGGTCACTCTCTTCATTCTACAATCAACTACCACTTGGTGTCGGGATAACCAATCCATCCCTAATATCACATCAAACTCTCTAAATGACAACTCGATCAAATCTCCCGGAAACTCATACTCTCGATTCTAATGGGTATTTGCACCCTCTATAGACCTCCTATTCATAATCCACATCTATCAGTCTCGAACTTTCCATGCTTACCTATTAAGACCGACAAGATCCGCAGCAGAGTCACGTCATCCTTGTATGCAAATGCATGTATGTTAGCAACACTTAAAAATCATTTACAAAAATTCTCAAAATCATTTTATAGAACCGCTTAAACCTAGGCTCGATACCAAAAATAAATGTCCCCTTCATGATCACCAGGTCTGTCATCTCCCAGTTGTCTCTTTTCCTTTCCTTCCTTCCGATACTGCCATGTAATATATAATAATATGCATCAAAACATTTCATGTAGGCCTATCATTTCGGGATAAATCTCCGCAGATTTGTACAATACGACATTGGCGCGCCATTTTCAATTAGATCATTTACAAAATATAATGGTTTTCAATACAAAACATTTACAAAATAAAATCATAGTTTATACAAAAAATGGTCAACCATTTATGAATGCATGGTCGACTTTACTTCAATATCTCGTGAAGCTTTGACGTCGACTCTAAATCCTCTCGCAGCCTTTGTCCTCACATGTTCACTTCTGACACCGCGCGATGACAGTGAATGAATTTTCAAGCATTTTCATGCTTAGTGGTTCTAGAAGGCCACTATATCTCTTCATTTCTCGCTTAAATCAATTCAAGAATATTTATAAAACAATGCTTATTATTTTTCAATGACTAATATAGTATATATAGGTATATATAGTATATATATATATATATATATATATATATAAGAGAAATATATATATATATATATATATATATATATATATATATATATATTCATTTCAGGATTCTTCATCTACAATTCATTGTCATTTCTAAGTTATGTAATTCTTGCTATGTACTTAAATCATTCAAATCACAAATTATGCACTTTTCAATCTTATTATCATTTTTCCCTTATATAATTTAACTTATGCTTTCGCACAGATAATCTAACTGTTCCAAGATGGTCCCGTCGGGTCGTGGGCATCTTATGTAAAAACGATTTTATAACATGACGGTCCGCTAGGCTGCCGAATCGGGGTTATTAAAAATCAATTTTGCGGAAACACTATCGATACCGCTCTCGCTGCCACGGATCGGAGGACACTTCATTACATCTAAATTTCGCATTGCTAATTTGACCTTTATCGTATACCACCTATCCTTAACTCGACTTTAATGGTTACATTCTTCCTTCAAATCATTCAAGACAAATTTTATGAATAGTGTTATTATACATTTGGATACAATACTTATTTTCAACACTATGCAAATTTTCATATGCAATTTATTTCTAATCGTTGTCTTAAATCAATTTTAAAAAAATCAATATGTAATTTATCAAAGTAAATAATTTCAATATTTATAATATTTCACACCACTCGTGAAACAATGAAAGAAGAAAGTGTAGATCAAAAGAAACCTCACAAATTCTGAAACAAGAGAGAGATTGGTTAACAAACTCATAAAGGTTGCCGTCGATTCCTTTCATCTTGAATCCTGCTCTTAGGTCAAGCTCGCACCAACCCCTAATCCATCACAAATATACACAATCAAAGAACAACCCAAGAAATAAAAAATTAGTCAGGCATTCTAGATTTTTCTAGGGTCGATGTCTACCAATACTCACTGAAAAAATTTTCTGTGGACACACGTAGCCATATTTTCTCATGATTCCTTCAATAAAATGATATCTCTATATCTATTTTAGTAGGAATTGGAATCATCCTCATTTGATCACCCAAACTCTGCCACGCATTTTAATGCCAAAACCAGGCCTCATATTACGCCCAATCCTCCCACCGATCACCCACTATTATTTTCACTTCAAATCTAAACTCCATAAATTGGTAATGGTTTCTTCACTCATTTGAGTCTATGTTCTAAGGTTTCTTCTCCAATTGAATCATCCACCTTGATCACCAAAAGTCAAGTTATTGCATTTTACATCTGTGACTACTCTATTCTGCAAAAATGTAATCTGCACATAGCCCAACTTTATCGCATTTTTTGGGCACTTTGAGGTTACAAATTACACATACTTCCTCTTCAAGTAAAATTATTCTATGTAAATTGCGCCTACTCCAGAATTTTGAATCACTCAATTTGGATGAGTGAAACTCAACTTATGGCCAAAACACCATAACTATACCCAAAATAGAGCATACCAGTAAACTACCCGAAACTCACCTTTAAACCCATATTCGAGAGCCTTAGAGCTACAATTTGCTTCTAGTCCCTTCTATAAAGTTGTAGCTCAGCCTTGCTTGTACCAGTTGAATCACTCCATTTGATGATTATAACTTAACCCATAGCCAAACAAGTGAACAGGTTTTTAAAAAATTTTGACAGCAACCCCTTTGAAACTCACTATTTCTCAGAGCACAAAATTTTCAAAACCAATCCAAACCAACAAAACAACCAAACACAACTTAGAGTAACCCCCAAAACTTGTTTACAAACTAACACAAACACTTTCATCTAAAAGTAATTTTGGGTTTCCCATCAACCCAACTCAAGAAAAGTTAGGGGTTTATTTTATACCTTTAATCTTTTTGATTCTTCATCACTATGCATCCTTCTTCCACTCGATCTCAAACTCTTAGTTACTTGAGAAAATCACCAATCTTTCTCCACAAACCCTATTCTTTTCTCTCAAAATGGAAATCAAATGTGAGGTATTTGTTTTCTTAAGACCAAAATTATCTAATCCCCATTATATGGTTAAGGCCATATTTAGCTACTCCATTAATTTCATTTCATTTTGCCATTTTAACACTTCATTTAACTCATTTCACTTCATTTCATTTTATTCACATTTAACATTACATCTCTGGGCCGGACCCTTGAGTCCTCATTTGACATTTTTACTAAATCTTCATTTGGCTCTGTAAAATTTCTCTCGGATTTTTATCATTTTCGCTTTTAATATTTAAACGCCTGAAAATATAATTTAATTCTATTTTACACCTTAAACATGTTATAAAATCAAGTAGTATTTGTATGCTACACAATTCTCTTTCTTTCGCTCTATATTCATATCCATTGTTAGTCCTGACCCTTTCCTTTTCTCATTTCTATAAAAAAACCACTATGAACCCGCTTCAACTTGGTCTATTTTCTAGCTTCTTTCTTTTTTCACTTTTCTTCTCACCCTTTTCTAATTTCCAACTCTCTCGCCACTCCTCAGTCACTAAATTATGCATAATCTTAGGATTATTCTTTGTATCACTTAAGAAGGCATCCTTAGACAGTTATACTGCTTGGCCAGGTGCCCCCAGGTTCCATATTTTTAGGAAGAGAGTGCATTAGTGTTGGTTCCACTAAACACATTTCAGGCTTGCCTAAATGTCAGCTTAGCCTGCAAATTTCGCTTCATGAATATATTCAACAACTTCTTATTCTCTTCCAAAGGAATGTCGGTGATTTGATCTTTTCAAAGGACACTGAGATCTCCTTGTTCCTGATTTTTCTTTCCTTTAATTCCTTGTTTGCCGGCTATCCTTGGAACCCATGTGGAGTATACTATTGTTGAAAATTCTGCACTGGTCTTAGACCTTCATATGCTCCACCTCCATATGAGAAATTCTCATGGTTCCTTAGTGTTGGTGTGTAATGGGTTGGCAAGTTGAGGTTTGGCTTAAAGTTGTAGCTTATGTTGCTATTGACAAACTAAGCCTCCTCAACTTGATAGGGACCCTCATAGGCTAGTCCCTCATGTGCTTGGTAACCCAAATGGCATTCGCCTGAATGCGAATGTACCAAAAGGGCACGTGAATGTTGTTTTCTCTTGGTCCTCTAGGGATATAGTGATTGATTCGTGCCACAGTAGAGTGATCTGGAATCAACAAAATTTGTATCCTATATTCCTCCTACTGCCGTAGTCGTTACCGCAAAGATAGTGGTCTAGGGTCGAACACGGATGGGTTTTCGTACAAATGATTTAAGTGAAGTCAAAAAATGGTGAATTTGGTTTGGATTTTAAGGTGGTGATAAAAGAGGGTCGGGTGGTTTCGCAAACTGAAAATAAATAAAATAAAATATAAAAATAGAACTCCTTGAAGCATTAGGTCACCTGGTTGGATTCCTCATGGTAACCGAGGTTCCAGTATTATTTCCTCACAGGATGACATATAGTCATTTCCCCCGACCTATCTTCATTTAACTTTTAAAAACTAAACCCTAATACTTCGATAGAAAGCATTTATTTAACATTTATGGTTCCTACAAAGTGAAAATCTATCTTGATCATCCTACAATGATTCAGAAGGGGTAACTAATGAGTCCCCAATGGATCTAAAATAAGAATCCACTGAACCCTAAAAGATTACCAAGTATCGATCAAAGTATGCTGCACTTACGTTGAAAATCTAACCCCTTAACCTACCTTCGCGGGCTCAGAATGGCAACTAATGGATATTAGTGTATCTAAAGCTAAGAACACACTAAACTCCTAAAAGCTTGCCAAGTATTGGCCAAAGAAAGTACATCAAAAGCTTTAAACTCAGAGTTGGAAATTAGAAACCATAATGTCAAAACCTCGTTGTGTGAAAATAGTGGAACCACCAACAAATTTCGATCCTACCCTGAAGAATCCCTTCCACTTCAAGGGGAAGGTTTTAGCTTCACTCATCCTCCAAGTTGTCATCCTCGAGGGTGTTCTTCGCACCCAAGAAAGTGAGAGAAAGAGGAGAGAGAAGAGAGAAAAACCGAACAAAAGTCAAGCCGTGGTATTGAAAGATTGAAAAGTTAGGTTACAAAAGCTGTAGGGAGCTTTATATAATAACCTAATGCGTGAAATGACAAAATGCCTAAAATATGAGATTAGAATAGTGGACAAATGGTAATTAATCAAAACGTATTGCTAATAAAAACATCAAAACACAGCGGCAAGATTTTCGCTATGGAATTCATGCATCATAGCTTGGCCATAAGGCATAGCGAAATGCAAAATTTTCGCTATGTACGCTATTTTCGCGTTAGTGGCCATAGTTTAGAGAAAATTTCGCTTAGATTGTAAATTTTCGCTTATGCCATAGCGAAATTCACTCGTTTCTCTCTCCCGCGGCCAATGTTCCATCAAGCCACCGGTTCTCGCATCCCGCAGCTTGCTATTTTTTTCTCTATTTTCGCTTTGAAATTCTTCTATTCTCGCTTGTCGAAATTATATAAGACCATATGAAATTGATGGAAATCAACCCGACTTTGGTTATGATTGATTGACACGATAATTTGGCTTCCACCTCGCAAAACTACAAAAACAGCTCGAATGCAATTATGCATTAGTGGACCCCGAACATGTCAATTGTTATTTATAAATACTAGTACACAAAGCGCTCAAAACCTATTAAAAATAAGGTTCAAAATAGCACTGGGGCACTAATCACACCCCCAACCTACACATCGCTAGTCCCTTAGCAATGAAAGAAAGAAAGTAATAAAATGTATATATAAAACTATAACAAAATAACGTCAAAAAATGGTATTTCAAAAGGTTGTGAATGAGTACGCCTAACCATAAGTAAAAATCATCAAAGCTGTCCAATGACTAATATCATGAGAGAATGAATACCATACAAAAATTGAGTATTAAATTTATTCTTCTTAGTGAATCAACCGTAAACTCACCAAAATCTGCTTATTTGACGGCTCAACAATAAACCTGCTAAACTACACTCTCCCCAACCTAGCTAATACCACGACCTAGCATGCTAACCAACCTAAATAGATCAGACCCACCTCTTATTCCATTGGCCTTTTATGCTAGGTGCAATGTCGAGGGAATCGACCTCACCAAAGTCCATGTAACGGGGATCTACCAATGACTCCCAACCAATTAAGGCTTAGGGGCACCAAGTCACGAGATCTTTCTCGACCACTAACTCTTCAAGCCTCAACCCTGATTCTCGACGATTTCGAGACCCAAAGACTCACAACTTGCTCAACTCTACTCATCCAATCTATATAGGGCACTAAGTCGGTGGCTCCCAACCGCTGAAATTTAAGGCACCGGGCTTTAAAGGTTGCGCCATATACCTCTTAGTCTCCTGCTCTGCTTCAAGTAAGCATTGCAATATTTATTCTTTTCTTTCTTTTCTTTTTCTTTTCTTTTTCTTTTCTTTTCTTCTTTTCGAAGACGCATCGCCTTCTTTCAATAGGTCCTTAACCTATTAAAGGCGTCAATGAAAGGCGGTCAATGAAACTAGAGGTAGGTTATGCAAAGTAAAAGGAGGTTGAAGCGATTTTGACCTATCATTAAACCTAATGTGCTCCGTGTGTGGTTGGCTAAGGTGGAAGAAAATGTCGAAATCAGCTAACTAATCATTCTCATTGAGCATGGAGACGATCAGCATCAATAGAATTGGACAAAGTTTAAATTTTCCAACTTGCGGGGTTAGAAACGAAACCACGAAAAATTTTGATTGCCAAATGGGTCTAGATTTTGAAAAGTAAGTTGTATGTTATAACGGCTTTATAGAAAGGGACCCGGCAAGCCCACTTTGAACATCACAAAATGGGTTTGCACAAATAGTACAAGAATAAATACAAAGGCACTTCCTTCGAGTAACTCTCCCCGACCCAGACATCTCGGTGTCAGAAAATGGACTGGATTGCAGAATTAGAGAAGAAGTGTTACCTCCCCACTGATGAGATATGATCATTTCTGGATAGGAGACTTCACAAGCTTTCCATCGACACCTTATTCACTCCGTTTGGGCTTGAATAAACAAATTGGAGAAAAAGAAAAGAAGGAAAAAGTAATGAATTTGAGCATTTTAATATTACACTTTCATAATAAATCTCAAAAATGTTATTTCTGTCCATATTTGGATTCTACACTCTCTAAGATTCAACGGTACCAAGAACGCCTAAAACGGGTTCGGATGAAAAGTTATGAAAGCGAAACAAAATTGGAGGTCAAAATTGGCCAGGGCCATAACGAAAATTTTCACTAAGCAGCGAAAGTGCGTGCTTCATGAAATTTTTTTTTTTTTTGAAAAATAAAATAATTAATAAATAAAAATAAAAATAATAAAAAATAAAAATAAAAACAATTTTTAGAAATAAAGTAAATAAAAATAAAATAAAAACAAACGGTTTTTTTTTGAAAAGTAAAATATAAAATAAATAAAGAAATAAAAATAAAAACATTGTGCGTTGTTTTGTCTTTTCTACCTCACTGTTCCTAACCAATCCATTTCGCTAGCTTAGCGAAATTTACATTTTAAACTATAAGCGAGGAATTTTACGCATTCAGCTAGAGTGAAATTTTAGCTCAGTTGCGAAAACTTCCCATCTTCATTACATGCAATTTCTTCCAACTTCTTAAATCATCTTCAAAAATTTGCACAAAGCAAAAATTAATGCAAGAAAAATTAAGAAAAATTCTGAAGAGTAAAAATTAATCTAAAAGCAAAAATTAACTAAAAATTAGAAAATCTAAAGAAAAATTAAATTAAAATAAAAATAAATGAAATAAAATAAAACAAGAAAAAATTCAAAACAAAAAGTGGAAATTTGTATACCAAACCCACTGTAGGCCTTTGGAGGTTCTTTGGGCCGGGTGGAGCTCAGAGCTATGGGGGACTCAGATTCTTGCTCCAATCACGAGGCAGAGCTTTGAACCATCCTTGCTGCACCATGCAATGTAGGCAGGCGCTTGTGTATTTGATGTAGTGGCGAGAGGCATGCGGTGGCCACTAATCTCTTGAGAAATGTTGGCCTGGCGGTGATGGACTTGCATGGGTTTTGGAAGCGGTGTTGGGTTTAGTTTCTTTGCGAGTGTTAGCCAATATGTACACTGGCAGTGGGCTATTTTGGGGTTGGGCAGTGACATTAGGATCCAAATCTATGGGGTTTGGTTGAATGATAGGCTCTTGGGGTTCCTCCCCTTCTTCCTTTCCACTGCTATCCTCAGTCAACAATGGGGAGGTTGCTTTTCTTCTTCTCCACGGGCCGGGCCGCGGCCTTGGCTGAGATTCAAAATTTCTACCTCGCCATGGTGTCACTTTGACACTCCTCCTGCGAGTGGACATTGCTGGCGATCAATTGGGTCTTGATGGAATCTTGCGAGGTTGTCCATTCATGCTCAAATCATTGTTCAGCCCGTAATCTTTGGTCCGGGAAATTCTCCTCGGTATAGTTTTCACTCAATTGGGCATTGAATTTCTTTTGTTGCGTCCGACATCACCCTTGAGTTTAGTAAGGTCGAATATTTTCCTTTCAGTGGAGAAAATTAATGTCAGTGGTTGTGGTGGCGAAGTTGAGGTATCTTTGTGGAGGCACCATGTAGGGGGTGCACTCATCCATTGGTCTCTATATTCCCTCATAGACCTAGGGTTTAGTTTCTCTGAGGTTGTTGCTGCTTTGCCATGGAAGGTTCTGTAATCCTCATTGACATAGATGTCCTGGGGTTTTCATTAGTGGACCAAAGAGCATATGCAAATTTGTAATACTTATTACCAAGGACTATTATCTAATCTGACAATAGTGCCATGAAACTTGTTGATTATCTTTCCGCCCTGAAATATCACGATATAAAATGGTTTCTGAAGAATAGATACATTTCTTTTTTTAATGTTGATCTATGATTAGCGAGTGCAGTCGAACAATGTATCAAGTGGTTTTAGTCCCGAGATATCGATCCAGAGATCTCGAAATTTTCAATCAATATCTGACTACTCAAGCTCTATACTATTTGGACTATGATAGACAATTTTGAATCGGCTTTGAAAGCCTTAAAATAATGAAAACTAAAAGGGTGAATTAATAACAAATGAATTGAATATTGAAATAATAAAATTACAAATTTAATTTGACAATTATCTTTAAAGGAGCATTGAAAATGCGACTATTGTGAAACATCAATTCCTGCGGTGCCTTTGTACGTTTGCTTAATGAAATATAGATTTAAAACTAGTCCAAGGAATATGATAGTGCAATTGGATCTCTCGAGCCCACCTTTCATTATCCTAATCTTCTTTGTTCTCTCGAAGGCGGAGTGTTAGATAACTACTTGTCTGGGTTGTGATTGCGGGTATTTTAACCACCGATGCCATTACCCACAGCATGGGTATAAACCTTAGCTCCTTAGATTTAGTCATTGCATAGGTTTCGCTATCTTGGTTTCTCTTCCTCAAAATTAGAATAAGCTCATCCTTTCCCTTGATTAGATCCTTGCTAACATGGGATCAAATTCACTATTAGTCGGTGGACTCTACGCATTTTTAAATTGATAAATCTTTCAACTCAATCTCGTCTCCAAGTGAAAGAGGATTTATCGATTTAGCTATCTGAAACACATTAGATCATCAATATGAGTTAACTCCTTTGAAATGTTCATCACTCTCGGGAATGCCTTCTCTGTGTCTCGGAGGCCTCCTGGAAATCGGAAAGCTTGAAACCGATCCGTTTATGGGTATGAGACAACGACATTGGGATCGGTCACGAATACCTGAAGACGACAAGTAGATTTACAAGCGTAGTTCGCATTGTGGAATAAAATTACGCAAGAAAGATAATTTACGACGGTAGCGTCAATTCAATGGAAGCGGTTTAAATCTACTGATTACCTCTGATAGCTTCTTGATCAAGAAAGCAGCGTAAATAGGCAAGCTGGTAGTTAAATTCCAAAAATTTAATAAAAATTCAAACAACAGACATTAATTGAAAATAGTCACGTCGACAAACTTTAAGCTCGCATTCAGTCCAAATTTGAAATAAAGAACAAACTAATCTAAAAAATAAAAATAAAAACAAAGAAAATTAAAAATACGAGAGCCTTGGCCGCGAGATCTCTCAACGAAGTGCGCCCAGGCTGCGTTCCTTGATGCGGCTACATATTATAGGGTTACGAAGTTGGGCCCTAATTTGATGCACCTCTTTTGGACTTGATTAAGCTGGCGGTTGGTTGTTGATGTCACGACATCAATTCTTTGTCACGACCTCTGTTGTCTTCGAGTTATGTATACTTGAAGGCTGTTTGAGTCGTGACTTATCGTCGTTATCTCTTGTTTCATTTATCATTGGCAATTTAAATGATCGCGACCGTTGCAATGTCCCGATGTCACGACAACTGGATGACGTCGCGACCTTAATTCTTCACAATGGATGTACTGACCCCCTTAATGATGTCGCGACGCAGCGTCTAACCGGTGTCGCGGCCGCTTCTTGTTGTTACAGCGGATGCCGAGACCGCTTCACCGCTATGGCGATGTCGCGACAAGCGGCTGATGTAGCGACCTCGGTCGTAGTTCCTTTGATGTCGCGACCACAGTGATTGTTGTAGCGACCTTTCTTTGCTTATACATTTATTTACAGATTAAAGGTTGTCGCGACCTATAACCGGTCTGGCGATGTCGCGTATTTGATATCATCGCGACACCTTAAAGTGTCAGCGACCGATCACGGTGTTGGCGTCAGCGACCTCTTTGTCCTTTGTAATGGATTTGATTCTGTCGGCGACTTCAAAGGGATGTCAGCGTACCAATTCTTCTTCTTTATCAATTCATTGTCGCGACTTAGGTTTATCGCCGGCTCTTTTGCCTTCCTTTACTCTTTACGTTCTTGTGGAGTTTTGTGGTCACGACATGATATGAATTTTCATTGCTATCAGAGCTTCACGACATCGATTCCTTGATCCTTGTGCGCCTTTTCTGCTGCAAACTTATTCAGCCAGTTATATCATTAATACTCATCATACATCTTTTACGCCAAAAATTCCTCTTCACATTGAATTCTATTTGCATAATAGTTTGGTTAGTTATTCCATATTCCCCGAACATAATCAGTCTTTTTATATAAAAATCAATCGGAAAATGGGCCAGAAAATGGATGACTTTTAAGCTCATCGGTTTACTCTCTGACCCTTCGCACTCTTCATGTGGGGGTTCCATTTGATCAAGTCAATTTGCCAGACCTGTCTTTGATTGCCGGCTTCATAATTTCCCAACCACGAAAATGGATTCCTGCGGCAAATAGAGGCGAGACAGAGCAGAGAAAAAAAACAACTCTACCAAAAAGGGTAAAGTTAGATAAAAACAAGATAAAATGAAACAAAATTAAACACACTGAAAACACTAAAAAATATATATGTACAAGAAAATTCCCCAAAACTTGTGATGAGGATCACAAGTGTTCAACAAATCATCATTCACACTTAGGCACCATCCCCAGCAACGGCGCCATTTGATTCGTGCCGAGTGGGGTGTCGGGAATCAATAAAATTTGTATCCTGTTCACTCCACTACTTAGTAGTCAAGCTGCTGCGGTATAGTGAGTCTAGGGTCGAACACGGGATGGGTTTTCTTAGTACAAATGATTTAAGTGAAGTCGAAATGGTGAATTTGGTTTTGGATTTAAGGTGGTGATAAAAACGGTGGGTTGGTGGTTTGCAAGCGAAAATAAATAAAATAAAATGTAAAATACGAACTCCTTGAAGCATTAGGTCAGGGTTGGATTCCTATGATGCTTGGGGGTTCAGGGTCTATTTCCTCGCGTTAGGGAGGATGACATACCAATCATTTCTGACCAGGATCTTCATTTAACTTTAAAAACTAAACCCTAATAATTTTCCTTTTGATAGAAAGCATTTATTTAACATTTATGGTTCCTACAGTGAAAATCTATCTTGACTCATCCTACAATGATTCGTAAAGGGGTAACTAATGAGTCTCAATGGATCTAAAAATAAGAGAATCAGACCCTAAAAGATTGCAAGTATTGATCAAAGTGGATGCACTTACGGTGAAAATCTAACCCTTAACCTACCTCGAGTGGCTCGTAAATGGAAACTAATGGATATTGGTATAAAACTAGAAATACACTAAACCTAAAAGCTTGCCAAGTATTGGCCAAAGAAAGTACATCAAAAGCTTTAAACTGGGTTGGAAATTAGGAAACCATAATGTGAGCACTGCTGGCATTGAAGCAGAGCCACCAGCGGCCTTGGATCCTACCCCCGGCAACCTTCCACTTCAGGAGGAAGGGTTTTGGCAGCTCATCCTCCAAGTTGTCATCAGCAAGGTGTTTGGCACAGAAAGTGAGAGAAGAGGAGAGAAGAGAAAACTGGAGCAAAGGCTGTAGTGTCTTGAAAGATTGAAAGTTAGGATTCTGAGAGTTGTAGGGAGCTTATATAGTCTTTAATGCGTGAAGTGACAAAATACCTAAAATGATATTAGAATAGGGACAAAATGGTAATTAATCAAACGGTAGTTTGGAATCAAAAACATCAAAAACACGGGGGCAAGATTTTGGCTATCGCGATTCTAATATCATCGCGATAAGTAAATAAATTGCATATGATATTCATAAATGATTAATATAATAGATGACCTATATGTTCATGAGTCACGATACCGATATATATAATAGATATATTCTCTGACATATTAAATGTACTGTTGCATCTAATCTGCATCTGCATTACCTTCTCTATTTTCTTTGCGTTGCTCGTTCTCGACTTCTTTGAAATTGATATAAGACCATATGAAATTGATGGAAATCAACCCGACTTTGGTTATGATTGGATTGACACGATAATTTGGCTTCGAATTCCTGCAAAAACTACAAAAACAACCTCAGAATGCAATTAGAAGTGTAATAGGAACCCGAACATGTCAATTGGGTTAATTATAACAATTAGTACACAAAAAGTGCTCAAAACCTATTAAAAATATGGTTCAAAATAGCACTTACACAGGCACTAATCGGTGATCTGATTATAACTGAATACCGGAACAAAAACAGTAAATGCTCGTGCCACGCTGCTTTATCCGACGCTCGATCCGCCATGGCCCGAGAGCGATATTTCTAGTTGCCTTATTCAACCATTGAGTACATCATCTTTTCCACCCACATGCTTGTTCTAGAGGGGAGCAATGCGTTATTCTCTATCTTTATCACTATGGTCCCTCCTTTTTTAGGAACAACCTGTATTGGACTTACCCACGAACTATCTGAAATGGGGTAGATCACTCCTACATCTAACCACTTCAATACTTCTTTCCTTACCACTTCCTTCATGGTCGGATTGAGTCTTCTTTGAGCCTCCACTGAAGTTTTGTGACCATCTTCTAATAAGATCCGGTGCATACACATAGAGGGGCGGATCCCCTTCAAATTAGCTAGAGACCATCTGATAGCATCTTTGTGATCTCAAAGTACTCTTCTCTTCTTCCCTTCTTGGCATCCACAAAATCGCGATATGATCAATTTGAGGTTGAGGATTCCCCTAGATAAGCATACCTCAAATGACTAGGCAGTGGCTTTTGCCCCAATTATGGTGGTTGCTCAATTGAAGGCACTGAAGTCTGGGTGTTCTCTCCCAAAGGCTCTTAATACTTTCTTCTATTCGTCTGAAAGAAGTCCATCCATTTCACATACTCTTCAACCTCTTCACCTAGTTCTTCCTTATCATTTTGCACTAGGCTAGTCTCCAAAGGGTCAATCAAACCACTTTGGCTAGACACTATAGCCTCCACTGCCTCTATCATAAAACATCTCTCTGTTGGATGTCATACAACATTGAATACACCGAACCTGGCCTCATCGTCTTGCACTCTTAATTTCAGTTCTCCATTCTACACATCAATCATAGCCTTGCCAGTTGCTAAAAACAGTCTACCCAATATAATGGGTATCTCCCTGTCTTCCTCCATGTCTAACACTATGAAATCAGCTAGGAAGATAAACTTATCTACCTTCACTAGCACATCTTCTATCACTCCCCGTGGATGTTTCGATGATATATCCGCTAGCTAAAGAGTGATAGTCGTAGGTCTAGCTTCACCTAATCCTAGCCATCTGAAAATAGATAAAGGCATGAGGTTAATACTGGCTCCCAAGTCGCATAGGGATCTCTCAAAGATCGAGTTCCCTATCTTACATGGGATTGTAAAATTGTCTGGATCCTTCAGCTTATGTGGTAGTTTCCTCTGAAGAATAGCACTGCATTCCTCAGTAAGGTTCACTGTCTCAAAATCTGATAACCTTCGTTTCCTTGACAATATATTTTTCATAAATTTGATGTAGATGGGCATTTGTTCCAATGCATCTACAAATGGGATGTTGATATGTAGTTTCTTAAACACTTCCATGAATTTGGTAAACAGTTTGTCCAATTTATTGTTCTTCAAACACTGAGGATACAGGACTAGTGTAGTGGATTCATCTGTACCTGCATGTTTCTTAGTCTCTTTTCTTTCATATGATCTCCCTACTGACTTCTTCTCTTAGGGCTTCTCCCTTTGCATCTGATCTTCCAGGCTGGCCTGGTCTACCTCCTCAATTTCCACTTCTCTTACCATTGGTGGTTGCCCCGGTGTTGTTAATTCTCTACCGCTTCTTAAGGTGATAGCCTTAACATGTTCTTTGCCTTCCCCTCTCGGGTTTACCTTTGAATTGCAAAGAACCTTGATGCCTATCAATCAACAAAGTGGCCATTTAGCCCATTTACACCTCCAAGTTTCTCAACTGTGCCGCCTGGTTATTCAATTGGGTTGACTAATTCTGCATATTTGCCTTTGTTTCATTCATAAAGGTTGTATGGGAAGTGAGCATCTGTATATATGTGGGTAGGTTTAAACAAAATGAGTTGTTTTTGGACACTGCTACTGGAAAGTTGTTTATAATCCTTAGTAACGATGCCTAAAACTTGTTGATTTACAACCTTTTCTCAAAGCCAAAATACATTGTCCTAATCTTTTGATATATAAATCTTTTTTTATATAAAGTTTTGCTTAGTTTTAGTCTAAATGAGATTTTCTGCAAATTAATACCCCGGGTCGCACAAGTAAAAAGTGGATTAAAAATAAGTCCAAGTATCGTTCCCATGAGGATTGTTGAGAAATTTAACGATCAATTACCCCAACTACTTAAGATTCTTACTATTTGAACTCAAAAGTACAAAATTGATTTGTTTAAACTAAAAAAATTGACTAATTAAAATTCTAGTATTATAACAAAGAAAATCAAAATGAATGGGATTGGAGAGTTCATTGAGTAAAGTTAACGCTGGGAAATAGATCAATGTATAATTATCAATTTTTGCATCATTTTATAACATAATTCAGCCATTAGTTTGAAATCTGAACTTGTCAAAGATACAAGGTAATATAGTTTGGATTTCTCCATACACTATATATTTCACTAATTAGATAACCATAATCCTTCCAGAAAAATGGGTCTAGTAAGTTACTAGTAGGATATAATCCTCTTTCTAAGAACTGGTTATTTTTCCTTTCTAATACTTCACACCCTATTCTAGGACTGAAGATTTCTTACCCCCATAGACAGGACAATGCAAGCCTTCTCCAATCTAATTGGTATCTCATCCTTCTAATCTGATCAGACTCTCTATCTCCTTGATTAGATCTATGCTTACACGGGATCAAAATCATTTCATCAGACATAGGAGAAACCTCTAATCAATTAAACTGATACATCATCCAACTAATCCTCACACCATGAGAAAATTAGTGATCTATCAGAGTAATCTTTTTAGAGTTCATTAGTTCTACAATATTAGTCTAATATACCCCCAAGTAATTGCTCCATACTTTCAGGAATCTTCATCTTTGTGTCACTCAGAGGGCCTCCTGAATATCAGAGCAAGATACAACCATTTTTTGGATACAAGCTACTAATATTAAGAACATTTAATTTAAAGAACAACACCGATTAAATAAATTAAGGATTTCTAGCTATGACATTCTTTTAAGTTGCGCAGAAAATAATAACTAACACCAGTCCATTCCTAGAAGGAGCTCAGTCTTTCAAAACTGGATTACAAATAACAGTGACTAAATGATCAGGAAAATTCACTAAAATTACCAGCAAGCGAAATAAATGAACTCTAGAAAATTTCCAGATTCCATTGAAATCGGACAGTAATGAAAGCTAAATATTTCTGATAGACGGGCTTTCGAAACTTCGGCTTTCAATTACTTCTTTCGAATTCAAAGAAAATACTAACTAAAATGTTAAGCTGGAACTAAATAGACGAAAATAAATAAAAGAAAAATAAAAAGAAAAATAATATACAAAGGAGACTCTAGCTGCAAATGTTCTAGTTCAGAAGAAAATGCATAGTGCCCTATGTACTTCTATTTATAGGTTTTCGAATGATGGGTTGAATTTCGAGGCTGAAGTTGTGGATTCCCAAAACTGGCCCAGTTGACGACTTTGTCTCGACATAGAAAAATTATGTCGCAACATTGTAACTATATTTGTCTTCTATCCTTGTTGTGGCTCACAGTGTTATGTCGCGACAATGTTCTGTGTCTTTTTCTTGAATTATGTCATGACATACATTGAAAATGTCGCGGCAAAGCTCAGTAATTGTCGCGACATAAGTGTCTTCTGTCACGACATTTCTTTCATGCCTTGCAGTGTTAATACTTAAATGGTATGTTGCGACATAAGAACCTTAGTCGCAACAAATATTTTTCCCTGCCGCTCTTCATTGTGTCGTGACAATAGATTTATGTGTCGCGACATTCTTCCTATAGTTCTTCTCAACCTTCTCAACCTTTCAACATTATGTTGTGATTGTCGCAACATAAAACTTCTGCTGTCGCGACATAGCTTTCTTCCCTTGTGATGCTACCCGCTGACTTTTATGTTGCGACATAGATTAGAAATGTCGCGACATAAATCATGCCTTGAACTTGTCATTTTCTGAAATGTTTGTCGCAAAATCAAAACCTTTATTAGTATTAACTTAAGCGACTTGTCTCTCTAATACGCCATTTTTACGCCAGCGACATAATTTGTTGTGTCGCGACATTCTTTCTTCCCTCTTCATTTCTTTATGTCGCGACACAGGTTTGAATGTCTTAATAAAACTTTACTGCCATTTGCTTTGATCTTTTTTGCGACAGAGCAAAAGAATGTTGCGACATTCTTCTTGCCTTCTATTTTCCATTCTTGTCACAATAATGATTTTTATGTCACGACATAATTCTAGAACTTCTCAGGTAATGTCGCGACATAAAAATCAATTATCGTGACATAGTTTTGTCTTCTTATTTTCATTATGTCGCAACATTCATTTCTTTGTTGCAACATTTCTCAGTCAATCATTCTCATATTATGTC
This sequence comes from Tetrastigma voinierianum, assembly GCA_016808115.1. Taxonomy (NCBI): domain Eukaryota; kingdom Viridiplantae; phylum Streptophyta; class Magnoliopsida; order Vitales; family Vitaceae; genus Tetrastigma; species Tetrastigma voinierianum. Next base: position 386,778 of record JAEQBH010000510.1, read on the forward strand.
GCGACAATCTTTAAATTTCCAACTTGAGTTCAGCTTTGCCTTTGTTGCGACATATCACTACTTGTTGCGACACTGCCCTGTTGGTTGCCTTGAGCTTTTGTTGTGACATTCTGAAATTATGTCGCGACATTATGAGATTATGTCGCGACATTTATGCCTTAGCCAAATTTTTTTGCTACTTTTCTTGCTGGATTTGTTTTTTTTACTATCAAAACCTACAAAACACAAAGTTGGTGATTATTCCATAATTTTGCATTAAAATGAATCATAAACTTCTAAAGAATTGCAAGAAAAATAGACTAAAAATAGATGAGTTTAGGACTCATTAGCATCTGAGCTAGTGTTTCTTCCAAATCCACTTTTTTCTCTGATGGTGATTTGCTCACTTAGGGTGGTGGTATGTTGTTCTGATTATTCCTCCATCCATAATTCAGATTATTCTGATCATTACGCCCGACCTTGACCACGGTTGCAGTTCTGATTCGATTCGATAGGTGTTACCTCCCTCTTGACCTATTATTTACCGGCTAATTAAATCTCGACATATATTGTATACCTTTCTGTGTTATTTGCCCCGGCCGATACGTAATCTTGTGTATCCTCTAAGATTCGCATATTTCCCAAGGGTTGGTCTGAATAGCATTTGCAGTTCCTTGCTGCCTCTGTAGCTGTTTAGTGAGTTGCTTGACATGATTTACCAAATTGCTAAGGACCTCTGTGTCCATGCCTCCCACAGCCTTCCTCGGAATTATTCTATTCCTGGGCCACTGGTTACTATTAGTAGCCATGCTCTCTAGGATTCCATACGCTTAGTCTGTAGTCTTCTTCATCAGAGCACCCCCTGTTGAGGCATCTATGACTGTTCTAGTAGGATCACTTAGACCGTTGTAAAATGTGTGTACTTGCATCCATATAGTCAGCTTGTGATATGGCGTATCGTGCTTGGTTCGTAGAAATCTCTCCGGGGCTTAGGTAGTTCTCCCTCTCTAACTGTCTAAAAGTGTTAATCTCTTGCGCTAACTATGCGATCTTTAAGGGAGGGAAGAACTTGGTCAAGAAATTATGTACCAAATCATTCCATGAGGTATTGGAATCCGATGGTTGGCTTGTCAACCAATGTTTTAACTATCGCCCCGATGATAGTGCAGGAACAATCTCGATCCCAGCGCTTCTTACATTGCCTGATTGTATTTGATCGTGTCGCATACTTCAATGAAGTTTGCCATATGCGTGTTCGGATTCTCACTTGAAGGTCCATGGAATTGGATGTTCTCATCTACTTGAGTTCACATTTTCAATAAAGTTGTTAAACGTATCCAGGTGGTCTTCGTATAGCAGACTAAACAACAGTAGGTGGTAAAGCAAACTCCTCAAGTAGCATATAAGGATCATCTGGCTCTATGAATGGCCTTAGGGCATAATTCCTACCATTATTTCCATTTTGTCCCCCTTGCAGCTCATTCCTCTCTTGGCCTTGATCTCGCTCTTCCTGATCTGCATAATCGGTTTGCAATTCTCTCTGGTTCAGGATAAAATAGAACTAGTTCACCTTGACCCTGTCTTCGCATGCACATAATTCAACCTTTACTACAACCACACACAAGAGCAATAGAGACCAAGTTACAAGCACTTGTGTAAACAAAATTAAAAAAAAAAAATTGATCTAAAGTAATATCTAATTACTCTATTGTCAATATCAACACAAAAACTTCTCCACGACAACAACGCCAAAAACTTAACGGGCTCGGGATAGGTGTGTAAATAAGTGTAAAAAAAAAAACGTAAGCCTGTACGCGTAAGTATACACGTTGAGGTTACGTAGTATAGTGGCTCATCAAGTGTCGTTCCCACAGGGAGAAGTGTGTCGAATAATGGAATTGGCTTTAGAATATTATCCGGACGTAAAATTCGAGTGCATTATGACTAATGTAAAGAAAAGCTAACCCTAAAGTATTTGCTAACTCAATTAACGATGACTAGGGTTTTGCCTCCCCTTTGCCACACTCAATGGATTATAACCTAGATAAATTGTTCACTCAGTACATTACGGATTCACGATGGCAGGTTGATCGTGCCTACGAGATATCCTCTCTCGAGGTATATTCGCCTATCTCGCCAGTAGGGTATATTGCATCTCTGCTTCAACCCTAGACTCCGAAACACTTAAATGATTAAACCCTAATAGCCACACTTGGAATCGGGACATCTCTACTTTCCAATTTACCAAGTGTCGCTCTACTCGGATCCTTTGGAATCTTTATCTCTCGATCAGTTCGGCGAGGCTTTGATGCCAATGTTGGCCCGAACCTGCTTTGTCACACCGATTTCACGGTTGTGGTTATGTTATTTCTTATCTTTTTTTTTTTTTTTTCATCCTTGGGTCCTAACATGGGACTCTTTCAAAATCCAACACTTTGCATAAAAGGGGCTACCCGCAGCCTTACACCATATATATCCTTTGTATTTCTTCAAAACTTCAGTAGTCCAAAACTCCACTTGGGTAATCGCCTAAACGTAATTAAAACTCAATTCGAGGTCTCAAAACATATATATACATATCTGTGCGAGGTAAGTCCTCCAATGCACCCAAGACTATACACTTACACTTGATTAATGTATTTACACAAAATCCCAAAACTTTCTACAAAGTGTCCCAAACTAATGGCCCTGAAGCAAAATATCTGATGACCCATGATCGTGAGCTGTCCCAAAATATACGAGTGTGAACCTCCACACAACACTAGATGTTCCCTCCAGTACCTTTGACCACCCGACATGCTAGGGTGCCTTTAATTCTGACCTCAAAACCACACGCAAGTCAAACTCTCAGGTCATGTAATTTGGTCTGTTACGCATCTAAGGTGGAGGGAAATAATGGGAGTGAGTTCGACAACTCAGTAGTGGAATCCCATAACAAACCATGCTTATAAAAAACATTTCCAAAGCCACAAATAATTCAACACATCCCAAAACATGAGCATTTTCAATTAATAGGTTGATGTGAAACAAATGAATCGCATCACCACCATCGACCCTCATCGGTGACTCTTTTGGGCTTTCACCCGAGGACTAGCCGATCATCCCGAACAACGACAAATTGCTGGGACTTACTGCCCGAGGATATACCCATCCCATATAACGACAAATTCTTTGGGACTTACCACCCGAGGATATGCCCGCATCAGTATATCGTGACCTTCACGGGACTACAACCCAGGGACTAGTCATAGTCAGGTGTCACTACATCAATCGGACTCTCCACGGTCCATACCCATGTCATGCTTTAAAACAATTTCACAAAGCATTCACCCCCTTGGATATTTAAACATCATGTACGATTCGTCAAAAGAATTCCATAGATATAAAAATATACACATTTATATATATCATTAGAAAATCACACAGTTCAAGCATGGAATGGTACAGAATTTCGTCAAACCATGGTATAAGCAGGAGATGGTTACAAGATCCCCTACCTTCCTTGGATTCAAAAATCCACAAGTCTCTCAAAACCGAGGCTACTCCAAAGGATCTTCAATTAACAAGTCATAAGATTTCTTAGCCTCAAACAATTCGGGTTACATAAAATTACCCAATTGGTTTATCACTACTTCACCACTCGAATCACACATATTCTTATACCTACCATATTGATCCTTCAAAAGGCACTCTCTTTTACACTTACTAATATCCAGCATTTAACACCCCTTATTAGGGTAACACAACTGGCACACACAACACTTGTACCTTGTTTATTTATCTTAAGACCCCTTTTTTTTTCTTTTTCTTTTTTCTTAACTACCATTTTGACTAGCCATACATGTTTTTTGTTCACTATGGTCCTCTGACCAAAAGTTCCCCTATCTCTTAGCTTTCCATAGCCTCTTAAATCAGGTCATTCGGACCTCGGAATCAAGAGTTATGATTTTTACACTCTGACCTGCCCAAGACTATTTCCTAGGGACAGAATCTGTGTCCTCACTTCACTCTTACTTTGATGAAATTATGGGAACAAATGAGCCATAATTTTGGCCATACTTTCTTCATGAAGTTACTCCCCTATGTGTCTACTTTAAGAAGGATTTTGAATCACTCCATTTGGATCAATATAACTCAACTTATGACTCAAAAACTGGAACTGCTCCAGAACAGGGGACAGAATCTGTATCTGACTTTCAACCTCAAATTCAAGTGTCTTATGGTAGGGTTTAGTTCTTGGTTTCTTCTAGACATTCGAAGGGATATGTCTTGGGCTTCTTCTCCAACTGGAATCATCCAGTTCGGAGTTCTTTAGGCCAACTTATGGCCAAAACACTGTCATGGGTCAAGGGGAAAGTTGGACAGCACCTCCCTTGGACACACACACACACATGCCATCTTCACAAAACTAGTCTTTTACAATTTAGGGTTCCACCAAACACACCTTTCATCAAATCTAGGGTTAGGATGTAATCCCAACAAACTCTAGAATATAACCAAAGTCCATAAGAAATACAACTAAGGCCTCAAAGATCATGTTTACATACCTTAGTGAACTTTTTTCCACCAAAAACCAAGCTTTCCTTCGAGCCTTTTCTCCTCCTTATAGCTTCTCTCTAGAACTCTCTCACTTTCTAAATTTCCAGAATTTTCCACTTCCTAGCAAGAAGTTGGTCTAGCATCCAAAACTAAGAGGAATTGGTTTGCTTGGCACATAGCAAGCTCTTCTCATGCACTTGCCATGTGTCAAGATCTCCTACCGTAATGCATATATGAGGTGTCATGCCCTCATGAGTGCCACATAGCTCACAAGGATATTACACTTTGGCCCCTCTCCCACTGGCAAATTTCCAAAATGGTCCTTCCAAGACCTTCTTAATTACAAGCCCTAACAAACCACTAAACTTACCTAATTATAATTGACCCACATGCCATAAAAATGCAATCTAACACACTTTGCTAATCCTCTAATTAAACCAACCATTAAGATGGCTAATCTTAATCACAATTTAAATATCATAGGGCATAAGTTGCATTTGCTCCCCAAAAATCCTTACTTGAATATAACAAAACATATACCAGGTGTTACATTCCACCACATACGGTAATTTCGTCCCGAGGAATTAAGTACTAATTTGTGAGTTAGATACTTCTTCTTCACATGCGCTATTGGATTTCCCATGTAAGCTTCTTCCACTCCATGGGTGTTCCATAACACTTTCACTAGGGAAATAATTTTGTTCCATAACACGCGTTCACACATCTAGAATCTCCTTGGCGCTCTTATTTCATATTCTCTTGCGAGTCGACTCTTGCCCGATCTAGTATGTGCGAGAAACATGCAGAGCTCATACTTCATAACAATGAAATGTGGAATACATCATGTATCCCCGAACAAGCGCAGCGGAAGAGCTAAGCTGATAACTACCTCTCAACTCTTTGGGAGAATCTCAAATGGACGATGTGCCTAGGGGCCGGTTCCCTTTACCCAACGAATATTCCCTTGCGAGGCGACACTCTCAAAAACACATGGTCCCCAACCTGAAACTCTAAGGGTCTCCTCCTGTGGTCAGCATAACTTTTCTGCCTGCTCTGTGCTGCCAAGAGCCTGTCACGGATCACCCTTATCTTCTCTATTGTTTCTGCAACTTCTGGACCCAATCCCAAGTAGCTACGGTCCCGATCCGGCCTGTCGATCTACATGGCCTTCCATAAGAGCTTCATACGAGTGCCATCTAATCTTGCTCACAGGAAAACTATTATCGCCAAACTCAATCGAGAGGCAAATGGTCCATCAACTCCCTTGGAAGTCTAACACACATGCTCTAAGCATATCTTCCGAGTCGAATCACTCTCAGTTATGCATCGGTCACGAGGTGGGGAAATGGTAGCTACTTCGATCTCAGCTCAGTTCCTGAAGCTTTGCGCAAAGGCGCGAGAATCGGGACGTAAACCTCGAGTCCTACTCGACACAATAGAGAGTACACCATGCCAACCTCACAATCTCCCTCACATACAACTTGCTCAAGTAAGAATAGAGTCGGTGGTCCTTATTGCTAGAAATGTCATGATTTAGTCAGCAGGCCAACAACCACCCAAACACCATCTTTACTCCCAGAAGGCCTTTGGGCAAACCAGTCACGAAGTCCATCGTCACATGATCCCATTTCCATTCTGCGACTGGTAACGGCTGCAACAGCCCTGCTGGTCTCTGGTGCTCAACTTTCACTTGTTGGCACGTCAAACACTTGGAGACGAAACTCGCTATGTCTCTCTTCATCCCATGCCACCAAAATTGGCGCCTCAAGTCGTGGTACATCTTTGTCTCACCAGGATGTACCGTGAACCGAGAGTGATGAGCTTCCCTCATCACCTCCTCTCTCAACTGTGCATCATCCGGCACAAACAATCTGTTGAGGAAATAGATTCCTCCATTTGCATGAATGCTCCACCCTTCAGGTGCATCACCAGCTACCACTTGCGAGCGTGTGCCCTCAAGCTTCTTATCACTCCTCTGAGCCTCGATGACTCTTAGAAAAACTGTTGGCTGAGCTACCAACGTATAAAAACATGCCTTAGGCTCATCCCCATCAAAGCACGGGTGGAACTCACTGATGTAATCATACATCTTCCACTCATAAGCCATCAAACCCGAAAGGATGCTCCTTGATTTTCTACTCAAGGCATCAGCGACCACACTGGCTTTTAACTGTGGTGGTATCAGAAAGAAAAGTCAAAGCTCCCGCGTCTCCATCCCCTTCTCGCCTCGGCATTGAAATCTTTCTCGCAGGAACATATACTTCAAACTCTCAACAGAACACTTCCAAACTTTCACCATACAAGTAGTGCCTCGGCTAACTTTAAGGGCAACACTAATGGCAGCTGAAGCTTCTAAATCACGCAAAGGGGTAATTCTCTTCATGTTTCTTCAATTGCCTAGAGGCATAGGCAACCACTCTACCTTTTTGCATAAGTACACACCCCAAGCCCACCCTTGAGGCATCACAGAAAACCGTGTACTTTTCCCCACTCACCGGAGTAATCAACACCGGCGCTGTAGTCAATCTCTTTTTCAGCTCCTGGAAAGACTCCTCACACTTGTCATTCCAGTCAAAGCTCACTCCCTTGCGTGTTAGTCTAGTCATTGGACATGCAATCCTAGAGAAGTTCTCAATAAATCGACGGTAATAACCAGCTAATCCAAGGAAGTTGCGTATCTCAAAGACACTCTTGGGTCGCTCCCACCTAATCACGGCCTCGACCTTTGCCGGATCCACTGAAATACCTTCCTTAGACACCATGTGCCCTAGGAACTGGATTTCTTGTAACAAGAAATCATACTTCTAGCTTGGCATACAATCGATTTTCTCTCTCGCACTTAGCGCCCAACTCCGCAAATGCTGCTCATGTTCAGCTCGACCCTTGGAATATATTAGGATGTCGTCCACAAACACTACCACAACCGATCCGCATAATGGGACGATATATCGGACCATCATATCCATAAAGGCAAATGGAGCATTAGTCAATCCAAAAGGCATACACAACAAATCCTCGGCGTCCATACCTCGCGCGCGCCGATATCTCGAGTCCTGACTAACCGATGATACCCAGATCTTAGATCAATCTTCGAGAAGTAACAAGCCCCGCTCAATCGATCAAACAATCCTCTAATCCGAGGAAGTGGGTACTTGTTCTTCACCGTTACTTCTATTTAACTTCCACACATAACCGTAAATGCCTGGTCTTTTCTTTTTCACGAACAAACTGAGCACCCTAAGGCGAGGTACTCTACTTGGATGAACCCTTTACCCCGAAATTCGCAGCCCGGTGGTGGTTTACCTCCTAAGCTCAACTCCTTAAGCTCAACTGGAGCCATCCTAAATGGAGCTATTGAAATAGGATCGCATCAGGATACAACCTATTGGAGAATTCCATCTCTATGGGGAGGTAATCCCGGCAACTCATCAGAAATACATCGCAAAGTCACACACTTGAGGAATACAATCCACTCCCTACCTCTTTACTTCCCCAAGATAGTAAAAGGAAGCGCTGGCCACCATTCTTTCTAACTACTTTTCTCCATCCCATCAACGATCGAAGTCCGATCAAATTGATCCGCATAGAAGCCATTGACGTGACTCACAACCAATCTATAGCGTCACCTTCTTCGAAAAACAATGAGGATCGCATGATGGGGCTAACCAATCCATTCCCACACCACGCTAAACACTACCATATGTAGGAGTACAAGTCAATCACGTACCAGATCCCCAACATTCAACACACAACCACGATCCCACTTAGCTTCCATCATGCCACCCATAAAATCTCAACAAACAAAGGACAAGAGAGTGGTGCAATCTCTAAGTCCAAAATGGAAGCAAAAGAAGTAGATATAAATGAACGTGATGCACCCGAATCAAACAACACATGTGCCCAAGTGCTATAACACAAAACCATACCTTCCACTAACACATTAGGGCTCAGATCCAGGCCGTCAAGAAGACTCGCCCAGACCCGCCCGGGCAGATGCGCTTCCTTTCCCCGAATCTCCTCCCCTCGGAGGCCATCCTCCTGAACACGCCGAATGGCGCATCGATCGAAACCGACCTCGGTGAGGTACCGGTGTTCACAGAACTTAGGCACCACCGCGTCCCTGGCCGCACCACACTCATAACACCCGAGGCCCCATGTTCCTAATCGTATTCCCATCGCTTCGCCCTCAAGCTGCATGGCAACCGGCCGTGGACCGTTGCTTCAACCTTGGGCGCTAGCCCTCTTATCCCTCGACTCGAAGTCACCAAACCCGAATTTTATTTCTTCCTTCCACTCGTTGCTCCCTCACAATCATGGCTCGTACACCACCTCACCGTAGGTGCTGGGCATTTTGAAAGCGAGCCACTCCGAGCCCGACGTTCAACCTCAAACCCTCCCAAATTGTTCGGCTCCTCATTTGCTCGCTGCCAATTACATGCCGTGCATACCCCGGCCAACGTAGTAAATCAGTATACTCGCACGCCATAGCTCCCGCCGGCAGTGCACAAACCCCATCTTTTCAGCCTCTCACGGCCTCGTGAGCACTCGCCAAGAGTAACTCCTCGAATCGAGTCCACCCCATGTAAAACATCATGGGTGTTCTTAACCATATCCCACCAATCCACGCCCGTCCTCAACATAAAGGACGCGTAGAGAAACTCTCCGCCTCCCTGTGACCCCAAGACGCCCGTATCTTCTTCACTTCAGCCAATGCTCACCTCAAGGAATTTACACCACCCCAAACACTGGGGGAATAAGTGCGCCTGAAATCCTTGATCAACCGCACGTCCATCTTCTCCTAATGCGACCCCAGTAACGCCAAGCCTTCCAGCCCCATCCTCTGAACTCGTAACAGGGATCTCACAAAAATGCCCGACCACGTCCACCTCTTCCTATTCATTGTCTATATAGAAAGAAAATAGACAATCAGTTATCACGATGTCATGGTACAAGAACCATTAATAACTCTAGGGTTCTCAACATCAATTTATTATAGCTAATATATAATTCTAACGCTATCGACCTAACCGTCTTTACCCGATTCATAAATAAATCAAGACATGGTATAAGAACATTACACACCAGCTTCAATACTATGGTAAAAATCCATACAAGCAGCATTATAACATCAAACTCATTATATCATGCTTGTAAATCATACCAACATGTTATCACATAATCTCGTGTAAACATGTTACCATAAAATACCCTTCACTAGTTGTCGCTAGGAAGCCTTATAATATGCCATGTATGAAAATCATATCATCACCCAATGGCACAATAAACTTAACTAAAACCAAAGCTCTCATCATCATAGCTAAAGTGTGCTTAGAACTATGTGTACCTATTGAATTTTCCTTACCCCCAAGGATTTATCCCTTTGCTCGATAGCCAACTTGTCACACTCGATTTCCAATCTGGGTGTGATTTATGTTATTTTTTACTATCTTTTTTTTTTTTTTTTTTCATCACTATGAGTCCCTAACATAGACTCTTCAAATCCAACACTTGCATGTGCGCTACCTAGCCTTACACCATATAACACTCAACTTATTTCTTCAAACCTGAGTCCAAAACTCCACTTGGAGTAATCGCCTAGAAACGTAATTAAAACTCAATTCCAGGTCTCAAAACATATATATACATATTTGTACTGAGGTAAGTCCTCAATGCACCCAAGACTATACACTTCAAGGCACGGATCAAAATATTTACACAAAATCCCAAAACTTTCTACAAAGTGTCCCAAACTAATGGCCAAGCAAAACATACAATGACCCATGATCGATATGAACTGTTCAAATATACGCAGAACTTCCATTACAACACTAGATGTTCCTCAAAATGCATGCCTAACCACCGCATGCTAAGGCCGACGACAATTCCCCAACCTCCAAACCCCGCAAGTCAAACTTCTCAAGTCATGCGTACCGGGTCTCGTACCTCAAAGATCTAAGGTGGAGGGAATAATGGGGTGAGTTCGACAACTCCGCAGGAATCCTGCATAACAACAAGCCATGCTTATAAAAACATTTCAAAATACAAATAATTCAACACATCCCAAAACATGAGCATTTTCAATTAATAGGTTGATGTGGAAACAAATGAATGCAATACTACCACCATCTCGACCCCTCATCAGTGACTCTTTTGGGCTTTCACTCAAGGACTAGCCGATCATCCCGAACAACCATTAAATTACTGGGACTTACTACCCAGATTATGCCCACATCCCGTATAACGACAAATTGTCGGGACTCACTACCCAGTGGATATGCCCACATCCCGTATATCTGACCTTTCAGATTCACAACCCAGTGACTAGCTCATCATAGTCCCGTGTCCACTACATCAATCCCATTCCCTCCCATTAGCCCCATACCCATGTCATGCTTTTTAAAACAATTTCATAAAGCATTCACCCACATGGATATTTAAAACATCATGTACCGCTTAAATCAAGAATTCCATAGATATAAAAACATACACATTTATATATATCATTAGAAAATCACACAGTTCAAGCATGGAATGGTACAGAATTTCGTCAAATCATGGTATAAGCAGGAGATGGTTACAAGATCCCCTACCTTCCTTGGATTTAAAAATCCACAAGTCTCCCCAAGGAAGTCAAAACCGAGGCTACTCCAAAGGATCTGCAATTAACAAGTCATAAGATTTCTTAGCCTCAAACAATTCGGGTTACATAAAATTACCCAATCGTTTATTACTACTTCACCACTGAATCACACATATTCTTATACCTACCAACATAAACCTCACATCCCCATACTTTCTTTTACACTTACTAATATCAACATTTAACACCCCTTATTAGGGTAACAATAAACAAACACACACAACACTTCAGACCTTGTTTCAAATTTTCATCTTAAGACTCCCTTTTTTCTTTTTTCTTTTTTCTCTTAACTACCATTTTGACCAGCCATACATGTTTTTTGTTCACTATGGTCCTCTGGACCAAAGTTCCCTATCTCTTAGATTTACAGCCTCTTAAATCAGGTCATTCGGACTTAATCAAGAGTTATGATTTTTACACTCCGACCCGCCGTAGACTATTTCTGGGGACAGACCTGTCCTCACTTCACTCTTACTTTGACGAAATTGAGGAACAAATGAGCCATAATTTGGCCATACTTTCTTCATGAAGTTACTCCCATGTGTCTACTTTAAGAAGGATTTCTGAATCACTCCATTTGGATCAATATAACTCAACTTATGACTCAAAACCTGAACCGCTCTGCAATTGTGGACAGAATCTGTATCTGACTTTCAACCTCAAATTCAAGTGTCTTATGGTAGGGTTTAGTTCTTGCTTTCTAGACATCTGAAGGGCTATGTCTTGCTTTCTCCAACTGGAATCATCTGGGGCCGAAATTTTTAGGCCAACTTATGGCCAAAACATCGTCAATACGGGTCAAGGGGAAAGTTGACAAGACCTCCTCGGGACACACACACACACATGCCATTTCACAAAACTAGTCTTTTACAATTTAGGGTTCCACTAAACACACACCTTTCATCAAATCTAGGTTAGGATGTAATCCCAACAAACTCTAGAATATAACCAAAGTCCATAAGAAATACAACTAAGGCCTCAAAGATCATGTTTACATACCTTAGTGAACTTCTTCACCAAAAACCAAGCTTTCAAGCCTTTCTCCTCCTTTTCTAGCTTCTCTCTGTAACTCTCTCACTTTCTAAATTTCCAGAATTTTCCACTTCCTAGCAAGAAGTTGGTCTAGCATCCAAAACCAAGAGGAATTGGTTTGTTTGCACATGGCAAGTTTCTTCTCATGCACTTGCCATGTGTCAAGATCTCCTACCATGCATATATGAGGTGTCATGCCCTCATGATGCCACATAGCTCACAAGGATATTACACTTTAGCCCCTCTCCACTAGCAAGTTTTTCAAAATGGTCCTTCAAGACATACTTAATTACAAACCCTAACAAAACCACTAAACTTACCTAATTGCATAATCAATTCACATGCCATAAAAATGTAATCTAACACACTTTGTTAATCCCCACTAAACCAACCATTACATGGCTAATCTTAATCACAATTTAATATCATAGGGCAAGCTGTATGCATTTGCTCCCAATCCTTATTTGAATATAACAAAACATATACAGGTGTTACAACCACCATGTAAATAAATCTGAAAATAAGTAGCAGATATAAAGATCCATAATATCTTTGAATAGAACGAAATTAATAATTAATCCCATATGAATGTAGCAGAAAGGGTACAACTAAAACTCTGAAATAAATCTAGAACATAATGATATTTCATTACAACCATAAGTCTAGAATCTGTTTGAGTATTAGAAAAGATATACAAATACGAGAGTGCTGCGATCTCTGGAATTCAATGCATCGTCTACTCTCTTCTCATCTGTCCCTCTGCATGAGGCTCAAATCTTCACTCATTATATCTCATAATCTTGCTAGTTAAGTCACAGGCGTGCGACATTTGCAGCGTTGTGATTCAAATTTGAAGACAAGCGCGTTATGACCTCAACGTCACGACGTTGGAGCGTGGCAGCCAGTGATGGAGTTCTCCATTCTCTTCTTCAAGTTTCCACCATTGCTCCAGAGATGTGGCAACATATGTAGTGCACAAGAAGTTGAATATCAGATATAAAGCAATAACCACACTTATTACTATATGAAATGGAAAGAAAACATAATAAAACGTGGGTGTATCATGAGTGTTTTGGACACTCATCATATCTCGAACAATCTTGATGCCCAAAACAAAAGAAGCCTCATAAAGATCTTTCATGTCAAAATGGATTGCTGTTCAACTTTGCTATACTCCTTGATTGAGTGTCATTTAAGTGCTAAGTATATCATGTTATACAATGCCATCTCAGCCGCTCCCTTTGACCTTCATATTATATATCACTGAATAATTATCTCTTTAAACCATTTCCTATTGATAACCTAATCAAGAATTTACTATATTGCCTGAACTTACATAAGACCATAAATCGACTTCTTAAGTTTACAAGTAAAGTCACCATTACTGTTTTTCTTTAAGGAGCCAGCCCAGGTTGAACCATATACACATATATCTAGGCCACCATTCAAAAAAGAAGTTTTGACATCAATCTAATGCAACTTTAAGTCATAATGCGTGCCACAATCGCCATAATGATTCTAAAAGAATCCTTTGTGGATATGGGAGAGAACGTCTCTGTATAATCAATTCCTTATTTATGGCTAAACCCTTTGGCGACAAGTCTAACCTTATACCTCTCTACTTGATTATTATAGTCTCTTTTAGTCTTAAAGACCCATAGGCTTGCTACCATATGGCAACTCAACCAAATCTCATACACCATTTGATGCCATGGATTTCATTTCATCTTCCATTCATTCTAACCAAAAATTTGAGTGTGAACTACTTTTGGCCTCCTCATAAGTGACTATATCTGAATCATCACTTATGTAAAAATCATGTTCCTGCAAGTAAACCTCATAGTCATTAGAAATAGTTGATCTTCTAGTCTTATGTGACTATCAGAGCACGCAAGGATGCACAATAACTGAAATACCACAGCCATCTTAACAAGATCGTTCTGACCAATACTAGTTCTTGAGCCCACTTTGAGATAAAACATCTGTGGAACAAAAACACTAAGAATGAATATACTATAACACTTTAAATTATACCTAACGGTTTTATAACATCATTTTGGGTATAATAAACGTAAAGTATGTTATTCGGAATAAAGAAATAAAATAAAAAATAAAAGTAGGAACTCTCACATAAGTTAAGCCATAAATAATAAAGAAAATTTGAGCCTAAACAATAAAAATAATATAAATTGATTTTGCCAAATATTATATAAGAGTTGGAGGACCAAAGTAAAATAAAAAGGGGATAAGATCAAATAAGGATAAGACCAAAGAAATATCTTAATATTTTGGTCTGGAGAAAGGAGAGCAAATACGGACAAGGCAGGAAGAGAGAGAAGAAAGGAAAGAAGAAGAAGAAGAAAGAAGAAGATCACGAATGCCGGATGCATGCTCTTGGATTTGTGTAGACTATGAGTATGTGTTGTGTAAGTTACGGGTGTATGGGAAATCTAGTTTTGGTCTAGACGTTTAGATGCATAGTTTGGAACCCTTTGTTTTGTGTATGGTTTGGGTTTGGAAACTCCCAAACTCTACATTTCGTGTCAGGGTTGAGGTTGGGAGGCTCTAAGGCTCCTAGATATGTTTTGAGGAAGGGTCTAGTTGTAAGTTGAAACCAGAAAATTCCCCCATTTTTGATCGTATGCAATGCTTGAACCTTAGCACAGGTTTTTTGGGTCAAAATGCAGAAATTCAGAAGTGAGTCCTTCTAGTAAATTGTAGCCACATCAATGAACTTGATGTTAGGCTTTAGAATTTCTGGAAATTTGGACCTCTGTAGACAAGTTATGCCTTTTACGAGATCAGTCCATTTAGATCTGGTCGGGTCAGTTCTGCCAATTCGGGTCAACTATCCGGACCTTAGAACGAGTTTTTGAATCATAAATAAAGAGAATTTGGCAGTAAGTCCTTCTATGAAATTGTAGCCACATCAATGAACTTGATTTTAGGCTTTTGAATTTCTCAATTCGGACTCCTATAGACCAAGTTATGGTCTTTTTATACGAGCAGATCAAAGGGTGAGTGATGCGATCGAATTGTGGTCGTCAAGCGGTGAGGTGATCGGCGGTGGTGCGTCAAGCGGTGGTGCGTCCAACTGTGGTCGTCAACAGTGGTGCGTCAACGGTGAAATTGATCCGAGTGGTCGTCAAGCGATGATAAATCTCGAAACGGTGGTCCGTCAAGCGGTAGTGCCGTCCAACGATGGTAAGCCAATGATGGTAAAATCAGCCCGGTGGTAGTCAAGCGTTGATAGTCAAGCGGTAATTCGTCCGCGGTGAAAGTCGTCCAACGATGGTGGTCAAACAATGCTACCGTCAAAAAGCGATTACCGTCGCCCGATTACCGCTCATCGATCCGGTCAGCTCACGTCAGACGGACTACGCGCCCGACCTCTAACCCGGGGAAGGTCTTATCTCGCCGTCAGGAGGAACTCCGATTGGGTGTTCTGAACTCTATCGGAAAACCCATTGATGCAGATCCATCCATATGCTTGAGGAAGATGTAGATGTCAGACCAAGGTGTCAAGCTGAGCTCATCACTTCCAGTGCAGCTCGTCGATTCAGCGTCGACTCGTCGAGGCGGCTGCGCGACCTCCAACCGGAAGGTCACTTAGCATAATACGTCACAGCGAACGCCTCCGTTGGTGTTCTTGGACTCTGGAAGCCCATTGAGTCAAGAATCCATCCATATTCTAGGAAGATATTGATGTCGAGCCAGGTGTCCAGAGCTGAGCCGTCACTTCCAGTGCAGCTCCAGTGGATCGAATCGACTGATCGGTGACTGCGCATGACCTCCAACCCCGAGGAAGGTCATATCTCCTTCGTTTGAACTCCGGTGGTGTTCTTAGACTCTATGGAAAGCCCATTGGTCGAAATCCATCCATATGCCTGAGGAAGATATTGAATCTTCAGACCAAAGGTGTTAGGCCTGAGCTCGTCGCCGATTGCAGCTCGCCGGTTGAGTCGACTCGTCAAGGCGGCTGGCATGACCTCCAGCCGGAAGGTCATAACGTTTCACCGTCGAACTCCGATTCAGTGTTCTTGGACTATATGGAAAGCCCATTGAGTCAGAATTCATCAATAGATAACATGATGATAAGATTGGAATATATTAGTCCCGGAAAACACTGAAAACAGTAGGTTCTATAGGTAACTATAGTTATTCATAAATAACTCATAAGCATACGAGGTAAGCATAGTTATTTATGCATACAATATGAACATAAAAGAAAAATGCTAAGATTATGAATAAATGATGGTACATATATATATATATATATATATATATATATATATATATATATATACTCTTTATATATATATCACATATGATTACGAATGTGATAATTATTCGGGAATATGAGATATATACTTTGAGCATAAAAATACACATTAAGTTATGCAACGAGAACCTGGTAGAGGGATAGATGGGCATGCCTATTAGGAAAAATAAGTCTGCAGCATATAAGTTCTGTTATGTTCTGTTCTGATATCGAGGCCCCGTTTGGGTCGATGACATAGATCCCGTTTGGATCAGGTGGCGAGAAAGGGTCTGCTGGCATTTCGGCCTTTATAAGATGATCATTGTCTCGTACAATGACAACAGTGCCTTCGGGCCTTTACAGTTTCCTGTATCCACTTCTAAGGTTTATGCAGACATGAAACATAAAAGAAAATGACCATTATATGCAAACAAAAGGTAGAGAATATATGACATGATATGAGAAGCATAGCATTGCTATGCGATAAGTATCTGATTCTGAGAATAAGTAAAGTACAAGATGACATGAAAAGTATATGGGAAGATGACAAAGAAATGAAACTTGTTATGAAGAGTATATATATGAGAAATGATAAGAATCTGTAACTGTTATATGTGTTATATGCATTTGTATAGAAATTGGGGTGACCTTAATAAGGTCATCAGTGTATTTGTCCCACTAAGCGTAAAAGCAGCACGGGTGTTCAATAGTGTAAGTCAGAAGAGGAAATCGGAAGGCAGGCGATCCATCGGTCAAAGGCCACACATCAATGAGTGCCTTTGGAAGACCTTTAGGTCTATTTGTATATGAAATTTTGTAAACCAATGTAAATATTAGTAAATGTTGAATAACATTTCCATATAGACTTGTATATATATTTTGTAAATCATTTGCTGCGAGGAATGTAATACAAGTTAATTGTTTAACATTATATGAATATGTAAGTGTAAGATTATAAGTTAAAAAAAAAAAAAAAAAGGAGTGACCTTTCCTTCGACAACCTATCTTAGAGTTGGGCGTCACGGTTTAGTGTATCGAGAGCCTAGGTTTAGGCGTTACGGAAAAGAAGCCTTGGTTTAGGCGGCTCTTGAATAGTATATGATAGAAAATTTGTGTGTAGTAATGTGTGGGCTGATGTGGATGTCCTTGTGTTTGTATAGATGGATGGATCCCGAAGAAGATTTGTTAGGAAGTGTTAACCGTGGGAGCCAGGGTTGCCAAACCGAACCTTCGGAAGTAATGTACCTAATGGGCCGGAAACTAGAGAGATATCGCAAGACATGGCTCGGGTTTCAGATAGATTGACCTCCTAAAGCTCCAATGAACCATGATGAAAGACATGACCAGGGAAGGAATTCCATGGTCGAGCATGGAAAGTGGGAGAAAGCCAGATCGGTTAGAAAAGTTAGAAAAATTATTGGAAGAGGTTAGATGCTCGATCAGAGGAGAGCATCATGTAAATTTCACTATTAGAATTGAGGCATACGATTGGTGGAAATTAGTACTCAAAAGTCCAAGGATTCCAAATCCTGACATGGGAATTCTTTGTCCAAGAGTTCGGGGCAAAGTATGTTACCGAGATGTATAGGTTCCAAGTGAGCTTCAGTTCACGAATTTGAAGCAAGGAACTTATCGGTGGAAATTTGAATATGAGAAAGAATTTAGTCATCTTAGTAAGTATGCACCCGAATTGGTTCTCTGCCGAGCATTTGGTGCTTAAGGCAATTTGAGGATGGATTGCATGATTCCATCAAAAGATATTTGGCACCTATCATTTCTCTCAAGCCCAGTGGATTTTTATCGATTGGTCAATTTGCAATGAAAGTAGAGAGACTAAGCAGCGGCAAAGAAAGATTTCAAAGAAGAAGTTTTCTAGAGGAGCTTGTCCTCCTCGGAAAAAGCTAGAGAATCTCAGGTTCAATCAGATATAGTTCCGCTACGAGAGGTAGAAGGCAAGGTCGATGTAGCCTTGGCAAGTGCAGTAGGGTGCTTCGGTGGGAACGGAGAAATTCTGAATGTCCTCATTGCCATAAAAGGCATTTGGGAGTTTGTAGGTTAGTGACAGGAGGGTGTTTCCGGTGTGGAAGCCTTGATCATTTGATAGCACAGTGTCCCCAAGAATCAAGGGATAATAGAAGTCAACAAGGAAGTGGTAGAGGAAGATCTACGGCACCACTTTCGACTCGCGATCGCGGTAGGGGTCGTAGTGGTCCATATCAGCATAGAGGACGAGGAGGCATAGTTTCAGAGACAGTGGATCGTCCTATGCCTATAACACCAGCACGAGCATATGCTATGAAGGCTCGTGAGGATCAGAATGCTCCTGAGGTTATAGCTGGTATATTTTCTTTATATGATATAGAGATGCATGCATTGATTAATGTCTTGGATCTACTCATTCCATATGTGTGCATGGAGCATGTATTTGACAAAGTACCAGCAATGGAGAAATTAGCATATGACATGCATGTAACTAGTCCGTTGGGGCACAACGTTAGTGTGAATAGCATATACAGAAATTGCCCCATTGTTATACAAACAATAGAGTTTCTCGCTGATTTGATAACCTTACCCTTCCGAGAGTTTGACTTGATTCTAGGAATGGATTGGTTGTCTAGCCACCGAGCTATCGTTGATTATTGGACAAAGAATGTAGTAGTGTTGAGATGCTCTGACCAGATTGAGGTAATAGTACAAGGCATTGGATCAAGTGTAATGTCTAATGTCATCTCCACTATGCAAGCTAGGAGAATTATGAGGAAAGGATGTGAGACATTCTTGGCTTTGATACTTGACTCCAAGAGAGGTCAAGTTGATGTAAAAAAGATCCCAGTAGTAAGGGAATTTCCAGATGTATTCCCTGAAGAGTTACCGGGTATTCCACATGAGAGAGAGGTGGACTTAGCCATAGAAATTGTACGAGACAGTCCTATGTCAAGGGGCACCGTATAGGATAGCTCGATGGAGCTGAAAGAGTTAAAGTCAGTGCAAGAACTTTTAGATAAAGGATTTATTCGACCAGTGTGTCCCTTAGGGTGCACTGTTTATTTATGAAAAAGAAAGATTGGCACTCTACGGATGTGCATCGATTATCGCCAGATTAATAAGGTGGCAGTGAAAAACAGAGTGCCATTGCCGAGAATTGAAGATCTTTTTGATCAGTTGAAAGGAGCGGGTGTCTTTTCGAAGATAGACCTGCGATCAAGGTATTATTAGTTGAGGGTAAAGGAAGGAGATGTGTCGAAGACTGCATTTAGAACCCGATATGGTCATTGCTCAAGGTTTTGGTCATGCCATTTGGGTTGACCTAATGCACGGCAGCATTCATGGATTTGATGAATAGGGTTTTCCAGGCAGCCTATGTGGATCAATTTGTTGTGGTTTTATTGATGACATCCACAGGTGTATTCTAAGGATGCACGAGGCATGAACGACACATGAGAATAGTCTTAGAAGACGTTAAGAAAGAAAGTTATATGCTAAGCTCAGCAAATGTGATTTTTTGGCTAAAGGAAGTCTCATTCCTTGGCCATATTTAGTAATCATGAGGAGTATAAGAGTTGATCACTGCTAAGTTGAAGCGGTTGTGGTGGAAATCACCTCGAGAAATGTAAGCAGGAGTGAGAAGTTTCTTGGGCCTAGCGGTTATTATAGAAGATTTGTGAGAGGCTTTTCGGTCATAGCTTCTCCGCTCACCAAGTTACTCAGGAAAGGAATAAAGTTTGGTGGAATAGGACAAATGTCGAATAGTTTTGAGCAGGTTGAAGGGATCTTTGGTTGAAACACGTGTGTAGTGACCTACTGGGGAAAGAGTATACCTTGTATAGTGATGCTTCATGCATTGGTTTTTAGGATACGTGTTAATGCAAGATGGGAAAGTAAGTGGCTTATGTCCAGGCAGGTTGAAGCCACATGAACAAAATTATCCACTCATGACCTAGAGTTAGCTGCGGTAGTGTTTGGCTAAAAATATGGCGACACTACTTCTCTAGGAAAAGTGTAAATTTACAGATCATAAGAGTCTCAAGTACTTCTTGAGAAGAGTTAAATTGAGACGGCGGAGGGTGGTTAGAGTTATTAAAGGATTATGAGCGCATCATAGTGCAATCCGGAAGACTAAATATAGTAGCCGATGCTTTAGAAAGCCAGAAAGGCGTTGGTAGCAATATCACTGCGATTATAGTGATTGGAGACTAGGAGATGATGGAATATGTTAGCTCAATTAGAGCGCAACCCGTTTTAAAACAAATGATTATAGATGCGAGAAAAATGATGAAGGATTACAGGCTTCTGGATGGTTAGGAATGGTGAGGCAAAGCCAGGAGTTTTTAGAAGAAAATTTGAAGTTGCATTTCGAATAGATTATGTGCCGGATGATAAAGGCTAAAGAAAAGAGTTGCTATTTGAGGCTCATAATACGGTATTTACCATGCATCACTGGAGGAATAAGATGTACCGGGACTTAGAAAGCAGTTTATTGGTGGGAAAGGAATGAAAAAGAATGTATTGAATATGTGTCTAAGTGTTTGACGTGTCACAAACAAGTCAAAGCTAGACACCAAGTGCCAACGGGTTTAATTAAATCCCCTTCAGTTCCTCAATGGAAGTGGGATAACATTACCATGGATTTTGTGTCGGGTTTACCCCTCACACAACAAAAACATGACTCTATCTGGGTGATTATAGACAGGCTCACAAAGTTGGCCCATTTTATACCGATCGAGTTAGTATTCTATGGATCATTAATTTGCAGGTTATATATAGATGAGATTGTGTGATTGCATGGTGTGCCGTTGTCTATTGTGTCCGATAGAGATCCGCGATTTACATCAAGGTTCTGGAAGGAATTACAGTTAGCTTTAGGCACTAAGCTAAATTTTAGCACGGCATTCATCCATGAAGCGGATAGACGGTCGGAGAAGATTGATTAGGGGTGCTCGAAGATATGCTTGAGGTTGTGTCATAAATTTTCGGGAAGTTGGGATAAGGTATATTCCATTAATGGAGACCCCTATAACAAATGATTTTGATCAAGCATTGAGTATGGCACCATGTGAAGCTTTATATGGTAGAATGTAGAATACAATGTGTTAGATGAAATTAAACCCAGGCATAAATGATAGGTCGGACATAGTAAAAGATACGGAGAGAGAAAGTAAGTTATTCGAGAGGTTAAAGGCGGCTAGTGATGGACAAAAATCGTATGCCAACCTAAAGAGGAGATATTGAATATAAAGTAGGAGACAAAGGTCTTCTTAAAGTATCACCATGGAGAAAATTCTTAGGTTTGGTCGAGAAAGGCAAGTTGAGTCCAAGGTTCATGGGGCCATAGATTTGGAGTGTGGCCTGTGGCTTATCGATTGGCACTCCTACGGAGTTGGCCCAAATTACACGATGTGTTTCATGTCGATGCTTTGGAGATACCGCTCGATCGTCGCACATACTACGGTGCAGAGATACAAGTCTGAAGATTTGACCATATGATGAGGGCGAAGACCATTCTGGCTCGAGAGGTGAAAGAGTTGCGGAACAAACAAGTACCATTAGTAGAGGTTCTCACGGCAACACCACGGTAGAAAAGCTACTTGGGAGCGGAAGCAACTATGAGCCACAGTATCCGCCCAGCTCTTGAATCGGGTAT
Organism: Tetrastigma voinierianum; assembly: GCA_016808115.1. NCBI lineage: Eukaryota > Viridiplantae > Streptophyta > Magnoliopsida > Vitales > Vitaceae > Tetrastigma > Tetrastigma voinierianum. Next base: position 408,870 of record JAEQBH010000510.1, read on the forward strand.
GAATTCGAGACGAAATTCTTTTAAGGGGAGAGTTGCTTAACTTACCCCAAATTATACCTAACGGTTTTATAACATGTTTTGGGTATAATAAACGTAAGTATATTTATTCGGAATAAAATAAAGATAAAAATAAAAGTAGGAATATGCATAAGTTAAATTACAAATAATAAAAAGATTTGAGGCTATTCTTAAATATTATAAATTGATTTGCAAATATTATAAGAGTTGGAGGACCAAAGTAAAATAAAAGGGGGATAAGATCAAATAAAGGATAAGACCAAAGAAATATCTTATTTTTGTGGTCTTGGAGAAAAGAGGAGAGCAAATACGGACAGACGAAGAAGAAAGGAAGAAGAAGAAGAAGAAGAAGAAGATCAAGTGCAGGATACATGTCTTGGGTTGTGGAACTATAATTATGTTGTGTAAATTCTGGTGTATGGAAATCTAGTTTTGGTCTAGAACGTTTAGATACATGGTTTGGAACCCTTTGTTTTGTGTATGGTTTGGGTTTGGAAACTCCCAAACTCATTTCGTGTAGGGTTGAGTTGAGGAGAGCTCTAAGGCTCCTAGATATGTGTTTTGAGAAGGGTCTAGTTGTAAGTTGAAACCGGGAAAATTCCTATTTTGATCGTATGCAATGCTTGGACCTTAGCACGGGTTTTGGGTCAGAAATACAGGAATTCAAGTGGGCCCTTCCTAGTAAATTGTAGCCACATCAATGAACTTGATGTTAGGCTTTCGAATTTCTCGATTTGGACCTCTGTAGACCAAGTTATGTTCCTTTTACCGAGATCAGTCCATTTAGATCTGGTCGGGTCAGTTCTGCCAATTCGGGTCAACTAGCCAGACTTTAGAACGAGTTTTTGAATCATAAATAAAGAGAATTTGGCAGTAAGTCCTTCTATGAAATTGTATCCACATCAATGAACTTGATGTTAGGATTTTGAATTTCTTAATTCGGACTCCTATAGACCAAGTTATGGTCTTTTTACTCTGAACAGTCAAAGGGGTGAGTGATCGTCCAGTGTGGTGGAGTCCAGCGTTGGTCGTCAGCGTTGGTGCGTCCAGCGATGGTCATCCAACGGTGGTCGTCAAGCGGTGAGTCGTCAAGCGTAGTCGTCAGCAGTGGTCGTCCGGCGTGATGATCGAAGCGGTGGTTGTCAAGCGATGTCGTCAAGCGGTGGTAGTCAAACGGTGGTGGAATCAAGCGTTAATTAGATCCAGCGGTGGTGGCCCAGCAGTGGTCGTCCAGCGGTGGTAGTCAAGCGATCGTCGAGCGGTGGTGGGTCAACGGTGCTCGTCAAGCGATTAACAAATCGCCGGTACGCTCGTCGGTCTAGGTCAGCTCGTCAAGGCGGCTGCGCGCGACACTCAGCCGGAAGGTCATATCTCCAGCCGATCGAACTCGATTCGGGTGTTCTTGGACTCTATGGAAAGCCCATTGAGTCAAAGATCCCGTCCACATGCTTGAGGGAAGATATTAGATGTCAGACCAAGGTGTCAAACTGAGCTCGTCACTTCAGTGCAGCTCAATGGATTCAGGTCAGCTTGTATCAAGGCCCGACTGCGCGCGACCTCCAACCCGGTCATAACTTCTTCGTCTGAACTCCGATTCGAGTGTTCTTGGACTCTATGGAAAGCCCATTGAGTCAAGAATCCATCCATATGCCTGAGGAAGATATTAGATGTCAGACTGAGGTGTCAAACTGAGCTCGTCACTTCAGTGCAGCTCGTCAGTCCAGGTCAGCTAGTCAAGACTGACTGCGTGATATCAGCGAGGTCATATCTCGCCGTTTGAACTCCGATTTGGGTGTTCTTGGACTCTATGGAAAGCCCATTGAGTCAAGAATCGATCCATATTCCTGAGGAAGATAGTAGATGTCAGACCGAGAGGTGTTGGAGCTGGGCTCGTCACTTCAGTGCAGCTCGTCGATTCGGTCGGCTCGTCAAGGCGATGCGCATGACTTGCCAGCCCGGAAGGTCATAACTTTTATGTCGAACTCCGATTAAGTGTTTTGGACTCATAAACCCATTGAGTCAGAGAATTCATTAATAGATAGCATGATAAGATTGGAACTCCCTTATTAGTCCCGGAAAACATGAAAAATAGTAGGTTACGCAGAGTAACTATAGTTATTCATAAATAACTCCTTAAGCATACGGGAGTAATATAGTTATTTATGCATACAATGAGACTTATAGAAAAATACAAGAGATTATGAATAAATGATAGGTACATATATATATATATATATATATATATATATATATATATATATATATATATATATATATATATATATATATATATATATATATATATATATACCTACTATATATATATCACATATGATTCTTAGAATGACAATAATTATTCGGGAATATGAGATATATCACCTTGGTATAAAATACACATTGAGTTGTCACCAGCCGCAGAGCACGGTAGAGGATAGATGGGCATGCCTATTAGGAAAATAAGTCTGCGTATATAAGTTACCGTTGCGATATCGAGGGCCGTTTAGATTAGATGACATAGATCCCGTTTGGATCAGGTGGCCCCGAAAGGGTCACCACTGCGCTTTCGCGCCTTTATAAGATGATCATTGTCTCGTACAATGACAACAGTGCCACTTGGACTGCTACGGTTTCACGTATCCACTTCTAGGTTTATGCGAGACATGAAACATAAATGAAAATGGCCGGTACTTCTTTTGCTGAGTAGAGAATATGACATGATATGAGAAACATAGCATTGCTATGCGATAAAAATATACGATTAAGAATAAAGTAAAGTACAAGATGACATGAAGAAAGTATATGGAAGATGACAAGAAATGGAAAACTTGTTATGAAGAGTATATATATGAAAAATGATAAGAATCTGCTAAGCATTATATCTTGTGTATATGCATTTGTATAAATTAGGGTGACCCTTAATGGGAGGTGTCAGTGTATTTATTCCCACTAAGGCGTAAAGCTTATACGGTTGTTCAATCAGGTGTAGGTCTGAAGAGAAAATCGAGGCAGGCGATCCATCAGCGGTCAAAGGCCACGCATCAATAGGTGCCCATTGGAAGACCTTTAGGTCTATTTTGTATATGAAATTTGTAAACCAATGTAAATATTGTAAATGTTGAACATTTCCATATATGGAGCTTAGCATATATATTTTGTAATCATTGCTATAGAATGTAATACAAGTTAATTGTTTAACATTATATAAGATATGTAAGTGTAAAAGGTTATAAGTTAAAAAAAAAAAAAAAAAGAGCAGCCCTCACTTGACAACCTATGCAGTTGGGGCTTCCTGAATACACCTTCTCTAAATCAAAACCAGCAGACCATTACTATATCAAATCCCAAGAAATCATCTTCAAAATAAACAGCTCCATTCGACTCTACAATTCTGGTTGTATGAAATGGACAAAAGAATCTTGAACCTTTAGATCTTATACAATAGCCAAGAAAATAACTACTTATGGTTTTAGGATCCAACTTCATAATTTAGGGATTATAAATTCACACTTCAACTTTGCAACCTCATACACAAAAATGGTGCAAATTAAGCTTTTTTCCTAACCACAATTCAAAAGTAGTCTGAGGAATGGATTTACTTGGAACTTGATTCAAAATATAAATGATCGTCCTCAAGAAAGCCTCTCCCCACCGTGTCAGAGGCAAGCTAGAGATTTGACAACATAGACCATGCCACAACACACAACAAAGTGCGATTTCTCCTCTCAATTATGTCATTCTACTGAGGAGTTTTAGGCATTGTGTATTATGCATCAATGCCACACTCACTTAAATCAATTGCAAATGGCCCCGGGTTCCATCTAGTTTCATTATATCTACTGTAAAACTCTCCACCTCTATCAAACCTTACAACTTTTACCTTCATATTCTTTTGAAGCTCCATCTTTACCTTAAACTTCTTAAAGGCAACCAAAGAATCCGACTTCTCAAGGATAAGCTCAACATTTCCATAATGAGATAAATCATCAGTGAAGGTAATAAAATACCTATAGCCACCCAAAACAGTCGGGGTGAAAGGTCCACATATATTAGTGTGGATTAGCTTCAAAACATCTCCACACCTTGCTATCATATCTTTTCGTACTTTGGAAGTTAGCTTCCCGTTCACACATTCTACACAAGTCAACAAATTGAAGAAGTCAAAATTAGGAAGTATTCCATCATTCATTAACCTTTCCATTATATGCCTAGGAATATGTTTCAAACACTTATGTCATAACATTAAGGAATTATCATTAGCTCTCGGGCATTGAAGTACTCATTCCTTTCTCCCATGTGATGAGTGTCATCCTTAGGCCCTTCAGACTTATTATAATAGGAAGAAAGTAACATAATATGGTCTCTTACTTCTTTAACTTTATCATACTTAGTATTATTCAAAAGGTCCAAGTAATGATGCTTCTCATTCATATCAAACTTGATAAACTTCTTTCTTATCTCCTTAAGAAGTCTCTTTGTTGTATCCACCTTAAGAATGCTAGCATATACAACTTCATCCATGCAATTCTCCATCATCATCATACAACACTTGTTAGAGTGCTTCCAATCTTTATAAAGTTTCTAAACAGTTGCATTGCTCTCATCAATCGGTTTCTTTGGAGGATCTATCTTCAAAGCCAAATCCAATTTAATAAATGTCATAGTCATAACTAAAGTCTTCTTACACTTATGATAATTTGTCCCATCTAATTTCATCATGGCAATCATTGACAGTACATTTGGGGTGCTACTAGTTGTGAGAATAGTAAACACAACAAGGCATTTAAAATATATAAAATAATAACTATTTTCTAGCCCCTCAACACAAAACATAAAATCAATATCGTTAGGGTTTTTGTAGGACTAAGGATACCCTTTTGCTGGCCAAATGCAGTCAACCAAATAACCACAATCAAATGCATTGAACTAAAATACCAACAGGGTAACTCAAAACCTACAATTCATGGCATTCCATCAACTTCCACTACAATTCCAAGCGTCATAAAAAACAACTGAAACCACCTATAAGGTAGCCTTGTTATTGGGATAAAAATAACATAGTGGCAATTTCATGAAATAGGTCAAAATATCCACTATGCTAACACACATTACATAGGTACACATAACACAGACAAAAATAAGTCTCACAACAAATGAGTACCTAAAATCCCACATCACTATACCAACTAGGCACAAAGCCGAAAAGCTAACACAATTCAATTCCAAATGTAGCTATTTAATTTAATTTAAGAAATTTAAAATTGAATAGTAAGGAAACAAACAAATAAATAAGTAATAAATAAATGAGATTGTGAATTTATTTATTTATAATGAGATTTACCAAATTTGTGTATTTAATATCAAAACCAAGGCTCATAAAATATGTATTCCATACTGAGAACACAATCATGCAATATTCGATTAGGAATTTATCAAGTATTTCCATTGGATAGAAACCTTAATGAGAAAGAAAAAGATTTGAGGAAAATCTTAAAAATATATAACTTTGAAAGGAAATATATATATATATATATACTATATATATATATATATATATATATATATATAAAATAAAATAAAAAAAGATAAAATTGAATAAAAAAATAACCCTTTAATAGTCTCCATTCTCATAGATTAGGTTTAGAGTTTACGAATCTCAATATTGTAATCACTATAATTGATATGTATTTTAAATGCACAAAAAAAAATAATACACTTTTTGAGGCTATCTATCAATCATTTATCAAGATCCTTGTATAAATGTTTTGTAGCTTTGGAGATGAGAATATACAAAAAACTTTGAACATTTATTCTCCAAAAAAACTCATCTTTCGAAACTATTTCATATTTTTGATAAAATTGAAAATAAAAATAATAATAACAATTAGGTCACACATGTATGTTTCACAAAAAAAACTCATATTCAGCATAACAACATATTACAAAGGAATTTATTATGCATATCACCTTCACTCCGATACAAATTGTCAAAAATATTTGAAGAAGATATACAAATCGAAAACATACATAACAATTCATTTTAAGCATAAAATATACTAACCTCCAAACCCAGCTATTGATAAATCAAATATGAATTTCCGTGAGACAAAGAACACTATAAAAGTAGTGTCTATGAATATACTACTCTCAAATCACTCTCTTATTTCTAAAAACCCCATATCACAAAAAATACAGCATACAACTGTTTATTTGTTCTAGGCCTTTTATAGTTTGTACAAGTCATAATGAGTTTTTAAATAGAGTTGGTCCTTCAATCCAATGGGCTAACTAGAGTCTTATAGAGAGTGTGTGACTATAAGTCATATTACAAAATAGTAAACAAGTTATTCTCATTAATGACATAAAATCGGCCTTGTAAGTGAGTAATTAAGTATGGTTAAGTCCACAAATATTTATTTATCAAACATTGGAACGACAACATAATTATCATACCAACAGAATCGTACTCAAAACATCTTATATGCTATTATTTCCAAAACATAACAAACAGAAAATAAGACGGTCGTGCTCTTTAATTGCTTCACGCCATGGTGTGGGTGAATGTTGATGAAGGGGGGGCTTCTGTAATTTGCAACGAATTATGAGGAGGCACGGCGAGAAGAGCTTTGATCATAGGCTTCACCTTCTCCACAGTCTTTATAATCCCTAAAAACATGAGTCTGTATAAAACTACCATTCCGAATAAGATAGCAAGATCAATCCACTTAGAGTGGCCCATCTCCACCTGCCAAATGTTTCGCAAGATTTCCTCTCCGGAAATGGGCAGCCCTCCTGCTTGATCGTTGGGGAACGTCAATCCTTCAAATTCGTTCTTGTAGAATCCTTGGTTGGCATACTTATGGAAAGCGATATAGTACATTGGGTATTTCCAGAAAGGTTTTGGAAGATCATTTGGAAGCCGGAAGAAGCCGCCGCAGAGCATCATCACGCCTTGAATTCCGGCGCCGGTTATGATTCCCATGAGGAAGTCCGGCACGATGCTGGCCACGATCATCATTAGGCTTTCGACCAACATCATGCACACAAACAACGTTAATGCAAAGAAGACGAAATGTTCGAAACCATTGTGGAGGTGAACGAGGTAGTACGCCATTGCTCCAGGAATCAGGGAAATCAGAATAAGGTAAGGAATGGAGGAAAATGTGTTTCCCACAACAAACGCAGCGACACCGTAGTGCCCGTTCAATCTTTCTCGCCCGAATATCTGAGTCCAATTCGAGAACAAAATTAAGGTCTAATTCTAGCAGTAGTAATTAAGAGGTATCATAGTGATAATTAACAAAATCTGCTAACCTTCATGTCCTCCACAAAAGAAGGGAATCCACCGATTGCCATGAAAGTCAAGAATGCTGCAACAAACATCAGCATCGATCCTCTAGCCTGTGAAATTGCATGCAAGAAAATTATATGTAGTTGATCCAATAAAGACGATCAATCTATAATATTGCTTATTTCTTCTCATGGTATAAGATATCATTGTTAAGAAGTTGGTAATTTAACATAGTATCACACAGCTTAATCGGTTTAGCATGAGGTAATGGATTTCGAGCCACCTTTTCTATAATTAAAATATTTGTTCCTCATTTGTGTATTTAAAAGTTTATAAAGGAGTTCGATTTTGATTTGTTATATAAAGGATGATAATCCATTACCTGAATAGAGCCGTAAGTGCGGCCAATGTCATAGAAAATAGTCCCCACGCATAAACACAAGGCAATGTAGATAGCTAGCCGAAGCCAGTAATAGCCGAGATCTCGGTACATGTTCACAAAAGATCGCCTAGTAAGAACAAGGCACTGGGTAATGAAGCTAGCGTGGCTTCCCCTTTTCTCAACCACTCCTCTTTTCTATAAAACCAAACAGACTTCCATCAGACTTTACTTTCTTTTTGGGTACATAAACGTACACATAAATAAATCTTTCAAAAATTCTCTAGCATACCTGTTGGCATATCTCAGACACTCTCCGTTGAACTTGCACGGAAGTTTCCGATGACTTATAAGACTTTACCAAAATGTCAATTGCGTCTTCTGTGCTTATCCTGCCACAAGGTCCTTGTTCAACGTCCTAATTGATGGTAACAATCAAGAATTTATTAGAGTCTAAATAGGTATTTTAGGGATGAAGATTTTTCCAGCTAGTCAGAATACTTACAGCATCAAAGTCCTTGTTTATCGTTCTAAGGAAGTGATCAGAAGGATTTCTCAGAGGTGGGCATGGGAAGTCATTTGAATCAAAGAACTGTAAATAAATTTGGAGAGGAACTTACATAAATATAAATATAAATATCAAATTAAAAGCGATCATATACATATATATATATATATATATATATATAAAAATAGTATTTATATAGTTACCTCTTTGGCATTTGAAGCAGCACCGAAGTATACAGTTTTACCAGAGGAGAGAAGGCAGAGATTGTGGAAGAGCTCAAAGACTTCACTGCTGGGTTGATGGATTGATGCAATAACAGTTATTCCATCGTGATAAGCGAGTTTAACAATGCGATCCATAACATGGTAAGAAGCAGCACTGTCAAGCCCACTGGTAGGCTCGTCCAGGAAGAGCAACCTGGGACGGGTCAAGATTTCAATACATATGCTAACTCTCCTCTTTTGTCCGCCACTTAGCCCTTTCACACTCCATCCTCCTATTCTCGTGTTCATAGCATCTTGCAACCCCATTTCCCTTATCGTCATTTCAGCTCTTTCTCTTTTCTCAGATTTGGACATGGAGTCTGGCAATTGAAGCTGTGCTGAGTAGTACACAGCTTCCCTTACCGTTAATGTGGTCATCAGGGTGTCGTCTTGGGTCACATACGCCTACATCCAAGGTAGATGCCAAAAAATTAATAAAACTCAAGATAACTTGTACACCTAATCCTATGAGTCATTAAAATTAATGATGGGATAAATCTTTCAACAGTTCTAAAAAGATTTGATGATCATTAAAAAAAACAAACCCAAAATCGAACTAAGGAAATAATTATTAATAATCAGGTGGGAAAAATGTTTATTTTCGATTTCTTACCGAAGTACCGAAAGCAAGTCTTTGCCGGCCACCGTTAATGAGGATGTCCCCAACTTGCGAGGTGTTTGACCCCAGTCTTCCTACAATAAGCAAATGTAAACGCTTGTTAAAAAATATTTCTTTTAGTTTTTTACATTTCTTTCTAAGTCAACGGAGTTTGACTATTCATAGTTGTACAGGGAGGAACTGGAAGTCGATCAATTCTAAATACGTGGCGAAACGTGAGGGTCACATCATACGGAGAATTTAAACTGTCCGATATCCGCACCTATCACATCATATGGAGGAGTTTAATTTGGAGGCATCGATATTCCGTGCCCATCATGGCGCAGTTATTGCGATGAGGTCAAAAGTCAATGGATGGAGAAGCTTCATTCACAAGGATGGGATGAAAAAGCAAAGAAGTCTATAATACTATACTCTATTCGATGATGTCAAAAGTCAGCGGATGGAGAACCTTCATTCACAAGGATGGGATTGAAAAAGCAAAAGAAGTCTTAGATACTCTAATACTCTACTCTATTCATGGAAGATGATTTATTGGCTTTTTCATTTTGTTTTTATTTTCTGTCTTTCACCATAAGTCAAAGAATTAGAAGACAATATCCATAAGGGCTGTATGACAATTATTTTTTAAAAATAATTTTTATTCTTTTAAATGAAGTAGAGAAAAACCTGTTTACAATCAAAAAAATTATTTTATATTTTTAATAATAAATAAAAATATTTAATATATATATATAGCATATATATATATATATATATATATATATATATATATATATATATATAGTTGTTTCAAAATTATTTATTTATTATTATTTAAAAATCATTATACAAACAAAAATATAACAAAATGATTTCTAATATTTCATTGAAAGATTTGATTTGAATATCTATAAGTTTAACGAATATTCGATCTAATGATTAGGTTTTAACTCGAGTTACTTATAACTCCTTCAACTTCGTTTGAATCAATTCTTTAAATTCATATGGAGAATTCAAATTTTGAGATCAAATATATGCTTAAAAATTTAACAGAATTATGGATATAATTATCCAAAATGTTCTTTTTCAAATCTAAAACTTATACCAATTTGTTTGTTTGTTTGTTTTTAAAATTTTAAATCCCAGAACGGTTTGTTTTTTAAATTCAATATTTTCATTAAGAATTTCATAAAAAAAAAGTTTCTTAAAAAAAATAAAAAGCAATTTGAAAATTTAGAAATAAAATAATGTAAAATTATAAGTAAATAGAGTTGTATGATGCGTGAAAATCGCTGCAGAAGTATCTTAACAAATTATATGTATTATGCACGTTCTTGCAAACGTTAAATTAATGATTTGATTAATAAATTAAAAACAGTACTTGAGGTTTTTTTTTTCCAAAAAACTTGTGTAGCTACCCCCTGTTTGTTTAAGGTTTGAAAACTGTTTTTTTTTTTAAAAAAAAAGATAACGAGAATAACGAAAACATAGAGATAGATATGATTTCTAGTTTAAAAACAAAAAACATAAATAACATATTAAATTCAAAAAATAAAAATATTTTCAAAAAATACTAGAATGATTTTCTTTATATTTTCAAAAATTATTATCAACGATAATTTTAAAAAACAAAAACCAAACTAAATCAGAACAGCAAAAAAATGTCAAAAGTTCTTACCAGCAAGGGAATCAAGAAGGGTTGACTTGCCGCAACCGGAAGGACCCATGATGGCCAGTATCTCACCCGGCTGAGCATACCCGGTCAGGCCCTGTAGAATCGCACGTCGTCCGTTTTTGCCGGCTGGCACGGTCACGCACAGGTCCTTCCATGTCAAGAACACACCATTCTGTTCCGCCATGGGACCGATATCAATGCGTGTAGCAAGCTTCCCTTCTACCTTCTTCTGCTGTCCAAATGTGTCAATCTCCAGCGACTTCTCAAACCCGGAATGGATCGCCGGGGGCGCCGATCTATGGATGTCGGAAACGGAGCCGGTGTTGAAAGGGAAAAACTTTTCGCCGCCGAAAGACATTTCGTCCTCGGAACCCAGGCTTCCCATATTCGAATCACCATCAACTCTCAGAGTTCTCGTGGGGTTTTGTGGAGGCGATCCGGATGGGGTCTGAGTGGGCGTCCATCTAGGCACATCGGAGCCTTCGTTGGAGGCCGGCGGCGGGCTCGAAGATGGTGTCCATCTGGGCACTTGAGCCTGAGATTCCATGCTGAGATATTTTAATTAGCTGAGAGTCTCTGAAAGAACGCAAGGAAGAGAGATCAGCTTATTGAATGAGCTTCTCCCTATTGATGTGTGGCACCGAATATCATCTACCAGCACAAGCATTTATAGACGTCGATCGAGCTTGTAAGAAGTTCCAAGTCAAGTCAATCTAGTATTAGTATTACTACAAGGAAATTAAAAAAAAAAAAAAAAAAAAAATCAAAAGGGGGTGGTTGGTACTCCACTATCCCATTTATTTTTTCCGAGTGTTTATAACACTTTTTTTCTGGGCCATCGACTTTTTGACTGATTCGAACAATCTTAAGTCTTACCCATTGAGGGATTTTGATTTTGCTTGGGTTCCAAGACTGGAAATTAATTAAGACACCTTCCTGGGAACAAGTGGACTAGTTGGCGTGGAAATTTAATATCCATTTCCGTGTTAAGCGCGTAGTGCCGAGTGCCGATAGCGACGTAACCTTTTGTTTGATTGGTTAGACTAAAACAAAACACTTTATTTTGGGAAAGGAAGTGAGATAAGGCAAAAAGGGTAAGTAAGGGTACGGGTTGCCAAGAAGAAACAGAATGTAGCAAAACATTATTAAAATTCATACCCTTTTAAAATATTGTTTTTTTTTTTTTTTTTTGATAACGAGTTAATCGTAGAAACTGTGGCATAAAATTGTCCACTGATTGTGTCACCTCTTAGCAGTGGATCAAAGTGAGGCCTTGAGGGGGTGGCGGGTAGAGTGGCGAGGACAGGCAGGGGCCTCGGCAGAAACGAGGCCGTGTCGGACTACGCTCTGGGTTCAAAAAATATTGTTATTTATATAAAAGGAAAAATAAGATTCTTGTAATTATCTTTTTTCTAATACATCAAGGTTGATATCATGGAGAAAAGGTCAGTCCAATGATACTTTAGTAGGAATACACGGTTTGGCAATCACACATGATCCATGCCTATCGATATTAGTTAAAAATTCTCAAGTCAAGTAAAGATAAAAGAAAATTACAATGATGGACGTTCTCCTTTTAGCAATGATATATTTGTTTTTTTTTAAAGAATGCACATCAAATATTTTTCCAGTGATTTTTTAATATTGTTTTTTTTTCTTACAAAACCTTTGTATTAAGGATAAAGTAGAGGAACAATCATTGTCACGGGCTTCCGCAGTAGCCTAGAGCCAGTAAGAAAGGCTAGCTAGCATTAAAACAATAAATCCTAGCCATAAAGCATGGGTTACTTTGTTAGCTTAACATTCGATAAAACGAAAGGTTGAGTTTATATATATATATATATATATATACATATATATATATATATATATATATATATATATAGATGTGAAATGAAAGGTTTCCATTACTGATTTACAGTCCGTCCAAAAAATAATATGATTTAGTTGCAACTGAAGAATCCATTTAGTTTCAGATACGATAGATCCTGGAAAGCAATAGGGGAAAAATATCAAAATAAAATGATTTTCTCATATTTAATTTCATTTTGAAAAATATAAAAGAAAGTTAAATATAATCAAAATTCAATAAAAAAATTATATATTTTTATATTTATTAGTCCTTATATAATAGAGAAAAATAAGTAAAATGAATTTGAATAAACATATAAAATTGATTTATTAAGTTTAAACATATTTTTTATTTTACTTACTATTTTCTTTTTGTAGTACTTTTTCAGTTCCAAATGGAACCTTAATAAGTACAAATTATCCAACATGCCCTCTACTTAGCATGATAAAATTGATTTATTCGATCCTTCACCGTTCAATAAAAGAGAAGATATTAAAAATGCAGCATGGTAAAGCATAAACCACGTTTAAAAATTTATTCATTTAGAATTCGAGGGTAACAAGAAGTTACATCATTAATTCTAAAATGACTGCAAATCAGCCATTGACAAGCATGTAGCTGAATTTCAGATTAACCAGAAGTTACATCTTTAATATGCAGCCCTTAAAATACAAGAAAAATAAATAGTAAGCCACAACTTTAATAGTACTGTGCATTATTATGGATCATTAGGGTTTTCTATGATTAGCCTCGACTTCTCAGGAGGAACAACAAAAAGTCCTCTGATTATCGGTTTAACCTTTTCAACTGTCTTTATAATCCCCAGAAAAATGACGATACAGAACCACCATTCCGAATAAGATTGAAAGATCAATCCACTTAGAGTATCCCATCTCCACCTGCCAAACGTTATGCAGTATTTCTTCACCAGTAATGGTGGCTGCCCCTCCAAGTTGACTGTCGGGGAAAGTCAACCCTTCGAACTCATTTTTGTAGAATCCTTGGTTTGCATACTTATGGAAGGCGATATAATATCGGACCAATTTTGGTTTGGGAAGATCGTTGGCGGCTTGGAAGAAGCGCCGCGGAGCATCATCCGCGTGGATGGGCATTGATTGTGATTCCCATGAAATCTGGGACATTCTTGCCACCATATCCATTAGCTCTCAACCAACATCATACTTTTGAATAGTAAAGCGAAATAGAGGAAGTGTTCAAATCCTTTCTGAAGGTTGACGAGGTAATAAGCGATTGCTCCGGGGATCAAAGATATCATAACCAGGTAAGGAATTGAAGAAAATGTGTTCCCTATAACAAATGCTCCAACGCCGTAGTGCCCGTTCAATCTTTCCCGGCCAAATATCTGATTATGATTAGGATTAGGAGAAAGGTCAAAACTTGAGGGAAAATGCAAGGAAAAAGGTAGAGGGAAAAAAAAAAAAAGAGTTGTATCCCATATATTTTTTATTTATTACTTTTTAAAATCATTTTATTTAGTTTAACTCTTTAATATAAAGATTAAATTATTTAATATTTTTTATTACACATTAAATTCAAGGTAGACTATTTGAAACAATGAGCTAGACATCATGTCTATCACTTGATCTGGATATATGATGACTAAATTATTTGACTTTTTGAAAACCAATTTTAAAATTTTGACTATTCATCAATTTTTGTATGATTTGACAAAAATACATTTTTTATTTTCTTACAAAAAAAATAATCATTTATTTTAAGAAGCAATGTAAATATATGAATTTGATAAAGACATTTTTATTCAAAATAGGTCATTAAAAAAAAAACAAGTGAAATGTTAGATTTACAAATTTAGGGTTACTCTTTTGACCAAATATTTCTTCTTTTTAATTAGTACTCCTTTCGAACTTAAGAAGATAGACCAACCTTCATGTCCTCTACAAATGAAGGGAATCCACCAATTGCCATGAAAGTCAAGAATGCTGCAACAAACATCAGCATTGATCCCCTAGCCTATAAAGTTTGAAGCAGAGAGTCACTGAATTATTCTTTTGTGAATGAATAATTATTGGAGACAATCAGTATTTCTGTCATTCCTTACTAATTAATCACCTGAATGGAGCCGTAGGAGAAGCCTATGTCGTAGAAGATAGTCCCCACGCATAAACACAAGGCAATGTAGATTGCAAGTCGAAGCCAGTAATAGCCTAGGTCACGGTACATGTTCACAAAGGATCTCTTAGTGAGAACAAGGCACTGTGTGGCGAAACTAGCCTGGCTTCCCTTTTTCTCAAGCGCTCCTCCTTTCTACAAGACAAAAAGGGATCCGTTTCAGTAATCCCTTCTTCCTTTTTTTTCTTTTTCATTGAAGCGATTAAATTGCATATATACCTGTTGGGATATATGAGATACCCTCCCTTGAACTTGCTGGCAAGTCTCAGATGACGTAAAGGCTTTTACAAGAATGTTAATTACTTCTTCTGTGCTGGTTGCCCCTCCAAATCCTTGCTCAATGTCCTAAAATAGTTAAAGCCGCAGTAGAACTATATATGTTAGAGTTTGAATTTTTTATGGCTCTGTTTGTAACCCGAAAAATACTTTTTTATTTTATTTTTTATTTAAACTCATTTTATTTGTTTTTCTTTATTATATAAGAACTAAGAAATTAATATTCTAGTTTCAAAAAAAAAAAAAAACTAAGAAATATGAAAAAATTTAAATTTTTAAAGAATTTTAATTGTAAGTAGAAGGACTGCTTACTAAGTCGAAGTCCTTGTTTATGGTTCTAAGGAAGTGATCGGAGGGGTTTCTCAAAGCTGGGCAAGGGAAGCCATTCGAAGCGAAAAACTGCAAATAAAAGTGAAGAGGAATCGATATTTCATATACTCCCAAAGCAACGACTCTCACTCGTGGATGCATGTTGAAAGAGATTAAAATACCTCATTTGCCATTGAAGCAGGACCGAAGTATACTGTTTTCCCAGAGGAGAGAAGGCAGAGATTGTGAAAAAGCTCGAAAACTTCACTGCTAGGTTGATGGATTGATGCAATAACAGTGATTTCCTCTCGGCGAGCAAGGTTGACTATGCGGTCCATGACATGGTAAGAAGCCGCACTGTCTAAGCCACTGGTCGGTTCATCAAGAAACAGAAGCTTTGGACGCGTCAAGATTTCAATGCAGATGCTAACCCTCCTCTTTTGTCCACCACTAAGGCCTTTCTTTCCCCACCCTCCTATTCTTGTGTCTACGCAGTCTTGCAACCCCATTTCGAATATCGTCATTTCGGCTCTTTCTTTCTTGGCCGAAGAAGGCATGGAGGCTGGGAGTTGGAGCTGCGAATAATCATGCAGCTTCCTTACCATTCAATGTTGTCATTAGTGTATCGTCTTGAGTCACATAGGCCTACATTATGGCAAAATCTTGGTGTTAACATCCATGGATTTATTGTATATCTAGAGAAGGTGATCAATGAAGTCTTTTAAAATCCTTTAGAGCATTTTCAGGCTATTTCGATTTAATTGTTTGACGTACAGATTGTAGAATTCATAGGGTAATACCAATTTTTCTGTAGATTTAAATCATTTTACCAAAAATCATTTAATCAAATTTTAACCGTTCCTTTGAAATATTGTTTGATAACTATTTCAATAACAGTAGAATCTTGATATTTTAAAAATTAGATCAATGATTGAATCAAAAAAGTAATTGATTCACGTTGAATTAGTGGTCGAACCGGATCAGAAAGATCATTGTTTAATGATCTAGTTTTTAAAACATTGGTTAGGACTACAATATTCTAAGGAACAAAAATCAATTAGAAAATTTGAAGTGTCTTAAATCTACATTTAATATTTTAAAGTATGTTTTAAAAATAATATTTAAATTTTGTGTTTTATTTTGATTCATTTCATATATTTATATCATTATTATTTTAAAGCAATCTTAAAAAGACAACTAGAGAAAATTAATGTTTCTTTTAAACACTAATTTTTATTTTGAAAAATAAAAAACAGAAATTTTATTATTATTTAAAATATGTTTTTTGATATAACATAAAATTATTTTAAAATAAAAATTAAACGGACATTAAATATTTGACTTTATTTATTTAATTAATTATCGTTGATATCGAGTAATATGATTAGAATAAACCTATTATTAAAGTATTTTAATTATGTATTAATACATTATTTTAGTTTGATGAAAAAAATCAGAATATTTTATTTTTAATCAATAGAAAAAACAAACACCACCACCCTAATCCGACAAATAGAAATAGTAAGAGATTTTTAATTTTTATCTCCTTCATTAATTGGGAAAAAAAAACGGTTTTGAAAAGAAGTTGAAAAGACTCATGACTTTTGCGAATCATATATATTTATTTCAGATGTATCATTAATTAATTGCCTATGAGTTTCAGATGATAGAGTTTTGTGTCTCTCATTTTTCAAGGTTTGCTTACCGATGTTCCGAAGGCAAGACTTTGCTTCCTACCATTAACGAGAATCTCCCCTGCTTGCCTTGTGTTTGAACCTAGTCTTCCTGCAATAAATTCATATATCTGTTAACAAGTGCTATTCAACATTCTCCCACATGGCATAGTATTACGTAATTTGTCACCACAGTTCAAGGACTAACATTCTCTCTATGATGAAAAAAAAATTCACCATCAGAGGATAATAATGGATTTTTTGGTTTTGTTAGAAAAAAAAAAATCTAATGATTCCAAATGCACATAATTGAGCGTTTGAAAAGTCAAGTCATGCACATCATGGGTTCAATCACGCAGCAATCATGTAGCCCATGATGGAGGGAGAATTGTTAGGTACTTTAAGTGTGATTGGCAAGTGTGTGATGCACGGCTAAGGTCATGACGATGAAAGGCAACTAAAGTTTGAATACGGAGAGAGAAATGATAAATCTTGGGAAAAGTACGCATTATAAATGTAGAAATAAAGATAAAAAGATGTATGAATAATGAGAAATATATTATTCAAACATGTTAAACAAAAATAATTAGTTTTCATATTGAGATGCTATAGGTAGTATATTATGTCTATAATTAATTATGATAATATCTATAGTTAATTAAAATAATAAATCGAGTGATTAGGATAGCATCTTTACAAAAAAAAATCAATTATCTTTTCTTTAACATGTTCTAACTATATGTTTTTTCATTTTTCATAACTTTATATAGGGCTTGTAAAATTTAATATAACACGAGCCTAACATGGTTTTTATGGGTTTGAATCGAGTATAATCGTGTTTTAGTCAAATTCATATTGAAGCGTCTAACACGTTTAATGAATGAACCATATTTGTATTGACTTGTGACCCGAATTGATATGATTAATTATTATATTAATTAATTAGCATATTTAATATGTATTTTTATATTAAATATAGATTATTAATTATAATTTATATTAATTTAAATAATAAAATTAATAAATATGTTAAATTTAATAAGTTATTTATATTAAACATAAAAAATTTAATTATAATTCTTATTATTTTAAATAATTAAGTTAAATGGGTCATATTTATATTGATTTATTTAATATGAATAATAAATGAGTTGAGTTTGAATTAATAAATATTAATATATTTATTATTTTAATCGGATTTGGATGACGAATATTTAAAAGATCTAAATATTGACCCAATAAAAACAAGAACCATAAATATGAATTGTGACCCCTAACCTTATACATACTTTTCCCATGAATCTTACCAGCTAATGCATCGAGAAGGGTTGACTTGCCAGATGCGGAAGGACCCATAATGGCCAATATCTCACCCGGCTGCGCATATCCCGTCAGTCTCTGTAGGATAGGACGTCGACTGCTTTGACGGAACGGCACCGTTACCCACAGGTTCTTCCAAGTCAAGAAAACACCGTTGGATTTGGATGTGAAACCCGTACCGTTATCCCACGGGGAATTGTTATTATTTTCCTTTGGCTGTTTCACCGCTGAGTCTGACTCCTGCATTGATGACGTTTTTATCTCGGGAAGGTTTTTTAGGGATAGGGCTTCGAGTAGGATTGAATCAAGTGGTGGTGGTGGTGGTGGTCTAGTGCTACTTGAAATGGATGCACCGTTGAATGGGAAAAACTTTTGCATGTCTTCCTCGGAAGCCAGGCTTCCCATCTCCACGTCATCAAAACTCTCATTCCTGGTGGGCCCTTTTGGTGATCTTGATGGGCTTGGGCTTGGGGTCCACCTAGGCACTTGGCCCACCCTGGGTGAGATTGGTGGACTTAGTTCCAATTCCAAACCCTCATTCTTCATGGCCCCACTCGTATGTGGGGCCCACTTCTCCGAATCATCAAAATTCTCACTCTGCATTGGCTCGTTTGGTTCAAAACTCTCACCATTATTGATCATGGCTCGTTTGGGTGAGCTTGGTGGGCTCGGACTTGGTGTCCACCTAGGCACATGGGTTCGCCTTGGTGAGCTTATAGGACTGTGAGTTGGGGTCCATCTAGGCACCTGAATTGTAGTCTCCTCCATGCTCATCTTCTCAAATCATTAATCAAGTGATCAAATTAAAGAGAGAGTATTAATGGCTTGGCTTGGGTTGCTTCAATGAGTCTACTCCTAACCATAATTTATAGGATCGAAAAGCAACGACAGTCCCTCGTTAAGCCGGCCTCTAATTCCACCTCACTTTCTCGGAAGATTCTATGCCGGTAAGGAATGTTATTCTTTATTTATTCTGGTACTTAATTTGTTTATTAAGAAACAGACATAATTCTTACTACGGGAGAACAGGTATAGAAACAATCCATGAAAAGGATGACTACATTTTAAGTTTTTTTATTAATGCATGTTGATGTAGGAGACCGTTTCAGTTTGAAATGGTCAAGAAAACATAAAATACTAGTCCCCAATGTATATTGCCCATAGAAGTAATCAAAACAATGACACAATTATAATAAAGCAATAAACTAACCTATTTCCATTGCCCTCATTCAAAGGAAATTAACTCTCCACTTGCAAACGTTTGAATTCTTCGGTCCATGATGCTTACTTATAGAGTGAGAATAGACAATAACCATGGTCACATTCGAGGGTTTGGTGTTATTAGTGTTAAAGATGTGATATTTATATTAAATTGAAATCTTATCAGTTTGAGATTTTAGGAGGGTTGGTCGTTTAATATAGTATCAAAACCTAATTTGATAAAAGGTTCTAGATTTGAGTCATCTCTTTATAATTTATTCTCCATAAAAAAGGTGTTAAAGAAATCCTAAAAATTTGAATTTTTAAAAAAATTGGTCATTTAACTGCTGTCATCTTTAACTTTCTTATAATTTTAGATAACATAAGAATGTGGCAATGACATGGAATAAGAGGATTGGTTGGATTGGTCAACATAGAGTAGCTCGTACCTGTTTTATATTTATAGAGAAAAGTGAGAGAATTGGAGGACATAGATGAGTGGCAGTCATCAAAGATCCTGTTTCATCCACGTAGATATATATCGTAGTGAAAAACAACGTGGTTATGCTGAAATGCTTTAAAGTTGTCCGGCTCCAGCACACTTGAGAACGAGTCAGATTCAAATAAATAAGTTGGGCGGACCTAGAGTGTGGCTAAGGGGGCAAATGCCCTCCAAAAATTTTTTAAAAAAAATTGTTTTTAATAAAAATTGATCCTTTGATTTTAAAGTTATAAATAAAATATTTAATCATTGAGCTATAATACCTTTTTGGAAATACAGGCTACATGTATTCGGTCGATTCCATTCTTCAATTTTTATAATGATTTTGAACGAGTCTTATGGCTAATACCATTACCATTGGAGTTCATAGGATTTTCCAAGGGAGTTTTGTTGTTTTCCAAAACATTTTTTAAAAGATCATGATTTAAGAATTAATTTTGAAATCTGAAGGTCTGAATCCAATGATTAAAGGGTTAGATGGAAATGGATATTACAACATAATATTACAATAAAGTGAATAGTTGTAAAAAAAATCTTTAAAATCAATATATATTTTTTAACTTTTAAGTAAAATTCATTTTAAACGTGTTTAATAAAAAATAAATTCAATTAAAAAAAATGAATTTAGGATGAAATTAAATAAAAAAGTGATAATAAATATCATAGTTTTATCATTATTTTTAAGATAATTGTATTTTAATAACATATTCTAAAAAGAACATTAAGAAAAACAAATCCTGTCTCTATATAATATTATTTAACTATCCTCCAATCAAGTAACATATTAATGGGGGTTAGAAAGAAAATTAAAGGTCCTCTCCTTGTTTGAGAGCAGTCCTCTCCTAGGTTGAGAGTTTCGTTTCTTCGTCTTGTGTGATTTTTCTGGGTCACATTTGAACTAGCCAGTTGGCAGGATAACACAATTATGGATACTCTGCGGCGTCTCTGTCTCTTTCCCAAAAACAAATTCTGTCTCTTGAAGGGGTGGATGGTAAATTTGAGAGAAAATACGTTTTGAATTGAGTTTTGGTAGGACGGTTCCTAACAGGTGTTCCATCAACTTCAACTTTATCTCTTGGATAACTTTATCTGCGTCTCTGAGAGGCCGGAAAGGGTGTATATATTCTGAACTGTAATCAAAGTTATATCTTTAAATTTTTCCATGGTAAATCACAAAAAAGAAGGTTGATTAGCGGGGCCATGGACATATGACAACCACATTTGATTCTGCTGGATTCAAGCACAATTGATCTACAACAGTTCATTAAATTCGTAACATATGAGTTCAGAGTGCGACATACAAGTTGTATGTTATTCGAATCGTCAATGACCAATTGGGAAATTATATTGGCTCTTTTCTATTGAATATGATGCAACAATAGGTGATCTAAAAGGAGTATGAGACTACGTGTGTCATGGATGTTAGACCTCTCCATTAGGCGTGGAAAACAACTAAGAACACACCCGATGAGACCCGGGTTCTTTGTTTCCTCTAAATATGAAAGACTTAGCCTTTTCTGTTTCATATGTGGTTGCTTGGGGCATTAGGATCGATTTGTCCCAGTTGTTCAATATTCTAGAAGAGGAGATTACGTGGATGGGAGTTTGGCTTTCCAAGCATCGGTCAGTGAAGCTTTCGGGGCTGGATTCAATCCTTGGTTACGCACAAATCAAGGCCAACAGTTGGAGATGGCGTTTAGTGGGTATAAAACGGCTGAAAGGAGGCAGGTGGAAGCGATGATGCCACGAAACTCAGGTGAACCTCTGGTCGGGGCCCGCGGCGAGTAGTTGGCGGTTGTGACGGACGAACGTGTCAGTTTGGATGAGGTGGATGCAGGCGAGAAAATATTGCGGTTAAAGATGTGGTAGATGAGAAGAAGATAAGCAGTTGCTAGAGACGAGGAAAAAAGCGGAGGGGCAGGCTAGCTTGGAGGCCCAAATTGATATGGCACTGACAACATGAGCCTAAAGTGGATGATATAAACATGCAGACTTCTCCCAATCCAACAACCCAAGATAACCCTTTATTGGCAGGACCTGTTGGACAAGCACAACCCATTCAATAGTCTGCCTCGGTTGGAGCCTTAGGGGTTTGGAGTCGAGCCCGTGCGGGTTTCAAAGCTTGAAGTAGGTTGAATTCAACTCACGAGGCCCATGGTAATTTTTTTGTTTGAAACATTGGTTAATAGTAATAAAATAGAAAGCTTGAGGGTAAAGCTGGGTTTTCAAAATGCTCTGGCAGTGGACAGATTAGGCCGTGGAGGTGGAGCTGCTGTTCTATGGAAAGATGCGGAAAATCTTGATTCTGAGCTTCTCAGAGCCCACCATATCGATTTAGAGATTGATGATGAAGCTAAGTAAATGGCGCTGGCGGTTTATGGTATCTTGGGGAGCGAAATCACCGACGAGAATCATGGAATTTACTACGTTCCCTTCACTCCCGCTCGTCACTTCCCTGGTGTGTGATAGGGGATATGAACGATTTACTTGAGGAGTTAGATAAGAAGGGCGTCGAGCACTTACTGTTTGGTTATTACGAAGGGATTCAGAGGATCTTTGTGCTTGATTATGGCTTAATAGACACCTCTTGAAAGGTTACCCACTTTACATGGGAAAGGGAAAGGCATAAATTAGATTAGAGAAAAGCTAGACCCATTTGTGCGGCTTGATACTTAGTTTGAATCTATTCCATGGTAAACTCTGAATTTGATTGCCACATTTCTTATCACTCACCAATCCTCTTACGCATAGTTGGGTCGATTGCTAAAAAGAGAAGATTTCGAAAATTCAGTTTGAGAGCGGTGGTTGTACGAACCGAGAATTACATCAAATTGTTTCACCAGGCCAGCAGATCGTCCCGAATTACTGCTTGATGAGCTAGTTGAACTCATGTGCCGTTTCTTTGTTCAGTTGGGGAAAGGAATTAGCTCTCAGATTTAGAAAGGATATTGACAATTGCAAAACGAGAGTTAGGAACTTATGCGGTTTAAAGCCTGATGATATCTATTCAGGTATTTCAAAGAATTTGAAAAGATCGGTGTCTCTGACCCCGGACCCGAAGAGCATCTTGGAGGCAAAGATCGAAATTTTATTGGCTTAAAGAAGGTGATTCCAACTTTTGGCTTCACCTAAAGTACCAAGCTGCCTCATTTCAGAAAAAAGAAAAATGAATTCTTTGGTTTGACTCTTGATAAGGAGATTGGGTTTCAAAGCGTGAGGACATTCGAGTAGCGGTGACTATTTCATGACACAATATTGAATAGTCCACACCGTAAGTATGATAAGTTTTGGATTGTGTTGATGTTAGAATTAAGAGAGGAGAATCTTTGCGTTGTTGTACCATTCGAAGGAAGAATTTAAAGGAGAGCTATTATCTGCGGATGCATCACGACAAATCGCCCGAGGACGAAGCGGCTTCAATCACGTTTTATCAAAGGTTTGGGATCTAGTAAATTGTGATATGCTCGAGATAACTGGAGTGGATGAATAAATTGTGTTTTCCTCCGTCGGTAAACCATACGAATATATGTTTGATCCCGAAACATCAGAATTCCAAAACCATGAAGGATTACAGGCCAATTGCACTCTGTAATGTGAACTATAAAATCCTGGCTAAGGTTTTGGCAAACCGACTGAAAAAATTGTTACCTCGGATCATCTCTCAGGAGCAATCTGCATTTGTTTTAGGAAGGTCAATCACGGATAATGTCTTAGTGGCATTTGAAATAATCCATCATATGAAGAGGAAGAATAAAGGTAAAAAGAGGATCATGGCGCTGGTGACATCGATAAAGCCTATGACAAAATGGCGGGGCTTCCTCGGAGTGATTGACATATTTGAAATTGGGTTTTGATAATAGATGGAGTCGATCTCCTTGATGCTATGTGTTTCTACAGTGAGGTATAATGTCTTGGTGAATGGGAGAGGTAGGGCGATTATTAGAAAGAGGGTTACGACAAGGTGATCCATGTCTCCTTTTTTATCTTATGTCTTTGAGAGGCTATCCTCATTGATTAAAATGAGAATGGGAGGAGTACTTCATGGGTGTGAGTTAATAGAACCTAGTCAAAGCTGTTTCCCATCTTCTTTTGCAGACAGCTGTTTTCTTCCGAGCTTCTGAGAGAGAATGTAATGTGATGAAGAAACTTCTCCTCCAATACGAAGAAGCTAGTGGGCAGGGGGTAAATTTCACAAAATCTGGAATCATGTTCAGTTCGAATGTTACGTCAACTCTTGCAGCTCAGTTGTCATATGTTCTGGATGTATCAAATCCTCTCAATACTGGCAGGTACTTGGGGCTCCCCTCATTGATTGGAAGAAAGAAGAAGATGGTATTCAATCACATTAAAGAGGCAACGTATGTCAAAAGAACCCGAGTGAAGCAGACCTATATCGGAGAAATTTGGCGGGAAGTGATCAAGGCGGTACGCGATCATCTAGCATTATTGAGTACCTTTATCTTTTTTTTTTTACCTCTATTCTTGATGAAATTCAAAAATCTTGAGAACTCTTTTTTGGTGAAAGATCGCGAAAGATGGAAAGCATTGATGGCATAAAATGGTTGGCATGGGATAAACTAAGTGTGAAGAAAACAAATAGCGGTATAGGGTTTAGTAATCTCCATTGTTTTAACATTTACTATATTACTAGGAAAGATTGGTTGAAGCTGTTTATAAAATCCTCTTGTTTACAAGATCTTCATTTAAATAAATATTTTCTAGAGGGGATTTTCTAAAGGCCACCTTAGGGTCGACAAGTTTTACTTGGCGGAGTATCTTCAGTCTTTTGTTCATTGAGACGGGATTATTCGATGGAGAATAGGTAATGGTACAGTTGATGTTTGGACCGATCCTTGGTTTGAAGATGATCAGAATTTTTGGGTACACAAAACCCGCTCCGGAGTAGAATTAGATGGCTTGAAGTCGGTGATTTCTTTGATTCGTATTTGGAATGGGATGTGGAACTGCTTGAGGAAATCTTTGTGGCTAGAGATGTTGCTGAAATACAAAGTATACCTTTGTCTAAATCCTTTCTTTGCGAGATCAATATGTATGGCGCTACAAGTGCAGCGAAGTTCTACGGTGAAAACGAGGTATCATGTACTTAATTATTGGGTGTTCATAGCCAGCTTTCCCAGGAAGGAGATTGGAGTAACATCACGGGCGACCTTTGAGAATTTATCGGATAAAAAATTTCTTGTGGAGAATGTGCAGAGGGGTTCTCCCTACCAAAGAACACAACTCTAATCAAAAAGGTACTCGATGTCTGCGCCCTACTGTCTTTTTTTTGTGCCAGACCAGCGCAAATGCTTGGCATTTATTTATTTCTTGCCATTTTGCTATATCCTGTTGGTCACAATTGAAGGTGTCTGATTTGATTGACTCTATGGCTAAAACTTCTGAAAGTCTTGTAGAATAGTTCTTTAAATTGATAAAAACTCAAAACAAAGAGGTTATACAAGAAAAATGATCTTTGTGCTTTGGGCTATATGGATCCAAACGTAACACGCCGTCTTTGAGCAGGACCATATGAATCCATGGCGAAGCAGTTTATTTGGCTCTTAATTTTGTTTGATTGGATCTCCTATTCAAGCGTCATGCTCCGACCAAAATGCATTCATTCCTATTCAACAACATTGGCATACAGAGGCTTTGTAAAATCGAAGCCTAGATCACGGCTTGATCTTTCGAGAGGAAGGCAAATTGAAATTTGAGAATTGTAGTTCATGGTTCGCGGGGCTTGCATTTAACATGTCGCCTCTCGGGTGTGAATGACTTATTCCACGTCAGGGAGTTGGAAACTATGGGCTTACGGGAAACATTGTGCTGGATCAGTGAAGTGGGTTTTAAGCGAGTGATATTTGAAGCAGTTCACTTCAAGTAGTTCAGGCTTTGCGAGGCAGGGATCTTGCGATTTTAGTGAGTTTGGTGCTTTGATCAAGGATTGTTTATCGCCTGAGGGAGCATTCTTTTTTGTGAACTTCTTGAGAAGCGAAACAATGTTATTGCCCATATTCTTCTTAGGAAATCTTTATTAAATGTATTTGATTTTATAGTTTTTGGAATGACGCATTGTCGTTCAGGCAGTTATATCTTGATCTTTATTAATTCATGTCTGGGTTTTTCTTTGTGTAAAAAAAAAAAACTATCCTCCAATCAAATTTAAATTCATTTCAGTACCATACCCATGTTAGCATCGGCAGTGGTCACATGTACATCAACCATGAAAGCAAATAATTCGGTACAACTTCAAAGTTATAATCTTTATAACAACCAATTATATAATTTTGGAAATCTTATAGAACACATAAATATATAGAATTTTCCTGGTTAAGATGCGATAATAACGCCAAAACACTAGAATGATAAAAGCTAGGAAGTATTGCCTTTCACGTCTACTTTGTTATTTCCTTGTGTGTAACAAAATTTTCCTCGACATCTTCATCATTGTCCAAGAGAAGATTAAAATTTAAAACAATAGAAAGAAGAAAATAGTAGGAAGAGTCAAAGAGCTGTGGATGGAGATGGTGAAGTGGTGGTCCTAGGCTTGCAATATGACCAATGGATAATGATTTCGTTTTCCCCACAAATTCCTTTCCACGTAATGGGTGTCCATTTCCGGTAGCAGTACATAGAAAAGTCCATTATGGTTGTTGTAGGTCGTCTCATACGTCAATTTCAACGAAGGGAGAAAGGATTAATTAGATATTATTTAACTGAGGAAGAAAAAAAAAATACTTCAATTTCAACCTAACATATTCCTTTCTAACAGCTTTCTATATCCTTGATGGCGTCACCCGGTAGAAGTATGTGCAGTCTCCTACAAACAAACCCTACCTACATGTACAGACCAATAAATAAATATTTACAATTAGACCAGGAGACTCTTGGTAGTTAGATAAAAAATATTAAAAATAGTTACAACGTCGTATATTTTTAAATTATTTAATTTTTTATATATTTAAATGAGTTTGTAGTAGTAACTAAAGTACTTTATTGATTTTAACTCAACTTTTTCTTTTTAAGAACCGATGGTATGTTTGAGGAAAAGATAAGGTAAGAAAATAGAAGAAAAAGTAATAGGAAATAAAAATAAATTTAACGATGGTAAATTATTTTTACATATTATTTCAAATATAATTTATTTTCTAACTCTTCAAAAAATGTATAAACCTTTAATTAATTTTATATATATTTTATAATATAACAAATAAAAAAAATATTTTCTATAATATTTTCTAAGAAGCAAACATAATCTTCCAATTTACAAAAGAAAAGTTATGGTTTAAATAAGGGCTAGAGTCCCAAAGAACATTAATATTAAAGTGGTTGGATATGAGGAAATGAGATATTCGAGTCTTAATGGAGACAGTTTATTATATTGTATTAAAAAATTATTAGATTTAAAAAAAAAAGGTGGAGTTAGGATTCAATATTAATGAAGGTAAATTAAATTAATATAGGTGGTTTTGGTCCAATGATTAACATTTATAAATTTCAGTTAGAGCAAATTCTAATAACTAGGTTCAAATCAGTTCTTTATAATGAGAGAATTTTAATTTTTCAAAAAAAATTCACTTGGGGCATCTGCTCCCGGGACCTCAGTGGGTACACCCCTGATTTAAAACAACTTTTTTTTTTTTTTTTATAAGACAAAGCTTGTTTTAAAATTCTTTCAATCACAATTTTTTTTTTTTTGTTATCTTATATACTTTGTGTGTGGAGATTAAATAATTTAGATGGTTTCAAGCGGATTATTTTGCTCCCAAGCAAATCACAAGCCTGACATCCTCAGAAAAGCATAGATATACGGTTGAAAGTTCTCTTATTCCTCTCATCTCCTATGGTCATTAAAGCTAAGTTCACTTCCTACCATGATGATCTTATTGGTGTTTTAGCTTATCCAAGTACTGTTAGTGCATTGAAATGAATATTTAGCTTATTCTATAAGACTTTACATATTTCATGATGTTAATCAATTTTTACAACATTTCACCAATCCCACTTCAGTCCACTTAAAAGGCAGTCAAACGAATCTTACAATATCTTAAAGCAATTATCCAACATTGTGGACACAAAAATGTTGTACTGGGAACTTCTTCGTGTGTCATGTCTCTCTTAAAATATCATATTAAATATGAAATCATTTATTCATGAACATCAACGTTCATAGTTTCTAATCCAAACAAAATGATCCCAATAACTATGTTAAAATATTAAGAATAATAATATTATAATAAATACAAAAAACATACTTGGATTCATAGGTAATTAATGATTCTGGGTTCTGACTCTTCCTACAGATGCTAACCCTCCTCTTTTGTCCACCACTAAGGCCTTTCTTTCCCCACCCTCCTATTCTTGTGTCTACGCTGTCTTGCAACCCCATTTCGAATATCGTCATTTCGGCTCTTTCTTTCTTGGCCAAAGCAGGCATGGAGGCTGGGAGTTGGAGCTGCGCGGAACAGTGTACAGCTTCCCTTACCGTTAATGTTGTCATTAGTGTATCGTCTTGAGTCACATGGGCCTACATTATGGCAAAATCTTGGTGTTAACATCCATGGAATATTGTATATCGAGAGAAGGTAGTCAGTGAAGTCCTTTAAAATCCTTTAGAGCATTTTCAGGCTAATTCGATTTAATTGTTTGACGTACAGTGTGTAGAATTCATAGAAATGTGATTTTTCTGTGGTTAAATCATTTACCAAAAATCATTTAATTGGTGCAACCGTTCCTATGAGAAATCATGTTTGATAACCTTTTCAATAACAGTAAGAATGCAATGTTTTAAAAATTAGATTAATGATTAAATTGAAAAAATTATTGATTCACGTTGAATTAGTGATCGAACCGGATTAAAATCAGATAAGAAAGATCATTGGTTAAGACTATAATATTCTAAGGAACAAAAATCAGTAAGAAAATTTGAAGTGTTTTAAATCTACATTTAATATTTTAAAGTATGTTTTAAAAATAATATTTAAATTTTGTGTTTTATTTTGATTCATTTCATATATTTATATCATTATTATTTTAAAGCAATCTTAAAAAGACAACTAGAGAAAATTAATGCTTCTTTTAAACACTAATTTTTATTTTGAAAAATAAAAAACAGAAATTTTTTTATAGTTTAAAATATGTTTTTTGATATAACATAAAATTATTTTAAAATATAAATTAAATGGACATTAAATATTTTGACTTTATTTATTTAAGTAATCATCACTGATATCGAGTAATATGATTAGAATAAACCTATTATTAAAAAAATTATTTTAATTATGTATTAATACATTATTTTTAGTTTGATAGAAAAAAATCGGAATATTTTTATTTTTTAATCAAGAGAAAAACCAAACACCACCACCCTAATCCGACAAATAGAAATAGTAAGAGATTTTTAATTTTTTATCTCCTTCATTAATTGGGAAAAAAAACCGGATTTGAAAAGAAGATGAAAAGACTCATGACTTTTGCGAATCATATATATTTATTTCAGATGTATCATTAATTAATTGCCTATGACTTTCAGATGATAGAGTTTTGTGTCTCTCATTTTTCAAAGTTTGCTTACCGATGTTCCGAAGGCAAGACTTTGCTTCCTACCATTAATGAGAATCTCCCCCGATTGCCTTGTGTTTGAACCTAGTCTTCCTGCAATAAATTCATATATCTGTTAACAAGTGCTATTCAACATTCTCCCACAGGGCATAGTATTACGGAATTGGTCACCACAGTTCAAGGATTAACATTCTCTCTATGATGAAAAAAAAATTCACCATCAGAGGATAATAATGGATTTTATAGTTTTGTTACAAAAAAAAAAAAAAAATCTAATGATTCCAAATGCAATTAATTAAGCGTTTGAAATCAAGTCATGCACATCATGGGTTCTCTTATGAAAGGAATCATAGTAGCCCATGATGGAGGGAGCATTGTTAGGTACTTTAAGTGTGTAGACTTAGAAAATATTAAGGTCTTGCTTTAATTGGAACTTCGTGAGGAATCCAGGCCACGAAAGGTGTCTTACTTGGAAAAGAAAGACTCAAAAAGTGTGAATACGTGCGTTGTGGAATCTATAAATAGTTTAAAGTAAGCGACGAACACAGAACTGAAAAAATTGTTTTAATTTGTGTGGAAAAGAAAATTAAAGCAAGTGTGAAAGAGTGTTGCTGTGGAATCTACAAAAGGTTTCAAAATTAGCTTGCACGGCAAGTGTGATGCATGGATAAGGTCATGACGATGATGCAATCGTCATGAGCTTGGCTTGTCATCCAGAAGGATCGATCCATGAAGGCCAACAAAAGTTTGAATACGGAGAGAGAAATGATGAATCTTGGGAAAAGTACGCATTATAAATGTAGAAATAAAGACAAAAGATGTATGAATAATGAGAAATAAAGATAAAAGATTTAAAAATTGGTAGAATGTACTGAATAGTGTAATTTGAATTATTTCTTCTGATTTTTATAATATCTACATATTAATGTAGACAAACATAATTCCTCTATTATTTAACTGAGGAAGAAAAATAAAAACTTCAATCTCAACCTAACATATTCCTTTCTAACAGTTTTCTATATCCTTGATGGCGTCACCCGGTAGAAATATCAAATATTTGCATTCTCCTACCAACAAACCCTAGCTACATGTAGAGACCAATAAATAAATATTTATAATTAGACCAGGAGACTTTTGCTAGTTAGATAAAAAATATTAAAAATAGTTACAACCTCGAATATTTTTAAATTATATAATTTTTTTTTATATTTAAATGTGTTTGTAGTAGTAACTAAAGTACTTTATTGATTTTGACTCAACTTTTTCTTTTTAAGAACCGACGGTATGTTTGAGGAAAATAGAAGAAAAAGTAATAGGAAATAAAAATAAATTTAACGATGATAAATTTTTTATATATATTATTTCAAATATAATTTATTTTTTAACTCTTCAAAATATCAATAAACCTTTAATTAATTATATATATATATTTTATAATATAACAAATATAAAAAAAAAAATATTTTCTAAGAAGCAAACATAATCTTCCAATTTACAAAAGAAAAGTTCTTATATGGTTTAAATAAGGGGTGGAGTCTAGAAGAACATCAACGTTAAAATGGTTGGACATGAGAAAATAAGAGGTTCGAGTCTCAAAGGAGATAGATTATTATATTGTATTAAAAAGTTATTAGATTAAAAAAAAAAGGTGAAGTTAGGATTCAATATTAATGAAAGTAAATTAAACTAATATAGATTGCTTTGGTCCAGTGATTAGTATTTATAAATTTGAGCTAAAGCAAATTCTGATAACTAGGTTCAAATCACCTTGTATCGGTAACGAGCCGAGTCGAAATGAAATGAAATGAGCTTTGAATATTTCGAGCTGTGCTTGTTAATTTATGAGCTTGCCGAGCCCGAGCCGAGATTTTGAACGAGCTTAAAATCAGCTCAAACTTGGGCTTGATTTAAAAAGCTTGGCTTGAGCTCATTAGGCCTGCTTTCCATATTGAACGCAGCTCGAGCTTAACTCGAAGCTCAAGCCCAATCCCGAGCCTATACAAGTTTGTATTGTAATCAATCCTCAAGCTCACCCATATACTTTTAACTTTTTTGTAATCAATCCGATAACAAATACATCAATTAAGGGAAATAATTTTCTAAGTGGGATTTGTTTTACCTTAGTTGATTTATGAAGCAATTGATGCTAAAGCTTGTTAAAGCCACTTCCTTCAACATTTGTTTCTTCGATTACGTTGTAATTCCATCAATAAAACAAATTTCAGAATCAAAAAATTATGAAATAGAATTAAAACAAGTAGAAATCAAGCAGAGTGAAGAAATAAGATACCCGAAATCATCAATAAGAAACATGATTGGTTTTAATCAATTATCTAAATAAAGAAATAATATATCAACAAGATCCGCTCAAGCAAACTCATTAGTAACAACAAACTATTTGGCAATATATCACAAGACATGCATAAGCTTTACCACCAATTCTCCCGACTACCAAGATGAGCATGATTAATTTCAAGACCCATAGCTTTACCTATCGCTGGACTCCGAGATTCAGATCCGCCCACCATGTCGAACCCAGAGGGCCCAAATTTTCACACCCAAAGAATGACGGCACTCCGGCGTTACACCGTCTCGTTTCCGGGCAACCCCGCTCGCCTCCTTGTTTCTATGAAACCCCACCCCACTCGATCACCCTTGATGCCTTTCTGGGCCGATACCCACGCCTAGATGCGCCGGGTTAAGTCCAAGCACGTGATCCAAAGGGGCCCCAATACTCCCCGCATTTGAGATCGGATATCCTAAAGCCATCAGCCGAATTGATCAGACGGGTCCGTGCATTTGCCCTCAATGCTACTCAAGATCGGCAAACCTTGTCTAAGCTCATGGCCACTAGCCTCTATAGTTTCCACAGGAGCCCCAATACCCTCATATTTGTAATCGGATTCTTGTACACCAGGATCGACCGATCGTACCAGTGGGTCATACCTAACATCCATGTCCTTCCCCGACGTCCCTCTACGGCAAGACCTTCTTCACGCTATCCACCGGAACATACCATCGCCGACACCTTCGCTTATCGCGGGAAAACATTCCCGCTACCGAAAGGTGATCCGAGATTCAGGTATTACCTCAAATTCGACGGGCTTTTTAGATTCGCTGAAGCTCGCCGTCTTCGGGCTGCTAGCGCCTCTCCTTAATCTGGCCGTGAGGATTCACGCATTTGCCATCTATGTCGACTGGATCTAGAGCTTGAGGATCCATTACATCGATATCCGGGACACATGACTTGGGCATTTCACTCCGGCGCGCCTGAGTCAGGATCGCACCAGTGAAGACCAGATCCTGCCGGCCGGAGACCGTAGGCGAAGCCTGCTCCACCGACGATGGGTCCCACCGCGGCGCCCGAGCCGAGCTTTTTACCGAGCCCGAGCGAGCCCGAGCCGAGCCCGAGATTTATCGCTTCCAAATTAGCTCAAGTCGGCCGTTTAGCTCACGAGCTGAGCCCGAGCCGAGCCCAAGCCGAGCCCGAGTAGCTTGGCTCGTTACCAGCCCTAATCACCTCTCCTTATAACGAGAGTATTTTAATTTTTCAAAAAAAAATTCACTTGGGTCATCTGCCCCCGGGATCTCGGTGGGTACGGGCTTTTTAGATATTTAGTGTTAATAAAAATAAAAAATTCCTTAAATAATATAGATTTAGAAATATTCTTAAATGTAATGTGGTTTTTACCAAGTGAAAATTGAAAAGACATTTTCTAAAAGTGTTTTTCGGAAAGACACTTTTTAAAAGTGTCTTTTCAAAAGATACTTTTAAAAAATTTGAAAATTTTACATCAAAAGTGTTTTAGAAGAAACACTTTCAAAATATTTGAATTTAAACTGTTTTTAAGTTGTCTTTTTAAATTATTGAAATGTTATACTAAAAATGTATTTTGAAAAAACATCTTCATAATTTAAAAATACTGAAAGTGTTTTTTGAAAAGACACTTTCTATAATTTTAAAAATTTTGAATTTAAGTTGAAAGTGTTTATTGAAGAGACACTTTCTAAATTATTGAAATATTTTACTAAAAATGTATTTTGAAAAGATACCTTTATAATTTCAAAGCTTAATCAACACCGAAAAGTCTCAAGAGACACTTTTTATAATTTTTAAATTGATTTGTTAAAGGCTCCTTCAAGAGCCACTTTCAATTTTTGCGAATTTTTAAATCAGTTCTCGTTAAACACTTTAAATCATAAATGTTATACTAAGTTGTCTTTGAAAGACATCTTTATAATTTTGAAAGTTTTAAATCAACACTGAAAGTGTCTTTTGAAGAGACACTTTCTATAATTTAAATTTTTTTGAATTTAAGTTGAAAGTGTCTCTTCAAAAAATACTTTTTAAATTATTGAAATGTTATTCTAAAAAAGACACTTTTATAATTTTGAAAGTTTTGAATTAACATTGAAAATGTTTTTTGAAGATACATTTTTTATAATTTTAAAATTTTTGAATTTAAACTTAAAGTGTCAATTCAAAAGATATTTTTAGTTTTTTGAATTTTTAAAAATTGAAGAAAATTACAATATATTTAGAATTATTTTTCAAACTATATTTTTTTAATATTTTTTTTAATTTCTTTATTATTTTTCGGAAAGTTCCGACAAAAACGTTGAGTTATTTTCATCGAAAAAAAAATACATTAGTCACTTAAATGGTTTGATACAATTGACTTTTACTTTAAATTAGAACAGGAAAGTTTATTTTTCAAAATTTGAGTGGGGAAATGCCTCCCTTGAGCCCTATGTAAATCCGAAAGAATCTCTTTAATACTTTTTATTTCTATACCTTCTTGAACCTTATAATTTTTGAATTTATTGCTTCCGTTGCCTAAAATATCAGGTTTTTCAAATCATACTCTCAATTTTGCCAGTTAACCAAAATAAAATTGTTTGTGTTATAAATAATTCACTGATAATTGTGAATGACCATATATTTACTTGTGAATAATTATTACGGTATTACTGACTGTAATATTATATATATGGGTTTATGGAAGAATGAAAATACAGTTTTCTTCTTAAATTATCTCTATTATCTCTTTTCTTTCTTTTTTATCTTTCAACAAAATAAGGGTAGCTCCATATCCCAGTCGGATATTGTCCGCTTTAACCTCAATAGGCCTCACGACTTTAAAATGTGTCAAACTAGGTAGAGAAAGCCCCACAATATAAGGCGTTTGGTAGCGCTGTGTGGGAGCGATGTGGGATCTACAGGATTCACAACATACCCCCATTGTGACCTGCATGGGCCACCAAATAAGGGTAGCTCCATATCCCAATCGGATATTTTCCGCTTTGACCTCAATAGGCCTCACGGCTTTAAAACGCGTCAAACTAGGTAGAGGGAGCCTCACAATATAAGGCGCTTGGTAGCACCGTGTGGGAGCAATGTGGGATCTATAGGATTCACAACAGTTTGAGAATTTTTTGATGGAAAAAAAACTTATGTAGATATCGCAATATAGCATGTCATACACACATATCTGAAATTGGGACTCAAACCACGTGACTTATGACCAAAGTAGTGATCCATGGGCTCCAGAAAGTGACTGTTGTTGAAAACTGAGAGAGAGAGAAGATGACTGCTCTCTATCTGATATGCCAAATGAAAACCTAATCTCCACTGGATGGGGAAGTCAGAGAGGCTCATATCAGATGAGAGTAGGGACCTCTCATAAATAGGTACTCATGGATAGTCCAGCCCATCATAGACTATCAATACGTCAGTTACGTATTAATTGGTCAAGTGCTATATCAGTTACATAATATAATAATAATATATAATTGATATTATTTAATAATCCAATAAACAAATCTTAATAATTGATTAATACTAATCCATAAAAATTAAAATACAACATTCTCTCCCACTTGATAAAGATTAGTCAATTATTAGGAATAATGATTATTATAACTATGATAAATATCAATTATGACCAAAGCACATAACAACCAATAATAATAATAATAATATATATATATATATATAGCCTTCAACGTGCAGAACATCTTATCCGATAGGGAAAAAATGTCATACACATCAACAAGCTCATTTTCATGTAAAGAGATTATGAATCAGAGAACCCAAGTATTGGAGTGGAATAAAAACAAAAATATGCATTTCTCAAACAAATGGTCCAAGCATCTCGATGTTGTCGACGATGATGATATTTACATTGACATGTCATTCAATACATACCTCAAACAATTACAAAGCAAATAAATGCATAAATCTTAATTCCCACTAACCCAAAATATCAAAAGACTTAACCAAACCCATATGAGTTACATGACGTTGATAAACTCCTATAGGTAAGCCTTTGGTTAGTGGATCTGCTAACATATGTTCTATAGCAGTATATTCAATCCGAGTCTGAAATTCCTGAACTTTCTCTCCGACAAACAGGTATTTTATATCAAAGTGCTTTAAGCGAGTAGCACTCCTGTTGTTTTGAGAGAAATGTACAACAGCTGTATTGTCACAATATATAACAAGTGATTCGATATGCTTTCAACAATATGAAAGCCAAAATCAATTTCTTTAGCCATGGCTTAACAAGTAGCCTCATAATGTTTAACATACCGTCCATAGTCGAGGTAGTCAGAAGTGTTCGCTTAACACTTTTCCAAGAAACAACCT
The DNA here is from genome assembly GCA_016808115.1 of Tetrastigma voinierianum. Taxonomy (NCBI): domain Eukaryota; kingdom Viridiplantae; phylum Streptophyta; class Magnoliopsida; order Vitales; family Vitaceae; genus Tetrastigma; species Tetrastigma voinierianum. The sequence goes on from JAEQBH010000510.1 coordinate 445,095, forward strand.
CCCGCCATCATAAAAATAAAACCATAAGTAGATTTTCTCATTATCCGGCAACCTTACAAAATCGAATCGTAATAGCCAGTGACCTCAAGTCGATCGGACTCCTTTATAGGTCAACATATAGTGTCTCTTGCACTGCAAGCACTCTTCACGATCTTTTCACAAATTTTTCCAATGATTCAAACCTCGGATTTGCCTGGGCATTCCCTAAAGCATTAATAAAGAAAAGCAATATCGGGACGAGTACAAACTTGAGCATACATCAGGCTGCCAACAATGGAAGCATATGGGACCTTTTCCATTTCAGCTCTCTCCTTTTCATTATGAGGACATTGAGATTTAGAGAGCTTATCACCCACTTGAATGGGTGCAAGCATTACGAGGAACAAGAATGCATGTTAAACCGTTTGGAGGACTTTTTTCAATATATCCTTTGAGACAATCCAAGAATGCCTTTAGACCTATCACGATGAATCTGGATGCCTAGGACAAAGAAGGCATCACTCTTTCATATCAAAATGAGTATTCAGCACCTGTTTTGTCTCATTCAAAAGTTTAACACAACTACTAGCAAGGAGTATATCATCGACATATAAAACAAGGACTATGAAGTTGCTCCCACTCATCTTCAGATAAATGCACTGATCTGATGATGAAGGACTATGAAGGACTATGAGGCACACTCTGTTCGAGTGATCCCATTTTTCCCGAGAAGCCTTATCGCAATGCAGATCGATCACAGCGGTATGGGGCTCCGCCCTCTCTCAAGCCAAATCCATGTTGGTGATAGCCAAATATAGATCCGGCAGACTCTTTCCAATCCTCACCGGGTCCCATTCAGAGTTTTGACGTAAGTCAATTACATAGACAAATTTAGGCCGGCACTGTGAGTGTAGAGGGAACATTTATGCATGTAACATAATATTACCATGCCAGCCACAAATAAATGGATTCCCTTACGTACAACCAAACATGCCTATTAAACATTTTATTTATCATGATCCCGCCTAAGGGTCACAAATCACAATAAAAGGAAATATAAGATACAATGTACATGATCTCATGTCACCAAAATTTAATACCGATGTGGTATCAAACATAATTTGACATAAGTTTAGAACAAATAGTACACCGTGATTAATAACAAATTACACTAATAACAACATACCGATGTGGTATAATTATTTTTATGCAAACATTCATATATGAATTCAATTAAAAATTTAAAATAATTTTAAATTATTTAATTTATTGAATGTTTCACATGTTAATTATGCTCACGATAGTAAAGACTGCACTTACGCAAAATGTAATATCACAAGCTGTCTTTGGCCGGGTATACAAACTCAATATACAATTGCATAATCCACAAAAATACATCAATTTAACAAAAAATACTATTTGAGCCCGTAAACCCAGAGTACAAAGAACTAAATCCCTGATTTCATCTCCTTGTCTGCCTTTGCACTGTGTCGCGCCGACCCGCTCAAACCCTGCTTTTGAACTCCTCATTTCTCCACCATTTTCGACGATATGATTTAAGGTTTAAATTTACGAAATATCACCCAGAATGTGTAGATCAAAGGAAAAACAACGAGGGTTTCGGTCATGTCCATGGTAAAGTTTCGGACACCTTCTTTTTATTTATTTATTTATTTATTTATTTTTAGCAATTTGACGAAAATAGGGTCATATAAATCTGAACAATATAATCACAAACCTTTTGATTCCAGAACATATCCAAAATAGAGACTCATATGTGAGATTAACAAAACCCTAAAAGTGAAAATTTCACATAAAACAAGTAAATCTCAATCAACACAAATTATTGTGTGGTTCATGCGCATGAACAACCATAATTGCTATTTGACAGCCGATACCAATTGATGGAAAAAAAACTTATGTAAATACGCAATATAGTTCATACACACATATCGGAAATTGAGACTCAAAACCACGTGACTTGCACCAAAGTAGATCCATACCCGCAAGTGACTGGTCAAGAAAACCGAGAGAGAGAGAAGATGACCGCTTCATCCTATGCCAAATGAAAAACCTAATCTCCACTGAATGGGGAAGTTAAAGAGGCTCATATCATATGAGAGTAGGGACTTCTCATAAATAGGTACTCATGGATAGTCCAACCCATTATAGACTATCATCATCAGCCGCTTACGTATTAATCGTCAAGGCTATATCGCTTACATAATATAATAATAATACATAATTGATATTATTTAATAATCCAATAAACAAATCTTAATAATTGATTAATACTAATCCATAAAATTAAAATACAACATTTTTTTCCCTATATTATGCATTACTTACATGACCTAGTCTATTTAATTAAGAACTAGTCCACATTAATAAATGATATGCATGTATTATCATATATAATTGTGAAATAGACTGCTAAGCATATCAACAAGATTACGGCTCAAAGTTGAATTTTTTTTTTTCCATTTTTGTTTCTTGGCCAGAATCTTTAATTGTCTATAACTAGTTGTACAAGTTATGAAATAAACTTAATTATTATTGAGAGAGTTGAAATATATAAATATACCAATATAATTAAGGATAAAAAGGTAAAAACATTGAGACAATAAAATGAATCCTAAATATACTCTAAGACAATAAAAGAAATCCCAAATATACTTTAATACACCCTCTCAAGATGGTGTGCCAGAGACAACACCAATCTTGTTACATAGGGGAAAGAGGCGAGGCCGAGAGAGGGATTTGGTGAGGGCATTAGCAAGCTGGTCATTAATAGAGACATGAGCAACACACAGACTAGGTCACGAACAAAATGATAATTAATCGCAAGGTGTTTCATACGAGAATTGAAAATAGGATTAACAGAGAGATAAGTGACATCAAGGTTGTCCGAGAACAAAGTAGGTGAGGACTGCACTGGGACAAGAAGCTCCAACAACAATGACTTCACCCATTGCAGTTTGACAGTAGCAGTGTCAATGACAAGATACTTGGCCTCAGTGGAAGACCGAGCAACAATACGTTGCTTTGTAGAACTTCAAGAGATTAGATTAGCACTAAGGAATATGAGAAAAACACCTGTGGAGGTATGCTCATCTAGGTTACTAGCCTAGTCTATATAAGAGAAACCATGCAATTTCTGAGGAGAGTCTGCAAGAAGCGGGATACCAAGGGATTTCATGCCATTAAGATAACGAAACAAACGTTTGACCGCTCCCCAATGGTGTTTAGACGGCTCGTGTTGGACAGTTTGGTCACGGAAAAGGAAATATCCGACCGAGTCATCCGGAGATGTTGGAGGCCACCGATCACCTGATGGTACATTGTGGCATTGTCGGCACAGTACCATAATTATCAGTCAGGGAAGTACCCACGAAAAGCGGTGTGGAGATAGGTTTGGAGCCTAGCATTTTATGTTTTCTTATAAGATCAATAACATACTTTTGCTGAGATAGGAGAAGACCCGAGGAGGTAGCCAGAACCTCAACTCCACAAAAGTAAGATAGTGGCCCAAATCCTTGGTGGAGAATGTAGAGTTAAGTTGTCGAATAATAGTGTCAACAAGTGAGGGGTCACTACTTGTAATAATCAGATCATTAACATAGATAAGAAAGTAGATAAGTGCAATGACGTGGGAATAGACAAAGAGAGACGAGTTTGCACGGGATGTAACAAAGCTGAGAGAGAGCAAAAAAGCGCGTAGCTCTTGGTACCAAGCTCAGGGAGCTTGTTTGAGCCCATAAATATCCTTGTGTAAATGACAGACATGATGTGGATACTCGATGTTGCGCATATTGGAGTATTAGAGTATATTTAGACATGATATTAGAGTATATTTAGGAGGTGCTCGAACAATTCCTCGAACATAATTGGAGTCTCCCAAACTTGGAGAGCATGAGATAAGTTTGAGTAGGCCGGGTCGAGTGCTTTCAAGACACAAACAGAGAGCTCATCGAAGTCAACGGGGACATTCATGAGAGCAAGAGAGTCAATGTTGTGTTTTACATCTTGCATGTATTTTGTAATGGTCCTAGTACCTTGCTGAGGACTTGCAAGATTTTGGCAATGAACCATGATCCGTTCGCGGGAGGGAGAGACATATGTCTTCTTGAGGGTGATCCACGCAACCCGAGATGTGGTGGAGGTGGTGAGAAACTACACAAGCATGGGAGAGACGGATCCTATAATTGCATTAAGAAGCAATTGGTCTTGTCGGAGCTAGAGAGTATAATCCAGATTTGGGGAGGGAGAAGCAGCATCGGGCAGAGTTATCGTCACTGGAGGGCACGACTTTGAGCCATCAACGAACCCAAGTAAGTCGTTCCCAAATAAGATAGATGTGAATTGTAGCCGCTATGCAAAGTGACCATGGCTTGTGGACTTCTTGGAGCGTTGCATGAGCATTGACGCTGAGATCGACTAAGTTTCGCGCGAACATTTCGATCAGACCATGGGGTAATGAGTACATCGCATTTACAATTGGGTGGAAGAAGAGGCATTGGCCATCGAGGCCAAGCGCCAACGAAGGAGGTGGATCATGAATAGCGACGACTAGGGTTTGTTATTAAGCTTATTGTTATGATACAAAATTATGAAAGAGATTTAATTATTATTGAGAGAGTTATGATATATAAATATACCATCACAAAGGCAAAAAGATAAAAACATTGAGGCAATAAATAGAATCATAAATATATTCTAATACAATAAAAGAAATCCTAAATAGTAGAGAGTTTGAGGATATGGTTAGTTGTAGTACTATAAATGCTGATGGCTTCTTTTCTCCAAAAACATAAATGTTTGTGGTTGTTTGTCCCCGCAAAACGGATATATGAAGGTTTATGTTTGGTTTTTATGACTTTGGTCCCCAACAAATAAATGCGGGATGTGAAGCTTTCGTGCGATCTCAATCGTTATTCCTTCTTCCCGAAAAGACATTAACTTGTTATGTTTACCACTCCCAGTTTGATGGCACAAAAGAAGCATTAGAAAGAGGCAAGACAATTAAGCTTTACATCTTTGTGCATGCTAGCGGAAGCTTTGATACAAACCGTGTGAATTTAAGAAGATAAAGATAAAATAATCGCACCAAAAACGTGTTGCCGTCAATATTTACATAATATTAGAGAGGTGGTAGAATAACGTATATATAATTGAGTTTTTGAAACATTCCATATTTCTTTATCCTTCATATCCCGAATAAGGGGTCTTTAAAAAAAGCTCGAGGCCCAAGGCCCACATCAAACCCAGTCCGGCCTGATGGGCTAAACCTCGACTCAAACCCGAGTAGGCCAAGTCTTGCCTAAGCCCGAGCAGGCCAAGCCCAACCCAAGCCCGTTTTTAGAAGGGTCGGACTGTGAGCTTCATTTTAAGCCCGGCTCGGTTCGATGGGTTAACCCGGCCTATAGGTTTTCAGGCTCGCTCGCAAGTCCGCTCGTAAGCCTGCCTAAAAGCCTACCCAAATGCTTGCTTGCAAGCTCGCCCAGAAGCCCGCCAACATGCCCGTCTTTAAGCCCGCCTTTTAGGCTTGTCTTGATAGACCCACCCCCTACTCCTATGTTATTATTTGTAAATACATTATATAACTCTATTTATAATATGTATTTTGTTAAAAGTTTATTATATAAGTCAAATATATGTACAATTTAGTTAGTGCATTAAAATTTTAAGCAAGAGGAAGGAGGTTAAAATTAAAAAAAAAAAATGGTTTTAATCATTAGGTTTGTCAAGCCCGCCCATCCTAGGCTCACGAGACCCGCCTCCTGGGCCACAAAACACCAATTTAGGCCTCCAGCCCATCCGCCTCAGCCTACTCAGGGTAAAGTGCTTTTCTTTCCTTACCCGCCTCGCTCATCACAAATTTAATGTGCCTTAAAAATATAAGGCCCAGCCCGTTGTCTCCCGACCTCATTTGTCTCCCGGCCCGTTGAAGACCCCTGCCTTGAACCATTCATTCTCACATCTTTATATACCTTGAATATACTTTTCAAACCCATCTCTATCTCATTATTTTTTTCGCCTCGTGATACCTAGAATATTTATAGTGATATACCTAACTGCTTTATTTTTCCTATAAGAAATCTTTCCTTTTTTATTTTACAAAAAGGAAATTGATACTAATTATTAATTTAAGACACATTCTAACACATCTCTATATATAAATATATGAATTCACTTCATTCAAACTTACCGGATAATTTCTAATAATCTTACATAGTTTATTCACCATCTACTACATATCTAAGTAGTCTAACCAGTAGGAAAATGAAAGTACCCCACAGCCGAGACTATGAAGATGTTACTACATTTTTGCTAAATGTCCATAAGGGTATGGCAGTGGATTTTCTATGATTAGCTCGGACTTCTGAGAAGAGGCAACCATAAGGCCTTTGATTATAGGCTTAACCTTTTCAACAGTCTTTATGATCCCCAAAAACATGAGGCGGTACAGAACCACCATTCCGAATAAGATTGCAAGATCAATCCACTTAGAGTATCCCATCTCCAATTGCCAAAAGTTTCTCAAGATTTCTTCACCAGTAAGGGTGGCTGATCTTCCAGCCTGATTGTTAGGAAATCTCAACCCTTTAAATTCGTTCTTGTAGAATCCTTGGTTTGCATACTTATGGAAGGCAATATAGTACATTGGGTATCTCCAGAAAGGCTTAGGAAGATCGTCCGGCAACCGGAAGAAGCCGCCGTTCAACATCATCACACCTTGAATTCCGGCGCCGGTTATGATTCCCATAAGGAAGTCCGGCACGATGCTCGCCACGATCATCATTAGGCTCTCGACCAACATCATACATACGAACAGCAGCAAAGCAAAGTAGACGAAGTGTTCGAATCCCTTGTGTAGTCCAACAAGGTAATACGCAATTGGTCCCGGAATCAACGAGACCATAAGCAAGTATGGAATAGAGGAAAAAGTGTTTCCCACCACAAATGCGCCAACACCGTAGTGCCCGTTCAATCTTTCTCGCCCAAATATCTGTTTTTCATCAGAAAAATAAAAAGATGATTTGATTCAAATACTAAAACACAAATTTGAAAATTTGATCCCTTTTCATTTTTTGGTTTGATTTTGATAAAAATATCATTTTTGTCTTTTTTGTAAAAATAACATCTCCTTTTAAAAAACAATATAAATATATGAAATGGATAAGATCATTTTTGTTTAAAATGAGTTTTTTTTTTTTTTAAAACTTAGGAAATGTTATATTTATAAATTTAAAGTTCTTTGATGTATTTTAGCCAAATATTTCAAAACAAAATCATTTGAATTAACAACATGAAACAGGACTGAACATATTAATTGATAAAATGAACTAACCTTCATGTCCTCCACAAAAGAAGGGAACCCACCGATTGCCATGAAAGTCAAGAATGCTGCAACAAACATGAGCATCGACCCTCTAGCCTGTAATTCGTAAGTGACATGTTTGAGCATTATGCTTTCTCTTCATATGTATAATAGTATTTAATATTTGCAGGACATAGATAAATTCATCCATCCTTGTTGAGTTACCTGAATTGATCCATAGCTGAAGCCAATATCATAAAAGATAGTTCCCACGCATAAACACAAAGCAATATAGATTGCAAGACGAAGCCAGTAATAACCTAGATCACGGTACATGTTCACAAAGGATCTCCTAGTAAGCACAAGGCACTGGGTAATGAAGCTAGCGTGGCTTCCCCTTTTCTCAAGTAGTCCCTTTTTCTACAAGACAAATATCCGTTACTTAATGAGTGTTGAGCTCTAACAAATAGGGATTCAAATTACACATGAAGGTCATGAACCCATGATCTCGACCAAACTTTAATACCATGCTTTTAAGATTAAGGTTTAATATGAATATCACATTTATAATATGGAACACATAAATTATTCAAAAATCTATAAGTAACAGCATTTGATAATTTTCATACCAGTTGGGTGATCTCAAGTACCCGGCTCTGTACTTGCTGGCCAGTGTCAGAGGACTTGTAGGACTTTATGAGAATATTAATGGCTTCTTCTGTGTTGGTGGTTCCGCCATGCCCTTGTTCGTTATCCTAATTTATGACAATATCCAAAGAGTTTATTAGATTCCAATGTTTTGAAAACCGAATTGGATCGATAGGTCTGATCAGTTGGACCATTGGCTGACCATAAAATCGATCATGTTCAATAAAAAAACCGGTTATGAATCGAACCGAATAAGAACCGTTTGAATCGACGGTCAAACCAGTGAATTGAATGAATCGGTCGGTTCTAACCGAGCGGTTTCACTCTTATAATTTTATTTTATTTTTCAAGTTAAAACGACGTCGTTTTGATGTTTTTATATCATCCAAACGCCAGTTTTGCTTTAGCTAAAGATTTGCACCAAAAAAAATTTAATCAAATATCAGAAGTCTCAGAATTCAAACACAGGTTATGCTATAACCACTTATCACTGCATTGCATTATTTATTTATTTTAGATATTAAAAAAAATTATATATTACTACTAATTAAGTATATATTTATATAAATAAGTTTATTTCATTTTTAATATGTTTTCATATTTAAACATTATACATATTTTTAAAATACTTTATTTATATAAAAAGTAATAAATAATATCTTAAATATTATTAATTATATATTTTAAAATTTAAATAATATATTTATTACTGTTGTCACCGGTTCAACTGCGACCGCCGATTCGATTAGTGAACCGTGAACCGGTAACTTTTCCGATTCATTTACTAGTCCGATTTTTAAAACATTGCCGAAAACAACAATCGGTTACTCAGAATAAGGACGACTACTTACCAAGTCGAAGTCCTTGTTTATGGTTCTAAGGAAGTGATCAGATGGGTTTCTCAGAGCCGGGCATGGGAACCCATTTGAAGCAAAAAACTGAAAATTAAAAAAAAGAAAAAGAAAAGAATAAGAATATGTAGAAAATAAAGAGATGGTGCAATGGATTAAGCAGAACCGGAGAGATTATATGTAGTACCTCTTTGGCCATTGGAGCAGAACCGAAGTATACAGTTTTACCAGAAGAGAGAAGACATAGATTGTGAAAGAGATCAAAAACTTCACCGCTAGGTTGATGAATTGATGCAAGAACAGTTATTCCATCATGCCTAGCGAGCTTAACGATGCGGCTCATAACATGATAAGAAGCAGCACTGTCAAGCCCGCTAGTAGGCTCGTCCAGAAAGAGCAGCCTTGGACGGGTCAAGATTTCAATACAAATGCTAACTCTCCTCTTTTGTCCACCACTTAGCCCTTTCACACTCCATCCTCCTATTCTCGTGTTCATGGCTTCCTGCAACCCCATTTCTCTTATTGTCGTTTCAGCTCTTTCCTTCTTTTCAGCTCTGGACATGGTGTCTGGCAGTTGGAGCTGTGCAGAGTAGTATACAGCTTCCCTTACGGTTAATGTAGTCATCAGGGTATCATCTTGAGTCACATAGGCCTATGATAATGTAGGAAACCAGGAAAGATATCATGCTTTTATTTTCTTACAATTTTTTTTGTTTCCATATTTTTCTTTTAAATAAGCCACTTTCTTACCGAAGATCCGAAAGCAAGTCTCTGTTTGCTCCCATTGATAAGAATCTCCCCAGCTTGCCTCGTGTTTGAACTTAATCTCCCTGCAATAAATAAGTAGATTTTCTAGTATGTGCACTCTTTCATTTCTAAAACAATGGAAGTCAACCCCACAAGAATTTGTCAAACAAACAAATGAAAACATATGAATGCGGCAAGAATTTCCAGCTAAATAATTAGTCCTTATAAGCCTGAACACAGATATGCATGATGAGAAGCCGTTTTTTGGGTTTTTGAAAACCAAGGAGAAGCACAAAAATAAGAATAATAAAAACACAGAGAACGCTTATGGTCACATTCGAATTTTTTTTTCATTATGAAAAAACAAAAAAAAAAACTAAATTCAGATATCAATAATAGAATAATTTTCAAAAAACATCAAAATCTTATTATTTGTGTTTTTAAAATCTGTTCTCAATTTTCAAAAACATGAAGCAAACTTGGTTTCCTCCGTACCTGACAAAGAATCAAGAAGAGTTGACTTGCCACAACCGGACGGACCCATGATGGCTAATACCTCACTGGGCTGAGCATAGCCGGTTAGCCCCTGAAGGATTGCCCGGCGTCCATTTTTGCTGTCCGGTACAGTCACCCACAGGTCCTTCCATGTCAAGAATACGCCGTTGGGGACAAAATCATTCATATCAAGGTTATTGGATTCAATTCCAAGGGAGGGAACTTCACGGATATCTGAATGTAGTTGAGGCTGTTTGGTATCAGCAACGATGAAAGGAAACAGCCTACCCATGCTGGAAGGCCTGTCTTCCTCAGAAGCTATATTGCTTCCAGTCTCTACATCATCGACTGATCTCTCACTCTTGATGGCCTCTTTTGGCGGCGATCTACTTGGGCTCCGTCCTGGTGTCCATCTAGGCACATAAACTTGAGACTCCATGGGAGTAGGACTCAAGATTTTAAGCAACAAGAAAGGAGAGATCAAGACTAGAGCTATAAGACTTATGTTTTTGCCGCAGCTCTATCAGCAACTAGGACCATATATATAGATAGATCTGCGCCATCATCAATATTAACTCTTAAGCTTGAAAAAGTCAACCACATTCAATTTCAATTTCTACCTCTTCTATATATGTAGGTAAACTGTCCTCATGCTGGCTCAAAAATAGCAATACACTGATTTAATAAGAGGATTGTTCAATTAAAGTATCAATGAAAGATATTTGAAAGTTATCGGAGGAGCTAAATATTTCTATGTTTAGAATTACATATTGTCTTGTCAAGAAAGACATTGGTATTAGATTCAAGAATTTGATTGCCAAACTATCCTAAAAATGTTACATATATTAACTTTGTAGATTACTGCCGATATATATCCCATCAACTTTGTAATTAAGCTTAGTGTTTTTGAGTTTTCCTTCATAAAAAAAATATAGATAATGGCGCCGCCCTCCTTTGACTGCCCCCCACTTGGACTTATTAAAGATTTCCATTTTGCAAGTCAATAAACAATGGATGCATGCGGATCATGAAACTACGTAACGAGGATTGTCAAATAATTAGCCATGAATTAAGTACAACGTGAAGATGAAATGGAAAAGATCTTAGGGGCCTCTTTTTCATTATCTCATTTTTTGTTCTTTCTAATTCCTTTTCTTTAAGTGATGAGGGATGAATCTTTTGCTATTTTTAACCTAAAATTACCTATTTACATGTCTTTGTATTATATTTTTTTTTAATAAAGTGGTTGTTTATACTAAAAATGATTTTTTTTGGCTCGAATGGTATTTGAATAATTATTCAGCCCAAAGAATAATGGAATAGGCTAAATGGATATATCAAGCTCAAACCAAACCCAAACCGAGCTCAACCTAGTCCGAGAGAGCCCAAGTCCATGATAATCAGCCCATGAAAGGCTAAAGACATTTATGAAAATTTTCAATTTATCAAAGTGGTCAGCTCAAAATGATGAGACTTTGTCTCAAAAGCAAGTGGAGGAGAATTTTTTCTTCCAACCCAACTCATGACATGGCAGAACGTGAACAAGTTGTTAGTAGATAAATGACTTGAAGAACAAGTTGTTAGTGGATAAATGACTTGGAGAACAAGACTATAGTGGATACGTGACCAGTTATTGGAGAAGGTGGGTTTGAGCAGTTATTCAGGATACCTATAGAAGGAAGACTCAATTTCAGAGCAAGCTCGGCAAATCAATCATCAACCAATACTCAATAGAGAATTTAAGCAATTTCTTATAGTTTCTACAAGTTCATCAACAATATTTCCAGATTTCTAGCTTATTTTAGTTCAAAGTATTTATTTTCAAAGCTTTCATGCTTCATTCTATAATGAAATTTACTACTTTTCAACTTATCCATACAATTTTTTCTCTCAGCTTTCAATACATTCCAATTTCCCAAAGCATTTTTCCTTAATTTTATACCTAGAACCTGTTAAGGAACTAGGGATCCATTTTCACTGAGAGGCAGATTCACATCGTTTCAATTCGGAAATACTATAATTTCCTAGCACGCCCGTGCATTAACCAATTCCCGTGCTTTTGTATGTTTTGGACCAAAATCTAACAGAAACATATTTTTGGCACACTCGGTGGGACACATCTTTGTCGAACATCGATACATCTTTTTGTTTTGTATGTTCAGTTGTGCATATTCCACGGTGGGACACGCTTTTTGCTGAAGAATGCCACCAAAATTGTGGAGTAAGATAACTGCAGAGTCTTTGGATTCAGGATCTGATGCTATAGAAGCAACACAGGAAGGAAGAGTTCCAGCCTTGGTGGAACATATAGAGAACCTGATGAATTCTCTAGTGCAACAGTAGGGGAATCCATCCAACAACCCAATTAAACAAGTGGAAAGAAGAGGTGCAGGTAATGTGGATGTGCCTATTCTTTTCTCTCTTAATTCTAATGAATTTCAGGCTCTCATGCAAGAATTAAAGAGTCAATGAGTGATCATGACTGCCTTTATGGAAGAAATGAAACAACAATCTCAATCCAACCTGGAGAACCTTAGAGAAAGGCAAAAAGTTGCTTCTAAGCCTGAAAGGCAATGTTCTAATGAACTCGGGGGCAGTATTCTGATAACCTACGGGGAGCTGGTGAATTTCACCGCTTACCTATGCTAGCAGAGGTTAGATACCTTCCTCCCTATAGAAGAGAGGGAGGTATCTTGGAGAACATAGCTAGGGAAAGACCTAATGCAACTAAAACCACAGCCCCTCAAAGGATTTTTGCTCAGACTAATTCAATTACACAACCTGGAGTATATGAAAGAGGTTTTTCTTTTAATGGAGGCCTAGGGGCATCATGCAGCCACCTGTAGAAGTAAATGGAAACTGGGGACAACAAGTTCCTTAGCAACTGCCAGGCAAACCAGCCGTTGTCGACGCAGGGGCAACCGTGAGAGGCTAAGATAGGAATTATATGGGCCGCCCCAAGCAAATCGGGCAAATTCGGAGTTCTGCATAAACCTTATCCAGAGATGATAGATAGGGAAAACCCTTACCTAAGGGGGTATAGGATCCTTGATTTCTCCCTATTCTCTGGAGAAGATGGCCAATCCGCTATAGAACATGTTGCTAGATTCATTGTGCAATGTGGGGAGTTGGCTAACTATGAGAATTTCTATCATTTCAAGCTTATTTTGTTTCCTAACTCTTTGACAAGGGCATCATTCACTTGGTATACAACATTACCAAGGAACTCCATACAAAGTTAGCAAGAGATGGTGCTGTAAGTTCCATACTCGCCTTAGGCCCCGAACCTTGAAGTGTGCATCGTAACTCCGTCGCAGTGATTCAAAGAAATGGGGAGACCACTTATTTGTTCATCTCCCGTTTCAAGAAGATGAGAAACAAATGCAAGGTCCACCTTCCAGAGATAGAGTACGTGAAAATGGCCCAAAGAGGTTTGGACATTGAGTTGAGGAAAAAATTCCAAGGCATAGAATTTAGAGATTTTTATGAACTTGCAGCTAAGGTGATAGAATATGAAGAATTGCTTAAGGAAGAAAGTTATTGGAGGAAGAAGTCCATGGGAACATATCGTCAAGAGCAAGGAACAAAAAATCGTTAATATCGATCGATATATCACCGAAATATTGGATATCGATCGATATCGATACGATAACGCTAAACGATAGTTAGTTGGTCTAAAAATCAATATAATATCGAGAAAATCGTTGATATTTCGATGAAATATCAGAAAATGTCGATATTTCGCCAGTTGGTCTAAAAATCAATACAATATTAAGAAAATCGCCGATATTTCGACGAAATATCAGAAAATGTCGATATTTTGCCGAAATATTGAAAGTATACCTCATGCGCGCATGGGTTGGAATTTCCGGAAAAAAATTGGAGAAATATTGGTAGAATATTGGAAATATCGGAGATATATCGCTGATATTTTCAAAATATCGATCGTGCCTTTGACTTCTCGACTAGCAATCTGACGACCCAGATCCATTCATACTTTGATCCAAATGTCCAAATTTCATCCGTTTTTTTAAAACCATCCAAAGACTATATTTTGGATCCAACGGTTGATTTTAAATTTGAAGCTTGATGTAACGGTTTAGATTAATTTCCAACGGATATATGATGATCCAAATGTCAGATTTGAACCAAAATCAAATTTATCGATTAGAATTAAATCGCAATGGTTTTTTGACAATCCAATGACTATTTTGACTCCAAACAATTCTATAAATACCCCTAAAATCATATAATTTCTTTACAAACTCATCCATCCACATCCATGCTCCATTTGACTCTCAAATTATTTTTTCTTTGTGATTTATCTCAATATTTTAAAGATCTTGGTTTTGAATATTGTCTTCAATAAGATGAGATCTCTTCATCAAATAATATAATGGAGCTACATCGGTCTTCATTTTGGTTTTAAAAGACTGTTGTAATGTAATTTCTCAATAAATTATAATGAATATCGTCTTTAACAAGTGTACATTTGCTTATTTATGTCTTTTTTTATAGTTTAACAAAGTATTTCCATAAATTTCAAAATATTTTTGTTAATTTTTGCTTTACCGATATTTTGATCCTTGGTCAAGAGGTGAACCAGGAGGTGGCAGTGGAAGATCTATTTGCTACAGGACATTCACTTCTCCTCTTTTGGTAGAAAAGACACATGATGTGTGGAAGAAGGCACAGATTGTTGATACATAGTGTCACACCCCTAACCCCCTCCTAGGCGAATGAAGGGGACGTGAAACTATACTAGGACTCTTTACCTACTTTTTCAGACATTGGTGGGCCCAAGTCTTATAACTGAATCAAAATATCATATACAAAGATACAAAATAAAACTACCACCGTAGTGGTGTTTACAGTGTCAATACATATAGTCTTGAGTCCCATTTACATATACATATACAAAAACTGTACATTTACATTTATATAATCAGAGCACAAAACCCACTGCGGATACTCTTACTAGTGTAATTAGTCCAATGGGTATGAAAGATCGCGGACGTCCTCTTTCTCACCTACACTCCGATTAAAAACCCGTGTCAAGCTTAATGCTTAGTGGGAAACATATGACTTATACATGTACACATGCATTGATACTCACTTACAGTAGACATATAACAATAACATATATACAGTAGCATATATTATAATTTTTCATGAATTCATATAACAACCGTTTACGCATACTTGTACTTATAGCAAAATTAAGTTCATGTAATAAACTTATACACATACTTGTACTTATAGCAAACTTATACTTATTCAGATCTCCCGTAGGAGTTACAGAGCTTATACTTGAACGGAGGTACTCGTAGGTACTACAAAGCTGAATACTTGTACAGAGGTACCCGTAGGTACTAAAGAGCATAACGATGTACATTACTTTACTCTTATTCGTTATTTAGACTCTTATCATATAACTGTTTGACTTCCTAGACTAGTAATGAGAAATGAGCTTCGACACAAAGACAATAAGTACCGAAGGTACAGACAAGCATCGAGGTGCCGTGAGCACAAAGCATGAGTGTCGGCTAATCGACGTAGAGTGCCGTCGCATTAATCGTGAGAGTACCGGCAATTAAATGTGTCGGCACGGGTCGAGTGCCGCGCACTAATCGTGAGTATCGGTACTATACATGCCCGCCTATATACACGCAGGTGTTGTGTCATTCCACATCCTGCCTGTGCATTCCCACACCATACTTATTCAAGATCTTACTATCTTATCACAGGGGCATTAAGTTTTCCAACATCAAACTCTTCGCTCTTCGCCTGCGGGTGCGAGGTACCTGGGCCTAATTTTCTTTTTCCTTTACTCCATAAACATGCATGGACCATTTTGGCCACACTTTATGGTCCTCATTAGTCCAATAGACACCTAATAACTTAATAGCAAAACAAAAACAAAAAAAAACAAAAATTCATGTCAGGAATAAAGAGGCTTACGTCATGGCGCACTAAGGTCATTCAAGCCCCTCTCAGCCACTCACTAATGGCGACATGCCAGCTGACCTTGGCGCGGGACCTGCCGCCGGCGCGGAAGATCCCGATGCCGTGGCGTAGGACCCCGAAATTTGCCCATATTTTACTGATTTCATCCATTTTTCCATAAATTCAACTAAAAACCCAAAATAATCCAAAAACATCACCAAAAACAACTCCCAAGTGTGTTCTAACCCAACAAAAACCAAACATAGAGTTTAATTAGGGTTTTTTCCAAATCCAAACTCAAATACTTGTAAGTTAGGTTAACTTCCTAACACCCAAACATGTATTTATACATTCTAAACCAAGAATCCTTACTCAAAGGGAGGATTCCATACTCATCTTATACCAACTAGGGTTTTACCAACCCAACTTTCAACAAATCTAGGGTTAGGATGAATTCTTAACTAAACCCTAGAAATGAAACAAACTACTATACATACAAATCCCATACAAATCCATACTATTCCATACCAAATCATAGCAATCCATACTTATCCATACAAAACCATAGTATTCCATACCTTTCCTCTTCCTCTTCTTCTTCTTCTTCCTCTACTTCTTCTCTTCTCCTCTCTTCTTTTTCACGTTTTTTGCTCTCCCAAAATAAGAGACCAACTTGGTCTTATCCCATTTTGGTCTAATTTTGCTCATATTATAATTTAGTCCTCAAACTCCCTTCTATTTGCACCACAACTTATGCTATTTCTATAATAGCCTCTCATCTTCTTATCTTATGCCTTTTATATCATGTTTTAACAAATTCTACTTTTACCCTTGTATCTTGTATAAATTTCGGGTTTCGAAATTTTCGCGTTTTGAATTTAAATTACAAAAAATTCAAATTATACCTACAAAATACCTTAAACATGCTAAAAACGACTAGGGTATATTTCGGGGTGTTACACATAGCTCCAATATACTTTTGAGGTAGCGAAGACTAAGGAAATATTTGATTTCATAGTGAAAGAAAAATTCATCACCTTCCTTAAAGACCACTGGATCCCCAACAAGGACGACCTAAGAGGAAAGGCTTACTGTAAGTACCATAATTCATGGAACCATACTACTAATGCACGTTGGGGTTTCAAAAATGTCATACAGGACATGATCAACAAAGGGATACTCAAATTCCCTAACAAAAAAGAGGTTATGGCAATTGATGAGGATCTTTTCCCACTAGTGGCCTCAGTCAACACTGCTAGCTTTGATCTAAGAGCATTGATAGAATCCAAGAAGGTGGGAAAACTCTCTCCAGGAAAGGTATCGGTCCTTAAATATTGTTTGGTTCGTGTTAATAGGTTGAAAAAGGAATGAGCTGTAATTTGTACAAATCTTCCCTTAAGAAGAAATTCAGTAGGGATACATTAGGGAACAAATCAATATAACCAATTCTCTAAGAAAAGGAAACTTTCACCAAAAGGCAAGACGAATTCCCTAAAAGATGAATTCGTTCCTCTTAGAGAAAGTGGTGCAGAAAGGACCACCTCTCCAGGGGTAGGTTCATTTCCCTAAGGGAGAATTACGCAGGTAGGTTTTGAGAATGTTCCTTAAGAAAGAGATCTTGTTCCCCAAGGGGTAAGTTCCCTCCTCTAAATGATAAGATTTCAGGGAAAGCTAATTCTCCAAGGAACAAGGCAGGGGAAAGACATGTTTATCCCCTCAGGCCTATGTTTCCAAAAGGTGAACCCATTTCTCTAAGGTACAGAATGAAGGTCACCAGGGACAACTTCACTTCTCCAAGAGGTAGATTCTTTTCCTCAAGAGAGAGGATTGCAGACAACTTCACTTCTCCAAGGAATCTGGTAGGGGAAAGAAATGTTTCTCCAGCCATACCTGTTTTTCCAAGAGGTAGACCTAGTTCTCCAAGGGAGGAGGTTGCAAAGAAGGAAAAGTCTGTGAGGTGTATCATTCCTCCTATGGTTTCTCTTGGTTAAAGGTGGCATGTTACAACACAAAAAAATTTCCCCAAGGGCTGTCTAGGACCTACAAGAGGAGGATGCAGAGGTCAAGAGTAGCTGATATAAGGCATCTTATTGATGTACTTGTGGAAATCCAAAAGAAAGATGCCATGGAGTTAGAGAAAGTGAAGGAAGGAATGATTCATACCTTGGAAAAAACAAAGTTTGGGAGGAATGCTACTGAGGATATGGAGTCAATGAGCAGCGTAGATGAAGTGATGGACTCGGAGGCCTTAATGATATGTGAAATCCCTATTTCTTTAAATTGTTCTACTGTTTCTCTAACATTGCCAACTATTTTCCAAGTCAAAAAAATATAGAGAAAGACCTAGTAGTGATAGAAGGGAAGCACCTGACCATAGAGAAAGATGTGGGCCACAGTGGAGTTACCAAAGAATCCTCTGAAGAATGCAGACCTCAGAAGGTGATACTTGATAAACCCTATGTGGAAATGACGAGGCATATAAAGCCTTTGTACGTAAGAGCCCATCTCAATGGCAAACTGGTATCCAAGGTATTGATAGATAATGGATCAGCGGTAAATGTAATGCCATTGAAGATGCTGAGAGCTTTGGGAAGGAGCATTAATGATCTAATATAAATAGAGGTGGTTGTGTATGCCTTAACTGGAGAAGTATCCAAGGCCCTAGGGATACTACCTATAGATATCACCATTGGCAGCAAAACTACACTATATGCCTTTTTATTGATAGACTCTACTGCAAATTACAACATTTTATTAGGGAGGGACTTGATTCATGCCAACTAGTGTGTGATGTCCTCTCTTCATCAGTTCTTATTGTGTTGGAAAGGTAATGCAGTGGAAGTGGTGAGGGTAGATAAGCAACCCTTTATGATGGCTACAGGCTCTGTGGAAGCTAGGTATTATGATTAGTAATTCGGTCTTATCAAGTTCACTAGCAGAAGGAAATATGGGGTCCCAAGGAAAGAATACATGGACTCAAAGGGTTATGTGGAAATCCAAAAGGAGGCGACCAGACTCCTAATGGTGACTATAATCGTGCCTTACAGGCCGATGAGTGGCCCAAGAGGAGATCGATGATGACAGATTACTCTCAAGAAGAAAAGGCAGTAGTTTCAACTGCCATATTCAAAATGAAAGTGCAGTAGACTATGGAAAGGATTGGATAAGAGCACCTCCAGAATTTTTGTGGGGTTGAGATGATTTTTGAAAAGGATGCATATGAAGAAGATGAAGAAATACATATGGAGGATTTGGAGCAAGCCCCTCCTAAGTTCGAAGACACGCAACCTCAAGTACACGACCTTATGGAAGAAGTGAACCTTGGCAATGTGGAAGAGCCGAGGGTTATCTATATTAGTTCCTTGTTACCTTCTGACTTTAAGGAAGGGATTATTGCAACACTATAGGAATTCAAAGACTGCTTTACTTGGAATTACAATGAGATGCCAATATTGGACAAAAGCTTAGAGGAACACCGCTTGCCTATAAAGTCGAAATTTCACCCCTTTCATCAACCACCTAGAAAAATGTTCAAGGAGGTAGAGTTGAAGGTGAAAGCGGAGATTCAGAAGCTTTTGAAGGCTAAATTCATCAGACCTACAAGGTATGTACAATGGTTAGCAAATATAGTCCCTGTAATGAAAAGATTGGGAAACTTAGAGTTTAATGTGAGCTTTAGGGTTGTCTTCTCTTCCCCTAAGACATGTAATATGTCTTATTGAAGAAATGACCATGTTAGTTACAGTTCTAACCTAAATAATAATTATTATTCATGTGGATGGTTTCTTGCGCGTTATAATAAATCTATTGTTGAGTTATCTCAGGGCAACACTACGATCTTGGACATTGGATGGATGAGATGTTTGGCGGTTTGGGTGCCTCATGAAGTAACTGAGGCATGGACAGTGCCCCTATGACATTAAACTACGGTGCTGGAGAGGAGTGTGCTCTGATAGTTTGCCTGGCAGTTCAAATCAGACTTTGACCTGGATCATTTGGGAAAAGTGTTGAAGGATGAGACTTAGATCGTGAGCTCGATCCACTCCAAATGTGCTTTTAGAGTTAAAGCCGAAAATTTTCTATGATTTTTGGTTTATCAAAGAGGAGTGGAAGTTAATCAAAATAAAGCTAAGGCCATCATTTCGGCCAAGGCTCCTTAAAATAAGAAAGAACTTCATAAGTTCTTGGACTAAGTGAAATATTTAAGGAGGCTCATCTCTAATCTGGCAAGGAAGACTAAGGTATTCTCTAACCTACTCAAGCGGAAAGAAGTGAAAGAGTTTAAATGGGTGAAACAACCAAGATAACTTTTGATGGAATAAAAGGTTGCCCTTTTAAACCCCTTGTTTTAATACCACCGTTGAATGAATTGACCACTCCAAATATCTATCATTACCAAAAGAAGTCTATAGAATGCCTTACAGTGCAAAATAATCTTTGAGCCATGAGCATGTTGTTTACTATTTAAGTAGAGTCTTAAATTTAACAGAGACAAGGTATACACCCATTGAGAAGTTGTGTTTGGCCTTATACTTTGCATGTACAGAATTGAGACATTCTTGATTGAGTCTCAAGTGTATGTGGTCTCTCAAACCGACTTGATTAAATACATGCTAAGCTAACCCTTAATCACTGGATGAATCAGCAAATGGCCCCTTTCTTTGTCAAAGTTTACCTTGGTCTATTTTCCAGTGAAATCAGTTAAAGGGCAAGCTTTAGCTAACTTTCTAGCTGATCATCCTTCAGTAGAAATCCAACCAGAAAAGGATGTCGAATTGGGGATATACGAAGTAGAAAAGGGGGCCATGGGTTCTTAAGTTTGATGACTCTAGCACGGAGAAATCCGTTGGAGCAAAGATAGTAATCATTTCACCAAAAGGCATAAAGACTACCCTATCTTTCAACCTGGCTTTCAAGTGCACCAACAATCAAGTCGAATATGAGGCTTTAGTGATTGGCTTGGAGATCTTGATGGAACTTGGAGCACAAGAGGTACACATTATTGGGGACTCTCAATTAGTACTTCGGCAGCTAACTAACAGGGGAATATAAATGCAACAACTTATTGCTTGCTCCTTATTATAATGCTTCCACTCAATTGTTAGATTCTTTTCATACTATGGATTTTGAATATGTGCATAGGGAATCTAATTGGGAGGCGGATGAGCTAGCACAAACAGCCTTAGGTCATAATCTCATTGTGAAAGGAAAGAAGAATCACTTGTCAATTTATGAAATGGGAATCAAATTAGAAGTTGTTAATATAGATGCAAATGTTGTAGGAGACTTGAGAATTAAAATCATAGAGTATTTAGAAGATCCTAACAGGCAGATTCCCTATAAGGTGAAAGCTCAATCGCAGAACTCCATCCTGATGGAAGGGGAATTGTACATAAAGGGACTTGATGGGTTACTACTGAGATGCCTATCCTTCCTAGACAGGATGAAAGTGATGAAGCAAGTTTATAAAGGAGTTTGTGTCACGCGAAACCACCTAGGGCGTAGTATCCAATTCACCCTGAGAAGCTTTCGGCTAAAGGTTTGAATAGTGTGGCTTGATATTAACCTTCAGCAACTAGATTTTGTTCAATTACGGCTTACATGTTCAAAGTAAATGCAACTTTCTAAATTCATAAATTCTCCAAATACAAAATTTCATGCCAACAAAGTACTTCTAAATATCAATCTCGATTATGCATGTCATATAAAAATTTGTTTAGAATATAACACAATATTTGGGATCTCTCAAATCCCGACTTTGGACTAATATAAGCAGATATTTATCATTTAAGTGACTTCTCAATTAACTTTCAAAATCCGTCATTTCACATAAACATGAACTTAT
Organism: Tetrastigma voinierianum; assembly: GCA_016808115.1. Classification (NCBI taxonomy): domain Eukaryota; kingdom Viridiplantae; phylum Streptophyta; class Magnoliopsida; order Vitales; family Vitaceae; genus Tetrastigma; species Tetrastigma voinierianum. The sequence continues at coordinate 466,927 of JAEQBH010000510.1, forward strand.
TAGTTTAACATGATCAGCAAGTTAATGAATCTAATGATGACGAATCCCAAACTGGCCATCACCACATAAGTGGAAACTAAAAGTGCGAAAATATATTGACAGATAGGAGTGAGCTTAAACTCCAATAAAATACTAATACATTTTATGGATCAAAAAGTTTTTCAATCATATAACAAATAGGAGATGTTTTTCATCAAAACTTTTTGATTGAATAAGTTGGGAACATTAACAAAATATACTTCAAAACATTCTCACATCCATTTATAATCAGTTTCATATCAAATGTGATCCAAAAAATTTCATATCAAATTTCGATTCAAACACTTTCATATCAAATCCAAAATCAAATACATTTCAAATATATTTTTATCTGGTCATCAATATCAAATGGTGCCGGTTATGTGGGACTTTCAAATGGGTGGTTAATGTGAGTATTCCTTTTAAGGTGGGCCAGACGAAACACTACTAGTACTAGTAAGCTTTCTGGCAAGAGCGCAGAGGATGGGAGTTTCAAATCAATTACATTCCCCACCAAGAAAATGGAGTCAACTATTATATCCCGTTGACAAGAATAGAATATCTACTGTATTCTAGTTGATAAGTAGAACTAACGAGTCAAATATTTCATTCAAAATTTCAAATTACAAAACATCATATCTCCACATTTTCTTTCGTAAACAAAACAAATCTCAAAAGTACAATCATACAAAACTACTTTCTTGATCCATGGATAATCAAATAAATAAAACAAGTAAAACTTTTCATAAACCAAGATTATATATAATTCAGTTAAAACAATTTTCATCCTCAAATGAAGTAAAAACAACAATTTTTTTTAAATGCATTAATATCTGCTGCAGCGTACGTATATATAAAAATGATAATTTTTCGAAAAGGCGTATTAGAATCCCTTACCTCGAAAGGGTACTCAAAGCTTTGAAAGAGTTAATAGAATTTCACCTCAATGATATTTCCTGAAATAAGGAAGAGACTATCATCATTACTTATTTATTCTTAAAACTTTCTAATTTGATATTCTTAACAATTATATTATTTTTGTTACACCTCAAAAACATATTGACAAGCTTGTTCGAATGATAACTATTTGAATTAGAGTAGATTTAAATTTTATAAAACTCATATTCCTTTATGATCTTATTTTAATAATTTATTTATTTTTATGCTCTTAATCCGAACTAAATCTTTTACTAGAAAGAAATAATATTAATAATATTTTATAAATTATATTATTACACAATACATATATAGCATTTTTACCTAACAATTAACAACAAGTATTATTAACGGATTCTATTTCCTATAATTGCTAAATAATTATTCTAATCATATTCCTTATCTAATAAAATCTCAATCCTTAATAAAATATTTGCACTTAGCCATATATCTTTAAATACTTATCAAATACAAATATTTATACGAATTCGGCCTTTTCAAATTTATCCTATTTGTTTATCATTATTTTCTTTCAAAATTATCCTTAAATACTTTTCATTCTCATACTCATAGTAATTCAATATGACACCACCAATCCCTTATTTTATTTTATTTTATTTTTTTAAGGAGCAGTGAAATCTAATCGACTTCTTAGGTTCATCTAAGTGAAAGAAAATTAAAGAATCTACATCAAAGAAATCTAGAAAAATAAAATAAGGAATATCTTACCTAGAGAAATTTGTTCTTCAAACCTAGATTCGAAAATTTATCGTCTACGGAATTCTACGTCGGAGAGAAATTCAAGATGAGCAGTAGGATTTTTTATCTTACTCCAATTTATACCTAGGGTATCTATTAGGAAAATTACCTTTTTACCCCTCTTTCATTAAATTAATTAATTAATTACTAATTGAATTACCATTATTATTTTCATAACTTCCTTTCATTAAAGTAATTAATTAATTACTAATTGAATTACCATTATTATTTTCATAACATATGCCTATAAAATTCACATCATTATTTTTAGTAACTTATCTTATACAAATTCACCATGTATTATTTTACTAACTTATCACATACAAATTCTGGGTATTACATTGTGGGCCTTGTCAGTCCCGAGATAAAAATCACGATGGCTGATTAGGAGAGACATTAGCTATTTACGGCCAACCATCCTAAGTGATTGCATCAATTACTCCAAGGGTTGCCAGCAGTGTCAAAAATATGACAACACACAGAGGATACCTTATGTGGAACTCCACTTAATTGTGAATCTGTGACCTTTTAGAGGATGGGCCATAGACTTAATTGGGAAAATTTACCCAGCTTTATCAAAGGGACACAACTTCATCTTAGTTTGCTGGACTACTTCACGAATGGATGGCGGTACCCTTAAAGCGAGCATAATGATGTGATCCAGTTCATCCAAGAGCAAATCATTCATAGGTTTAGATTCCTCGATCCATTCTGACCGACCCAGGCACCACATATTTCAGCCAGGATGAGATGACTTATTTTTCCAAGGATTATGACATTGAACTTGTTAGATCTATTCCCTTTTATGCTCAAGAAAATGGGCAGGCATAAGCTTCTAATAAGGTGTTGATAAACATCCTGGAGAAGATGCTAGAGGGTAATCCTAGAGATTGGCATAAAATTTTATCTGAGACCTTATGGGATTATAGAACTTCTAAAAGAGATTCTACAGGGGTAAGTCCTTATTCTCTAACATATGGACATGATGCAGTGCTTCTAATGGAGGTGGTAGTTCCTTCTCTAAGAGTTTCTAGACAAAATGGTCTTAATCCTCAAGAATATAGTAAGGCCATGATGATAAAACTCGAGGCATTGGATGCAAAAATATTACAAGCGCTTGACCATGTCATGATCCAGAAAAAGAAGGTGGCTAGGGCTTACAACAAGCGAATCAGAAGAAAGAATTTTGAAGAAGGAGACCTCTTTTGGAAGGTGGTGCTACCAGCTACCCATTAGGGCTAAAGATAGAGAATTGGGGAAATGGTCTCCTAACTGGGAGGAACCATTCAAGGTTCACCAAGTATGGCTCGGAAATGCCTACTGGCTATTAAGCATTGAAGGGGAGCCGCAAAAAATGTTCATCAATGGGAAGTACCTCAAGAAATACTTTCCCACAATATGGGAAATACTGGATACTGTCAAACAAAAAATAAGATGGGGAATGAAGGAATAACAAGCAAAAATAGGTCTCTTTGACCATTTTATATTGGGGAAACTATTCTTAGTAGTTACTCTGGGTGATAAAGTAGGCTATTTTGGTCACTCACTACTCAAAATTTTTGTATTCCTCAATGTCATACTTGTTTTACCCTCAATTATTTTATGAATAAATAAAGTAGGTCACAAGACCACTTTAAACCTAGGGAAGTAGATATAGATCTTTGATTAGAAGGTTAAAGTAGGCTTTATGACCTATATTGATCATAAATAAAGGTTTTTCCCCAATAATGGGCTTGTTGTGTTATCAATTCTCTAAAGGTGGGTTTCTTGACCACTTTAAAACTGGAGAAATATGGGATGACTTAGTGATAAAGTGGCTTCTTGGCCATTACATTCATCAGTAGATTAATTTCTCCAAGGGTGTTCTTGTTCCCTTTCTGGATAGGTCCCAAGATTATTAAGGTCAATGGAGAAATAGGTATGAGACAAGTTCTAAGATAGGATTTGAGGTAGTAAAGTTGGCCTTTGGCCATTTCACCTAAAAAACACAAACTTCTTTAAGATTCCCTAATGATTTCCCGGGAAGGCTTCTTAGTCACATCAAGATTGGGAAATAAGTGAAAATATCCGTGAAAAGGTAGGCCTTGCAAGCAGTTACACATTTTTCCCCAAACAAAGAACCTAGACAAGTTCATGAGAGGGTATCATAATCATCCTTGAGGAAATAAGCCCTTATGATGAATTGGAGTAAAGGAAAGAGGCATTACAACAACTATACATTCAAATGCAAGATTTCTCTAAAAGAATTGGACTTGTTGCACCATTAAACCAAGTGACAGGTTATTCCTCGAGTGTAAATGGAAAAAATCAAGCAAAGAAGAAAGAGAAGCCTTGGGTTCATCGCAACGAAGAAGCCCTTCATCGCGGTGAAGGAGCCCGTCGTTTCGGTGAAGAGGTTCTCCATAGCGAAGGCTTTTGCTCGTCGCAGAGAAGAAGTTCGCCATGACGAAGGATATTGCTTGCCGTGGCGAAGGAAAAAATACAAATACCAGTCTCGGGTTTGCCATGGCGAAGAAGCTCTTCGTCGCGGCGAAGAGGTTCGCCACAGCAAAGGCTGTTGTTCGCCTCAGCAAAGAGAGAACGTATGTCTCTATCCTAGCTTTATATCAAACTAGACTTCTTAGCCATAGTTCTCAAGCATGCAAGTTTTTCTCCAACACACAACAGTCAAAATATATATTCAAAAATAAATAGTAGGCTTTTATCCATTGTTTCATTAATTTCTCCAGAGAAATACTTGATAAACGCAGTATATCATCATACACACGCAAGCACACTTCCAAAGGTAGGCTTAAAGCCTCCTTGGATCACTAATGCAATGTCATGACTGTAATTGCACATGTGTTAGTGTTCAGTGAATTTGAAAGCAGTACACACAAGTTCATTACATCCAAAGATAGGTCTAGTGCCCCAATGCAATGTTATGCTTGTGAATGTGTCTGTGCAATGTCAAGTGAATTTCCATCAACAATCTAAGCATAAAAAATCAAGTATCTATAGAGCAAGTTCTCAAGCAATGGTTGCCTTTTGACCATTTAGAAAAAATAGATAAACTAGCATGACTCAACCTATATTCTCTAAGGAAATATCTTCAAGTCCATCAAATATAAGGTCGAGAAGTTACCTTTGCGATGCTTCCGTTGGTAGACGAGGTGAAAAGATCGAGTAGAGTTAGAGAGACCAAGATCTACATATAAAGCAAAAAGCTTCGATAAGAACCAGAATCAGTTATGATTTTTCAAAGACTTTTTCGTTGAAGAACAAGGGTTTTAGAATTCTAAAAAAAAAAAAGAAAAAGTTGAAAAATGGTCTCTCTTGATTTTTTCGTTGGAGAACAAAAGTTTTGGAGTTGTAAAAAATGAAAAAGATTTTTTGTTTTTGAAAATCTGGGAAAAATTTCTTGGATTATGGGATTAGAGATCATATGGAACATTCGCCATAAAGTCTTCGACAAAAGGGATAGATCTACTCAAAGTGCAAAGAGGTAAGTTCGAGTACGGCAGCGGAAGATGGTGAAAAAATCGAGAGGCTTCGCGACGAAGAAGGAATGAAGGCCACAACATCGTTTGTGACGTCGGCCCGAACGTCGTCGTCCTCGACGTCAATTTGAGGAGCGGCGATGTCACTTTGAGCTACAATGGTGGCGTCGATTCGAGTAGCAGCAGCATCTTCACCAATAACGTAGGAATTTTCGACTAAAAATGGGTTTGAGGAAGAAGAGAAAGAAGAAGAAAGTTGAGAGGAGCATATGAAAGGTTTTGTACGTAAATCAAAGGGATTTCTTCCTATGAACTTGCCAAATCTGAAAGGAGAGTCTTTTGATACAGAAGGAAGATCAAAAGTCCTAGGTTTGAAAGAAAAATTGGCGGGAGGTTTTTCTCGGGGTATCACTTTGGGCTTTTTCAACTCATCTAATCGGGCTTCGATATTGGCTCGTTGGTAATCTACATCCAAAGAGGTAAGTTGCACTTTGGGCCTCATGGTAGAATGATGAGAGAAGAAAGATGAGAGCCTTTAACATATAAAAGTTTTTTCATACAAACATGGCCTATGGGCCATATTATGCGTAGGCAATTGTTTACACCTAAAATGAGAATTTAGGCCCAAATGAGATTCAATAATTATTCGGCCCAAAGGTAAAATGGACCAAATGGATATATCAAACCCAAACCAAGCCCAAACCAAGTCCGAAAAAGCCAAAGTCCATGATAATCAATCCATGAAAGGGTCCAAGGACATTTCTGGAATTTTTCAATTTGTCAAAGTGGCCAACTCAGAATGATGAGACTTTGTCCCAAAAGCAAGTGGATTAGACTTTTTCTCTAACCTAAGTTATGACATGACAGAACGTGAACAAGTTGTTAGTAGATAAATGACTTGGAGAACAAGTTGTTGGTGGATAAATGATTTGGATAACAAGACTGTAGTGGATACGTGACTAGTTATTGGAGAAGGTGAGTTTGAGTAGTTATTTAGAATGCTTATAAAAGGAAGACTCAAATTCATAGCAAGCCCGACAAATCAATTATCAATCAACATTCAATAGAGCATTTCAGCAAGTTCTTATAGTTTCTACAAGTTCATCAATAATATTTCTAGATTTCTAGCTTATTTTATTTCCAAATATTTGTTTTCAAAGCTTTCATGCTTTATTCTACAATAAAATTTACTACTTTTTCAGTTTGTCCATACAATTTTTCTCTCAGTTTTCAATACATTCCAATTTTCAAAACATTTTCTACTTATACTCTAAGGAATTGTTAAGGGAACTAGGGAATCCATTTTTCGCTTAAGTAGGAGTTAGATTCAACATCATTTCAGTTTGCAAAGACTATAATTTCTTGGCATGTCTGCGCATTGACCAATTCACGTGCCAAAATCCAGTAGAAATAATGGTTCTTTAAAAAAAATTTGGATTTTTAATTTATTTTTTCATGTTTTTGCCGCCATCTTGCACAGTGTGTTTTTGTCATCATCTTGTGCATGCAATGAGTGGTTTATGTCGTCTTAGCATGACGGTTTGGTTTTCGCCTTCTTATTATAGCAATGATTTCTTGTGTATGAGTTATTTGAATGAAAAAGCAGATTTGATCAAACAAAGACATCAAATCTACTCATGGTCGTCAATTTGCTAAAAAATTGGAATCATATTTATTATAGTCATCATAAAATTATCAAATATGTAGGTTTTAAATCGATTTATTGTGCTATTAACCTGGATACCCGATCATCATCTAGAGTTTTTAGTGAATTCGATTTTATGTTTTTATTAGATTTATTGTTAGTTTGAATCAATAAAATTATTGAATGGTATTTTAAAAAAAATACAGTTTAAAGGAAATGACCATTTTAATTATGAAATTGAGATGATTAATAATAATGTAATGTATGTGATTGTACGTATAAACGTGGGTCGGCTTACCATAAATTTAAATATTAGTTAAAGACGTTGAAAAATTTAAATATCAGGTTCATGAATACTAAATAAATGAATAAGAATGGGGTCGTTGGATCTAGGGGCACAAGTGTAGGGGTCAGGTAATGATAAAGTATATTTTTATTTAAAATAAATGACTAAGATTAAAAATGAATGAATTACTTCAAAAAAAAAAAAGAAAAAAAAGATTAACAATGAATCGTACACTGTGTGAAAAATTCTCCATGATAATTGCAACATGGGATGAAGAGCGCAGTCACAAAAAGGGATTATATCTATAGTTGGAAAAAAAATTAAAATAATGAGTCGTGAAATTTATATTAAATTTATCGATTGCTATTGTGCTAAATGATGAACATGGATGAGGTGGCACTCCGCAATGATAGGGGATTTTTAGACATATACCGAAAAAAATTAAAAAATTCCTCAAATAATATAGATTTAAAAATATTTGTAAATATAATATAGTTTTTATTATATGAAAAGTGTCTTATTAAAATATATTTTCAAAAAAGTTGAAATTTTTTTGAAAAGACATTTTCAAAATTTTTGAATTTAAGCCCAAAAATATTTCTTGAATAAATATTTTTTAAAACCTCATAAAATGAAAAATATCTCGTAAAAAAACACTTTTTAAAAACTCAAAACTAAATACTTAAAAAGTCTTTTAAAAATACATCTTCACATTTATACTAAAAATTACTTTTAAAGAAAGGACATTTTCAATTTTATGACATTTTCAATTTTTCAAAAGGCATCTTTTAAAGAGATATTTTTTAAATAATTTTCTGACGGGGAGAAAATTATATTATTTTTAAGATTATTTTTCAAACTATATTGTTTTTAAGAATTTTTTTTTTAATTTCTTTATTATTTTTGGAAAGATCCCGCGCAATCGTGTGATAGATGTTTAAATTTTTAATCTATAATGGAGATGATGTGGTAAGTCTCATATACCCACTTAGTGGCTCTTACGTATCTCCCATTTAATATTAGTTTTAAAATGAAAGTAAATTTTTAATATATATATATATATATATATATATATATATATATATATATATATATATATATATATAAGTACTTAATTATTGAAATATTGGGAAAGTCATGTTTTTGCCTATTAATTAAAAAACAATTATAAAAAAATGTAAAAAATTCAAAATATAAGATTTAATAAGATTTTATGGAAAATGATTATATTTCATTTATGATTATACATAAATACTATATTAATAAATTATATGTGCTCTTTTAACAATTTTAGATATTATCGTAATGACCACCCGTATTAAATACTATTTACGGTTTATCAAGATAATATATAAATATTAATATACCTAATACATTATTATTTTTTTATAAAATAAGATGAAATTATATATTTTATATTATTTATGATTTTTGTAATTGGCTTTTAAATTAAAATTAATAGATTGAAAGACAAGCTTCCCATTGCTATAAAAATGACAGAATTCTTCCCACCGTAATCGTTGGTGAGATATATTTATTGGAATATCCTTTGTCAGTTTTTTGAAATTTTCTTTAACATAAAGGACAAATCTTACAAGAAATTAATACTTTCAAAGTGTCAGATTTCAAACTTCAAACTGGTTGACTTGGTAAGGAAAGCTGCATTTACAAGTGGGGGGTGTTGGAATTGACGTCCATTTCAGTATTTTCTTGAAGATTGTTGGGAAACAGTCTCACATTTAATGATGAACTTGGAAATTTCATCGTCCATGGACCTTCAACTCCAACCACCCCTCCTTTTATGGACTACTCATAATTGTGTCTCCAAGGAAAAGAAAATCTGGTCTGCCCATATTGGCATATACTATATATGTGTATAGGCCGGCTTTGGAAATTTGAGACTGGTAATAATTAATGTTGATATATCTTGTACATGAAATTTAATGCGACTCAATACAAAGGAAAATAATATCACCCAACTGATAGTCTCCCAATACACCACACTCCTCTAGTCCAAAGTCCAAAGTCCAAAGTCCAAAACATGCAATAACCAACCAGCCACTATCGATAAAAGCCTTAAAAGTACTGAGAAAAAAAAACTAAAAAAATAATTTTCATATGTTTAATTTTATATATTTTAAAATTTCTTAGTTCTTTCTATAACACAAGTCTTCACTGATTCCCTTACACATGTTTATACTAAATGTAAAAACTTGTCCTTGGTGTTTCATTCAATGACCCTTTATCTAAAACAAAAACTTTTTGTTTTTAAAAACTCATTTGACATCCTCCGATAAACCCTTTTATTCAAAGTCATTGGACAATTTTCGATAAACAGCTTTATTCAAAAGCATTGGACAATTTCTGATAAACCGCATTAATCAAAAGCATTGGATAGTCTCAAATAAACAGCTTTATTCAAAGCTATAAAATACACCCGTGAGACTCCATTGGAAGTAGTCCAAAGTACCGAACTCACCACCCACTCACAAAGAATGATGAATGATTATAATCATGCACACACACCCATTTAATGCGATGTCCCAATGCATATGAAATGCAATTATGTCATTCAATTCCTATACCATGCTATATATATAATGAGTGTCATATGGACATTTAAATCATGCATAACACCCATGTATCATTTGGACAATCATATTAATTAACATACAATTTCCAAATAAACCACACAATACATGTCAACATATTATACACACATATATTGACATCTACAAGTCATCACCAATTAAGCGACTTACCTAATACTATAGGCTTAATTGTGACACCATGTTCACAATTAGCCTACAACCAAGCCATGCAATGATCTTGTTCATACACAAACACATCACAAGCCAAACCATTAGAACACCCAATTTGGCTTCCACATGATTACAACCAAATATATCACTTAATTCAAGCAATGATATACTACAATCATATACTAATTGTGGCAAAAATCTAAACACAAATCATTAAATAGCGTAAGCTGTAGCAGGCCTGAAAAATGGACCATAACTTGAGTTATAGAGGTCCGATTTTGGTGATTCAAAAGCCTAACATCAAGTTCTCAGATAGAGCTACAAGTTCTTTGAAGGATACTAGTCCAAATTCTCACCTTTTTCCAGCCGAAAACCAGTCCCAAAAGTCTAGACATTAGGTTTGGCCAAAATAGGGCAACCTGTGGCAGTCCAAGAAAACGGATCATAACTTGGGTTTTAGATGTCCAATTTGGGTGATTCAAAAGCCTAACATCAAGTTCCCAAATAGGGCTACAATTTCCTTGAAGGATAATAGTCCAAATTCTCCATTTTTCTAATCGAAAATCAGCCCAAAAAACTGGACATCATATAGGGTCAAAATAGATCACTATTCCCATAACCCATTAATTTACCAAACAGCCCCTTAGGGCAAAAAAGGCCAAACAACCCCTTAGGGCATTAAAACTCAACCAAACAACCCTTAAAATGGAAAATAAACCAAAAAAAATAAGAATCCTTACCTCTTAAAGTGTGAGCAACAACCCGAGGAAGTTCCGCGAACACTTCCTGAACCCAAAGCTTTCGACTTTCCGAAACCTTCCGCGCGAAACCTTGGTGAAACTTAATGACAGATCCACGCATACCCGCCTACACTCCGACTCCTTAAACCTCAGGCCTGTTGGAAGATGACCACCCGATCTTCGTAGACCGTAGAGAGAAGTTGGAGTTTCTCTACACTCTCTCTTCTTCTCTCTCACTCCTCACAATTTGCATCGAATCTTGTCTTTTCTCCCCCAAATGATTTTTGTATAACCCTTTGTCTAACACTTAAGTCGGGACATGTGGGCCTTATGTCACATTTGACGTGTCCATGTCCCATCCGAGTTCGTTTCTGCCCCGAAACAATTTATTTTTATCTCGATTCAAGTTCAATTTATTTTAAATGAAATTAACTTGAGTTATTTCCTAACTCCCGAAATTCTCATAAAAATCTTGTCTCTAGGAGTCATTAGACGTCCGTTACCTCGAAAATCATAAAAAAATCCAACATTCTTAGAATTCGATGAAAATTTTCTTGGTAACTAAATTTTGCGAGACGAATCCAACGGTAGCCGTCATTATCCGAGATCTAGAAAATTTCCAGGACTTCAACCATTTTGGCAATTTTATCGCTTTTGCCATTTTTCGTAAAATTAAATTTTTCCTGCTTTATGATATTCTTTTCCTCTCTAATGTAATCTTGTCCCCAAAATTCACACACAATCACATGCATATGCTATAGAATCTAACAATACTCTTACCCATAGGCACAAGAGTAGAAACATACCCTGAATAATCGACTGATCTGCCGATTCAGTCTAAGGTGTAATGGCGTAGACACATCCCTGGGTCCTCGGGCTCGCTTCAGGAGCCCTATACCGACCACCCATGCCCGCCTCTTGGTGTCCGCAAAATAATCGTGCCCATTCCATGCCCCGACCGGGAGCACGGCCTCTGCTCGTGCTAGGTAAGGAGAGACAAATTAAACTGCGGCATGTCCCACTGTTTATTGAGACTGAGGTGTCCCATAACTCTAGGATCCATGCCTATGTGGGCAATCCCGTCTCATGTGTCCAGGCTAATGGCAGTGACAGCATGTCATTTGCCCCATTTGGCTAAGTGCCCCGACTTGGCCTTGGCCTTTATAACCTCGATCCTATCCCTGAAATCCTTGTGAAGTAGAAGTCCTCTGCTTCTTCCCCGAGCTAGAAGAAGACTGATTCTCTCTCTTTTTCTCACTAGCACCCGCATCACGGATGCTACGTGCGTCATCAATCTCTTTCTCTATGGCCATAGTTGTCTTGACCATAAAGTCCATATCTTGCAAGAGAAATCCCACAATCTTGCCCCGGATAGACAACTTCAGACCATCCTCGAATTTCCTCACCTTAGCCATGTCGGTGGCCACGTAATCATCCTCGAAACGAGCTAATTCAGTGAACTTAGCCACGTATTCGAGCATGTCATTGTTCCTTATTTCAGTTTTAGGAACTCCCGAGCTTTTGCATGTGGAGCATGAGCCGGGAAATACTTGCCCATGAAGAGCTCACGAATCTCTTCCCATGTCATCGCCTCCAAGTTCCTTGAGGCTTTGACTTAATCCCACCATACTTGGGATTCACCCTCTAGCCGGGAATGCAACAAATTTTATCCTAAGGGTACTGGAGGTGATCTTCATAAACTTAGAGATCCCTTTCTTGTTTAACTAGCAGTGCATGTGCCAACTACTAATAGACCTCATATGTCGAACTAATCTGCTTCATTCATTTTCGGAACCTTAAGTAAGGTGTTCTCTAACCCTAGCATCTGCCTTTCCCATATACATCTCATTACATATATTTCACACAATTTGTAACACACAAGCATTGAGCATGTTAGAACACAAAACATATAATGCACCCCATGCTATGATCCAACCCATGCCCAGCAGTTCTAGGTAATCGTGTACCTAGACTCTTGATACCTAGCTGAGACGAGCTAGTATCGGGACCATACTTATGGATACCCACACTTGAGCTCCCTAGGTAATCGTTTACCTAAGCTCTGATATCAAGCTGTGACGCTGATATTAGACATCGAGCCTTAGGCATTCATAACCTAAGCTCTGTACTATAACCGCATGTCCTAAACCCTTGCCCACAAAGCCCTAGGTACTCATATACCTAAGATTTGATACCAAGCTGTGATGCCCCAAAACCCGGGGGTTCATTGACAACCCGTCAACCCGCGGAAGAGTCGTGGATGTCGGGTAACCCGACACCACACCACCGAGTCCCCTTTTCCAGGACCCATGATTTAACGAAAATCGGAAGAGTCTCCTTTGTACAGGGAGCTCTACCCAAAATACAACATGTACAAAAAAACCTGGAACCATGGCACAATATAATACAATGACGTCACTAGGTCCAATTATGAGTGAAAGTGGCCTAACTGGGCCCACTCATCCACACTACCGAATATACAAGACTAATTACCATAGTCCTCAAGAGTTTAATTACAACACTCTTACAAATATTACAAATTAGAACAAGGTCATTCCAAGGTATTTTTACAATTCCTTTTACACAAAATCCAAGCTAGAACTAGTTTGTTCCAAGCTTCTTTACAAAAAAATTAATTACAAGCCACAACCCGGCTTTTTTAATAACTACGGCCTCGAGTGAGCGCCGTCCACCTACATACTCCCTGTACCTGAAAGGGGGTCCCACGATGGGGTGAGTAATGTCCAATAGGGTAAACTTTTACAAGGGCTACTCCCCACCTAAGTGCACATGCAATGCCATGTTCACATAATCAAACATTCCAAGTAAAATGTAGTTTCTACTCTGAAATGCCTACATGACATGAATGAAGTGTCACTCACCATGCCTTTAACACGAGCCCTCACCAACTCCTTCACACATGCTTATGCTAACAAAACTTGTCATCGGGTATTTCACCCACGATCTTTATCCAAAAACAAAAGCTTTTGTTTTAAAACTCATTGACATCCTCGATAAACCGCTTTATTCAAAGCCATCGACAATCTCTCATGCTTTTATTCAAAAATCATTGACAATCTCCGATAAACAAATTTTTATTGAAAAGCATCGACAACTCCGATAAACCGCTTTATTCAAAAGCATCGATAATTCCCGATAAACCGCTTTAATCAAAAGCATTGACGTTTCGATAAACCGCTTTATTCAAAAGCATTGACAAGCTCCTCCGAGAAACAAATTTTTATCCAAATATAGAAATGCACCCGTGAGACTCCGTTGGACGTAGTCCAAAGTACCGAGCTCACTACCCACTCACTAAGAATGATGAATGATTATGACCATGCACACACACCCATTTAATGCGATGTCCCCGTGCATATGAAATGCAATTGGGCCATTCCATGCCTATACCATGCCATATATATGAATAGTGCCATATGGACATTTTAAACCATGCATAATACCCATGCATCACTTGGACAATCATATCAATTAACATACAATTTCCAATAAACTACACAATACATGTCAACATATTATACACATATATTGACATCTACAAGTCAACATATTATACACATATATTGACATCTACAAATCAACGCCAATCAAGCAATGACTTACCTTATACTCTAGGCTTGATTGTGACACCATGTCCACAATTAGCCTACAACCAAGTCATGCAATGGCCTTGTTCATACACAAACACATCACAAGCAAAACCATTAGAACACCCAATTTTAGCTTCCACACAATTTCAACCAAGTATATCACTCTCAATTCAAGCAATGATATACTACAATCATATACCAATTGTGGAAAAAATCTGGACACAAATCATTAAACAACCTAAGTTGTAGCAGTCCTGGAAAATGAACCATAACTTGAGTTATAGAGGTCCAATTTGGGCGATTCAAAAGCCTAACATCAAGTTCTCAGATGGAGCTACAAGTTCCTTAAAGGATACTAGTCCAAATTCTCACTTTTTCCTAGCCAAAAATCTGGACAATAGGTTCGGCCAAAACAGGGCAGCCTGTGGCAGTCCCGAAAAACAGACCATAACTTGGGTTATAGATGTCCAATTTGGGTTATTCATAAGCCTAACATCAAGTTCTCAAATAGGGCTACAATTTCCTTGAAGGATACTAGGGCTACAATTTGGGTGATTAAGAAAGAGATAGTTGAAAATCGTTTTTGAAGAAACGATTTCTTTAATCTTTCAACAACTTTTCAATATCGTCTTTTGAAAAGACGATTTCTTTTCGGTTTATTTATTTCTTTAATCCATTTAGAAAATCTTGATAAGGACAATTTTTTTCAATCTAGAAATCGCTCTTTCAAAAGACGAGCTTTTCAATCTTTAGAAATCAGTTTTTCAAAGACGATTTCTAAAAGTTTATTTCTACAATCTAGAAATCAATTTAGAAATCTTATTTTCAAAAGACGATTTCTGATATTGCAACAACTTTTTTATTTTTATATAATTTGATAATAAATTATTATATTAAAATTTAATAATAAAGTTATGGTAAATATGTTGATGTTGTTTTTGAAAAATAAATATGTTGATGTTAATATCAATTGAATTTATGTTTGTCAAGATTATTTTAAATTATTTGTTAAAATATATTTAAAAAAATATTTTAAATTATAGTTATTATTATAAATATAATTTTATCATTATCTTTATATTTTTAAAATTTTAATGATACATCATTTTATTACTAATTAAAGAATAAAATATATATAACATATATACAATGATATAATAATTTTAAATATATATTATTTCAATCTATACACACACACACACACACACACACACACACACACACACACACACACACACACACACACACACACACACACACACACACACACACACAAAAGTTAAAGAGTAAAAAACCTTCTTTTCTCTCTAAAAAGTGTTTTCTCTTTGCCAATTCTTCATGACTAGTTCGAGTAATCCTTTTTCTGATATTGTTGATCAATACGATTAATTAACACTAGAAGATGAAGCCTTTGGTGGTCTGGAAGTTGATGCTTTGGTTGATGAGGGGGATGGCGATTTTGTGGACTTACATTGGGCAATTGTGGGTAGGTTCCTTACTGAAAAATCTCTTAATTTTGTGTCTATGAAAAATGTCCTTGCTTAAGTTTGGAGGCCGGTTTGTGGGATGCGTGTGAAAGAGTTACAAAATAATCGGTATCTTTTCCAATTCTTTCATGAAAGAGACGTGGATAGAGTTTTAAAGAATAGACTGTGGTCTCTTGAGCATAATCACTTCTTATGCTAGCGGCTTAAATATGGTGAACAACCAACCAAAATTCATTTGTTTATGGTGGATTTGTATAAGTCCAAGGATCCCTTGTGATCCATGTCGAAAAAGTAGCGATTCAAGTTGGAAATTATATCGGAACTTTCAAGGAAGGTGATCCTAACAATTTTGGTGGATATTGGAAGAGTTATATGCGTATTCGAGTTTCGTTTGATTCTCGTAAGCCTCTTAAACAGAAGATGTAGATAAAAAAGAAAGGTGGTGAGTGGATATGGATTAATTTCAAATATGAAAAGCTCAACAGATTATGTTTTTTTTGTGGCATCATAGGCCATTTTGAATAGTTTTGCGCAAAAGATTATGCTTACAGCGATCCTAAGGCTCAACGAGCTTATGGAGCTTGGCTTCGAGCTCCAAATCATAAGTCTGTTAATGTTATGGGTGCTCATTGGTTGTTAGTTGGTTGGGATCATGTCTATATTGGAGGTGAAAATGCTGGTTTAAAGGAGGAGATGCCTAGTATGGAAAGTCCTAATATTAATGCTAACGGTAAGGCTTTTTGTTTGAAGATAACACTGGTGATTTAAGGAAAGGAGTGATTGAAGGAAAAAATAAGGGGCATGTAGAGTCCATGGCAGTTGACAACGATAACTTGGGGGATGGCAGCGATAAGGATGGGGTATTTATTGTTGATCCTAAAAGAAGGCGTCAAGAGGCAGTAGGTATAAATCCTATGCATGCTGAGGTGGCAACAAATTAATACTGCATAACCCAAAACTTGTTATCAAGGTACCGGTTCAAGGCCCGCTGCACTCCAATGAATACCATCGCTTGAACTGCCAGTATTGGCTCTCATGGACAAGAAAGAATTACTAGATCTTGTATCCTTAAAGAAGCCTTGTTTTATTTTTCTAATGGAAGTTAAAATAGGGAGAAGTCGTGTGGAGCAGATTAAAATTAGAATTGGTTTTGAAGGCCTTTTCTATGTGGATAATGTGGGCTCTGGTGGGGGCTTAGCTTTATTTTGGAGGGATAAGAATATGGCTCAATTAATTTCCTTTTCCAAGAATCACATTAATTTTGTTACTAATATATCGGGTATGCAGAGTTGGAGGCTTACCTGTTTCTACGAGGTTTTCGGAGCTGAGTAAATGACAACAATCTTGGGATCTTTTACGTAGTCTCAAACCTAAATCTCCTAAGCCATGGTGTACTCTCGGAGATTTCAATGACTTGCTTAGTCAAAAAGAGAAGCATGGAAGGCTCCCTTACCCTCTTAATTTCATTCAAGGTTTCACTCAAGTAGTAGTTGATTGTGGCCTTTGTGACCTTGGCATGGAAGGCTTTTCTTTCACCTGGGGGAAAAGTCGTGGGTCAAAGGATTGTATTGAGGAGAGGTTGGATAGGGCAATTGTTGATTCGATGTGGTGTTCGATATTTTTGACTGCAAAGGTGGTTAATTTAGACACTTTTTCTTCAGATCATTCCGCTATCTTCTTTGATTTTCTAGTCCCTATTTTTCACAAAAAGGAGAAGCGATTTAGATTTGAAAGTGCTTGGCTCAATCATGATGATTATGACTGTAACACCTCGAAATATACCCTAGTTGTTTTCAACGTGTTTAGGGTATTTGTCACGAGAAAATGGAATTTTTAAGTAAATCTTTGAAAACATGGAAAATTAGAAACGAAAATTGTACAAGACTTAAGGAAAAAATGTTAATTTGTCAAGGGCATTAAATACATGGATTAATAAGATTAGAGGCCAAAATAAAATAATAAAGTGAAATCTAAAATGGTCGAGTTGGAGAATTTAAAGGCAAATAAATGAAACTTTAAGTATAAATAGAGGAGGAGACCAAAATAACTCATTTTGGTCTCAAACAAAAACTTACGAAGGGAAGAAGAGGAGGAGGAAGGAGAAGAAGATGAAAGGAGAAATCAGCCAAGGTATGGATCTTTGGAGTTTAGTGTAGGTGTATGATTTTGGTAGGATTTTTGTACATAAACTACTTTGGGGTGTGGATTCTTGGGGTTTTCCTTGGAGATTAAATTGGTTTCCTTTTCCTGGGGTTTTTGGAAGAATTTATGAATACATCTAACTCTAGATTTAAGGAAGTTGGGTTCAAAAATCCTAGTTGATAATATGTAGATATGGAATCCTTCACGATTCGAGTTTTGTAAATTTGGGTGAACTTGGGTTTTGAATCTTTGGATTCTTTGGGTACAGTGAAAGTGTTTGTGGGTTGTTTGGGAAGGATTCCATATTTAATTTTTATGAAGAATGGAAAAAGAAAGAAAATTATGGAAGAAAAGTGCATGAAAATTGAGTGAAATCTCTGCCATTTCTAGGCGAGATTCGGGAGCCGACATCGAGTACCCTTTGGAGGCGGTATCGATGCAGTGATAATAACAAAGGAATCTTGGAAGGCAGCGATTTGCGGTGCGGTCGCTAGCGTGCCGTGCGGTGGTTCTTCACAGCCCCTGTTTTTGCTATTTTTGTGTATTTAAGCTAAAATTCGAATATCGGAAGTATAGACAATGATGAAATTAAGTCAAAGTATGCGTGCAGCAGCCTCGTAGCTTGAGTTCGATAAGAGATGAAGTTGTGCCACTAATAATAAAGAAGATAGGAAGTTTCGAATACATAATGCGTAAGATACCTAAGACCAGGTAGGTAAGTAATACGACATACGTCACGGCGTGGCGAGGCACGTGCACGTCGATGCCGGTACTCGATTGAGTCTTCTGACCTCTGTCCCGTGCCGGTGCCTCTGCGGTGCTACGGCTGCGCTGATGCGATTAGTCGCATGACACTCTGTGGTGCTCAAGCGCATTTCACGCTAGTCTTCTGGCATCTGTTACGATTAATTAGCGGCACTCACGCTGAATCTTCTGACACTCTTGTTCGATTAGTGCTACGGCACTCTTTGTTCGGTCTTTCGGCACTCTGCTTTGTCTTCACGACACTTTAATGCATCTGGTATCTTCGGGTACTTATCGTGTTGTGTCTTACTCATTTATTAGCACTGGTCTAGGTATTCCCTTAATTATATGATAATAACCTGAATGATGAATAAGAGTAAACAAATGTGTATCGTTATGATGCATAATACACTGCAGGGTATTTTTGAATAGAATAAGATACCTTTAGCTCACGGAGATCTAGAATAAACATAAGTCTTTTATAAGCATAAGTTCTGAATAAGAATAAGATCTGTAACTCCTACGAGAGATCCGAATAAGCATAAGTATATTATAAGCATAAGTTCTAAATAAGAATAAGCTCTGTAACTCCTACGGGAGATCCGAATAAACATAAGTTGTTATGAGCTTAAGTTCTGAATAAGAATAAGTTTTGTATGAATGCATAAGTACTTGTATTAAGTCCATTATATGAATGTATGGAAATTCTGATATTCGTTATTGTTATATGCTGCATATAAATGTGTATATACATCATACAATATGTTTCCCATTAAGCGTAAAGCAGCACGAGTTTTTAATCGAGTGGCAGGTACGAAAAGAAAAAGACAACGATATTTCGCATTCTGTAGGGCGACACAGTAGGGGTTCATCAACATAGGTTAATACCTTTACGATTAGTAAATGTAAATGTATAGTTTTTGAATATATAAGTGGGACTCAGTACTGTATATGTGACACTGTAAACACCACTACAGTGGTAGTTTTATTTTGGACTTTTGTATATGATATGTTGATACAATTATAAGACTTGGATATACCCGACGTCGATAAAGCGGATGAAGTCATAGTTTGTAATTCGCACCCCAAACTTGTTGGATCCACTAATCGGGTCGAATGAGAAATCGAGCGTGACAATGACGATCTGGTTCAAATTTTGTGGGAATGCGTTGAATCTGCATACAAATTTGTAGGAAAAAAAATCAATTTTGTGGGCTCTTGGCTATAAGAATGGGGCCGTGATGTGTTTCATAAATTAAACAAAGATATTGTGGATTGCAAAAACAAATTGAAGCTGGTTGAATCCCTTGTGGGATCCTAATTCTATTCAGGAGTATA
The DNA here is from genome assembly GCA_016808115.1 of Tetrastigma voinierianum. Lineage (NCBI taxonomy): Eukaryota > Viridiplantae > Streptophyta > Magnoliopsida > Vitales > Vitaceae > Tetrastigma > Tetrastigma voinierianum. The sequence continues at coordinate 486,874 of JAEQBH010000510.1, forward strand.
AGCATGTGTTGTCTTCGCTACAAACTCTTGAAGATCAAAAGGAGGCGTTTTGGAGACAACGGGCAAAATAATATTGGTTGCAACATGGGGATGCAAACACTAAGTATTTCCATCAATTTGCTTTGGCTAGAAAACGGAAGAATTCATTCGAGCAACTTAAAGATGAATCGGGTATGTGGCTTAATTAGGATTTTGGGTTGTAAGCTCATATATATAAGTATTTTAATGACTTATTTATTCATACGGTTTTTTGAGAGCTGGTTGGTTTCCAAAGTTAGAAAGATGGTTCGTAGCTCTCATAATGAAGATATGTTGTGAACCTTTGATTCAGGAGAAGTGAAATTTGCTTTGGTCTCTATGTTTGGTGAAAAATCCCTAAGTCCAAACAGCCTTAACTAAGGTTTTTTTCAACATTATTGGGAGCTTGTGGGATCAAATGTGAAAATTTTTTGTTTGTCTTGCCTCAATGATATGTGTTTCCCTGATGGCCTAAACTCTACCGCTATTGGTCTCATTCCTAGAAGAACAATCCATCGCTATCAGATTTGGAGACCAGGTGTGACCTTTGCAACTTGGTTTACAAAATAATCGGCCAAGATGTTAGCTAATTGAATGAAGGGTATGATGAATGAAGTGATTTCGACTTCGCAAAGTGCGTTTTTCCTAAACAGGCTCATCACAGACAACATTTTGGTGGCATTCGAGATTGGGAACTATTTGAAGAGGAAGTCAGTTGGTAAAGATGGTCAGGCAACAGATAGGTGCTTTTCATACATTCTTTTATAACATTAATCACTAGTCAATCATATGCTTTTATGGTATTTTTAACAGCTCTAATGCTTAATTTTATCATCTTATGACTCTATAAATATTTTGAAGCAAAGAGAGCATAAATATGGCAAAAAATATGAATTTATGCGTTACACCATGACCTCCCATGGCTTCAAGCATGATATGGATGGATTCTACCTTTGAGTTGTCAGTAGGTCAGAGATCACTGATTCGAAGTTTGAATGAAAAGATCGACCTCTTGGGAGTCAAGAGGATTTTCGAAACACCACTCTGACACCCTTGAGCGTTTATGCGTTTTAGGTCTACCTATTGGCCTCGGATGCTTGAGCGCCTAAGCAGGGTCGAGTTGATTCCACCATGACCCAGGAATACCTATGAAGTTGTCGCATAACTTGACATCATAGTTGATTAAAGACAAGGACTCATTAATTAAACATACAATAATCCATAAGAGTTTAATTACAACTCTATCACATTATTTACATGCTTGAACTAGTTTGTTCCAAACATTTAATTTACAAAAGAGTCTTTTTCTCCATGTAAACCACATATTAACCTTCATACAGCGTCCTTGATGAGAGCGCGTAATAGTGCTTATGTCCCAGCACGAAATATTTTCCCATATGGGTGAGCCACGCTCGGTAAGAAGTAAAATTCTACGAGGCTGCACTACCCGCTAAGTGCACATCTGATACACGCCCCAACGATTCACGATACCAAGTTGTGTGGCATTAATTATCGAACCTCTATTGATTATCTTGAAGCTCACAATGCCATCTTTATGGAATAAGTGGAGCTTCATCCATACCTTTATACACACCAGTCTTTATTGACTCACCACCTGATGCAATGCGATGTTCACCTTTGGAAATTTACATTATCGACAACAATTCCAAGTAGAATGTGCAATTCTAGATTGGAATCCTACATGCCATGCCGTGGAATGAGGTGAGACACATCCATGCACCAAACACTAAGTCTTTACCAACTCCCACCACACAATGCAATGCCAATGTATGATCCTAAACATGCCATGAAATGAAATGAAGACTCACTCAAGTACCATTCCCTGAGTCCTCCCCCATTGACTCCTTCCTGAAAGCAATCCCGATGTGTAGAAAAAATTAGAGGTCGGGTGAGTAGGATTATATCTCGTGATCATTTTTCAAAAATAAAAAGAGTTTTTGTTTATAAAACCGAAATTAGATTTGGATGTCACACCACAACGACCTTTCATCATCTAAGCCTCATGTGTCTTTTTGGCCAGTGAAGCCAATTTTGAGTCACTATGAACTTCGCACGCCTTCTAACACTTTGGACTTTCACCAGATTTGGAGTGTTTAGACAGTCGAGTCTTTCACCGAGGAAAATTTAGCCCTTCTTCTTGTGCGAACCACAGTTTTCTTCTTGCATTTCATGCAACCATACGGCTCTGATAGACTTTCCAATGTCTGAGCCACATGATAATCACCAAAAGCGGTGTTGATTTTCTGCCCATTCCTCCACCCGTAAATCACGATGTGCCCATGCATATGCAATGCAATGACTTATTACATGTCAATACCATGCCACATATGTGATGAATGCCATATGGACACTTTAACACATGCATTTAACCACGCATCATGGAAAATTTACCTCATGCATTTAACCATGCATCATGGACAATTATATCCTTATGCATACAATTTCCCACATATAAACCTGCGTCGATGTCAATATATTAGACCTTTATATCAGCATTTCGACACATGTACAATCTGACATGTCATTGAATTCACATAAGCTGACCCTCGCAGTCACTGAGACCAAATGTGGCATAATGTATGACTACTGAAAATAGCCTGATAACCCCCAAGCAAGCTGGTCCCAAAGCCAGGCCATGATAGGCCTCTGACCTTTACAGGAAGCTTCCGCCTTTAGGTGAAATGACTCTGACTTGAAAGTTGGCCTCGGGTCGCCTAAGCCAATAGAACTTAAGCCTTGGCAAACAACCCTTTGGGAAAAGCCTTCCTTTGCCTTGCGAACCTGCTCCCTTATCTGAAGTTTACGCTGCCTAATTTAGAACATTGGGTTTTAGCATTTTACGCAAACAAACCCTTAACACATTCCACCATTTCTAACCTAAAAACCAGCCCATAAATGGGAACTAAAACCAGAATAAGAAGAATCCATACCTCTTGGAGTGTAGATGAACAGTAGGAGGTCCCAAGAACACTTCCTAAACCTAAGAACTTCCATTTCCCCCGAATCTCCTCTTTGAGCAAACTGGGGAATTTTTCAGGTATTGTTAAATGATCATATGTTAAATGTTAAATGATAAATGATTGATTATGGTTATTAAGATAGACAGGAATTTACCAGTGTTATGAAGCGAAATGGGAAAATTATCAAAATGAGGACACAAGGGTCATTTATGATAAAGAAAATATGTCTAAGTGTGAATAGTGAGGGGTGAAGTGCAAATAGAGAAAGTATATGGGTTATGGCGAGTGGAGAACTTAACTCAAAAATGGGTTTAGAGCCAAACATGGTCTTATGATGCTCGTGACTTAAGATCACATTTTGGTGATGAATAGCCATTTGTGCAAAAAAGCGTGTTGGAGATTGAGAGAGAGAAAAGCTAGGGTTTTGAGTGAAGATCGAAGATTGGTGTGGAGACTTGATCTTTGGTGCAAGATCTTACCAGAAAGTTCAAGGAGGAAGCTAGGGCAAGAAGTTTCAAGAGATTCAAAGAAAGAATACAAAGTCTAGAACTCTTTTCTTGTGTTTGGATTTGGGGAAAAACCCTAACATTATGTAAAGGTGATTTTGATTGGTTGTAGATTAATTTTGGGGTTGTGTTGGGTTGAGTTTTGAAGTGTATTGATGGTTGGTATTGGTTTGGATTGGTTTTGAGGAATGTTTGTAAAAAGGAAAATGTTGTGTTTTCAAAGGAGTTGTTGTCAAAATTGTCAGACCCACAAATTTCTTGTTTTGGCCTATAGAGTTGGTATAATCATCCAAATGGAGTGATTCAACTATTAAGAACCATAAGAGCTAATTTATAAATATGAAAGGGACCGGGAGCCCAGTTGTCTCATGGCTGATAATGGTTTAAGGTGAGGTTGGGTGGAGTACGGGTATGCTCTTGTTTTGGGTGTAGTTGTATTGTTTTGGCCATAAGTTAAGTATTACTCATTAATTGAGTGATTCAAAATTATAGATCAAATATAATTATAGGGAATATTTTAATTGAAGAGTATGAATTAAAATTATAACCCAGTGCCAATAAATACATCAAGTGGATCGTAATGCGAGATTCGGATTTTTGCAAATTAGATGAGTCTAGATGTAAAAATGCAATAACTTGAGGTTTGGTGAGTCCAGGATTGGATGGTCAATTGGAAGAAACTTCAGCAGAACCATAGATTCAAATGAGTGAAGGATCCAAAAAATTTACCAGAGATTTACATTGAGGTTAAGACCTATAAGAAATAAAAATAACCGGTGGTGATCCTGGTGAGATTTTGGGCATCTTAAGCTTCCAAGTTTTGGCATTAAATGTTTGTAAACCCCAGGGTTTGGGTGATCCAAATGAGATGATTCAATTCCTACTGAAAATAGACTCATAGAGATATCATTTTCTTGAAGGAAGCATAGAAAAATATGGCTCCTTATGTCCCCATGTTTTCAAGTGAAGGGTATTGGGTAAGCAGTAACCTGACCAAAAATCCTAGAATGCACAAATGATTTTCTTTCTTGGGTCGTTTATTTAATTGTGACATATTTGCTTGATGGATTAGGGGATGGTGACAGCGAGGAAGCTTGACGAAAGAGATTCAGGATAGGAATCAAGAAGCGACAACCTTTTTGAATTTGTTATTCAATCTCCTTATTTCAAATTTGTGAAAGTTTGATCTACCTCTTTTTTCTTTCATTGTTTTTTAAAATTGATTTGTGAAATATTATGAAATATTCAAATGATTTATGATAAATTGCATATTGATTTGTTTAAAGAAATTGATTTTGAGATAATGGAATTAAGAAATAAATTGCATATGAAAATTTATCAGTGTTGAAAAATAAAAATTATTGTATCGGAAATGTACATACGCTGTGTAAATTGTATTAAATGGTTACAGATACCTTTAAAGAATGTTAGCAGATTAAATTCAAGTTAAGGATAGATTGGTATGCGATAAAGATTGACTTCCTTGATCTTGAATGTAATAAATTTAACTCGCGATCAATAGCCAATGAGCAGTATCGAAGTGTTCACGAAATTGATTTTTAATAACCCGGTTAAGGCCGCGTGCTTAGCGACCTGGCTTAGTCAGGCCAGGAATGGCAAGTCGAGCAGAAACCAAGGGCCTTCGGTTCATTTATTTTATTACCAGTGTTATTAAATTTTCTTTTTTAAAAATGTCAGCGTCAGATCAACAACAAACCCAGAATAAGTGGATCCGAGGCAGAACTTGTGGTGGTGATTACCTCGTAGATTTTTCATTTATAATCATCAAAAACATTTTGTCAGGAATTAGATTTCCCCAGTTACGAAGCGGTTTGATTTAGGTGACCATGTCATTACAAATTCAAATGATTCGGTAGGCCTTGACATTAGTAGCAGAATACATTTTACAATAAAGGCATTCTATGCCCTTTTCAAAATGATATAAATCAAGTTGGGTTTGAGCCACTTTTCGGTGCACAAAACTCCACTTGTTGAGATGATATCTGAGTGCAGGAGTATGCACTTATCTGTAGTACTCTCTCACTATGACTACGTCTTTCTTGCGATCTTGGCCTTCTTCTCTTTAAACACTCGATACCAACATAGTTCAAACTACACGCTAGTATTTTCATGCTTAGTGGTTCTATCTGATTCTATTCCAATATTCAATTTAACTTCATGCATTTATCATTAAACCATACTAATATATCTTATATACTCATGCTATTCATTTTAAAGCGTATAACTTAATGCCTCTAAATCATTTACCATATCATATCATGCATTTTCAATGCAACAATTCATTCACAATCAATTCATGAGATTTAAGCATATTCATAAAATCCCATTACTAAATCGATGTTGACTATTTCACCCTTGACTATTCAATTTACAATTTCTGTGGATTAGTTTGATGAATCCGCCCTTATTATCGACCGATAATATTAGCTATCATTTAACAATTCGATCTCCATCGCAGCGGATGTAGTTTGGTACACCAGACATGGTATCTGCTTTTAACGATTGGTCTCCCGTCGTAGCGGATGCGAAGTTTGGTGCGCTTTGACATGGTATCAATTAAATATCGCCCGTCATGAGTTAGGTTGGTGAATCCACCAGGTAGGACATTCTTGATACCATGCGCCATCATGGCGGATGCGATTAATTGCATCCGTCAAGTGGGACATTGGACAATTCGAGTGCCTTCGTGGCGGATGCGGAATTGGTACATGTCGATCGACGTTCATTGATATAACATTAGGTTCACAATTTCGTAGTTAGTTTGGTGAATCGTCCTTATCATCATTCACTTTTCATTCGATTTTCTAATATCACATTCAATTCCATTATTCACTTTAAGTATTATTATCTTTTTCAAGATATATAATCTATATGTAATTCATATACTCATTTCATGCACTCATTTCATGATTTATAGCAGTTATCACACGAAATACTTGAAATAAGAATAAGTCGAGAGAACAAAGCGAAATTTGTCGAATCTAGCTTCGCTTCTCTTGATCTCGGTCCTGGGTTAGGGTAACTACTTTCGTCCACTGATCGATAACATTCACGCCACTCTGGTGGATGACAATTATTAACAATTTTAGTGAATTACAATTTTATTTTGTTAGAAGTCTTGGGTTAAGACAACTATGATGCGCGCTGAAGACGAACTAAACAATGGCGGTGAAGTCTGGTGTATTTTTCACTAGCTCTAGCCTTAATTGGACCCCAGTGTCGTTTCTTAAGGTCCACTGAAGACATGAAATTATCTGAATCTGGGACTTAACGTGAAAACATGTCAAAAACAAAATTCTTTAGAACTACTGTGCAAGTGCAGCCTTGACTATCAAATTTATGAGTTCTTCATTCTTTGGGGTGTCAAAGTCTGATTGACTATAAAGTGAGATGCAGATTTTTGCTCAGATTAATACTTAAGGTACAGCTTGACCTATATCGTCACAGGTGGCACGGGTTTTCATAGCTCAGGGATGTTGGGGTTATAAATTTTCCACATTTTTCATCTACCGAATCTTCTCGATACATCATGTCAAATCACCATGAATACTTCAAAACAACTCCAAAGTGGTTGAATCAGTATCCATTTCCTCAAGTTAGGACTTTTCTCCCACGAATCCAAAATCCTTAAGAAGAGATGAGGATTAGGGTTGATCTATTACAGCCCGAGACCTCCTTCCGATCCTCTTCTTGTATGGTCTGGTCTTTTAGGAGGAAGAATGAGACAGAACCCCCGACGAGAGTTTGATCTCGCTGAAACCTAGCACTCTCTCTTTTCTCTCACATATCTCTCCATAAACGAGGATTGCTCCTTTAAAGTATTAGAGCCCCTAAGACCACATTTTGGCCGCTAAAACTCCTTAAGTATGAGCCATGTTGAAATGGCCCTTCTCACCCGCCACTTTCAAGGAATTCTCAGTTTTCCTTTGGCCTTAAGTCATAATTCTCTATAAGGCCTTGTTTGTCTACGATAAATCAAATTCTCATTTTGGTCTCCTATTATCACTTTTGTATTCATTTATCTATTCCTTAAATCTATTTTTATAACAATTGACCCTTAGTCCTCATTTACAATTTCCATTTTCCTTTTCACTTAGGTTTATTTAGGTTCCATTACCAATAATTTCACAATTTAGCATATAATATTCGATCATATACTCCTGCTAAATTGTTTCAATTTATCAATTTATCAAATTACCGGAAAACCAGGTTATTTCAATTCATACCTGATATATAATAAATTTATTATAAAAATTCTAGGGTATTTTTGAGCGTTAACTCTCCCCAGCCAATTAATTTAAATTTTCGAAATTTACCTTGGTATATGATTACGAATCACTGTTGCTAGCGTGTTTTCTTCTTTCCCAAATTAAGCTTCTCGGTCTTGTGGTTTCTCCACAACACTTTGACTAGCGAAATCTTCTTATTCCACAATTCCTTCACTTCACGAGCTAAAATCTCTACTAGCTCTTCTTCATATCATCATCAAGTTCTAAACTCAGTTACTGCAGAAGAGACTACATGTAGCCAGTCAGATTGGTACCTCCGTAGCATGGATACATGGAAAACATTATGAATCTTTTCCAAGTCCGGAGGTAATGCTAATTTGTATGCCACTGGACCCAGTTTTTCGATTACCTCATATGGGTCAATAAATCTAGGGCTCAACTTGCCCTTTTCCCCGAATCTCATCACCTTCTTCCAAGGTGATACTTTTAAAAACACTTTTTCACCGATTTCATATCGAATATCTTTTCTCTTCATGTGCCAGACGCCTTGACACATGCATGGTGGCCACTAATCTCTCTAATCATTTTAACTTTTTCTTGATCTCTTTTATCAAATCGGCCAATCACTTTCTTTTCACTAATTCCGTCCAACAACCCAAGAGTTCTACATTTTCTTCCATATAGTGGCTCAGAAGGTGCCATTCCAATACTTGATCGGAAACCGTTGTTGTACAAATTCAACTAAAGGAATGGTCTATCCAAACTACTCCTTTCATAGTCGATCGCACAACTCCTCAACATATCTTCCGCATCCGGATCACTCTCTCCGATTGGCTCCATCCGCTCATAAAGGAACATCAGATCGAATTCAATGAAAGGCTCATGCCCTTTAATTTTCCCCAAAATCTGGCTAAACCTCTGATTCATCCGAAATAATGGATATAGAATCCCGTGTAACTAACTATTTCGACATACGCCGCCAAATTACTGCTTAATATCTTGCTCTCATCGGTAGGGAAGTGAGTCGACTCATTAATCAAATTCACTACGACCCAAACTGAAATACGCTCACAACGGTAACCCAACCCCACAAAGTCCATGGTGATTCAGTCCCAGTTCCACTCTGGTATTCTGATAGGCTGCAATAATCCCAAAGGAACTTGATGCTCGCTTTTTACTGACACACCAAACACTCGTTGGCAAGTTCTGCATCTCTTTTCATTCTAATTACTGTAATGACATTTTCAAATCTTGATACATCTTTCAGGCTACCGATGGATAGCAAAAGATCCATTATATGCCTCATCAAGTACGGCTTTCTTTAATTCACAATCATCAAGTACATACCGGCCCTTATAATACAAGGACCTATCTTCCTTATTTCAACTCGTTTCTACCATCTCCAACTGTTTATTATGGCGGAAATTTTCATCTTTCTTTGTGCCTCTAGCACTAATTCATTAAATTCGTCTCGCTTATCAATTCTGCCACTATCAGACATCGTTCGACAAATGACAGATGGTCTAACGCCAAGCGCTTGGTAATCGCCTTTTACTAAAGCATCGGCCACTACATCGCCTTCCCCGTGATAATCAATCACGCAAATATAATCTTTTATCAATTCCATCCACCTCCGTTGTCTCAAGTTGCTTCTCTGTAGGCAAATACTTAAGACTCTTAAGGATCTGCAATGAAACACTTTTCTCCATACAAATAATGTCTCCAAATTTTCTTAACCCAATACAATTGCGGTCAATTCCAAATCATGCTGGTATTTCTTTCATGCGCTTCAATTGTCTTCAAGCATGTGCTACCACTTTACCTCTCAGCATTAGACACATCTCAAGTCCATTTATGCGAAGCATCACTATAGATCATATTCTCATCGCAGTCGACCGAATAAGCACCTGAGCCTCAGTTAAGAATGCTTTTAGCTTTTCAAAACTTCTTTGACATTTCACTCCGTTCATACTTTTACATTTTACGGGCAATCACAAATGCGTTAGGTACCAAATCATAAAACCCTTAACAAATCTTACATGGCCAACACTGAGTCTGAAACTCGCACTTCTGTAACATTTCTTGGTATGACTTCCATTAATGACCACTTCTATTTTCTTTTGGATCCACTCGGATTCCTTCATTCGATACAATGTGCCCGAAAGGACCTTAGTCACCAAAACTCACTTCTTGAGTTTGCATACATTGCTCTTTTCTCGAGTCTCTAACACTACGAGAGGTGTCGTCATGACTTTCAAGTCTTTCAGGCCGCAGAATGTAGATCTATGAACAACTACGACAAAGTGGTCCACATCGTCGGAAAACCACGATTCATTTGGTCCATGAAAAGCCCGTGGAGCATTTGTCAAACAAAGCGGCATTACAAGGAACTCCTTAATATCTATATAAGTTCTAGCGCGAAATCTTATGCACACTCCGGCATCTTTAATTCTCAACTAATGATACCGGATGTTATAAATCAATCTTGAAAAGATACTTGCGCCTTTGATTAATTTCGAACAGATCATCAATTTCTAGGTAATGGATACTTATTCTTCACGATCCAACTTGTTGAGTTTCCTATAATCAATATGGCAGAAGTGTACCATCTCTTTTTAACAAAAAGCAGGAGCTCCCCATGGTGATACACTTGAGTCGAATAAACCCTTTCTCTGAGTTCTTGCAGCTGCAATTTCAGATCCTTTAGCAGTGGAGCCATTCTATACGATTGCCAATGGATCTTGGGGTGCTTTGGTACAACGTCGATAGCAAACTCAATCTCCCTTTGTGGAGGCAATCCTGGAAACTCTTCCGGAAACACATCCGGAAAGTCACTAACGGTAAGGATATCGGATACACTAGGCCTTGCCTTTACTGTATCAATCACATAAGCCATGTAGGCTTCACATCCTTTCCACACCATTTTTCTAAATGTCATTGCGGATATCACATTAGAGAGGTGGTTTTGACCTCTAAGCAGTGAAAAATGCTTCATCCTCATTCGATTGTCATAGGTCACTCTTTTCATTTTACAATCAACTATCGCTCGGTGTCGGGATATTGATCCATCCCGATATCACATCAAACTCCACGAAGGATACTTCGATCAAATCTCACAAAAATTCGCCTCTATTATTTTGATGGGACAATCTCTACATACACTTTGTTCACCATTAACACTATGCCCGAGCGGGTTCGTCACTAAGATGTCATACTCGGTTTCCTTCTGCATTAAATTACCCAAGTTGGGTATGTTGGTACAAACATATGAATGGAACAAACATGGTCTATCGATGCATGCACAATAGTATCAAAGATAGTAAGAATTACCGACTATCACATGTCAGGGCATCGGTATGCTTCCTCTTTGCCTTCATCGCGCATATGCTCTAGATGGAGCCCGACCATCTTGTCTATGAAGTCTTTGTATCCATATCTGGAACACTCGGTGATGCAATACTTTTCTTTGCCTTTACATTGATAAACATTGCCCCGTTTGATCTTTGTGAAAAGTTATACTTCATGCTTCTCTGTGTTTTTTGGCCGCTCCTGGATAACCCAAGCAAGCACCAGTCAATCTCAACAATCTCCTTGTGCCTTTCTTCTAGTAGGAACATGAGAACATCTTGTCCCTAAACACCTCCTTGTGCACTTATTGTGGCCTTAGGTAGACAAGTATCTCTAACGGTGGCTGAAAACATGTGGTTGCAGGATCAAGTGGTCCCCTCAAATCTCTTACTCTCTTCTGTGAGCATAGTGGCGAGATTTTTGCCTCTGTCTTCTATCTTGCCACTTGCTTGCCTTTCCTTTTCCTCTTTTCTGGTTCCACCATTTAGGCGCATGTAAATGATTTTAGAGAAATCGTAAGCAGCAAATCTGGCATGGGCGATGTGGTTGCAAACGATCTTCAAACTTACGGCCTTCTCTTCTTCACTTATAGCATATCAGGAGCATACTTGCTCAGCAGTGTCATTCCTCTCATGTTCAGTTACATGGTGTCTTTTGTTTTAGGTGTAGAAACTCTGCTTGCATATTGTTTAAACTGAATGCAGTCCTGAATTCTGACCCTGATAAACTCATCTTATTGGCTGAAGTACTTTGTCAATTTCTCTTTGGCTGGCAAATGGTTTTGCACAAACAGTGCGCTCAGTACTCTATAGCCAATTTTCTGCCACTTGGATTTATATCATCTTTCTTTTCCCCATAAAGTCTGGTGAAATTACCTTGCATTCTTTCATTGGTGAAATCAATGAAGTGGTACGATTTTGAAGCTCTTTAAGACAAAACCAGTGTTGGAGATACCCATAGTACCTCCTACATTCGGATTCAGTGATTAGTGGGTGAGATGCTTGTCCACCCTACCACCTAAATGGAAGGACTATAGGACGATTTCCCTGTCACCCTCGACCACAGCAAATTTTGAACTATCGTACTTACCTATGATTAAAGCTCCAATGAGGAATCCGCGTCGAAATCCATATCATCCTTCCCATATTTGATGCAATGTCTTGTAAATACCATTTTCACAAAATCCTTTTTCAAAGAGCGTTTAGGGCCCTCTTTTTCAAACGTACAGAACCTAGGAATACATTCACACCTAAAGTCTGCATGACCTGAACGGTCAGAGGCTGAATGTGATCGGCCGAAACACGGGGGCGCAGTTTGTTTATATTTCCGTGTTATTAAATTTTCTTTTTCAAAAATGTATATGACCAGTCCGACTGACCAGATACGTGGTCGAATCGGGCGATTTCGACGTTTCGTTTATCTTATCAAAACATTTATTCAATTCGTTTAGTTGCGAAGCGGTTTAGGTTTGTGACCCGCAATCATTTACCAGTTCAGCAACAATTGGTGGCCCATAAGCATTAACAAAATACATTTACAAGGAAAGGCGTGTACCCTTTTTCAAATGATATACAAAATCAAATTTAGGGTTTCCAACACTTGTTTACAAAACTCATATTCAAAGATGATACCCAAATTAAAATTATACATATAACATTCTACTCATGACTCTGCATTGTGCGATCTTAAGCCTTCTTCTCTTTGCTTATAATTATAACGATTAAAACTACACCTTCAGCATTTTCATACTTAGTGGTTCTATCAGTTCTATTCAATATTCAGTTAACTAAATGCATTTATCTATTCATACTTTTCATACTATCAACAGCCACTCATTTCTTCATTTTTATTTATTTCAATGTACAGTATTTACTATATCATATAGGGCATTTCCATTACAGCAATTCATTCACAAATCAATTCTGGCAGGATTTAGGCATAATTCATAAAAGAGCCCATTACGCACCGTCAGTATTATTTACATTGCCGACTATTCAATTCACAATTTAAACGTTCGTTTGATGAATCCGCGTGATATCGTTCGGTAATGCTTATACATTTTAACAATTCCGATCTCCGTCGGCGGATACAGTTGGTGCGTCCGACCGCGTGGTATCCTTATTAGGTCTTCTCTATGGCCAGATATGGTTGTTTTCCGACGCGTATCACTTTTAACGGTCGTTCCGTCATGAAGGATCTTGGTTTGGTGCGCACCCGACATATCAGAGTATCAGTCGTACCATCGCCATCGCGACGGATCAGGTGGAGTAGATCCATCAAGTGGACATTTCTTCAACCACGTAAACCTTAACTTTGCCGGCGAATGTGATTAGTCACGCCTCCGTCAAGTGGACATTGGGCCGAATTCAGGTGCGCCACGTGAAAGCGGATGCGATTGGTGCATCCCGTCGAATTCATTGATGTAACATTCCAAGTTTCACAATTTAAACAGTTCCGTTTGGTGAATCGTCCTTATCATCATTCACTTTTCATTCGGTTTCAAATATCACATTTCAGATTTCATTATTCACTTCATTTATCTTGCCAAAAGATATACTCAATATAATACTTAGATTATATACTTATTCATGCGCTCATTTCCGCGTTACTTGATTATCTACCAAAATACTTGAAATAAAATAGAAGTCGGAAGGAACAAACCAAGGCATGAATCTAAGCACGCCTGTGATCTGGGTCCTAGGTTGAAGCGATCTTAACAGTCTAAGTCGATACTTATTCGTACTCTTAGTGGATATAAACAATTATTAACAATTTTGGTGAATTACAATTTTATTTTATTAAAAAGTCTTGGGTTAAGACACTAAAAAAATTAACAGAAGCGAACTTCTAAACCGCGAGGCGCGAGTCACAATTACATTTTTACCTAGCTATAACCTTAATTGGGGCCCCGATCTAATTGTTTCTTGAGGTCCACTGAACATGATATCTGAATACAGGGACTTAGCAGCGTGAAAACATAACTCAAAGCGAGAGTCTTGGGACTACAGTACCGGAGTGACCTTGACTGTACGGTATAGGTTGCTCATTCTTGGGGTGTCTTAGAGATGCAGGTTCAACTGTGCAGTCTGAGTTCCTCTTGCCCGTTTTGCCTGAGGTGTCAAGTGCGACCTGACCTATCTGCGTCACAGTGCTGGATTTTCTTTGCTCTAGGATGTTCGGGATTTTCAAATTTTCCACATTTTTTCATCTGTAATCTTCTCAGCCATCCCATATCAAAATCACATGGAATCACTTCAAAACGCTCAAAGTGGTTTAGAATCGATGAAAATCCATTTTCTCTGATGATCTTTCCAAATGTAAATCATAGAGATGAGGTTAGGGTTGATCTAGCTACCTTGAACCCTCACCCCAATCTCTTGCTGTATGGTGTCACAGTCTTTTCAGGGAGGAAGAAATGGGAACCAAACCCAACCAAAGGGTTTGATCTCTTCCCCAGACTAAGCTTTTCTCTCTTTTCTCCTCCTTACCTCGCAAGCGAGTTGCTCTTTAAAATGAGCCTAAGACCACATTTGGCCTTCAAAACTCCTCCTTAAGTGTAAAGGCCATGTTTGGCCCCTTCCACCTTTACTCAAAATTCTCATTTTCCCTTTTTGGCCTTAAGTCACTTAATTCTATAAGGCCTTGTTGGCTGATAAAATCAAATTCTCCATTTTTGATCTCCCTATTATACTTTTGTGACTGTTTATCACAATTTCACTTAAACATCTATTCTTTATAACAATTGGCCCTTAGGTCCTCATTTCAAATTTCCATTTTTCCTTTTTACTTGGTTTATTTCGGGTTCAATGATTTCTCAATTTAGCATATGTTTAATCATATTATCACTCTTTCCTATTTACATTTCATTATCAATTTATCAAATTGGAAAAACCAGGTTTAGCTCAGTCATACGGAATATATAATAAATTTATTACCACAAAAATTCTAGAAATTATTTTTGAGGCGTTACACAATGGACCATCTTTAATATTTATAAAATCATTTTATACCGGTCTATGACTGACCAGGGCAAGTACGATGATTCGTTATCTACCATGCTAAGCTTATAGATTAAATTCGATAAAGACAAAATAATGTGATTGAAAATTGCATGATTTGTGATTTAAATGATTTAAATTTGAAATGATGCATAACTTAGAAACAACCGATGAATTGTAAATTAGATATGAACAAATATATATATATATATTATGTGCATTAGTCATTGGAAAAATATACAAAAGCGTTGTTTTATAAACATTGCATGGAATTGATTTAAAGTGATGAAGAGAAATTAGCCAGAACCTGAAACATGAAATGCTTGGCGTATTTGTTTTATCATCTTTACCGGGTATCAAAGTGAGAAAGTGGTAGGACCAAAGATCGTCAAGCGTATAGTCACCGATAGACAAGCGGGTCATAAATGCGTGCTCAGATCCTCATTTATATCATTTCGTTTTATGATATTTTGTAATTGTTTCCGTTGAACTCAAAGATGCTATAAAAGTCAACTAGCAAGAAGATCACGACTCAGATTTAGAGCCAGCGTCAAAGAAGCCGTGGTGTTGAGTAAAGATCCAAGACCATGCATTCATGAAATGGATTTGACCATTTTGTATGACTCTGATTTGTTGTAAATTGTTTGATGTTAGAAACTCTTGATATCTTTGTAGTAGTCCCGATTGAGGCATATAATGTCATATTATACAAATGTGGGATTTATCCCAATAGTGACCTACCATAAATGTTTAATACGCATATTCTTTTGTATTCTATGCCCAAAAAAATAAAAAAATAAAAAAATAAACGTATTTGTATTCGTATCGGTAGCACTAGACTTTACATTTATTTTGTTATCAGAGCTATAGTTAAATTATTAGAAGAAAAAAAAAGGTGTTTACATTTATTTTGGTATCAGAGGACAAGTAGCATAGAGCTATGGTATTGAAAATGTATTTGTATCTCTATTGGTGTTTGAATATATCTTAAAAATAAAAGTATTGGTAGTGCAATGGACGCTACATAGATCTTCGTCGAAATCCTTCCCTTTTGGTACCCACATGTAGCCCTCGTCTAGGTAATGAACTTTAAGCCTTAGCCCGACAAAATCCGACCGACGGAACTCCGTAGATTGTAGAAAGAAGGTTTGTTGCTCTCTTTCCCCCTCTCTTCCTCTTCGTCTCGGTCAAATGAAAATGGGAAATGAAATGAGATATTTTTCCTCTTTTAATCATCATTGCCACTTACGCTGCAAGTTTTAAGTGGGTGAGTATCACATGTATCACTTTGTGTTTCTGTTGGTCCATGTTTGTTTCTGTCTCGAAACGATTTATTTCATCCCGGTTCAATTCCAAATTATTTTAAATGAACCTTACTTAGATTATTTCCTAAAATTTCATTTTTGGATTTTATCGGACATTCGTCGCTGAAGTCGTGAAGTCAAAATTGCATCTAAGATAAATAAATTATTTGGATAACTAGATTTCGCAAGATGAATCTATGGGTGAGATCCATTTCATCATCCAATATCTAGAAGAATTTAGAGCCTACGACTACAGCTACTATCGAGGCAATTACCGTTTTTACCCTTATTGAAGAGATTTACCAGTTTTTCATCCATGACTCCAATGCCAGTATAGATAGATTCTACTCTCTATTATCTTCCCGTAGAGACCAAAATCATTGTGTTTGGAGGTCGGAAGAGAGAGTTATGATCATTTGAAGTCAGAAGGTATTTGCCTGAAAGCCATTGTTAAATGCAGCAGGCTTTGTGAAACAAGGTTCCTTTGCCTTGGCGAATTAAATAACAAGAAAGCTCGCATTTTGAGGCGAATGAGCCTTCACCTCAGTGAAGGACATTGGGCCTTGCGAAAATTAGCCATTTTGACTATTTTGGCCCTTTTAAAGTCCCATTTCCTAAAGCCTATAAATTCAGGGTTCTTTAGACTTACCAATGGTTTGATTTTGGGAAGGAGAACACCCTCCTTAGGGTTTCTCCTCTCTTCTTCTTGAGTTGCTCTAGGGTTTTTGATTTGTTCCTTTTTACTTTGGATTTAGGTTCGCCAATGAAGATTTAGCTCATTAGGCTCTTGCAAGCTGTGGTGTAGAGTTTGAGACAATTTGATCTCTCATTTGTTTTGTATCTCTAAAATCTACTCATTTATTTAATATTTCATATTATGTTTTATCTTAAATATGATTTTGTTTGATTACTTGGTTGCAATGAGTAGTTGAACTTTCCTCTAGGGCTAATTATGGAAGTTGATGTTTGGTTTATATATTTTATGATGATTTTGTGAATTCATATTTGTGTGGATGTTAGTTGGTGTAGTTCTAAGGGTTATTATGGTTTTGTCTAATTGATTTATGTTAGGAAGTGAGTTTAAGACCTAGTGCACAAAGGGTTTCCGTAGTGACAACTGAAGGTATACCCTTAGGCCATAACCTTTACCTCCAATTGTGTCTCAATTAAAGAAATCAACCTAACCTAATCAAAGAAGTCTAGGGAATTAAGAATGTCTAGTACTAGATGGATTTCATTAAGAGTAGCACTATCTCATCATTATGGAATATCGTATGGACCGAGAGGTGATTGATCCGAGCATAGTCCGGGTAGTCCTATTGTATGGATAGAGATGTGACCAATAGGATTCCCAAGGAAAGCATTGCCTTATAAAAGTACCTTACTTAATGATATAGATGGACCGAAAGGAGAATATGGAGTTTTTGTGAGAAATTGAGGGGAGACAGGAAAGTGTAAACCTCATGTCTAATTCGTTGGACATGCATAAGTGTACGTTCACTTAATCAATGCTTAATGAATATAAACCATAAATGCATCAATGGAGACAATCAACCCTGGAATCTTTCCTTAAGGTATATTCCCGATATTACCCCATTCCTTATGGCAATTGGACATTTAAAGTGCTTTCTACTGTTTTATTTTTATTTTGTTTTGTTTCCTAGTTAGTTTAGGAAATCCTTTTTCACCAACCATCAAGTCGCTCAAATAGTGAGCAAAACATTAAGCAAAGTGCTCAATCCTTATTAAAACCACATTCTATGGGATGATAAAAAAATGGACTTGTTAGTCAAGCGTATTGCATGCGACAGTCGATTTACGGAAAATCGCTAACAATAGCCTTAAAACTCGATATGTCAAAAGCTTATGAAAGAATTGAGTGGAGTTTTTTGAATGAGATGACGATCATATTAGGTTTTGATATTAAATGGGTTAATTTGGTTATGTTGTGCGTCACCACGGTTCAGTATTCTAGTGTCCTGAATGGTGAATCTATTGGTCCCATCTTTCCTCAAAGGGGGCTTCGATAAGGCGACCCTATTTCGTCGTACATGTTTATGTTAAGCACAAAAGGCTTATCTTTCATGTTGTTTGATCTAGAAGCTAAAGGTTTGATCCATGGTATGGGTGCTCGAAATGCTCGCGGTTTCTCACCCCATTTTTGCGGGGCAGCCAGATTTGCTATTCTTGAGCTAATATGTGCAGCCTCAGTATATTGACCGGTACTTATTGCTTTATGAGAAGGTGTCAAGGTAAAAGGTTAACTTTTCAAAATCAAGCCTTCTTTTCAGCAAGAACACAAAAGCTGATCTGTGCATAGCCATTTGTTCAATTCTAAATGTTACTCAAACGGAGGATCTTGGAAAGTATCTTGACTTGCCGTCTTTGGTTGGTAAGAACCAAAGATCAATCTTTGCTTATCTAGAGCATAAAATCAAGCAATGACTAGGTGGTTGAAAGAGAAAGATGCTTTCAAGAGCAGGTAAGGAGATTCTTCTTAAGAGTGTGGCCCAATCTATGCCATCCTTTGCCTTAAGTGTGCTTCTTATGCCGTTGAGTTTGTGTGAAGGTCTTGAAAGGATCATGAATGGGTTTGGTGGGAGTTCGAATTTTCAGGTAAACTAAGTGGTATCACATTGGATGGGTTGAAAGAAATTGTGTTCAGCGTAACAAAAGGGGCTGATTTAAAAGGCCTTCTGAGTTCAACCTTGCACTTTTAAAAGAAAACAGGCTAGAGGTTCTTAACAAATCTGATTCCCTCATTAGTGAGGACTTTTCAAGGGAAAAATACTTCCCGAGACGTTTCTTTGAATCTAACTGGGCTGATCCCATATTCGTTTGGAAAAGCGTTATGGCTGGTAAAGATCTTCTGAAATCTAGTTGTGTTGTAAGAATTGGGTCTGGAGATAATATTGGAATTTGGGATTCTGCGTGGTTATAAACGTCAGGGAATAACATGTGGAGAAACGACCGCTGGGGCTCTTGGTGATGCTCTGGTAACCTCTCTTATGAATCGAATCAATCCCCAGTTTGGGATGAGGATCTTGTTTGTGATATTTTCACTAGAATCTTGATTTGATTCTCAAAATCCCTGTTGGAATCAGAGCTCAAGAGGATAGAAGGATTTGGAAGTACAACAAAAAGGGATTATACTCATTGAAGCAGGGCTATAGAGTTCTTACTAATTTTCTTTAACCTTATCCAATTCAGCGAAATTTTCCTAGTTGGAAGAAAATTTGGGGTCTCAATGTTCCTTCAAAGGTACGTAATTTTATTTGGAGATGTATGTGCAACTATCTTCCTTCTTTATCAAGCATGCAATCTAGAAATGAAGAAATGAAGCAGGTCAGTAGTGTGTGTTTTGTCAGTCACCCTTGAGGATAACTTTCGTATTGCAGTTCAGTGTCCATTTACTAAAACAAATTTGGTAGAAACCCGATTTATGGTAGGTGGATTTATCTTGGCCTGAATCTTATTAATTGGATGGATAGAATTTCTTAAGAGTCATTTGATTTGGAAACTTCATCTATGGCGACTTCTATTCTTTGGGCTTTATGGGATCCGGAAATTCTTTAGTTTGGGTGGCAAGCTGTCTACAGTATTTTATAAGGAGTGTTACATTAATGATATCAATTTTGATCTAGTTAGAAAGGCCTAAGTTGGCTGAAAGTGATGCTTATCCATTCTCACTATCCATCCACGATTATCAATGAGTCGCCCTCAGTAGGTTTCTTAAAATTTAATTTTGATGCCTCTTTTTTCATTTTTAACCTGAAATTACTTATCTACATATCTTTGTATTATTATTTTTTCAATAAAGTGGTTGTTTATTCTAAAAATGAATTTTTTGGCTCGAATGGTATTTGAATAATTGACCGACCCAAGAATAGTGGAACCAGGCCAAGTGGATATGTAGCCCATTAAGTTAGAGCGAGCCTAACAAATGATAATCGGCCGCCGCGAAGAGTCCGAACTTGTTTCTGGAATTTTTCAATTTGTTAAAGTGGCTAGCTCAAAATGATGAGACTTTGTCTCAAAAGTGAGTGGAGGAGAATTTTTTCTTCAATCCAACTCATGACATGGTAGAATGTGAACAAGTTGTTAGTAGATAAATGACTTGGAGAACAAGTTATTAGTGGATAAATGACTTAGAGAACAAGACTATAGTGGATACGTGACCTGTTATTGGAGAAAGTGGGTTGGAGCAGTTATTCAGAATACCTATAAAAGGAAGACTAAACTTTAGAGCAAGCTCGGCAAATCAATCATCAACCAACACTCAATAGAGCATTTCAACAATTTCTTATAGTTTCTACAAGTTCATCAGTAATATTTCCAGATTTCTAGCTTATTTTAGTTCCAAGTATTTGTTTTCAAAGCTTTCATGCTTCATTCTACAATGAAATTTACTATTTTTTCAGCTTGTCCATATAGTTTTTTCTCTCATCTTTCAATACATTCCAAATTTTAAAGCATTTTCCACTTATACTCTAGGGAACTATCAAGGGAACTAGGGAATCCATTTTTCGCTTAAGTAGAAGTTAGATTTGACATCGTTTCAATTCAGAAATTCTATAAGTTCTTGGCACGCCCGCGCACTCACCAACTCCTGAGTTTTTGTATGTTTTGGACTAAAATCTAGCATAAACATATTTTTGGCACGCTCTATGGGACACATATTTGTGGAACATCGATACATCTTTTTGTTTTGTATGTTCATTTGTGCATATTCCATAGTGGGACACGCTTTTTACTGAAGAATGCCACCAAAATTGAGGAGTAAGACAACTGTAGAGTCTCCAGCTCGGGATCTGATGTTGAAGAAGCAACATAGGAAGGAAGAGTTCCAGCCTTGGTGGAACATATAGAGAACCTGATGAATTCTCTAGTGCAACAGTAGGGGAATCCAATCCGACAACGGTGAACAAGTGGAGGAAAGGTCTTGGAGTAATGTAGATGTGCCTATTCTTTTCTCTCTTAATTCTAATGAATTTCAAGCTCTCATGCAAGAATTAAAGAGCCAACGAGTGATCTTGAATGCCTTTATGGAAATAATGAAACAACAATCTCAATCCAACCTGGAGAACCTTAGAGAGAGAAGGGCGTGAGCGAAGTTGCTTAAGCACGAGCAATGTTCTAATGAGCAGGGCGATATTCGATAACCTACGAGGAGCCGGTGAATTTCACCACTTACCTATACTAGCGAGAGGTTGAATGCAGTGAGTCCTAACTCATATATTTTTTAATTCATTTTTTAAATCGTTACAGAAGTTTATAATTCATTTTAATGCTGAATTATGGAATATTCACCAACATTTTGTTTTGCAGGTTTTATATGAAAAAAAAAAAAAGAATTCTAGCAACAAAAGTAGAAAAATTGGCTAGGGCAGCAAACTATGTCACGACATTGTATCAGCAGAAGTATGTCGTAGATCATTAGCCTTAGTACGAAATGAAAATTTGTCGACCACAGTTTGAGATAGATTGACTAATTTTGTCGCGATAATGGTTACATGTCACGACATAGGCGGAGAAGTTCATGAAGAAAGAATAATGATATTCGAGCTATGTGTGAGCATTGATAAAGCAAATGGAAGTGGAATTATGTCGCGATAGACTTTTTCTTTGTCGACGAAAATGAAGATATCAGATGAACTCTGTCGCGATAGAAAATGGCAAACAATGAGACAAGTCAAGACAAAGTTGTTGCGATAGAGAATTTCTATGTTGCGACAGACATTCCAGCGTATGTCAAGACCAAGGCAAATTTTATGTCGCGACAGAAGAAAACTATGTCGTGAAGCAACATTCAGAGCCAGGAATAGGAGACAAGAAGACTTTGTTGCGACAGAAAAGTTTTATACCGTGACAAACATAACATGAGACTGAGGTAAATTTTGTCGCGACAAAGACAAATATTGTCATGACAGAAGTTGAGAAAATTACAAAAAGAATGTTGCGACATAATAACGAACTTAAGGCAAGAACCTCTGTCGCGACAAAGGAAGATTATGTCACGACAATAAAAATTGCTGAGTAAGAGATTTCTATCGCAACAAAGAAGTTTTATGTCATGATAAAAAATGGAAGATAATTGAGAGGAGCCAAGGAAAGTTTGTCGCGACAAGGGATTCAATGTTACTATGAGTTCGGCCCAGTGTGAGGAGTAAAGACTCAGCCGTGACATGGAAAAAGAATGTTGTGACACAGAGTTCAGTCTCAGCAATACAAGGCAACACAACTCTTTCGTGACAAAGAAAAAGTCTATCGCGACAACAAATCCATGCTACTAAGAGAAACTCTATCGCGAAAAAAGACAACCATGTCGTGACATAAAACGGACAACATCAACAGAACTATGTCGCGACAAAGTCAAATTATGTCGCAACAGAATCAAAGAAGATAGCATGAAAATATTTCATGACAGGAAATCGAAGGCCACGACAAGAGTTGGGCAACAAAGATAAGAACCGTAATAAAACTTTCTTCGTGACAAAGCTACCATTTGGGCGAAGTTTTGGGATCTCGATTTACTGCCTTGAAATGCGATATCATTGAAAATCTATAAATAGACGTATCTTAGGCACTGAGCATAGCTTCCACAATTCTAGGACTTCTAGGTAGCTGAAGACTTTTTGTATATTATTTTTCTTTCATTTTTATTTTTCTTTTATGTTTTATTTCCTTTTTAGTAGATCTTGCTTTAGCCTAGTTTTTAGTTAGTTTTTTGTTTAATTTCTGGAGTTGAGTAATGAATTAGTGTGCACCTTCGAGTTGGGATCTTTTGTAAAATTTTCTCTTTCACTACTGTTATGTTTTAAATGGATCTTGGAAAATTTCTGGATTTCATTTATTTAAGATCGTTTACAATTTTAGTTAATTTTCCTTATCGGTTAGTCACTGATATGTGTGAACCAGTTTTGGAAGATTGAGCTCCCTCTGGGAATTGGTTGATGGTGATTGTTATTTTTCTACACAAAGTGAAAGAATGCCTTAGTTAGAAATCTTGAATTTATTTTATTGGTATTATTCTTGAACTTAAGCTGTTCAATGCGAGTAACGTGTACCCGAAGCAAAGAATTGTATGCTGCTCATTTTCTGGAGGCCCTGCATTGACACGAGAGATGGAGAATCCTGATAGTGTAGAGCAGTTCCTTGTGGGTATGGTAGACTAATGCCCGAGAAACTAATGAACTCACGAAAGATTTTCGGATAAATCACTAACTTACTCATTGTCGAGGTTGGTTGGAGAAATATCGATTTTATAATTGCTCGAGAGGTTTCTCCTTTTAATTAAATGGTTCACGATCGTGTTAGCATAAATCTAATTAGGGATATGGAGAATTTCATCAGCATTGAAGGATGAGGTGCCATTTAAATTGGAGAAGGCTTGCCTTATCCTATCTATAAGGGAAAGTATTCTTCAGTCCTAAGATTTGGGTGTGAAGTATTGAAATTGAAAAATACCCAGATCTTAGAAAGAAAATTATATCTTACAAGTAACTAATTAGATACATGAGTCAGAAATGAACATGAATCTCTAATTAGTGAAAGATATGGTTAAGGGAGAAATCCAAACTATACCACAATGTGTCTTTGACTCACAGTCTGACTTCGAACTAATGACTTAGCTATGACTCAAAATGATGCAGAAATTGACAATCATTCATTAGTCTATTTCCCAGTGTGATCTCACTCTGTGAATTCTCAAATCCACTTTTATTAAATTCTTTATGTATACTAGTGAAATTACTTTAGAATTATTTTATTAGTACTCTCATCATTGTGACATTGGAGTTCAAATAATAAGGATCTTGAGTAGTTTGGGTAGTTAGTCTTTTGATTTATCATCAATCCTCATGGAAACGATATCTGGACTTAAAAATCCACTTTTATTACTTGTATAGCCCGTACTTCCGATGATTTAGACGAACTCATTTTTAATGAATTCATTTTACAGAAAGAACAAACACATATTCTGCACAAAAATCGATCAGACAAGTTTTTAGCGTCGTGGTTGGAGACTTTAGTTAGTCTTTGTTGATTTTGTATCGATTACTTGGTTAAAGCTGAGATGCATCTACGAAAATTGGTTGACAAGTTTTTGTACATTTCAGGGACTTTAGTTTGTCTTTAGCCGGCCGTGTCGAAATTGGTCAACGAGATGCCTTCACTCCCAACGGGAGAGGAGGTATCCTAGAGAATGTAGTAGGGGAAAGACCTAATGCAACTAAAATCATAGCCCCTAAGAGGATTTTTACTCAGACTAATTCAATTACACAACTGGGGAGTATATGAAGAGGAGGTTTTCTTTGATGGGCAGGGGCATCGTACGACAACACAACGAGGGAGTAAATAGGCCCAGGGATAACAAAGTTATCAGGTTCCTCAACAAGTTCCTTAGGTTCCTTAACAAGTTCCTCAGCAACCGTTTATTCGGCACTCTGATCTTGAGCTATTGAAATGATACATGATTATCTGACGACCTTAAGCAAATTAATTGTGAGTTCTAAACCTTATCCAGAGATGATAGATAGGGAAAACCTTTATCCAAGGGGGTACAAGATCCTTGATTTCTCTTTGTTCTCTGGAGAAGATGGTCAATCTATTATGGAACATGTCGCTAGATCCACTGTGCAATGTGGAGAGTTGGCTAACTATGAGAATTTCTATCATTTCAAGCTTATATTGTTTCCTAACTCTTTGACAGGGGCATTATTCACTTGGTATACAACATTACCAAAGAACTCCATACAGAGTTGGCAAGAGATGGAAAGGTAGTTCACGCTCGATTCTTTTGGGGCACGAAGACACGGGGTGTGCATCGTAGAAGCTGTCGGAGGAGCGACTCAAAGAAATGGGGGACCTCGGTTGTTAAGCCTAGTTTTGAAGATGTAAAACAGATGCAAGGTCCATCTTCTAGAGACAGAGTACGTGGAAATGGCCCCAAGAGGTTTGGACATTGAGTTGAGGAAAAAATTCCAAGGTATGGAATTTAGAGATTTTTTTGAACTTGCAGTTAAAGTGACAAAATATGAAGAATTTCTTAAGGAAGAAGTCCATGGGAACCTTTTATCAAGAGCAAGGAACAAAAAATCGTTAATATCGATCAATATATCATTGATATATTAGATATCAACCGGTATCGATACGATATCGCGAAACGATAATCGGTTGGTCTAAAAATCAATATAATATCGAGAAAATCGCCAATATTTTGGCGAAATATGGGAAAATGTCAATATTTCGCTGAAATATTGAAAGTATACCTCACGGGTTCATGGGCTGGAATTTTCGGAAAAATATTGGTAAATATTAGATATATATCGGTAAAATATCGGAATTATCGGAGATATATTGTCGATATTTTCAAAATATCGACCGTGCCTTTAACTTCTTGACCAGTAATTTGACGGCCCAGATCCATTCTTGCTTTGATCCAAAGGTCCAAATTTCATTCGCTTTTTTAAAACCATCAGGGGCTATATTTTGGATCAGTAGTTTTAAATTTGAAGCTTGATCTACTTGGTTTAGATCTCGGTGGATATATGATGATCCAACGGTCATATTTGAACCAAAATAAAATCGAACAATTAGAATTAAATAACAATGATTTTTTGACAATCCAACCACTATTTTGACTCCAAAAAATTCTATAAATACCCCTAAAATCATACAATTTCTTTACAAACTCATCCATCCACATCCAAGCTCCATTTGACTCTCAAATTATTATTATTATTGTGATTTATCTCAATATTTTGAAGATCCTGGTTTTGAATATTGTCTTCAATAAGATGGGATCCCTTCATCAAATAATATAATGGAGCCACATCGATCTTCATTTTGGTTTTAAAAGACTGTCGTAATATAATTTTTCAATAAATTATAATGAATGTCGTCTTCAACAAGTGTATATTTGCTTATTTATGTCTTTTTTATAGTTTAACAAAGTATTTCCATGAATTTCAAATTTTTTTTGTTAATTTTTGCTTTACCGATATTTTTGGCAAAATGTCCAAGATATTTTTGTCAAAATATCCATCGATAGTTCTGCCAGGTAACCATAAAATCAAAATGCAAGTGATTCACGGAATATTTTTGGTCCTTGGTCGAGGTGAACAGGAGGCAGTGGAAGATCTATGCCCCTTTCTGAGACATTCACTTGTCCTCTTTTGGTAGAAAAGACACTTGATGTGTGGAAGAAGACACAAATTGTTGATACACAGTTCCAATATACTTTTGAGGTAGCGAAGACTAAGGAAATATTTGATTTCATAGTGAAAGAAAAATTCATCACCTTCCCTAAATACCACTGGATCCCCAATAAGGACGAACTAAGAGGAAAGACTTACTTTAAGTACCACAATTCATGGAACCATACTACTAATGCATATTAGGGTTTCAAAAATGTCATACAGGACATGATCAACAAAGGGATACTCAAATTCCTTGACAAAAAAGAGGTTATGGAAATTGTAAGGATCTTTTCCTACCAGTGGCCTCAGTCAACATTGCTAGCTTCAATCTAAGAGCATTGATAGAATAGAAGGCAGGAAAACTCTCTCCACGAAAGGTATAGGTCCCTAAATATTGTCTGGTTCGTGTTAATAGGTTGAAAGTGAATGGCTGCAGTTTGTACAGATCTTCCCTTAAGAAGAAATTCAGTAGAGATACATCAGGGAACAAATCAGTATAACCAATTCTCCAAGAAAAAGAAACTTTCACCAAAAGAAAGGCAAGACGAATAGTTCCTCTTAGAGAAAAGGGTGCATAAAGGACCACCTCTCCAAGGGTAGGTTCATTTCCCCAAGGGAGATTGATGCAAGCAGGTTTAGAGAATGTTCCTCAAGAAGGAGATCTTTTTCCCAAGGGGTAACTTCCCTCCTCTAAATGACAAGATTTCAAGGAAAGCCAATTCTCCAAGGAAAAAGGCAAGGGAAAGACATGTTATCCCCTCAGGCCTATGTTTCCAAAAGGTGGACCCATTTCTCCAAGGTACATAATGAAGGTCACCAAGGACAACTTCACTTCTCCAAGAGGTAAGATTCTTTTCCTCAGAGAAGATTGGAACTGACTTCACTTCTCAGGAATGCAGTGAGGGAAAGAAATGTTCTCGGCCAGTACTGTTTTCAAAGGTAGACCCAGTTCTCTAAGGAATGAGGTTGCAGAGAAGGAGAAGTCTATGAGGTGTGTCATTCCTCCTGTGGATTCTCCTGGTTAAAGGAGGCATGTGCTACAACCTGAAAAATTTCCCCTAAGAATCTAGAACCCCGAAAAGGAGGATACGAGTTAAGCCGGTTAAATATAAAGCCGACTCATTGATGTACTTGTGGAAATCCAAAAGAAAGATGCCATGGAGTTAGAGAAAGTGAGTGAAAGAATGATTCCTAGCTTGGAAAAAACAAAGTTTGGGAGGAAAGCTACTGAGGAGATAGAGTCAATGAGCAGTGTAGATGAAGTGATGGACTCAAAGGCCTTAATGATATGTGAAATCCCTATTTCTTTAAATTGTTCTACTGTTTCTCTAACATTGCCAACCATTTTCCAAGTCAAAAAAGATAGAGGAAGACCTAGTAGAGATAGAAGGGAAGCACCAGACCATGAAAGATGTGGGCCACCGGTGGGTTACCATAGAATCCTGCAAGAATGCGAGACCTCGAGGCGATACTTGAGAAACCCTCGTAGATGGCCGAGGCATACTCGAAGCCTTTGTGCGTAGAGCCCCCGTCTCGATGGGTAAGGCGATATCGAGGTATTGATGAATGTGGATCAGTATAAATGTAATGCATTGGGAATGCGAAACTCTTGTAACACCCCAATTATACGATGGTTTTTTATTACATGTTTAGGGTATAACATAAGAAAATTTGCATTTTTTTCACAGTTTAAATGCTAAGTGAGAAAAATGATAAAAAAAAAAAACCCCCGAATTAATCGAAGCGAGGTAAATTAGTAATTTATCAATCCAGGACCTAAAGGTCATATGATATTAAGATTATATCTTCAAGTTAGAAATTGAATAAGTTGAATTGTAAATAATAGATAGATGAAGGCCTTAATAGCAAAAATGAGAAATTAAATCAAAATAAAAGATAAGGCCAAACATGGCCTTATGGGGAGAAGACCAAAATATTTCATTTTGGGTGTGAGAAAGGTAGGGCTTTACGGTGGGAGAAGAGAAGAGAAGAAGAGAAGAAGAAGAGAAAATAAGAAGAGAAAAAGAAAAAGAAATCCAGGTTTGGAAATTGATAGTGGTTAGTTTGGAACTTTGGAAGTTTAGAAAATCTCTTTTAGTTTGGAACTCATGTTTGGAATTTTGGTTTGGAATTCATGTTTGGAGCTTTTCTATTTGTTAGTATGAAACTTATGTATCGATTTGTTGGTTAGGAAACTATCCTAACTCTTTCTTTGTCCATGTTTGGGTTAGGAACACCCTAACTCTTCAATACATGTGTATTTTGGGGTTGGTTTTGAGTTGGTTAGTTATGGTTGGAAGATTTTTGGTGACAATGGCTAGAATTGGCCATTTAACGAGGAAATAGCAGTGAATACCGATCTTGAAAGTTAAGAAATCTGGGTTTTCGATGTTGTTTTTAGCCTTTAAGATGGTGATGCCAGTGCGAGGATTAGTCTCAGGTACTCGGAGTTGTTCAGGTCTATGGGGTATTAGTACGAGTCTTAAGGGGTTGATCTTGGTACTCAAAGTGATTTAAGGCCCAAATAATGTTAAGTACCGATAATGAAAGTTGAGTACCGGTACTCAAAGGATTTAAGGTCCAGAGGAGGTTAAGTATCGGTATTGAAAAGTTGAGTCTTGGTACTACAACCCTGTTTTCTATCATGTTCTTCCATTAATTCCGAATGAAAATGGTTTGTACATGTATAAAAGTCACATTCGCTTCTCCTTTGCTATCCAGTTGTTGGGCAAACATTGTTTCTTGCCGTCATTTGCTAATGGGATTAAGAATGATATAATGAGTTCTGAACCACATAATCGTATGCTTGCTTAAGACCGAATAGTGAATGATAGGCACCTATGATCAGTGCTTCAACACTCCTGCTAGTGCTACGACACTTTTGTTACGTGGGCAAGCATGTCTCTGATAAGTGCTTTGGCACTTTTGCTAGTGCTATGACACTTTTGTTACGTGGGGAGACACATCTCTATTCAGTACCGTACCGTACATTCGGGTACCTATTGTTCTGCGTCCTTCTCATTCATTGTTACAAGTCTATGAAGGCATATACTTATATGTTGTCCATCTGAATAATATGACATATGCAAATATTTATATGATAAGAATCTAAAAATTGAACAAGAAGAAAGCATGAGAAATCGATTATGTTCTGTAATGTACCTACGAGTACCTCTGTACAAGATCTCTGTTCTGAACTCCAATGGGCGATAAAAAAATTTCGTTATAAGAATTATGTTATACGTAAAATCTGACATATAAGAATTATGTTACATGTATCCTGTAAATGTGGACCAGCAAACTCCAGTCAGTCTATTGTTATTATCCGTTCCCGCTAAGCTATAAGCTTAGCAACGGTATTTTATACGTGTAGGTGCTGAAGAGGGACGTCCATGGCATTCGCATCGACCCGGGACGACCTAGCAGTAGGAGTCTACCTAATGTAGGTCATTGACTCTGTTTTATAACTGTAAATGTACAAGTTTTGTAATAATGGAATTTGTTATGTACAAGTAAATGGGACTTAGGAATATGTACAGAACAATTTAAACACTACTACGATAATGGTATTAGAATTTTTATTTCCTTATGGTTTTAAATATGAAATGGTCCCACCAATGTCTGGAAAGCAGGTTAAGGAGTCCCAGTATTATGTCGCGCCACCTTTCTTCGCCTAGGCGGGGGTAAGGGCGTGATAGCTCTAGGAAGGAGCATTAATGATATGATAGAAATAGAGGTGGTTGTGTTTTCCTTTACTGGAGAAGTATCCAAGACCCTAGGGATACTACTTATAGATATCACCATTGGCAGCAAAACTACACTATTTGCATTTTTATTGATAGACTCTACTGCAAATTACAACATTTTGTTAAGGAGGGACTTGATTCATGCCAAGCCCGGGTGTGTCTTAGTCCCTCTCTTCGTCGGTTCTTCTTTGTTTTGGAAAGGTAATGAAGTGGTAGTGGTGAGGTATATAAACCACCGCCGGTTATAGGCTTTGGAAGCTGATGTATGATTGAGGTGATCCTATGAAGTTCACTAGCAGAAGGAAAGATGGGGTCTCAAGGAAAGAATACATGGACTCAAAGGGTTATATGGAAATCTAAAATGAGGCGACCAGACTCCTAATGGTGACTATAATCGTGCCTTACAGGCCGATGAATGGCCCAATCATCGAGGAGATCGATGATGGTGGTCTCTCAGAAGAAAAAGCGATGGTTGCAAGCGCCATATTGAAATGGTCATGACGGTATGGAAAGGATTGGAGAAGAGCACCTCCAGAAAGAGGATGCATATGAAGAAGATGAAGAAATACAGATGGAGGATTTAGAGCAAGCACCTCTAAAAAGAGGATGCATACGAAGAAGATGAAGAAATATAGATGGAGGATTTGGAAGCTGAGCCTCTTAGTTCGAACCGCCTTGACCTCAGTACACGACCTTATGGAGGCCAAGCACTTGCTTGTAGAAGGCGGGGATTATCTACATATTAGTTCACTTATTTTTTAACTTCAAAGAAGATTATTTACAACACCACAGAGAAATTCAAAAAATTTGCTTTGCTTGGAATAACGATGAGATGCCAAAATTAGGCTGAAGCTTAGTGGAACAGCTTACTATTAAGCGAAATTGCCGCTTTCGTGACCACCTAGAAGATGTTCAGGAGGGTGAGGCGACGGAGTGAAAGAGGAGATTGAGAAGCTTTTGAAGGCTAAATTCATCATACCTACAGGGTATGTACAATGGTTAGCAAATATAGTCCATGTAATGAAAAAGACTTGGAAACTTAGAGTTTGTATGCAGACTTTAGGGATTTAAATGCTACCACTCCTAAAGACATGTATGTAATGCCTATTACTGACATGTTAGTTGATTCTACTGCAAATAATGAATTATTGTCCTTCATGGACTGTTTCTCTGGGTATAACCAAATCCTTGTTGATGATATATCTAAGACCGCCTTTAAATGTCACGGTTCGAGTGGAATGTTTGAATAAATGAGTGCATTGCCTTGGTTTGAAGAATCTTTGGTGAACTTGCCCAGGCTATGAAGGCCATCTTTCATGATATATTAGGCCACCACATGGAGATTTATATCAATGATATTGTGGTTAAATCTAAGAAGGCTACAAAACATGTGAATCATTTAAGGAAAAGTTTTGAAATGATGAGAATTCATCAATTGAAGCTCAATCCTCTCAAATGTGCTTTTAAAGTTCAAGCTGGAAATTTTCTAGGGTTTTTGGTTTACCAAAGAGGAGTGGAAGTCAATCAAAATAAAGCTAAGGCCATCATTTCAGCTAAGGCTCCTTAAAATAAGAAAGAACTTCATAAGTTCTTGGCCTAAGTGAACTATTTAAGGTGGCTCATCTCATCTGGAAGACTAAAGATATTCTAAGGCCTACTCGAAGTGAAAGAAGTGGAAAGAGTTTAATGGGAGGAAACAACTTAGATAGCACAGTGGAATCAAAGGTTGCCTTTCTAAACCCCTTGTTTAATGCACCACCTATTGAAGATTCGGCCTCAAACTCTGTCTATCGGTATGATAGGTATGGGATGTCTTACGGCACGAAAATGATCTTTGAGAGGCCATGAGCATGTTATTTACTATTTAAGTAGAGTCTAAAATTCACGAGACAGAGGCACCAGTGAGGGGTTATGTTTAGCCTTATACTTTGCATGTACGAAGTCCAGGACATTGCTTGATCAGATCTCGAGTGTAGGTGGTCTCTGAAAACGAGCTTGATTAAATACATGCTAGAAATTAGACCCTTAATCCCAGCTGAATGAATCAATGAAATCAGTTGTTTCTTTGTCAAAGTTTACCTTGGTCTATTTTCCACATAAATCAGTCAAGGGGCAAGCTTTAGCTAACTTTCTAGCTGATCATCCTTCATTAGAAATCCAACCAAAAAAGGATGTGGAATTGGGGATCTACGAAATAGAAAGGAGGCCATGGGTTCTTCAGTTTGACAACTCTAGCACGGAGAAATCCGCTGGAGCTGGGATAGTAATCATTTCACCAAAAGGGATAAAGACTACCCTATCTTTCAACCTAGCCTTGAAGTGCTCCAATAATCAAGCTGAATATGAGGCTTTAGTGATTAACAGGAATTTTGATGGGTTTTAGAGCATAAGAGTGCCATTATGGGGACTCTCAATTAGTACTTTGGCAGCTAACAAGGGAATATAAATGCAATAGCTTATTGTTGGCTCCTTATTATATTGCTTCCACTCAATTGTTAGATTCTTTTCATACTATGAATTTTGAATATGTGCATAGGGAATCTAATTGGGAGGCGGATGAGCTAGCACAAATGGCCTCAGGTGTGAAGACGAGCGAATAGTTGACTCATAAGCTCATTGTGAAAGGAAAGAATAATCACCCCTCAAATTAGAAGTTGTTAATATATATGCAAATGTTGGAAGTATTTGGAGAATTAAAGATCATAGAGTATTTGAAGATCTGTAAGGCGGATTCCACATAAGGTGAAAGCCTAATCGCAGAACTTCTTCCTAATGGAAGGGGAATTATACAGAAAGGGAATTGATGGGTTACTGCTTAGATGCCTATCCTTCCTAGACAATATGGGATTGATGAAACAGGATTCTTAAAGATGCATTAGGAGCCCATCAAGTCGAGATAAAAATGTGATGACTGATTAGGAGACATGGCTATTTTTTACTAACCATCCTAAGTGATTTCATCAATTACTCCAAGGGTTTCTAACAGTGTCAAAAATATGGTAGCATACATAGGATACCTTATGTGGAACTCCACTCAATTGTGAAACCGTGGCCTTTTAGAGGATGGATCATAGACTTAATTGGGAAAATTTACCCAACTTCATCAAAGGGACACAACTTCATCTTAGTTGCTACAGACTACTTCACCAAATGGGTAGAGGCAGTACCCTTAAAGAAAGTAGAGCATAATGATGTGATCCAATTCATCAAGGACCAAATCATTCATAGGTTTGGAATTCCTTAATCCATTACAACAAACCAAGGCACCATGTTCATTGGGGATGAGATGACTTATTTTGCCAAGGACTATGGCATTCAACTTATCAGATCTACTCCCTTTTATGCTCAAGCGAATGGGCGGGCATAAGCTTCTAATAAGGTGTTGATAAACATCCTGGAGAAGATGCTAGAGGGTAATCACAAAGATTGGCACAAAATTTTATTTTAGACCTTATGGGCTTATAGAACTTCTAAAAGAGATTCTACAAGGGTAAGTCCTTATTCTCTAACATATGGACAGGATGCAGTGCTTCCAATGGAGTTGGTAGTTCCTTCTCTAAGAGTTTCTAGACAAAATGGCCTTAATCCTCAAGAATATAGTGAGGCCATGATGATAAAACTCGAGGCATTGGATGGAAAAAGATTACAAGCACTTGACCATATCGTGATCCAGAAAAAGAAGGTGGTTAGGGCCTACAACAAGCGTGTCAGAAAAAAGAATTTTGAAGAAGGAGAACTCTTTGGGAAGGTGGTGCTACAAGCTACCCATCAGGGCTAAAGATACAGAATTGGGGAAATGGTCTCCTAATTGGGAGGATTAGTTCAAGTTCACAATCTTGCCCAGGAAATGCCTATTGGCTGCCTCAAAGCAGTGTGAAGACTACCACAGGTTCATCGATTGGAGGTACCTGAGAAATACTTTCCATAATATAAATCTTTGGATCTTGTCGAAAGCAAAGCTAAGATGGGGATTGAAGAATAATAAGCAAAAATAAAGGTCTCGCTGTTGTTTGTATTGAAGCCTTCTTAGTATCTACTATAGGTGATAAAGTAGGCTATTTTGGCCACTCGCTAGTCAAACTTTTTGTATTCCTTAATGTCATACTTGTTTTACCTTCAATTATATTATGAATAAATAAAGTAGGTCACATGACCACTTTAAACCTGGGGAAGTAGATACAGATCTTTGATTAGAAGGTTAAAGTAGGCTTTATGACCTCTATTGATCCTAAATAAAAGTTTTCCCAAGAGAATGGAGCTTGTTGTGTTATCGTTCTAAGGTGGGTTTCTTGAAGTCACTTTAAAAGCGGAGAAATATGGGATGACTTTAGTGATAAAGTGGCTTCTTGGCCGTACATTCATCGACACATTAATTTCTCCAAGAATTCTTTGTTCTCTCTAGAAAGGTCCCAGATTATTAAAGATCATTGGAGAAATAGGTATGAGACAAGTTCTAAAATTGGATTTGAGAGTAGTAAGTTGGCCTTTAGATGTTTACCTAAAAAACACAAACTTGCTTTAGTTCCTAATGATTCCCAAGAGGCTTCTTGATCACATCAAGATTAGGAAATAGAAGTTAAAATGCAAGTGAAAAAGCTGAGCCTCTGGCTTCTAGATACACATTTTCCCAAACGGAGCACTGGGCGTGAGCAGGTTCAAGAGAGGGTATCATAATCATAGTTGAGGAAATAAGCCCTTATAATGAATTGGAGTAAAGGAGGGAGGGCATTACAACAACTATACATTCAAATGCAAGATTTATCTAAAAGAATTGTTGCACCATTAAACCAAGTGATAGGTTATTCCTAAAGTGTAAATGGAAAAAATCAAGCGAAAGAAAGAAACCTGGGTTCACGCGAAAAGCCCTTAAATCGTGTGAAGAAGGTTATACAGTAAAGGTTATTTACTTTCATACAGCAGAGGTTAGCCAGCGAAGGATGTGTGCTTGCCATGGCGAAGGAAAAAATCTGAATACCGATCATTAGTTGCCGCGAAGAAGCCGCCACGGCAAAGAGGTTCGCCACAGCAAAGACTATTGTTCGTCGCATCGAAGAGAGAACATATGTCTCTATCCTAGTTTTAAATCAAACCAGACTTCTTAGCCATAGTTCTCAAGCATGCAAGTTTTTCTCCGACCTGATAGTGAAAATATATATTTAAAGTAAAAATAGTGGCTTTTATCCCTTTGTTTCATCAATTTCTCTAGAGAAATACCTGATAAACTCAGTATATCATCACACACACGCAAGCACACTTCCAAAAGTAGGCCTAAAGCCACCTTGATCCACTAATGTAATGTCATGACTGTAATTGCACATGTGCTTGTGTTCAATGAATTTGCAAGCAGTACACATAAGTTCATCACATCCAAAGGGAGGCCTAATGCCCCCTTGGTCCACTAATGCAATGTTATGCTTGTGAGTGCTTCTGTGCAATGTCAAGTGAATTTCCATCAACAATCTAAGCACAAAAATCAAATATCTCAAGAGCAAGTCCTCAAGAAATGATTGGCTTTTGGCCACTTAGCAAAAAGAGTAAACTAGCATGACTCAACTTATGTTCTCTAAGGCAATATCTTCAAGTCCATCAAATATAAGGTTGAGAAGTTGTGTTTGTGATATCTGGATTTAGTATAGGCGAAAAAGATCGAGTAGAGCTAGAGATATCAAGATCTACAAATAAAGCAGGAAAGCTTCGGTAAGAATAAGAATCAATTATGATTTTTCAAAGACTTTTTGTTGAAGAACAAGGGTTTTAGAGTTCTAAAAAAAAAAGGAAAAATGGTCTCGCTTGATTTTTTCGTTGGTGAACAAAGGTTTTGGAGTTGTAAAAAATGAAAAAGACTTCCTATTTTTGAAAATATGGGAAACCTTCCTTGGATTATGGGATTAGAGATCATATGGAACATTCATCGCAAATCACTTCAACAAAAAGGGACATATCTACTCACCAGTGTAAGAGGTAAGTTCAAGCTATGGAAGATGGTTGCAAAAAATTAGAACTCGCGGCAGAAAAAGGAATGTTGAAGGCCACAACATCATCTGTGACATCAGCCCGAACATCGATGTCCTCGAAGTCAGTTTGAGGAACGGCGATGTCACTTCGATCTACAATGGTGGCATCGGTTCGAGTAGCAGCAGCGTCTTTACGAATAACGTAGGAATTTTCAGCCAAAAATGGGTTTGAGGAAGAAGAGAAAGAAGAAGAAGGTGGAGTGGAGAATATGAAAGGTTTTGTATGTAAATTAAAGAGATTTCTTCCTATGAACTTGCCAAATCCCAAAGGAGAGTCTTTTGATACAAAAGGAATCAAATGAGGAAGATCAAAAGTCCTAGGTTTGATTGTTGGCGAAAGGTTTTTCTCGGGGTATTACTTTGGGCTTTTTGCGGCACCCTTTCAGGCCAACCGTTTAGCTGGTCGAGCCAGGTCTTAGTTGATGTGTCCTTTCAGTCACCACTAATCAAATCATTTATCAAAAACACGTCGTAGCATTACACTTCAGTTAGCATAAAATCCTTTTCAAATGTGCGGAAGCGTTTTTAAAGGGGTAAGCCCATTTCATTTCATTCATACAAAAGTACAGTTACTATAAAGGCATATCAAGCCTTTTTAAATGGTTTACAAAATAGATATTCAGAGTTGAAATTATTTTTACAAAATATCAATGTTCAAAAGATATGGGAGGTGGCGATGCATATGTCGGAACATACTCTACAATTCTTTCTTTATGACTCGACGCTCCTCGATCTTGCTTTTCGCTCCTGTTTAGTTGGTACCTGCGCATAGATAAAACTACACGCTAAGCATTTTCATGCTTAGTGGTTCTACTCTAATTCCATTCCGGTTTTCGATTTAAATCAAATCAAAACGGTTTTACTAAACAAAAACTTTTCGAGATATTTTTGGATGATCAATGTCAATACAATACATATACTTATTTCATATACAATGTTGTAGTTAATTGATCAAATCCAAATATACACTTCCATATCTCGATAAGTGATTGATAATCAAATCATGCATTTCATAATACTCTTTTCATTTCAATTTGCAATCATGCTTTTCAATTCGATTTGTCACAATCTCGAGAATCAATTCAATTCGGTTCTGCCTTTAACAAATTTAACCTATATTTTCGATATACAGGATATCGGAATCAGAGCTTACTTGATCTGTGGGCTCTGGCTGGGTATAAAGCGGTTTATAACATAGTACGGTTCTGTTGGGTACGTGCTTGGTTATTAAAAAAAAAATCAATTAGTGAACACTCACTGGCAGGTATAGTCCGTGGGGCTGCGTCGGGTGACACATTATCTGTCGTTCGCGATCGCTATTTTGACCCTATTGGTATATCGATCTATCCTTCATACGAACTAAGCGGTTAACATTCGATTAAGGGCGTTCAAATCTTTATAGCGACATAATACAATATGTACATTTGTATAAACGGGTTCATTTTCAATACTAAATGCGATTTTCATTTTTCAAACATTTCATTTTCAAATCAATTAAAACAATTCAATATGCTTTTCTTATGCATTTAGAACAAATAGTTCAAATCTTGAAGCGAGAATAGGAGAAGATAGAACAAACCAAAATCATCGCTTTGATTCTGATCTTTGGAATCTCGACTCCAATGCGGGCTTTCCCCCTCGTCAGCCCCTATTCAAATACAATGACAATCACATATTAGTAGGTTATTCTAGGAGTTTTTTGGTCAGGGTTTATGTCCACCCGATACCCCTTCACTTGCAAAATTTTCTGGGGACACATGAGCCATAATTTGCTCATGCTTCCTTCAAAATATATTTAGCTCTATGAGTCTATTTTTATTAGAAATTGGAATCATCTCATTTGGATCACCCAAACTCAAGTTACGTCATGTTAATGCCAAACTGGTCAGTATGCCCAGCTAACTCGGTTACCTACTGTTATTCCCAATTTCAGGGGTCTTAACTCCATATATTGGTAATAGTTCCTTCTACTCATTTGAAGATACGATTCTAAGGTTTCTTCTCCAACTAGAATCATCCAATTTGGATCACCAAAACTCAAGTTATTGCATTTTACATCCAAACTAATCCAATTTGCAAAGCATAATCATACTGTTCTTACACATAACTCAACTTTGAAAAATTTCTGGGAACTTTGGGGTTACAATTTGTATACACTTCCTCAAGTAAATTATTCCCCTATAAGTCTATTTTACCCAGAATTTTGAATCACTCAATTTGGATGAGTGAAACTCAACTTATATTAAAACAACATAACAATACCCAAAATAGAGCATAACTTGGGTTAGCTGCAGGAACTCACCTTTAAGCCCGTATTTGGGAGCCTTAGAGCTACAATTTGCTCCTGGTCCACATTTCTATACATTGTAGACCTATCTCTCTCGTGGTTCTTTGCAGGTAGAATCACTTCATTTGGATTATTATAACTTAATCTATAGCCAAAACAATAACAA
Source organism: Tetrastigma voinierianum (assembly GCA_016808115.1). Classification (NCBI taxonomy): domain Eukaryota; kingdom Viridiplantae; phylum Streptophyta; class Magnoliopsida; order Vitales; family Vitaceae; genus Tetrastigma; species Tetrastigma voinierianum. The sequence continues at coordinate 525,691 of JAEQBH010000510.1, forward strand.
GGGTCTTGACAAAATTTTGACAACATTTCCTTTGAAAACCCAACATTTTTCCTTTTTACAAACACTCCTCCAAACTAATCCAAACCAATCTAAACAATGCAAAACAATCTCAAACTGAACTAAAACCATCCAAGAACACTTTTATACCACATTTGGGGTTTTATTAAACCCAAACACAAGTAGAAAGGGGGTTAGGGTTTGGTTTTTCTTACCTTAAATCCCTTTCAATTTTCAATGTCAAGCTTTCTTCTTCAACTTGATCTCTTAAACTCTTCCTTTAATGGGCAAGAATCACAACCTCCCTCCCTTTGCAAAGCCCTACCTCTCCCTTCCTCTCTCTCTCTCAAACACCGTTTGCTCAAAATGAGCTTTCAAGACCACTTTTGGTCTTAAATATTCCATGTCACATAAGGCCTTGTTTAGCCTTCTTTATAAATCCATTTTTGGGTTTAAGTTCTCCTAATTGCTAGCTTGCTCACTATTTGTCTCTATTTGCATTTAAATTTTCATTAATCACACTTAGACATTTCTTCTTTCTAACTTATGACCCTTAGGTCCTTATTTCACAATTTCTAATTTTTGCCCTTTTTCACTTGGGTTTATTTCCGGGTTCAATTAATTTCTCATTTTAGCATTTAATATTTGCATTTGGCTTTTAGTCATATAATAATTTAATCAATATTCATTTAACAATTCCCGGAAAATACCAAAGTTGGCGCAATTTATACCTGGAATATATAATAAAATTATAAAATAAAATAAAATTTTAGGGCATTTTTGGGGCTTTTCATTTTTCAACTCATCTAATCGGCCTTGGGTTTTGGCTCGTTCTTCTCGTTGGTAATCTACATCCAAAGGGGTAAATTGCACTTTGGGCCTCATGGTAGAATGTTAAGAGAAGAAAAATAAGAGCATTTGACATATAAAAGCTTTTTCATACAAACATGGCCCATGGGCCATATTGTATGCGGAGGGCAATTGTTTACACTAAAAATGAATTTTTAGGCCAAAATAGTATTTGAATGATTATTTGGCCCAAAGGGTAATAGAATTGGCCAAATGGATATATCAAACCTAAACCAAGCTCAAACCGAGTACGAGAAAACCCAAGTCCATGATAATCAACCCATGTAAGGGTCCAAGGACATTTATGAATTTTTTTCAATTTGTCAAAGTAGTCAACTCAAAATGATGAGACTTTGTCCCAAAACTAAGTGGATTAGACTTTTTCTCCAACCCAAGTTATGACATGACAGAACATGAACAAGTTGTTAGTAGATAAAATGACTTGGAGAACAAATTGTTAGTGGATAAATGATTTTGATAACAAGGCTGTAGTGGATACGTGACTAGTTATTGGAGAATGTGGGTTTGAGCAGTTATTCAAAATGCCTATAAAAAGAATACTCAAATTCATAACAAGCCCGACAAATCAATCATCAACCAACACTCAATAGAGCATTTCAACAATTTCTTATAGTTGCTACTAGTTAATCAGCAATATTTCTAGATTTCTTGCTTATTTTATTTCCAAGTATTTGTTTTCAAAACTTTCATGTTTTATTCTATAATGAAATTTACTACTTTTTTAGTTTGTCCATATAGTTTTTCTTTCAGTTTTCAATACATTTCAATTTTCAAAGCATTTTCCACTTTTACTCTAAGAATTGTCAAGGGAACTAGGAATCTATTTTTCGCTTGAGTAGGAGTTAGATTCAACATTGTTTCAGTTCGTAAATACTATAATTTCTTGACATGCCCACGCATTGACCAATTCCATGCTTTTGTATGTTCTCAATCAAAATCCAATAGAAATAGTGATTCTTTCATAAAAATAGATTTTTAATTTATTTTTTCATGTTTTTACCACTATCTTGCAAGGTGTGTTTTTGTCATCATTTTGTGCATGCAGTGTGTGATTGTACGTATAAATGTGGGTAGGCCTACCATAAATTTAAATATTAGTTAAAGACGTTGAAAAATTTAAATATCAGGTTCATGAACACTAAATAAATGACTAAGAATGGGGTCGTTGATCTAGGAGCACAAGTGTAGGGGTCAGGTAATGATAAAGTATATTTTTATTTAAAATAAATGACTAAGATTAAAAATGAATGAATTACTTCAAAAAAAAAAAAAGAAAAAAAAGATTAACAATGAATCGTACACCGTGTGAAAAATTCTATGTGATAATTGCAACATGGGATGAAGAGCGAAGTCACAAAAAGGGATTATATCTATAGTTGGAAAAAAACAATTAGAATAAGGAGTCGTGAAATTTATATTAAATTTATCGATTGCTATTGTGCTAAATGATGAACATGGATGAGGTGGCACTCCGCAATGATGGTGATTTTTAGACATTTACTGGAAAAAATTAAAAAAATTCCTTAAATAATATAGTTTTAAAAATATTCATAAATATAATATAATTTTTATCATATGAAAAGTTTCTTATTAAAATATATTTTCAAAAAAGTTAAAATTTTTCTGAAAAGATATTTTCAATATTTTTGAATTTAAGTCGAAAAGTATTTCTTGAATAAACATTTTTTAAAAACTCAAAAAATAAAAAATGTCTCTTAAAAAAACTCTTTTTAAAAACTTAAAACGAAATACTTAAAATATCTTTTAAAAATACACTTTCACAATTTTCAATTTTGAAAACATTAAAAATACTTTTTGAAGAAAGAGACATTTTCAATTTTTCAAAAGACATCTTTTAAAGATATATTTTTTAAATAATTTTCTGATGGAGAGTAAATTATATTATTTTTATGATTATTTTTCAAACTATATTTTTTTAAGATTTTATTTTTAATTTCTTTATTATTTTTGGAAAGTTCCCGCGCAATCGTGTGATAAATGTTTGGGCTTTAACTCCTAGTTATGGATGATGTGGGCAAGTCTCACATGTCCACTCTAGTGGTTTACGCATCTCCCACATTTAATATTGGGGTTTTTAATGAAAAGTGCACCTTTAATATATATATATATATATATATATATATATATATATATATATATATATATATATATATATAAATACTTAAGTGTGTGAAATATAGGAAACTCATGTTTTTAACCTCTTATTTAAAAACAATTATAAAAAAACGTAAAAAATTCAAAATATAAGATTTAATAAGATTTTATGGAAAATGATTATATTTCATTTATGGTAATACATAAATACTATATTAATAAATTATATATGTTATTTTAACAATTTTAGATATTATCGTAATGACCATTATTAAACATTACCTATAATTTATCAAGATAATATATAAATATTAATATACCTAATACATTATTATTTTTTTATAAAATAAGATGAAATTATATATTTTATATTATTTATGATTTTTTTGTAATTATTTTCAAATTAAAATTAATAGATTGAAAGACAAGCTTCTCATTGCTATAAAAATGACAGCATTCTTCTCACCGTAATCGTTGGTGAGATACATTTGTTGGAATATCTTTTGTGAGTTTTTTGAAATTTCATTCAACATAAAGGACAAATCTTACAAGAAATTATTACTTTCAAAGTGCCAGATTTCAAGCTTCAAACTGGTTGGCTTGTAACGAAAGCTGCATTTACAAGTGGGGGATGTTGGAATTGACGTCCATTTCAGTTTTTTCTTAAAGGTTGTTGGGAAACAGTCTCACATTTAATGATGAACTTGGAAATTTCATCGTCCACGGACCTTCAACTCAAGCCCCTCAGCACATGGACTACTCACATAATTGTCTCCATGGAAAAAACCTTGTCTACCCATATTGGCATACTATATATGTGTATGAGTATGGCTTTGAAATTGGACTGACAGCCATTAATATTTACATATATCTTTGTACTAGCTACAATTTTAATGCGACTTGGCCATAAAGGAAGAATAAATATCACCCAACTTGGATAGTCCCGCATAACTTGCCACCCTCCATTCAAAAGTCCAAAACATGCAATAACCAACCAGCCATTATCGATAAAAAGCTACAAGAAAAATTGAAGCAAAACAACTAAAAAATAATTTTCATATATTTAATTTTATGAAAATATAAATATATACAATAAAAATTTATATATTTTAAAAATTTAGTTCTTTATATAATATGAAAAACAAAAAAGTTTAGAATAAATATATAAGAATTAATTAATTAAGTTTAAATTTATTTTTTTTTATTTTCTTAATTTTTTATATATATATATATTTTTTAGTGATACTTTTAGATTTCAAAATAAGGATTAAGTAATGGTTTAAAGGAATTGTTTTTGAGTAAAACAAGTCAATAATACTTGTCATCCGAATAGATATAGATTGTTGAGAGTGGTGATAAAGTGTTGTTATAATAGCAGAAACAATGACACTCTGACTTGGAATATTGGAGTTGATTCTTTGGAAGAAAAAAACAAACTTAAGATGATGGTTATTTGTAACAGCCATCCAATCCATAGCTAAGACTTGCAGGCAGAAAATGTCAAATCGGCCGGCGAGGGAGGGCCGAGGGAGCTTTCGACATAAATAGAGTTTTAAAAAAAGAAATTATTAATATATAAAATAATATATATATTTTTTAAAATAGCCTAAACATACTGCCCCCTGACGAAGGACAGATTCACTGGGATGTCATAAAATCTGACATAGTCTTACTCGAAGACTTCCAATAGGCTACACCTGACTCACTGCGTTACTAAGATCCACCTCTCTTCCTACTCCCCTCTACCACACCGAGACACGTGGCAGTTTCTTGAGCACGCGGTTATGCAGTTAATAGATAGTGACTTTGTGGGGTGGGGGTGGTTGGGGTCTAGAATTATTTAGTTAATATATTGGTAACCTAAATGGTATAAGTTCAAACCGTCAAGAGCGCATATTTTTTTTGTGATTATGTTCACATTGGCATGAAGCACTCAAAACAAGGAAAATAAAAATCCACTTTCTCTAACAAATTAACAGTCCAAACATTAAAAGTCAAACAAACTATGGGTGATTATCAAAAGGGAAAATAGTTTTTATCATCAGGAAATCCTAACTTCTTTAGTTCTTTCTTTTTGTTTCCTCAAAAATGAGGGGTAGTTTTTTTTATATTTTTTTGGCCTAAAATCATTTTTTTCATTGTTTTTTATATTTAAATTTGGGCTTTTACCATCAATGAAATAATATTTTCTACCTATATGAGTTTTTATTTGATTTTTCTTTGTTTTCTTATATTTTTATTATCAACTTATTATACGGCGTGTGTTTGTTCATTATTTTTTGTATAGGTGATTCAGACGAAAAACGTTGCTTCAATAAATCACATTAAATTTATGTTCGTCAATATACTCTATCTTAGGTATTCTAAGCATATTAACTTAAAAATGTTGTATCATCTCCATTCATCATCTAATGTTTTGATTTCTATATTCAAATTTAAAAGTCATTTTGGATAAGTGAAATTTCAAGCAAATCAAGTCCATCGAAATTAGCCAGTGGAATAGTAACCTCACATTTTAAGCAAAAAAATGCCTCTCATATGAACCCCACCACTTATATAAGGAAAGAAAAATTTGTCGTCAAAACGACTTAAAAAATGACAAAGGAAAACCCTAGTCAAAACCACTCTTCTTCTTTGGATTGTGAATGAAGGAAGCTAAAACCCCTCATCTTCCTCTTTAGATTGTGAAGCAAAGAAGCTAAACCCCTAACCCTTAGTCTTTGTGATGTGATTTTTAGGATTTTGTATCAATTCCTTCTTATCTCACGACCACAAATAGAAATGAAGACCTTCATTTGAAAAGAAGTTGAAGCCGCAAAAGGGAACAATGGATAGGGCTTCTTCACTTCTCTCTTTGTTTCACGAATCTAAGGAGGTTGAAGGGAGAAAGGGTTTGATTTGATTTTTTTTAAGTCATTTGAAGAAGTGACAATTTTTGTAATACCCCAGAATTATTATCTGTGGTTTTTATACTTTATGTTTAGGGGTGCTAATAAAAAGTAAAAACATATTTTTGGGAATAAAATATTAAAAATAAAATAAGAAAAAAATAGGAATTAATTCAAGAGTCGAGGGTAAATTGGTAATTTACGATGCAGGACCCAAATGTCAACATGATAAGAAGATTATAGGCTAATATAAAGATAAGAATAAGTTATATTTGTAAATAAAATAGAGTTGAAGGACCAAAATGCAAAAAAAAGGAAATTGACTCAAAAATAGGATAAGGCCAAACATGGCCTTAGAAATATCTCATTTGACATTTGAAGGCTAGGGCAAATACAGTGGGAGAAGAGAAGAGAAGGAAAAGAAGAAGAGAAGAGAAGAAGGAAGAAGGAAGGAGAAAAGAAAAGCAAAGGTAAGGAATGTTTGGAACTTTTGTATGGAATACTTGGTTGGAATTGTTTAGAACATGTATGGAATTCATGTTTGGGTTAAGAATTTTTCCAACCAAATTCTTTGTCTATATGTAGGTTAGGAAAAACCCTAACTTATAAATATGTTATATGGTTGTTTGGTTTTTTATTAGGGTGTATTAGAGGAAAAGAATTTGTATAGAGAAAATGTTGGGTTTAGGGAGATCTTTGTCAGTTTTTAAACCGTATTTTGTTTTGGCGTGCTTGGCCATCGCTCATCAAGTGGTGATTCAAAATTTTGGATAAACTAGACATCTAGAAGAACAAATCTCTCTGAAATAGGTGTCTCCAAATTTGGACCCCAATATCTGCAGACGTTAAAGTGAAGCTACTGTTTCGGTCGATTATAGTGCAGGTTTGATCTGAGTTTTGGGTTTAAGAGCAGTTTTATTTAGAGTATAAGTTGAGTTTCACTTATCCAAATTGAGTGTTTCAAATTTCTGGGTAAACTAGACTTATAAAAGAACAAATCTCTTTGAAATAAGTGTATCTAAATTTGGATTCCATTAGACCCAGAAAATTCATCAAAGTAAGAGAATAATTATGTCCTTGAAATTTGTCTCAGAACAATCCCTTGAACTGGAGTAATTCTAGTTGTTTAAATCATAACTTTAGTTATACTAGTCCAAATGAGGTGATTCAAAATTTGTACAAACTAGACATCTGGGAGAACAACTTTAATGAAGAAATTATGATCAAATTATGTCTCTAATATTCCTAGAAAATTTTCAAATATAGGACACAATTCAGTTACGTTACTGCAGAAATTGTCAGGGAGCGGGTTCGAGATGTTTAGATCATGTAAAATTAAAAGTCGAATGATATGATGTCGAGTAGTAAGAAAAGCAAGACATAGGGGTATATTAATTAAAAAGATCACTTGATCTAACAATCCAGTTTATAAGGTCAAAATTGTGATCGAAAATGTGCTTGAGGCCTCGAATTGTTCGAGGCGGGAGTGGTTATGGAAATTGAAATTGTATAAAATTTATATAAATGTATCGTTATATGAAATAATGCATCATAAAGTTGATCATGATAACATGTGTTATGAAGATAAAAGAGAATACACGTATAATTTTGTTATATGAAAAGATTAAAAATGGAGGTTAAATATTTATAAGAGATTATTTGATAATGAATATCTCATAAGTTTACATGATATCAATAGTTATTTATATATATGAGATATTTTTTTCCGATACCTAAAAGATTTTTAAGAAAACATAATAAAAATGATTGTCTGCTTATGACCAGGGTAGTTAGATAGACAGACATGCCTATAGGGATACAGTTGCTACAACATACAGTTTATAGATATCGATGCCTCATTTGGGTCGATGAAATAGATCCCGTTTGGATCATTATAGCGGCCCCGTTTGGGTCATACAGATAGAGATCACTATCTCATACAGTGATAGTACCTTCGGAATTTACATCAGGTTATTTCTGTATCCACTGGGTTTACATACGAGGCATGAAACATAAAAGCCCGGAAATACAGTATACGCAAATGAGATGTATATAATATATGACATGATATGAGAAGCATAGCTGCTTGCTATGTGATGATAGTATACGAGTTACAAGAACAAAAGAAGTAAGTGTAGATGACCACGAAAAATATATGAAATATGATAAGAAATAAAACATGTTATGAAAAATTAGATATGAGAAATGGATAAGTACATGTAAATGTTATATTTGTCATAAGTATATGCATGTATCTAAAGTGAGATGATCCTTATTAGGTGGTCGAGTATTTCAGCTAAAATTTATAAGTTTAGCATGGGTGTTTCATTCGTGTAAGTATAGAAGAGGAAGCTAGGAGACCAGTGTCCCATGTTAGTCAAAATTCGACACATCACTAGGTACTTTCACGGAAGACCATTTGGTATAATATGTATATGTATTTTGTTTCTTTTATAAGCAATGTAATATTGTAAATGTTAGACACTTCCGTATATGAAGCTTGTTTTATTTTAGCAATCATTGCTATAAAATATAGTACGAGTTAAATGTTTAATATTATATAAATGAACAAGCTTAAAGTTTATAAGTTTATAGTAAACAGGAAAAAAAAAAAGTGACACCCTGCGACACTAGGTGCATTGGGCGTCACCGGTTTTTCTCTCTCCTAAGTGAGTGATGGAGTGCCGTATGAGAGGTATTTTTAACTTAAAATGTGATGTTGTGGTTCTACCACATGTTTGGATAATTTTGGTATCCTTATAACATGTTTGATAGGTTCCGAAAATAGAGTTTTTCCTATATGTATGGTTTATTTAAAAAATAATATCTAAAATACGACGTTTAAAACAATATTTCCAATTCCACAACAATTTTTACTGATTAGGAAAGAGATAGTTGAAAATCGTTTTTAAAGAAACAATTTCTTCAATCTTTTAGAAATCGTCTTTTCAAAAGACAATTTCTTCAATCTAGAAATCATCTTTTCAAAGGACGATTTCTTCTTCAATTAAAAGTCGTCTTTTCAAAAGACAATTTCTAAAAGTTTATTTCTACAATCTAGAAATCAATTTAGAAATCGTATTTTCAAAAAGCGATTCCCAAATATTGTAACTTTTTTATAATTTGATAATAAATTATTATATTATAATTTAATAATAAAGTTATTGTAAATATGTTGATGTTGTTTTGAAAAATAATGTGTTGATGTTAATATCAATTGAATCTATGTTTGTCAAGATTATTTTAAATTATTTGTTAAAAATATCTTTTTTTAAAAAATATTTTAAATTATAGTAATTATTATAAATATATTTTTATCATTATCTTTATATTTTTAAAATTTTAATGACACATCATTTTATTACTAATTAAAGAATAAAAAAATATATAACATATATACAATGATATAATAATTTTAAATATATATATATATATATATATATATATATATATATATATATATATATACACACACACACACACGAACGTTAAAGAGTAAAAAACGATATTTTCTTTTCTCTTTGAAAAGTGTTTTCTCTTTGCCAATTCTTCATGACTAGTTCGAGTAGTCATTTTTTTGATATTGTTGATCAATACGATTAATTAGCACTAGAAGATGAAGCCTCTGGTTGCCTGGAAGTGGATGCTTTGGTTGATAAGGGGGATGGTGATTTTGTGGATTTACATTGGGCAATTGTGGGTAGGTTCCTTACTGTAAAATCTCTTAATTTTGTGTCTATGAAAAATGTTCTTGCTTCAGTTTGGAGGCTGATTTGTGGGATGTGTGTGAAAGAGTTACAAAATAATCAGTATCTTTTCCAATTCTTTCATGAAAGAGACATGGATAGAGTTTTAAAGAATGGACCGTGGTCTTTTGAGCAAAATCATTTCTTATGCTAACGGCTTAAAAATGGTGAACAACCAACCAAAATTCATTTGTTTATGGTGGATTTTTGGGTACAAGTCCATGATCTCCCTTGTGGAATCATGTCGGAAAAAGTAGCGATTCAAGTTGGAAATTATATCGGAACTTTCAAGGAAGGTGATCCTAACAATTTTGGTGGATATTGGAAGAGTTATATGCGCATTCGAGTTTTGTTTGATTCTCGTAAGCCTCTTAAATATAAGATGCAGATAAAAAATAAAGGTGGTGAGTGGATATGGATTAATTTCAAATATGAAAAGCTCAACACGTTATGTTTTTTCTGTGCCATCATAGGCCATTTTGAAAAGTTTTGGGCAAAAGATTATGCTTGCAGCGATCCTATGGCTCAGTGAGCTTATGGAGCTTGGCTTTGAGCTCTAAATAGTAAGTATGTTAATGCTATGGGTGTTCATTGGTTGTTAGATGGTCGGGATTATATTTGTAATGGAGGTGAAAATGGTGGTTCAAAGGAGGAGATGCCTAGTATGGAAAGTCATATTATTAATGCTAACGGTAAGGCTTTTTGTTCTGAAGATAACGTTGGTGATTTAAGGAAAGGAGTGGTTGAAGGCAAAAATAAGGGGCATGTGGAGTCTATGGCAGTTGACAACGAGCACGATATGGAAATCAATAATTCTCCACTAACTTGGGGGATGGTAGCGATAAGGATGGGGTATTTATTGTTGATCCTAAAGAAGGCAAGCGGGCGGTAGAGTATAAATCCCTACGCATCTTTGAGAGTGTGCTAACTAATACTTCGAACTGACTCAAAAAACTGTTATTAGCGTCTTTTGGTTCCGAAGGCTTGCTAGACCTAATGAGTACCATCAACTGGAACTGCCATGGGCTGGGTTCCTCACGGACAATTCAAGAATTATTGGATCTTGTATCCTTAATGAAGCCTTGTTTTGTTTTTCTGATGGAAGTTAAAATAGGGAGAAGTCGTGTGGAGCAGATTAAAATCAGAATGGGTTTTCAAGGTCTTTTCTATGTGGATAATGTGGGCTCTAGTGGGGGCCTAGCTTTATTTTGGAGGGATAAGAATATGGCTCAATTAATTGCCTTTTCCAAGTACTAATATATCGGGTATGCAAAGTTGGAGGCTTACCTGTTTCTATGGGTTTTTGGAGATGAGTAAATGACAATAGTCTAGGGATCTTTTACACAGTCTCAAACCTAAATCACCTAAGCCATGGTGTTTTCTCGGAGATTTCAACGACTTGTTAGTCAAAACGAGAAGTGTGGAAGGCTCCCTTACCCTCTGATGAGTAAAAAACTCATTGAATTTTTTAGTCCATTTTTCTGATTGTTATTACAATGTAATTGCTTGTTTTTATGCAGAAATATGTACTAATTAGCAAATTTCTATTTTGTAGAAATAATTGGCAGAAATGAAAATTCCCGCAAGGATCAGAAGTGAAAAAAGTTCAATGGCCACGTGAGGTCCCGACAGAGAATCGAGGTCGCGACCAGAAGTCATACTATGCTGAATGAAAATTTGTTGCGACAAAGGAGAAGTTGTTGAGACAGAAAGAAGAGCTTAAAGGAAGGATTTCATGTCGCGACACCATTACGAGTTGCGACACCGAGAGGAACAATTACGGATTTACAACGGGTTTTAAGGTCGCGACAAGTAATTGGGTAACACATCGGTTTGAAGTCTGACCAGTCGCAGTCACGGTAGAGGTGATGGCAAGCGAGCAAAAGGCATTGCGACGAGAAGAGCTGCTGCGAGACTAAGACGGAGAGAATTCAAAGAAGATAATGTCAGCGACCGTTTTGAAACCAGCGACGCAGAAAGAAGAATATTGTTAGTGCCGCAGAGAAATAATGTCGCAGCCGAGAAAGTATCTCTGAATGGACTTGCAATGTCTACGCTTCAGGCAATTTCGGGTTCTGACGAATATATAAGTTGGAAACTCGATCGAGTCGCGACATGCTTTTGAGGTCAAGACATAGAATGTAGTAGAAAACAAGACAATCAGGTCGCGACATGGAGCTGAAGTCGTGACATAGAATTTATTGAAGAGATTCGAGAAAAACATGGAGTCGCCTTATGAGATCAACATAGCGGAAACCGAGGGCGTGTCGCGACATCAAATCGAGGTTGCGACATATATTCCAAAACAGGGTAGAACAGTCGGTCGCGACTAAAAATAGAAAAATTGAAGAAAAGCTGTTGAGGCGAAATGAGGTTCTTATTTGGATAGGAAGAGGATGTTCGCGACATACTTTTGAGTCGGTGACAAGAAGTACGATGATTAAAGAAAATAAAATTGGCGACCTAATGCCGTGCGACAATGAGACCAACGGTTTTGAGTCCCGACTTGCTTGAAAGTTCAAGACAATTGAAGGATGTCGCAACATGAAAGAGAAGTTGTGACGAAAGCGAAGGATGACAAACGTAAATGAGGTCGCGACATTGAATCGGTCGCGACAGAAATATAGTAAGGCAAAGAAAGTGAGGTCGACAACAGGTGGTCGCTACACCAATTCTGGAAGCGAGAAGAGGTCGCGGCAGTCTCCTCTGACGAGCTAACATGGTCACGATAAAGAATTTCATAACCATGACCAGCAATCAAAAGAAAACGTGAAGAAAACGGTCATGGCCGAGAACATCGGTCGCGGTTCGGCAATTGTAAGAAGTGAAAGAAAGTTGCAGCCGGTTTCACGAGGTCCTGACGGACTTGACAAGCTAAACCGAGAGATTTTGCATTAGAGACAAACTTGAAGTCGCGACTAAGCGGTGTTTGGGGCCATTGATTTTAGGGAAATCTACTTGGAGCCTTGGAATCAGGACCAATTTCTAAAAGTTATAAATTGGCGTACAAAGTTGTAGTAAAGCAACCTTTTCTTTTTGGGAACCCAGAACGGGGGAAGAAGAAAACTCACTGTATATTTTAGAATAGTTTTTTTTATAATTTTTTTTTCTTTCATTTTTTCTTGGGATGCGAACCGGTGATGCATTAGAATGTCAAAATTTGATATAATATTTCAATTTATTGCACGAGTTTAAATGAAATCTAGACTAATTACAGAGTCGTTTCATACAATTTTGCAAGCTGCGGTGGGTGTAATTTATCGGTGCTCCATTGTCGATTGGCAAGTATGAGGTCACGGCTTACTAGTTTTAATTTATTGTTAATTCTGATCTTTCTTGCATAAATTAGAAAAATGCTTGGAATTTGGGAGGATTTATTTTGATTCGATGTGTTTTTCAGTAATTGTTCCCAATAGTAGTTTTGAACACCCAGATCGAGTTGTATCATGCTCTACATTTCGGAGGCCCTTTGAGGTGACACAAAGATGGTGATTCACGAGAGTTAGGAACTATTCTAATTGTGGGTATGTTGGACCATTATTGAAGAACTATTGAAATTTATGAGAGTTCCTTAGATAAATACAGTTCACTCCTGTGATGTTGGAGGGGATTATTTATCAATTTAAATCATCGAATTTATATGTCTGATTGGAAAACTCTTGATCCTTTGTGTTAGGTGAGAGATCTAATCAAAGGAAGAGAAGTATCCATTAGAATTTAAAGGATGAGTCATCAATTAAGTTGTAAAGTCTTGCAACAACCACGATTTGGGAAGTAAATCTGGAGTCTCGAAATGGGTATGAAGTATTGAGAAGAAAAATACGAAATCTTGTAAGAATATATTGAATACAAGTAGTTGATTAATCCCTATCTTCGAGCGAGAGATATTTAATTGGTGAATAAAGGAGAAATCCAACTTCTGATATCGAGGGCATCTTTGACAAATCCGGATCCAAATTTAGGATAGAGTTTTTAAATAGGATATAATCTGAAATTAGTTGTTTCACGGTACTTCCTTGATAGTGTTCATTTTACATTGATTTAGTCCAACTATCATAGTGTATATAAGTTCATTAGCTTATTTTTAATGTCCTAAGTTCTCTATGTTATCTTTAAGACAATTATCCTTTAATCTTTAGTTGATAAACTTTATCATTGAGGTTCAGATAGTATGGATCTTAAGTAGTTAGGGTAGTTGGTTTTAAGAATCCAAGTCAATCTCTATGGGAATGATATCTGGACTTACATCCATTTTTTTACTATTTGTATGACTTGTGCACTTGTAGTGTCATAGACTAAACCCATTTATAATTCCAGAACATTAAACCAGTTTTATTCATTTTAAAGAAACTCAGAGTCAATTTGACGTAGCCCGCGAGGAAAGTTGTAAGACTCCTATAGAGGTGTTAAATTGAGAGGTTTAGTCTATATAACAAAGGCAAGCAAGTCTTATAACTACCGTTCAGAGATTGAAAGGATTTCAATAAATCAATATTCTGACAAAAAAGAGAAATGCTAATTTGGACATTTTTTGTTATTTTATAAAAGAAATGCTCAAAAGCGATTTTGGCAATGGTGGTACCGCATAAACTCTTGATCTTTTAGAGAACTTAAAGGATATATGATTTGTGATACCATTGTTTCCAATTAATCTCAATATGTCTCCATTTCAGGGGGTTGATTAATGCATAGGAAGCCAAAATCATATATGCTTCTTCTTAGATTTGAATTGGAAGAATTAAGAAGCAGGAAAGTAGCGAGACGAAAAAGCAACCATGGCAGATGAAAGAATTGATCAGACGGTTGAACAAGAAACAACAATAGAAAGGCCTCTAATTCAAGATACAATGGAGGGGATTTACGGGGCACGTCATCCAAGGTGAATACTCAACGGTCAGGGCGACTTGCTTTAGGGCTAACAACTTTGAGCTTAAGCTAACCTTGATCGCGTGGTTCGGTAGAATCGAGTTTATTGACCATCTGCGAATCCTAATGAGGCATCTTGGCGAGATTCCTCGAGATGGCAAACCACAGTTAAGTTGAATGGTGTGAGACCGGAGGTGATAAGCGCACCTCTTCCTTTTCCCTAAGAGATATTGTAGCCACATGAGACAGATCATTATATGACTCGGTTGATACATGGAAAGTTGGTGGAAGCATTCTGGCGAATTTTTCCCCCATCCCTCCTGGCTGAAGAAAGAAGAAAGGAAATCATAGTGTTCCAACAAGGGGAGGATGAAAGCATACTTCATAGGAAGGTATAAAGGCTCTTTGAAGAGATGTCACATGCATGACATAGATACGAAGACACAAATGGATATTAATCATCTTACGAGATGATACTTCACAAAGGTATCATAGATGCTTCTTCTTTAATGGGGCATTGAGGGAAAAGTGCGAGAGGAGAGCGAGGATTTGATGTCGAGATTAGCGGAAATGCAACATGAAAGCTCATCCCCAGAATTTACAAGGAGCTACGTGAAAGCAAAGGAGTGGAGTCATTGAGTTTAACAAGATGATTGCCATGGAAGCAAAGTTAGATGCTATTATACACAGGGATGGATAAACGAGATAAAACACATTAACCCATGAGATTGGAGTAGTGAGAGAGGTGAATGGGAGAGGTGCTAAGGGATCGGTGATGAGAATCCTTATGGAGTTGAGGGAAATTTAATTACCTGAATGAAACAGAGAAGCTATCATTTCAAATAAATCACCAAACACTTACATTACAATCGACGGTGAGGAATCATGAGAACTTCTCATATGGTGGAGAGAGCATCACAAGGTCGAGATAGGTAGAATTTCCAGTGAGGGTATCATCCACAGGTTCCAGTATTAGCACCGTGAGGAGATCGAAATGGATATCAAGATTGAGAAGAGGACAGTCATTTTGAGACGAGATGTTGCGGTTCATGGGGGGGATAACAAAAGGCTATCACCCATGAACAAAGGGTACTGAGTTAGGCTCTTAAATCCAACTCCTGGAAATGTTTCGATCCAACCTGAAATGCTTCACGAAGAACTTGGAAATACGGGTTGGGCAAGCGCTGACCTTGCAAAACGAACAAGAATACATTCCCTTATGACAATGAGAGGAAAAATCAAAAGATTTGTATGGCAGTCCGGCTAAGGAGTGGCAAATGAAGTAGCAATGATAGAAGAGAAGAGAAGAGGCTATTAAAAGAAGAAGAAAGCAACTGAAGGAGATAATGGAAAACGAGGCAGGAGAAGATTACGAGAAACTGAAAAGTAGGTGCACCTTGGGCAACGAGAAAACGTGGCGAAACAGAAGGAGAAGGTTAAGGGTTTACACCCTATGATCCCATTTCCACAAAGGATTCGGGAAGCAAAGAAGGGAAGAGCAAATTTTCCTAGAATTCTTGCATTTTCAAGAAAATGAAATAAATATTTATTCCCTTCTTGAGAGGCAATCAATCAAATGCCAAATTATGCAAAATTTCTGAAGGAGATACTGAGCAAGAAGAGAGAAAGAAGATTACGAGAAAAGGAATGAGTGAACTTAAGTGCCACTTGGTGAGTTGTCGAGAGGGTTTGCTAACAAAATGAAAGACCCGAGACGGTTCACCATTTCCTTGCTCGATAGGGAAGCCTTGGGTTCAAAGGCACTTATGTGACTCAGGAGCTAGCATCAACTTGATGTCTTTATCAGTGGCACAGAGATTGAGTTTGGGGGAACTTACCCCAACAACAATTATATTATAGATGGCTGATAGATCAAAACAACCGGAGGTGCTCTTGGATCATGCGTGAGAGTAGAAATTTATCTGCTTGTGGACTTTGGCGGTTATGAAAATGAAGAGAAGACAGCCCAGGTCCCTCTATGTTGTTATTAAGGAAGGCCTTCTTGGCAGATGGAGCTGCCTTGATTGATATGAAAAGGGTAGTGAAGCCCTGGTGGAAATGACGGTGCACTTCTTTGGAACCAGCAAACTGACACAATCGTGTTGATGCGAAAATTGCAATCACTGTAGATGCAGTAGTCTATTGGTTTAAGAACTGATCTCACGATTGTAACCTTCAGCATTCTATCAATGAAAATGAGATGAATTTCTAGTATATTGAGAGTTTTGATTATGAACTCCTGCATTCCAGTTTGCAAAATAGGGAAACAGTCTTGAGTTTGAATGAAAACAATTAAGAAAAATCAATCAGTTAGGAAAAGAAAGTTACTAAACCAGAAACTAGTGCAGAAGGGTTAATTTTGGCATTAATCTGAAATACCTTTCTTAGAACCGAGAAAAGGGAAACCGAGTAATCATATCGAGTTCAGAATTAGTGAAATGAAGAACAAGGCCTCAGTTCTGAGGGAATACGAGGCTATTGCCTTGTCGATTAATAGCAGAAGATCTAAGGGTATAAGTCCTTCTATTTTCCTTGCACAAAAACCTTGAATGATGATGCAAAAACTGTCGGGTTAGACACTAGGGAGAGCTAAAAACCCATGATGACGTTGTAAGAAAGGAAGTGCAGAGCTATTAGGCTGATACGGGATTTATTTGTCGATATCAGGCGGCCCCTTAGGTGAGCCAGTTCATGTGGTTCCTAAGAAGGGTGGATTCACTGTGATAAAAAATGAAAGAGGAATAGATTGGCAAGTTCTAGCCTAAGAGCGCAGCGAGGATGGAGGGTGTGTATAGATTCGGAAAAGAATTGAATAATGCGACAGGAAAGATGTTTTCCACTTTGCCTTCCATTGATGTTTGGATAGGTTAGTAGGACATCCTCATGCATTTTCTTGATGGATGTGGATATAACCAAAATGCTTATTACACGAGTTAGGAAAGCCACTTTCACATGCCCTTATGGTACTTTTGCTTTTAGAAGAATGCCATTTGGGTTATGCAATGCTCTGTACTTTCAAAGATACATGATGTCACATGTTCTCAGAATTTAGCAGAGAGTGTGGGAGATATTCATGGATGACTTCACGGTTGCTGGATCAGTTTGAACATTGCTATGAGAATTTGGGAATGATACTTCTGAATGCTAGGACAAGAACCTAGCTTTGAATTAGGACAAATGTCATTTCATGGTAATAGAAGGCATTGTACTTAGGCATAAAATTTATGGCAAAATTTGAAGTAGACTAAGAAGGTTTCCAAGTATAAAGACTCTTAACACCAGCAACATTCAAAGAGATAAAAGTTTCTTAGGACATGCTGGTTTTTTAGAGAGTTATTAGAGGCTTCTCAAAAATGTAGACCATTATGTAGATTACTGGAGAAGGATGCGAGTTTAATTTTGATGAGTCACACTTGATGTAATTTGAAATCAAATCATTGGTTGAAAGCTCCTATCATGGCCAAACCAGACTGGAATAAGGAATTTGAGATTATGTGCGATTCCAGTGACTATGCAATGGGAGCTGTATTGGGACAGAAAGCTGACAAAATGTTTAGGGCCCATATACTGAAACCAGAGCCTGGTGACTCGAGGTACTCAACTCTTTTTGAAGAAGGGATCTCTTTGGCTATAAGTATTTTACGTGGCGAAAAGTTCAGACCATATATATTTGGGTCCCCACGTCATTATCCATACGATCATGCTGCAATCAAAATGTTGATGGCCAGAAAGAAGCTAAGCTAAGACTGATCAGATGGGTTTTGTTACTCTGAAATTTGATCGGTCCCGAGGATAGAAAGGTTGTGACAATGTGATAGTTGATCACTTGTCAAGAGTTGAAAAGTCCAATGTGAAAGAAGAAGAAATGGAAGTAACATAAAATTTTCCAAATGAGTAGTTATTTTAGTTGTCATTCCAATTACCTTGGTATGTTGATATTATGAACTTTCTAGCTTGTGGAGTGATGCCCACCTAGGAATTCGACTCGGCGGAGGAAGAAAGCGAGGGTAGCGATGGGTTTTACATCTGGGATAACCTACTATTATTCAAGAAAGGAGTTGATATGATCATCAGAAGGTGTGTACCAGAAAGTGAACAAGGAAAAATTTTACAAGAATGTCATGCATCACCTTATGGAGGACACTTCGTAGGAGATAAAACAGCCCACAAAATTCTCCAATCAGGTTTTTATTTGCCTATTATTTTCAAGGATTGTTTTGAATGGATGAAGCTTTGTGATCAGTGCCAAAGGATGGGGAATATTAGCAAAAGGCATGAAATGCCCATGCATGGTATCCTGGTGGTGTAATTATTTGATGGATGGGGAATAGACTTCATGGGGCCTTTTCCATCTTCTTTTGGAAATATATACATACTCCTAGTTATGGATTATGTATCCAAATGGGTGGAAAGCAACAGCTTGTCCCAAAAATGATGCTAATACAGTTGTGGGATTCTTACAAAGGAATATCTTGAGCAGATTTGGGACACCGGGACTAATGTGTGGTGATTGAGAGGGCCATTTGCAAACAAGGTGTTTGAGAAGCTCATGAACAAGTATGGAATAAAACACATACTGAGTTTGGCTTATCATCCTCAAACAAATGGGCAAGCTGAAATTTCCAACAAGGAGATAACGAAAAATCTTGAAAAGATTGTGAGTTCCAGCATAAGAGATTGGTCTTTGAAGCTTGATGATGCATTGTGGGCCTACAAGACTACATATAAAACTCCCATTGGAATGTCCCCATATAGACTTGTTTTTGGTAAACCTTGTCACTTACCTTTTGAATTAGAATATAAAGCGATGTGGGTCATCAAGAAGTTGAATTTTGACTTCAAAGCTGCTAAGGAAGAGAACTACTTCAATTGAATGGTGGAAGAGATGATAAACTTATAGTAATGCAGGAATTTACAAGGGCAAAGCAAGTAACGTAGTCAAAGATTTTAGAGGAATTCAAGACATGAGATAAGGTCCTGTTATTTAACTCCAGACTAAAGCTTTTTCCAGGGAAACTGAAGTCAAAATGGAGTGGCCTTTATACGATGTGAGTACAACCTTTGAAACTGATGAGCATTTGAAACCGAGTAATGGAGAAGAGTTTAAAGTAAATGGTCAGCTATTAAAGCAGTATCTTGAAAGAAATATGATTGATTCCTAGTTCTGAGGTGGAAGGAAATTACTGAAACAAAGAAATTTGCAGACCAAGTCATTCAGGACTGGCGACGACTTTGTGGGAGGCAGCTGATGAGTTTTCATTTTATTTTTTGGCATTTGACTTTTATTTTTACTATTTTAGTTTGATCTTATTTGTTTGGAATGAGTTCAAGTAGCTAATTTTGAATTCTTTTGCTTTCTTTTAGGTTTAAACTCTTTATTTTATTTTGTGTGTTGTTTGAATTTTAGGATAATGAAGCTACAAGAGAAGAATGGAAGGATCTAAGGATTTCTCAAATAGAATATGTAGCAATGAACTTCTGATACCATACTCTCTGTTTAATATTAATTGTTTTGGGAGAATGAATAGTTAAAAGTTTGGGAAATTTTATTTTATTTTAATTAATGACTGAATTTGATGCTTTATAGAGTTGATTTGTTGCATATTTGAATGATGAAGGTTGATTATTTTGTTTGTTTGAATTAGGTTTTATTGATTCGAGTCTTTTATGAAATTGAACTATTTCACGAGTTGAAAATTTCGGGTGTGACATCGTTTTATTGGTCACAACCACTTCGAGGTTGCGACAAAGCTTAGGTAGGTCACGATCAGAAATGTAATAAATTGAGGTTTTAGACATGAATTTTGTTTGTCCTTGACTAATTGGGACATTAAGTGTTAGCAATTAGTGTTGTAGCATAGGCAGTAATGTCATAACATTCCATAAGACAATGATGACTGAGTCCATTCGATCATAAGGCCCCGAAACTAATCAGCCAAATTTCATCTGAGAACTCCAATCTAGTTGCATCTCTTCCACCCTAACTTTCCACTTTCTTTTCTCTTGACTACGAAACCCTAAAACCGGTGCTCTATTCCAGAATTCCATCATGGGATATGGGTCAATTCCGGACCTCGCGAGTGAATTGACGAACTCATGAGTGGTGACATCGTAAGGAGTGGGGAGGTTCTGGGACCTCCGGTAAGGCATTGTTAATGAATGCAAAACCCAGAAACAATTGGAAATGGAGGAACCGGGTTAGGAATAAAGGGCGAAAAGGCAGAGAGTAGTAGAATGAACTGAAGGAGAATCGAGAAGAGACAAGATTTGTCTTTGTAAAGCAAAGGATTTATGAAGATTTAAGGTGTTGGACAGGGGCTTCCGATGCAACGAAGGAGTTTGGGAGGCTAATCCCATTTTGTGAAATTATAGAGAGAGGTTGCAAGGAGGCTTCTATGCACACCTGACACACAGTTCTCTCTGCTCTGGTCAGGGAATTCTATGAAAATATGGTGGGGATGAAAGAAGACACATTTTTTTGTACGAGGAGTGCAGGTGCCACTGGAGATAAAAGGGTTGTGAGATGTTCAAGCTAAAGGAACTCAAGCACGGTTCCAAATTTAAGAAACTGGTCGAGAACCCCAATCTACTTGAAGATTATCGACCTTCGATTGCTAAACGGGGGTGGGAAGCCACAAGAAGAACCCACACTCCCAGCTGTCGCAGGCTCCTATTTGAGAGCTAAGGTTTGGTTCTACTTCCTCTC
Organism: Tetrastigma voinierianum; assembly: GCA_016808115.1. Classification (NCBI taxonomy): domain Eukaryota; kingdom Viridiplantae; phylum Streptophyta; class Magnoliopsida; order Vitales; family Vitaceae; genus Tetrastigma; species Tetrastigma voinierianum. The sequence continues at coordinate 546,879 of JAEQBH010000510.1, forward strand.
TTCAGTAATCCTCCCAACTAAACATCTATGTGTAGTGAGAGAGCAGGAAAACAATCATTCTATATGCCCTTTTGAAAGGCTATAAAATGAATGTTGGGGGTCTAATTGAGGAGTCGATAAGAGGATACCACTTGAGCAACAAAGAGGGTGATCCTCACCCCAACTGACAATTAGAAACTACTGCACATTTTCAGCAGGGTGAGAGGATCATGGGATGAAGAAACTTGTCCCAAAGTATCTCCTCGACCCTTCTTTGGGGTGTAATGAGGGGCAGGAAATAAGCAACAAAGATGGTGGAAGTGAAAGCGAGGCATGCGGGGATAATGAATGAGAGAGATGGAGGCTATTCCCGAGCAAATCCTCAACTAAAGAAGAATAGGTACATTCGAGAATAGGCCAGACTGAGCCATTCCTATCGATTTAATGAAGGAATTTCCTGGCAAGCGAGCTCTAGAAGGAGAAGGGAACACTAAAATCATGGAAATCATGGAATTGATAAAGAGGACATAGGAAAGAAAGGAGAAGAGATGGGAAAAACAATAGAATTTAGGGAAGAACTTAGAAATTTGATTTAGAAGGAAGGAACAATTATTTGAGCATACTCTAAGACAAAGAGAGGAAAAATGGAGAGAAGATATGAACATATGAGAAAAGGAAATGGGAGAAAAGATGAAAGCCAGTTTGGAAGCCTTCTACAACAACCAGTTTAGAAGAGATGAAGAAGTGCTTACCATTCAGAAGAAAATAGAAGCTGAGATGGAGGGTAACATGCTAAAAAAGATTCAAGCCTTCAAGTACCTGTATAAGGAGCAATTCAAGGAGTTTGGGAGATAAAGAGCTAGAAGATAATGATGTTTATAGAAGAAAAATCTGGCATGAGAGTTTATATTTGATAAACAAAAATTTATCAGACATGCTGGATTGTATTTCTGAGCTGGAAAAAACAGTGAATCAGATGGGCTCGAAACAAGATACCTTGATCAGATTTGTGGATTTAAAAAATGATTTAATCTCCACTAATAAGGTAGAACTTACACCCTCTGAAAAGAACAAACCAGATATGACCTTTTCCTAATTTTCCCTTTGCTTAGCAAGCTTTGACTTAATCACTCCCGACATCTTTTAAGCTTTTATAAGAAAAGGGAGAATTGAGCACAGTGCCTTCTCTTTCCTAACTGTACTTCTTCATTATCATGAATATAAATTCATAAAGGTTCATTGAAAATGTCTTGTTATGTATTCTTTTGAATTAATAAATTGTGTTGTTGCTTCCAATAAGTTTGCAATCAGAACTTATACATTGGTGAAATGCTTGATTGGACTATGATTGCTGAATAAGTGATTTGTTTTAAGATGCACATGGATCGATTAAGTGGTGTGTTGTTTGTGTCATTCATTATTTATCTGCGAAATGACCTATGTCATTCAAGCCTAATTAGTACAATGACACAATGACCCTTTATTTAAATCGAAATTGACATTATGAAATAAGAGCGAGGAACTAGTGAATTGAAATAGAGGAGGATTTGCATTTTAGTTTGAACCATGTTTAAATTCTAGGAAATTTGGAAAGGTACACAATTGAAAGAACAAATAAGATGATTGAAGAATTTTGTGTGTATAGGCAGAGTCAATACAAATCTTGGAAAAACAGTAACACATAGTGAAAAATTCTTAAAACTTTAGAGGGATTAGTAACATCTTACGGGGTGATTCCACGATCGAGAATTGCAAGATCCTACAGAACTTGTTAGATTGACTAGTCAAGGCGAGAAATCTGGTAAAGCAACTAACAGAAGTGATAGAAATGCATCTTTGGAAGTTTAGACCTTTTCAACCTACCCCTCATTATATGCGAAAGGCATACACTCTAGTTCCATGCTTTGAGGCAAAAAAATACCTAATTTCTTCAAATGTGACAGTTAACAACCTAAAATCCCTCCCTTACACTAATCCTACATCAAAGAACCCCAAATTACTCAGTTTACAGAATAAGAATGTTTACTGTGCAGAAAGAAACAAGTTTGGGGAAAAATATTTCTTTTGGATTACAAGGATGGATGAAGAAAAAAAAATTGACCCAGAGATAAAGGAGAAAAAAGTTGAAAAAGGAATAATTTGTCTTGTGGCCTATCTCTCTTGAGCTGATTAAGCTTAGAGGGTGTCTCAGCACCTAGTACCCTAATGCCAGCGATATGAGAGTTTGCTAGCCCAAAGTTCTCTAAGAGTGATGAAGCCTAGAAGACAAAACATTGCACTATTCGATTCTTTAAAAATAAAGAAACTAAGAAAAGAGTTCGGTAAAAATGAAGCGAGTTGATAAGTTGGAGGTGGTAACCAAAGGAGCCACAACATCCAAGATGATGTACAAAGACAAGTTGGGGGAGTTTACATTATAAGGAAGGAAAAGGATGAAATATGAAGGCCATTAGACAAAAAGAAAGAATGGAATCTGGGTAATTTGTAGCCTAAAATTTTCAGTGTCACCCGATTACAGAGCCTAACATTATAAGCCTAAAGACCTATTTGATCTTGAAGGTTGAATTTACACCTACATTAGTGGAATAATATGAAAAACAAGCTTATGGGACTTTTTGACTAATGTTCTAAGAGGAAGTCCCTAGAAGATTATAATTCAACAAAAGATGAAAAGAAAATAAGACCTACACCTCATAGAACAAGATCTATTAGTAGAGCCCATTTTTCATGTTATTCCTTCAGGTTATTTATGGCCAAGGGTTTGAAAACATTCCTTTTTCTCAGTTGAAAACTAGAGTTTGAAATGAAACTGCAATCTTCTTGTTCAAGTCAAGTGGTGGAATAAGAGAAGATTGTGCTGCATAATAGAAAAATGTCCTTCAAAATAAAGTTAAATTGTTTGAGGACAAACAAATCTTTCTTTTCTTTGCTTGGGGACAAGCAAATTTTAAAGACTGGAAATTTGATGAGTAAAAACTCATTGAATTTTTTTAGCCTATTCTTACGATTGTTCTTACAATGTAATTTATGTTTTATCAAATATGTTATTACCAATTTCTATTTTGCGAAATAATTGGCAAAGTGCAAAATTCCCGACAGAATCAAAAACAACTTGATTTAATGGCCATGAAGTCGGCGATAGAAATTGAGGGTCACAACCAAAAGTCATACTATGTTGAATGAAAAGTTATTGCGACAAGGAGGATTCTTCGGGAGCGAAAGGAGAGAGCTTAAAGGAAGGATTTCATGTCGACACCATTATGAGGTTTCGACACCATGGGAGGAAACGAGTAAGTTTACAGCAGTTTTTAAGGTGCAACAAGTAATTGAGTAACACAGTAGTTTTGAAGTCATGACAGAGGAATGCGAGTCCACAACTAAAGGTGAGTGCAAATATTGACAAGGATTGTTCCGCCTTAAGAGCACTTCTTGAGACGAGAGCGGGAGGGACTTGAAGAAGATAATGTAAGCGACACCATTTTGAAATTCGGGACACGAAGAAGATATTTATTGGCCGCCTTAGAGAAATAATGTCGTAGCTAAGTAATCTTGAATGGACTTACAATGTCTCTACTAAACAATTCCAGGTTCTGACGAGATATAAGTTGGAACTCGATCAAGATTCATGACATGTACTTTGGAGGTCGCGACATAGAATGTAGTAGAAAACAAGACAGCCAGGTCGCGACATGGAACTGAAGTCGTGACATAGAATTTATTAAAGGGTCAGAAAAACATGGTTGCAACAAAGATCAACATAACTGGCAACAGGAACTGATGTCGCGACATCAAATGCGAAGTGCATACATATATTTCAAAATAGGAGTGAACATTAAGGTAGCGACCCGAGGAAATAGAAAAAATTGAAGCTGTTGGGGCGAAAATTGAGGTTGCGACTAGATAGGAAGAAGGGATGGTCATGACATACTTTTGAGTCATGATAAGAGTGGTGATTAAAGAAATACTTAGTCACACGACCTAATGTCCCACTGTCATGACAAGAAAACAATGGACCCGGCGGAGTTTGGAGTCCTGACTTGCGGCGAAAGGTCGAACAACTAAGGGCGATCGCAACATGAAGAGAAGCTGTGACCAAGAAGCAAAGAGGATGACAACATAAATGAGGTCGCGACATCGAATCGAGGTCCACGACGCTGAACCAGCGGTCATGACACAATTCCGGAAACAAGAAAGGAGGTCATAACGCGGAGTCTCTGCGACAACTAACATGGTCACGACAAAGAATTTAATATGGCGACCACTAATCAAAAACAACTAAAGAAACCCAGGTGCGACGAGGGCATCAGATGTTGGTTTAACAGTATGAAAGAAGAAGTGAAAGAAAGTTGCAATCGGTTTCCACGAGTCCACGGCGGTATGACCGACTAAACCAGATTTTCACGTCGCAACAAGCTTTTACAAATCGCGACCTAAAACGATATTTAGGCAATTGATTTTAGGGAAATCCACTTGGAACCTTGGAATCAGGCCCAATTTCTTAAAGTTATAAATAGGTGTACAAAGTTTTAGTAAAGCAGCCTTTTCTTTTTGGGAACCCAGAATGGGGGAAGAAGAAAACTCACTATATATTTTAGAATAGTTTTTTTTTTTTCATTTTCTTTCATTTTTTCTTGGGTTTTGAACCAGCGATCTGTTAGAATGTCAAAGATGGAAGTAATATTTCAATTTACTGCCTGAGTTTAAATGAAATCTAGACTATTTCTGGAAGTCGTTTCTTCTCAGTTTATTGCAAGCTGCCGATTAGGTGTAATTGCTCAGTGCTCCATTGCTCGATTGTAATACGGTTTTGAAGTGCGGCTTCACTAGTTTGAATTTATTCTTAGTTACAGTTTTCTTGCATAAGTGCGAAAGAAGTACACGCCCAGGGAGGATTTATTCGATTGATGTATTTTTCATGTAATTGTTCCCGATAGTAGTTTCGAATGCGAGTCGAGTTGTATCACGCTCACGATTTCTAGGAGGCCCTTTGAGTGACACAGAGATAGCGATTCCTGTGAGTTAGGAACATTCTAATTGTGGGTATGTTGGACCATTATTGAAGAACTATTGATCTATGAGTTCTTGGATAAATACTGGAGTTCCTCATAATTGATATTTGGAGGGATTATTTATCAATTTTAAAATCATAGGAATTTTACATGTCTGTTGGAAACTCTTCACCACAATGGTAGCTATGATCTAATCATGGGAAGTATCATTTAGATTTAAGGATGAGTCCATCAATTAAGTTGTAGAAGTCTTACTGACAACCACGATTTAGAAGTAAGAAATTTACGAGTCTCGAAATGGGTATGAAGTATTGAGGAAAGAGAAAAATACCCAATCTTGTAAAGAACTATGTTGAATCTAGTAAATGATTAAACCCACATCTTCAAGAGAAACAAGGATATTTAATTGGTGAATGAAAGGAGAAATCAACACCAATATCATGCATCTTTGACAAAATCCCTGTCAAATTTAGGATAGAGTTTTTAAATGAGATATAATCTGATAAGCACATTTCCACAGTACTTCCTTATTAAGTGGTATTTCTGAGGCCCAGTTAGTCCTAACTAACCATAGTGTATATAAGTTCATTAGCTTATTTTTAATCTAAGTTCTCTACGTTATCTTTTCGACGATTATCAGCACTGTCTTTAGTTGATAAACTTTATCATTGAGGTTCGAGATAGTATATGGATCTTGAGTAAGATTTAGGGTAGTTGGTTTTGAGAGTCCAAGTCAATCTCTGTGGGAATATTGATGTACGGACTTATCCATTTTACTACTTATGACACGTGCACTTGCGGTGTCATAGACTAAACCATTCATAATTCGAACATTAAACCGGTTTTATTCATTTTAAGAAACTCAGTCGATTTGACATGGCCATAGGAAAGTTGTAAGACTCTTATAGAGGTGTTAAATTGGAGGTTTAGTCTACTCTGCCAACAAAGGGAAAAACCCTCCTAATTTGGAAACACAGGTTTTTCCTCAAGCGATGAATTGATTGTGGCCTTTGTGACCTTGCCATGGAAGGCTATTCTTTCACCTGGGAGAAAAGTCGTGGGTTAGAAGATTGTATTGAGGAGAGGTTGGATAGGGCGCTTGTTGATGTGATGTGGTGTTCAATATTTTCGACTGCAAAGGTGGTTAATTTAGACACTTTTTCTTCAGATCATTCCGCTATCTTCTTGGATTTTCCAGTCCCTATTTTTCACAAAAAGGAGAAGCATTGAATTTAAGAAGTGCCAGCTTAATGTCTATGACAATTATGACGGTCTGGTTTCGAATTTGTGGAGTCATTACCTTTGGTTGTAGGAAATAAATAAGTTTGGTGGGCTCTAGGCTACAAAAAAGAGTCGTGATGTGTTTCATAAATTAAGCAAGATATTGTGGATTAAAAACAAGTTGCGATTGAAGCCCATATAGGATCTAACTCTGTCGGGAATATAGCGTGTGTTGTCTTACAAACTCTAGAAGTCAAAGAGGCGTTTTGGAGATAGCGGGCAAAACAATATTGGTTGCAACATGAGGATGCAAACACTAAGTATTTCCATCAATTTGCTTCGACTAGAAAACGAAAGAATTCCTTCAAGCAACTTAAAGATGAATCGGGTATGTGGCTTAATTGGGATTCTGGGTTGTAAGCTCATATACTTAAGTATTTTAATGACTTATTTAGTTCGCATGGTTGTTGAGGCTAATTTGGTTTTTTCCAAATTTAGAAAGATGGTTAGTAGCTCTCAAAATACCAAGATATGTTGTGAACCTTTGATTCGATAAATTTGCTTTGTTCTCTGTGTTTGACAAATCCCCGAGGTCAAACGACCTTAACCGGGGTTTTTCAGCATTGTGGGAGCTTGTGGGATCAAATGTGAAATTTTTTTGTTTGTCTTACCTCAATGATATGTGTTTCCCTTGATGGCATTTAAACTCTACACTGTGTGGTCTCATTCCTGAAGAGAGCAATCCATATTATCAGGTTGAGATAAGAATTGCATTGTGTAACTTGGTTTACAAAATAATGGCCAAGAAGATGTTATGTCGAATAAAAGGGTATGATGAATGAAGTGATTTCGACTTCACAAAAGGTGCGTTTCTAAGCAGGCTCGTGATTAACCCAACATTTTGATGGCATTCGAGATTGGGAACTAATTTGAAGGGTAGCTACATTGGTAAAGATGAATTAAATATTGATAGGTGCTTCATGCATTTTTATACCATTAATCACCTGTCAATCATATGCTTTTATAAATAACTTTTAATAGCTCAGTAATCTTAATTTTATCATGTGCTGACTCTAGGAATATTTTGAAGCAAGCTGAGGCATGAGATGACAAAAATATTGATTTGCAGGTTGAGATGACCTCCATGGATCCAAACATGATGTGGATGGATTTTAGACCTTCCAAGTTGTCAATAGGTCAAGATCACCCAATTCGAGTTGAATGAAAAATATACAACCTGTTAGAGAGTCAGAGGATTTTCAAAACACCACATATGCTTACCCCTCGGCGTTTGTTAGTCTACCTAGTGGCCTCAATGGCAGCGCTGAGAACACAGAGGTCAATTGATTCACCATCAACTTTGAGAAATACTTGTGGATTATCGCATGGCAGACACCACACCGTTGAGTCCTAAGATAAGGACTCATTAATTAAACATACAATAATCCATAAGTGTTTAATTACAACTCTATTACATTATTTACATGTTTGAACTAGTTTGTTCCAAACATTTAATTTACAAAAAGTCTTTCACAAGCCACATGTTCGCTTTCTTTATACTTGTTGTCCCTGATGAGAGTCGCCCATCGGCACATATCCCACACCTGAAATATTTTTCCTATATAGGGTGAGTCACGCTCAGTAAAGTAAAATTCCTACAGAGGCTACTACCCATCTAAGTGCACATGCAATGCTTACACTTAACAATTCACGATACCAAGTTGTGACATTGGTATCAGACATACAAGCCGTTATACTTAGGCTCTAATGCCATGCTATGGAATGAGGTGAGACTCATCCATGCACTATACACCAAGTCTTTATCGACTCTCACCACACAATGCAATGCCAATGTTCACCTTTGGAAATTTACATGTCAAACCCAAACAATTCCATGTAGAATGTGCGATTCTGAGATTGGAATCTACAGTACCATGCTGGAGTGGAATGAGGTGAGACTCATTCATACAACAAACACCAAGTCTTTACTGGCTCCCCACCCACTGCAATGCAATGCGATGTGTGATCCTAATAAATGCAATGAAATGAAATGAGACTCACTCGCGAGTACCTGCCTCGAGTCCTTATCGACTCCTTCCACACAATGCAATCCCAATGTGTGAAAAATCCGTCATTGATGGATTATATCCAATGATCATTTTCAAAACAAAAGTCTTTTATTTATAAACCAAAACTCGTTGGATGTTACACCTTAGACGACCTTTCATATACAAAACTCATTTGTCTTTTTTTTTTTTTTTATGACCAATTTTTCGAGGTCCCGCCTTGGCTTTGCAAGCCTTCTAACACTTTTGGACTTTCACTTGTTGGAGTCATGCGAACCAGGTCAGTCTCTTTTATAGAGGAAGAATCTAGCCCTTCTTACTATTACCTAACACAAGTTTTCTTTCACGTTCATACAACCGTGCGACTGTTAGAACTTTGTCAAGCGATGCAAGGCCCATACCAAATCAATCCTGCCAAGCGCGGTGTTGATTTTCAATCATGCACTCACACCCATGAAATGTGATGTGCCCATGCATATGAAATGTGATGACCTATTACATGTCAATACCATGCCACATATGTGATGAATGCTATATGGACACTTTGCTCATGCATTTAACCATGCATCATGGACAATTACCTCATACATTTAACCAAGCATCATGGACAATTATCATATGCATACAATTTCCATATAAACACATCAATGTCAATATATTAGAGCTTTGTCCAGCATTTTCAGCATCAACACAATCAACATAATGCACATGCACTTTTGATTCCTGATGACCCTCTTGATCCTCAAGACCAAATGTGGCATAATGTATGCCTGCAAAACAGCCCACAATAGCCCCCAAAGCAAGCTATATATGGTCCCAAAACAAGCCTCAAACTTGGCCATAACTAGGCCACAAACAGGCCTTGACAAGCCTCAACCTTCGCCTAGGTGAGGCAGAACATAGCTTGAAAGCTGGCCTCGGGTTCACCTAAGCGAAGCCGACCTTCGCCTTAGCGAACACCTTCACCTAGGCAAAGCCTTCCTTTGCCTTGGAGAACACCTTTGCCTAGGCTAAGAACATCAGGTTTTGGCATTTTTCTGCCCAAACAAACCCTTAACACATTCATATTTCTAACCCAAGCTAGACCATAAATGGGAACTAAAACCAGAATAGTAAGATCCTACCTCTTAGGCGTGAATGACGTTAGGAGATCAGAGAACACCTCCTAAACCTAAGAACTTCCATTTCCCCCGAATCTCCTCTTTTAGATCTTCGTGAAATCCTTCCCTTTTAGTACCCTACGTGGCCTCGTCTAGGTAATGAACTTCAGCCTCCGCCTCGACAAAATCGACCAAGAAACTCATTAGATGCATTAGAGAGAGGCTTGTTGCTCCTTCAGCGCTTCTCTTTTACCTCTCTCTCTCTCGGTCAAATGGCAGGAAATAAAAATGAAATGAGATCTTTTTCCTCTTGTCCTCAAGTCCTCACATGTTTTAAGTGGGTGGCCTACATCGCGCCCACGTGTCCGCAGAATCGGTCTAGGCTCGCTTTCTTCCTTGAAAATATTTATTTCATCTCGGTTCAAGTCCAAATTATTTTAAATGAACTTTACTTAGATTTCTTATTTCCAAAAATTCGTTTTGGTTTTACTTATTACCCGTTGCCTAGAAATTCGTGGAAAATCTTATTGTCTTTAATTCACTAAATTGCTCGATAACTAGATTTCATGTAAGATGAATTTAATTATGAGATCTCGTTTACTATCCAAATCTAGAATATTTCTGCTTGTCGCCTGCACTATACTGGCAATTTATCGCTTTTGCCTTATTCAAAATTTTTAATTTACCTGTGTTTTGGCATCTAAATATTCTAATTTTGATATGTATAGATTCTAATCTCTCTTTAGCTTCTCATAGAGACCAAAATCATTGTGTTTGAGATCAAAAGAGTTTTGATCATTCGAGTCATGTGCTGTCCCCCAAATGGGCCATTGTTTGTCAAGAATGAAGGCTTCGCTAAGGCAGTTCCTTCGCTCGAATCATAGCCATGCAGCAAAGAGCTAATGCTCGAGCGAATGAGCCTTCTCTACCTCAACTAAGGACGCTGCCTTGCGAATTAATATTTGATTTATTTTTTTGCCTCTTTTCAGTACCCATTTCAAATCCTATAAATTCAGTGGTTCTTAGACTTACCAAGGGTTTGATTTTTGGAAGGAACACCCTTAGGTTTCTCCTCTCTTCTTTGTTTCATTCTAGGGCTCTTTTGATTTTGTTCCTTTTACTTTGATTGGAGCTGATATTGAAGATTTAGCTCATTAGAGGAGCCTTTATAAATCTATGGTGTAGAGTTTGGACGTAATTTCATCTTCATTTGTTTTGTATCTCAAAACTCTACTCTATTTGCTAATCTTTCAATATTATGCTTTACTTTAAATATGATTTTGTTGGATTACTGAAGGTAATGAGTAGTTGAACTTTCCTCTAGGGCTAATTATGGAAGTTGATGTCTGGTTTGTATATTTTATGATGATTTTGTGAATTCATATTTGTGTGGATGTTAGTTGGTGTAGTTCTAAGGATTATTATGGTTTTGTCTAATTGATTTATGTTGGGAAGTGAGTTTAAGACCTAGTGCACAAAGGGCTTCAGTAATGATAGTTTATGTATACCCTTAGGCTCCTCACCTTTACCTCAATCGTACCTCAATTAAAGAAATCAACCTAACCTAATCAAAGAAGTCTAGGAATTAAGAATGTTTAGTACTAGATGATTTCTTTGCTATAGCAATTATCTCAAACATTTATGTGAAGATCACACGACCGGGAGTGAGTGATCCAAGCATAGTCCTAGAAATTTATCAGATTGATCGAGATGACTAAATAGGATTCTATGAGCACCGCTCAGCACCATACTTAATGATCTAGATGGACCGAAAGGAGAATAGGGAGTTTTTGTGAGAAATTGAGGGGAGACACGAAAGTGTAAACCTCATGTCGAATTCGTTGGACATGCACAAGTGTACGTTCACTTAATCAATGCTTAATGAATATAAAACGCAAATGCATCAATGGAGACAATCAACCCTTGAATATTCCTGGAAGAGTACTCTGATAGATACTTCTATTCCTTATGAGTGGACATCATCAATCTAGCGTTTTATTTTGTTGTTTTTTTTTTTTGTTTCAGTTTAGTTAGGAAATCATTTTTTTCAATTCCAACCATCGAGTCGCCAAATAGTGAAACGACTCAAAGAGCTGGACACTCAATCCTCACTAAAACCACATTCTATGGATCAAGATCCGACTTGTTAGTCAACTATATTACTTGCATGACTGGTGCGCTGGCAAAACGCATCACTGGGTACGCCTTAAAACTCGACATGTCAAAAGCTATGATAGAATCATGGAGTTTTTGAATGAGAAGATGATCATATTGGGTTTCATGAACGGGTTAATTTAGTTATGTTGTGCATCACCACTAGTCAAAGATTCTATTTGTCAAGAATGGGTGAATCATTGGTCCTATCTTTCTCAAAGGGGCCTACATGTGACCTATTTCACGTAACCTGTTTATCTTGCACGCTGGAAGGCGTTTATCTTTCATTGTCTGATCTAGGAAGCTAAAATGTCCGATCCACGATCGTAAGATTGAAATGCTCTTCTCACTTCACCAAGTATTTCCAGTGACGACAGTTTGCCATTCTTCGAGCTAATATGGTGGAAGCTCAAAGATATTCACAATGCGCTTATTGTTTTATGAGAAGGTGTCAGGGCAGAAGGTTAACTTTTCAAAATCAAGCCTTCTTTCAGCAAGAAATACAAAAGTTGATATGCAGGTAGCCATTTGTTCAATTTCTAAATGTTACTCAAACGGAGGATCCAGTAAGTATCTTAACTTGCCTCTGGGTTGGTAAGAACAAAAGATCAATCTTTGCTCATCTAGAGCATAAAATCAAGTAAGACTAGGTGGCTGGAAAGAGAAAGATGCTTCAAGAGCAGGTATGAGATTCTGCTTTAGAGTATGGCCTAAAACTATGCCAACCTTTGCCTTAAGTGTTTCTTATGTTGAGTTTGTGAAGATCTTGAAAGGCTCATGAATGGGTTTCAGGGGTTCATGTGTACAAATGGCCTGGCGTATACGTTGATGGGCTGAAAGAATTGTGTGTTCAACGTAGCAAAGGGGGGCTCAATTTTAAAAGCCTTTAAGAGTTTAACCTTGCACTTTTAAGCAAACAAGGCTGGAGGTTCTTAACAAATCCTAATTCCCTCGTTGCCAGGCTTTTCACGGCAAAAGTACTCAAAAGGTACCTTTGATGCTCAACTAGGCCCCAATCCCAGATTCGTTTGGAAAAGCGTTCTGCCAGTAAAGATTTTCTGAAATCTGGTAGTCTTGTGAGAATTGGGTTTGGAGATAATATTGGAATTTAGGATTCTCCGAGGTTGCTAGACGATCAGAATCCATATGTGGAAACAGCTCCGCTTGGGGCTCTTGGTGATGCTACAGTAAGCTCTCAGAATCTAACTAATCTGGTTGGGAGTGAGGATCTTGTTTGTGAGCATTTTTTCATAGAGAGATGCTGATCTGATTCTCAAGATCCCTGCTGGAATCAGAGCTCAAGAGGATAGATGGATTTGGAAGTAAACAAAATGGATTATACTCAATGAAGCAGGGCTACAAAGTTCTTACTAATTTTCTTCAACCTTCTCTCTATCAAACAAAATTTTTCCATGGAAGAAAAATTTGGGGTCTCAAATGTTCCTCCATAGGTATGTGTAATTCCTATTTGGAGATGTATGTGCAACTATCTTCCTTCTTTACTACATGCAATCCAGAAATGTTGAAGTAGTCAATGTGTGTTATTTCTGTCAAAGTCACCATGAGGATAACTTTCATGTTCTGGTTCAGTGTCCATTTACTAAACAAATTTGGTAGAAATCGATTTATGGCTGGCTGGATTTATCTTGTACAAATCTTGCTATGGTGGGATAAAATTTAAGTCATTTGATTTGGAAACTTCATCTATGGCAGTTTCTATTCTTGGGCTTTATGGAATTCCATAAATTATTTGGGATATACATGCAACCTACATTAGGGGTGTTACATTCAGCAATGTCAATTTTTGATCTAGTGAAAGGGTCTAGGTTGGCTTAAAGGTTGATGCTTTGGTCATTCCTCCCTCTGTCCAACACAGTATCCAATGGTCGCACCCTCCAGCAGGAGCCAAAATGATGCCACTTTGTTCTGTCTCAAAAAATACAGTTGGTCGGTATTATCCATAAATAATAATGGCAAATTTATACGTGAAAAATATATGCATACTCCATGACCCTAGCTCTTACAGAGGCTCTTTTCTTCTTAGAGAAGCTTCTTTGAGTTGGCCTTGAACCTTGGATATAGACAATGGGTCCTGGTTGAAACTGATTATTTAGGACTCTACCACTCATTACTAATTCCTCATTTGATGCTACCTCTCATGGGATTATTATTCATCGGTCTTGATTTACTTGCAATTTTGATAAATAAATACCTTTGTTTTGCCAAGATTAGTAAACTAATTGGTCTTTCTAGCTTGGAATCGTTGGTTTTCAAACTAGTCAGAGGTCAGTTTACTTCACCTTCATTATTTTATGTTGTAAATATTTTAATTAATATGTTCCTCCTATTTAAAAAAGAAAAAAGAAAAATATATATATATATTATATTATAAAATTAATTTGTTTTCTTATATATAATTTATTATATAAAATAATTATGATTTAATATGATATAGTATTTTATAAATTGTAATATTTAAAAAAAAATTATTTGATATTAAAAATAATATTATTTATCAAATGAGATATTAATATAAAATATATGAATATTTTGATTGTTATTTCTCATTATTTTTTCTAATTAACGATTAAGAAACAACTATTATCAATATTATATCCATATTCATGTTAAACTCATAAAATTTAATCTAAATCATTTAGAAGACTTTATGGAAAAGGTTTGGCTCAAAAGAAATGAATAAATAATGCTTCCAAAGCTTAAGAGTCAACCAAGCCCTTTAGAATACGCTATTGGGAAGATGAATTTTCTTTATCATCTAAAAGATCGAAATGATTCAACTCCACTCATGGTTACTATAGATTCAAAGAGCTTTCCAACAACACCTCACATGCTCAACCGAGTTAAAACGAGGTCGGCGACCTCGATAAAAATGAGAAGAAAACAAGTTGCTCACAAGATAATCTGAGCTGTCAAAACAACTGCTTTGACCAAGTCAGATAACTTGGATTTTGCCTAGTAACTTATTTCTTCTCCAACTTGCTGCGCTACAATTTCTTCATTTAACTCGCATTTGACGGTGAAGGCCATAAAAGCCTTTAAATGTAAAATGCAACCATGGGTAGAGTTGAACTATTTGATTTTCTAAATGGTATACAAAAATTCATCTTCCCAATGACGCACTTTGAGACACCCGGTTTATTCTCCTTTTGAAAACATGTTGCTCATTTCTTGCCAAATCACTTGTTTTCTATCAAGAGTCCTACAAAACTAAGTTTAGAAGAAATGTTATGAGTTTTACATGAATATGGATATTAAATTGATAAGATGTTTTAACCCTTACATAAAAATAATGAGAAATAACGAACAAAATATTTATATTTTTTTATATTAATATCTCATTTGATAAATAATATTATTTTTAATATCAAATAGTAAATATTTTTTTAAATGTTACTATTTATAAATACTATATCATAACTGATATAATATTTATATAATAATATATAAGAAAAAAATTAATTTTATAATATATACATACATAGTTATTACATCGATCAAGACGCATACAAGATACACACACACACACACACACACACATATATATATATATATATATATATATATATATATATATATATATATATATATATAATTTTTTTAAATAATAAGGGTATTTAAAATTATTATATCATTGTATATATGTTATATATTTTTTATTCTTTAATTAGGTAAATGAATGATGTATCATTAAAATATTAAAGTATAAAAAAGATAAAAATATATATTTATAATAATAACTATAATTCTAAAATGATCTTTTAACAAATAATTTAAGATAATCTGACAAAATATAAATTTGAATTGATATTAATATCAATATATATATATATATATATATATATATATATATATATATATATATATATATATATATATATATATATATATATATATAATATATATATATATATATTTAAATCAATATATTTACAATAACTTTATCATTAAATTATAATAATAATTTATTATCAAATTATAAAAAGCTTTTAATATTAGGAAATCGCTTTGAAAAGACGACTTAATTGTAGAAGAAATCATCTTTTGAAAAGACAATTTCTAAAAGATTGAAGAAATCATCTTTTGAAAAGACGATTTCTAGTTGAAAAAGAAATAAACCGAAAAGAAATCGTCTTTTCAAAAGACGATATTAAAGAAATCGTTTTTTCAAAATATGATTTTCAACCATCTTTTTCCTAATCAACAAATCACTCCTTGCTAGAGTATAAATTAAAAATACAATTTGACAATGTTTTTATTGTAAAGTTGGTATTTGAAGAATCTGCCATGGAGTGATTATTTACAAATCAATTAAAATAATTCTCAATTTTTTTTTGGAGGAAAAAAAGGACTACTTGATATCTATGAATTAGTAAAGTATTTAGCTTTAAAAAAAAAAAACCAAAGAATAAGGGGAAGTTTGTTTTTTTTATTGAATATTGAATAGAATTTTTATTTAGATAAATGTTGAATAAGGTTTAATAATATTAAGTATGATGTTGTTTCTTTTTTTTAATATTGCATCTTTATTAAGTATTAAGTTATTTGTTTTATTATATGCTTAAAATTAACATCTTAAATATATCATGAAAGTACTTGTTTAACTTTATTATTATGATAAATTGAAAATATTTGTATAATATATGATAAAATGAAAATATTTGTGTAATATATGTATAACATCTTAACATATTAAAAAATTAAAAATATAACTTCACAGTTAAATAAATTTATTATTATCATTATTACAAAAATAATTATTATATTTATCTATTTTATATAATTAAAACAGAGAGTATATAAATTTAAATAATTTAAAAAAATAGATCGATGAAACCAAAATTAAATTAAACAAAATAATGAATTCAAATGCATATTTTTTACACATCAAAAGAAAATATAGTAATCAAATGAAATTAAGCAAATATTTAATGACATTAAACTTAAAACTAATATTTAAATATCTTATTTTACATAATAATAAAAGTTGAAATAACAAGTGGTGGTGGAGTTCATCCTAGCAAAGAACAAACAGAATGGTTAGGATTGTAAAAGGGATGATGAATGGGCTGATAGTCTTCATTTAAAATATTATAATTTTAAAATATTCCTTTATGGATTTTAAAGATTTTAAATTATTTTTAAAAAATTTTAAAATATACTTTTTTTTTACTTTAAAACATTTTGGCTAGAAGACAAATTTAAAAATTAAATAAAAAACAAACCCCCTACTAACCTACATTAAAAAAAGAGTAAATCCTATTTTAAAATGCTTGAAACACCTTCTAACTTCTCAAAATAACTTCCCATGGGAGTGTAATGTCTGTATTGCACAGATGAACTGGCTGACCATCGATCTCATCCGACGCTTGCCTGTTCTGTTGATACTGACTGGGCCGTGGACGAAGTTTTAATATACATTGGTCAATATGTTCTGATGGAGACGCAGCAGGAAACGCTCTCACGCTCGTTCGGAGGAAGAAAACGATCTCTGCGCCCAGTACAGAAACGCTGGCTCCGAGATATCATCCCTGAATCCCGACCCCAAGACGTTGAGATGACCATCGAGTTTCAGACAACTCACGTCGTCGAAGGCAATCGAGGTACCTCCTTTCGAGACGGACTTCTAGGAAGATCAGGGATGCCCATGATTGATGATCTAGATGAATGGGTTTCAGACGACGAAGAGGGTGCTGTCGACGAGGACTTGGAGGACTGATCTAGATAAATTTTTTAAGTCATTTGATTTGGAAACTTCATCTATGGCAGCTTCTATTCTTTGGGCTTTATGGAATTCCAAAGATTCTTTACTTTGGGATGGCAAGCATGCAACTGTTGATGAGCGTTACATCTAGCAAATGTCAATTTTTGATCTAGTGGAAAGGGTCTAGGCTGGCGGCTAGCTGATGCTTGTACTACAAATTCATCACAGTATCCAATGGTCGCGCCTCTCCAACATGTTTCTTAAAATACTTTGATGTAGCTTAGCATTTTAACTCAAACATTCATCTACTTGTGTTTGTATTATTAATTTTCAATAGCAGTTGTTTATACTAAAAATGAATTTTTTGGCTCGAATGATATTTGAATAATTATTTGGCTCAAAGACAGCTAATAAGCCAAATCGACATCGTTCCCAAACAAAACCAAAACCGAGCCCAACCTAAATTCCAAGAAAGCCTGGTCCTTGATAATCACCCCATGAATTGTCCAAAGACATTTACGAAAATTCAATTTGTCAAATGACTAGCTCAAAATGATGAGGACTTTGTCTCAAAAGGCTGGAGAATTTTTCTTCAACCTAACTCATGATATGGCAAGAATGTGAATAGTTGTTAAGAGATGAAATGACTAAAACAAGTCGTTGTTGACAAATGACTTTATAACAAGACTATATGATACGTGACCAATTATTAGAGAAGGTGGGCTGGAGAAGTTATTCGTATATCATAAAAGGAAGACTCCAACTTCAGAGCAAGCTCTCAAGTAAATCAATCATCAAACCAATACCTACTAGCATTTTAGCAATCTCTTATAGCTCTATAAGTTCATCAGTTAATATTTCCAGATTTCTAGTTTATTTTAGTTCCAAGTATTTGTTTTCAAAGCTTTCATGCTTCATTCTACAATGAAATTTACTACTTTTCAATCATTCATACTGTTTTTCTCTCACCAATACATTCAAAATTTCAAAGCATTTAATTTATAATTTCAGTGGAACTATCAAGGAACAAGGAATCCATTTTTCTCTTGAGTAGATATGCTTACATCGCTTCAATTCGAAAAATACTTATAATTCTCGGAAAGCCCGTGGCATTCCACCAATTCCCGTGCTTCGTATGTCCCGACTAAAATCTAGTATAAACATATTTTGCACGCTCCGTGGGACACATCTCAGGAACATCGACATCTTTTGTTTTGTATGTTCAATTGTGCATATTCCACGGTGGGACACGCTTTTTGCTTAAAAATGCCATTAAAATTAAGGAGTAAGACAACTGTAGAGTTCCTGACTGGATCCTCGATGCCGTTGTATAACACGAAAGGAAGAGTTCCAACTCAGGGAACATATAGAACCTCGATGAATTTCAGTGTTGTTCAGTCAAGTGGAAATCCATCCATCAACCCAATTTTGAACATGGAAAGAAGAGGTGTAATGTGGATGTGAAATATTATTTTCTCTTAATTTTAATGAATTTCAAGCTTTCCTCATGCAAGAATTAAAGAGCCAACGAGTGATCTTGAATGCCTTTATGGAAATAATGAAACAACAATCTCAATCCAACCTGGAGAACCTTAGAGAAAGGGGGCAACCAAGGCAAGAAGTTGCTTCTAAGCCTGAAAGGCAATGTTCTAATGAACTTGGGGGCAGTATTCTGATAACTCACGAGCCGTGAATTCACCACTTACCTATGTCGGGCAGAGGTTAGATAATCGATGAGTCCCAAACTCATCTATTTTTAATCCATTTTCCGCATAATTCTAGAAGTTTATGATTCATTTTAATGCTAAATTATGGAATATCTACTTACTTTGTTTTGGCGTTTTATATGAAAGAGAATTTCACAAGAAAAGTGTAAAATCACAGTATGTAACCATGTCGCGAGTAGCATCGTGAATGTCGTGACATAATTCCAATATAACCAGCAGAAGTATGTAGCAACAAGGATCAAGCTGAGTGCAAGCCAAAAATGAGGACTGTTGTGACATAATTTGAGATAGACTGACTACTTTTTGTCGCGACAATGGATTTTTCTGTCACGACATAGTTGGAGAAGTTCATGAAGAAGAATGTCGTGATATTCCAAACTATGTCGCGACATTGATCAAGCAAATGATAGTAGAATTATGTCGCGATAGACTTTTTCTTTGCCACAACAGAAAGAAATGAAGATATCATATGAACTCTGTCGCGACAAAAGACAACTCTATCACGATAGAAAATAGCAAAACAATGAGACAAGTCAAGACAAAGTTGTCGCGACAGAGAATTTCTATGTTGCGACAAACATTCCAAAGTATGTCAAGACCAAGGCAAATTTTATCTCGCAGCAACATTCAGAGCAGAATGGAGATAAGAAGACTTTGTCGAATCAGAAGTTTGTATCATGACAAACACAAATACGAGGTCGAGTGTGAATTTTGGTCGCACAAAGACAAATATTGCTGCGACATAAGCCGAAAATTACAAAAAGAATGTCGCGACACTGGAAAACTCATGTTGCAAATGCACAACGAACTTAAGGCAAGAATCTCGTCCACAATAAAAATTGTCGAGTAAGAGATTTCACAATGCATTGCAGAAGTTTTTGTCATGATAGAAACAGCATATGAGAGGAGGTGCGGCAAGTTTGTTTCGCACAATGGATTCAATAAGTTGCAACAAAAGTTCAGCCGCCGATAAGGAGTAAAGCAGAGACTGCGCGACATGGAAAAAGAATGTCACGGCACGTATCTGGGCCAAAGAATACAAGGTAAATACAACCTCGTCACGATAAAGAAAAAGTCTGTCGTGGCAACAAATCCATGCTATTGGAAGAAACTCTGTCGCGACAAAAGACAAGCATGTCGCGACATAAAAAAAACAACATCAATAGAACTATGTTGCGACATGATCGAAGAAGATAACATGAAAATATGTCGCAACAGAAACTGTGCCACGACATAAGAGTCGGGCTTAATAAATATAAGAACCATGTCGCAAATGTAATTTTCTTTGTCATAACAAAGCTATCATTTCGGGGCCAAAAGCCTTGGTCCTCAATGTTTGCCTTGAAGTGCACTATCATTGAAAATATATAAATAGACGATATAGTAAGAATTATGTACGTTTTCGCAATTTAAGACTTGGTAAATAAGACACTTTGTATATTATTTTCTTTATGTTTATTTTTATTTTATCTTTTATTTCTTTTAGTAGATCTTGTTTTAGCATAGTTTTTAGTTAGTTTTCTGTTTAATTTCTGGAGTTGAGTAATGAACTCATGTGCAGCTTCGAGCTGGGATCTTTTGTAAAATTTTCTCTTTCACTACTGTTCTGTTTTAAATGGATCTTGGAAAATTTATGGAATTAATTTATTTTAGCTCGTTTACAATTTCAGTGAATTTTCCTTATCAGTTAGTCACTCATACGTGTGAACCAGTTTTGGAAGATTGAGCTCCCTTTGGGAATGGGTCGATGGTGATTGTTATTTTTCTACACAAAGTGGAAGAATGCCTTAGTTAGAAATCTTGAA
The DNA here is from genome assembly GCA_016808115.1 of Tetrastigma voinierianum. Classification (NCBI taxonomy): domain Eukaryota; kingdom Viridiplantae; phylum Streptophyta; class Magnoliopsida; order Vitales; family Vitaceae; genus Tetrastigma; species Tetrastigma voinierianum. Next base: position 567,662 of record JAEQBH010000510.1, read on the forward strand.
TTTATTTGATTGGTATTATTCTGGAACTTAACTGTTCCAAGTACTAGTATCGTGTACCCAAAAACAAAGAACCGTATCGTGCTCTGATTTCCAGGTAACCCTCTACGTGACACGGAGATGGAGAATCCTGAGGGTATGGAGTCTTTCCTTGTGGGTATGGCAGACTAATACTTCGGAACTAATAAACTCTGAAAGATTACTCAGATAGATCACTAACTTACCATCAGGTGGAAGTTAGTTGTAGGAAATATCGCTTAATTGCTCGTGAGGTTTTCATTTTCTCGATGAAATGATTATGATCCGTGTTAGCATAGATCTAATCAAGGATATGGAGAATTTCATCAAGATTGAAGGATGAGGTGTCACGAAATCGAGAAAGCTTTCAATATCCCGTCTTCCATAGGCAAAATTCTTCAAATTTAAGATTTGGGTGTGAAGTACTAAAAAGGAAAATCCCAGATCTTAGAAAGATGATTATATCTTACAAGTAACTAATTAAATACATGAGTAAGAAATTAACATGAATCTCTAATTAGTGAAAGGTATGGTTAGGGGAGAAATTCAAACTATACCACAATGCATCTTTGACAAATTCAGCTTTCTAACTAATGGCTTAGCTATGACTCAAAATGATGCAGAAATTGACAATCATTCATCAGTCTATTTGCCAATGTGATCTTACTATGTGAATTCTCAAATCCACTTTTATTAAATTCTTTATGTATACTAGTGAAATTACTTTAGAATTATTTTATTAGTACTCTCATCATTTTGACATTGGAGTTCAAATAGTAAGGATCTGAGTAGTTCAGAAGTTAGTCTTTGATTTGTCATCAACTCACATGAACGATATCCCACTTAAAATCCACTTTTATTACTTGTATGACCTATGCACTTGCAGTGATTTAGACCAAACTCAATTTTTTAATGAATTCATTTTACAAAGAACAAACACATATTCTACACAAAAATCACAAGTTTTGCGCCTTGCTTAGTGGGACTTAGGTTGGGCCTTTTTGGTAGTTGTGTCACTACTCGCCTAACTCCGGTCTATGCTCGAAATTGGTCGACAAGTTTTTGGCATAGTTGTCGGGGACTTTAGTTAGTCTTGTAGTAGTCGCACGTAGTGTAATCAGGTCAATTGTATACCTTCCTCCCATAGAGAGAGGGAGGCATCCCGAGAACGTAGCAGGGGGAAAGACCTAATGCAACTAAACCACAAATTCTTATAGGATTTGCTCAAACTAATTCAATTACTCAACCTAGAGTATATGAATGAGGTTTTTCTTTCAATGGAAACTCGGGGGCATCATGCAACGACCTGTAGGAGTTAATGGCAACTGGGAACAACAACTTCCTCTAGTTCCTCAGCAACCGTTTGTGTAACTAGCTGCAGTGTCATATTTAGGGGCAATTAGAGAGGCGGTACAAGAATTATATGGGCCTGGCCTTAAGCAAATTAGCGCCTGAGTTCTACAAACCTTATCCAAAGATGATAGATAGGGAAAACCCTTACCCAAGAGGGTACAAGATCCCTTGATTTCTCTTTGTTCTTTGAAGAAGATGGTCAATCCACTATGGAACATGCAATGTGGGGAGTTGGCTAACTATGAGAATTTTTATCATTTCAAGCTTATATTGTTTCCTAACTCTTTGACAAGGGGATCATTTACTTGGTATACAACATTTCCAAGGAACTCCATACAAAGTTAGCAAGAGATGGAAAGGCAGTTCCACACTCAGTTCTTTAGGCCTGAACCCGAAGTATGCATCATAGAGCTATCCAGAGTGACTAAAAGAAATGGGGAGACCGCTGATTTGTTCATCTCTCGTTTCAAGAAGATGAGAAAAAGATGTAAGGTCCATCTTCTAGAGACAGAGTACGTGAAAATGGCCCAAAGAGGCTCGTTGACATCAGTTAAAGAAATTTCCAAGGCATGGAATTTGTAGATTTTACGAACTTCCAAATTAAGGTGATGAATATGAAGAATTGCTTGGCAAAGAAAGTTACCTGAGGAAGAAGTCCATGGGAACCCTATTATCAAAAGCAAGGAAAAAATTGGTAATATCGATCGATATATCACCGATATAATGGATATCGGCTTCAGACGATATCGATATCGCAAAATGATAGTCGAATGGTCTAAAAATCAATATAATATTGAGAAAATCGTCGATATTTTGGCGAAATATCGGAAAATGTTGATATTTCACCGAAATATCGAAAGTATACCTCACGAGCATGTGGGCTAGAATTTCCGGAAAAATATCGATAAATATTAGAGATATATAGGTAAAATATCGGAAATATCGGAGATATATCACCGATATTTTCAAAATATCGACCGTGCCTTTAACTTCTTGACCAGCAATCTGACGACGTAGATCCGTTTCTGCTTTGATCTAAAGGTCCAAATTTCATCCACTTTTTTAAAAGCATCCAAAGACTATATTTTGGATCAAACGGTTGATTGTAAATTTGAAGCTTGATCTAATGGTTTAGATTGATTTCCAAGGGATATATGCTGATCCAACGGTCATATTTGAACCAAAATCAAATCCAACGATTAGAATTAAATAACCATGGTTTTTTGACAATCCCAATGACTATTTTAATTTTAAAAATTTATAAATACCCTTAAAATTATACAATTTCATTACAAACTCATCCATCCACATCCAAGTACAATTTGACTCTCAAATTATTTTTTCTTTGTGATTTATCTCAATATTTTGAATACCTTGGTTTTGAATATTGTCTTCAATAAGATGAGATTCTTTCATCAAATAATATAACGCAGTCATATCGGTCTTTATTTTGGTTTTAAAAGACTATTGTAATGTAATTTCTCAATAAATTATAATAAATATCGTCTTCAACAAGTGTATATTTTCTTATTTATGTCTTTTTAATAGTTTAACAAAGCATTTCCATAAATTTAAAAATATTTTTGTTAATTTTTGCTTTATTGATATTTTTGTCAAAATATCCATCGATATTTTACCGATATATCCGTAAAATCCAAGTACCGTGATTACCGATATTTTGATCCTTGGTCAAGAGGTGAACCAGGAGGTGTTAGTGGAAGATCTATCTGCTAAAAGGACATTCACTTGTCCTCTTTTGGTAGAAAAGACATCTGATGTGTGGAAGAAGACACAAATTGTTGATACACAGCTCCAATATACTTTTGAGGTAGTGAAGACTAAGGAAATATTTGATTTCATAGTGAAAGAAAAATTCATCACCTTCCCTAAAGACCACTAGATCCCCAACAAGGATGAACTAAGAGGAAAGGCGACTGTGGGGTACCACACCATGGAACCATACTACTAATGCATGTTGGGGTTTCAAAAATGTCATACATGACATGATCAACAAAGGGATACTCAATTTCCCTAACAAAAAAGAGGTTATGGCAATTGATGAGGATATTTTCCTACCAGTGGCCTCAGTCAACATTGCTAGGTTCGATCTAAGAGCATTGATATAATCCAAGAAGGCAGGAAAACTCTCTCTATGAAAGGTATGGGTCCCTAAATATTGTCTGGTTTGTGTTAATAGGTTGAAAAATGAATGAGCTGCAGTTTGTACAAATCTTCCCTTAAGAAGAAATTCAAAGTAGGATATACCGTAGAACAATCAATATAACCACCCCCAAGAAAAGGAAATCCACCAAAAAGGCAAGAGGAATTCCTAAAGATGAATTTGTTCCTCTTAGAGAAAAGGGCGCAGAAAGGACCACCTCTCCAGGGGGTAGTTCATTTCCCAAGGGAGAATGATGCAGTAGGTTTAGAGAATGTTCCTCAAGAAAGATATGACGTCCACAATCACCGCATCTCTACTCCCACCTAGAGGCCGAACTCGGATCCAAGGATCGTTGTCCTCACTCTTCTTTATTTTTCAAATCATTTCGACAATCCAAATACAATTACTTTATAAACACATTTCAAATACTCAATGAAAAAATATATATGTAAATATCACTTTAACATAAATGGGGCCCATCATTTGATCACAAAACTCTTTTTCATTCGATATGGCATTTCATGCCCACTTGGTCCATTTCCCACCTTTATACAATGCGACATTATTAGCCGTTTTCAATAACCAAATATTTACAAAACAAAATCAGAGTTGAATTTCTATGGCAGGTTTGTACAAAATGAGTCAATAATTCTACGAGCGCACGCTGACAGCCTTACTAATCCTCCATGTGACTTTGACGATGACTGTGATTCACTATGGTCTACGTCCTCGTACATGTTCTCTCGGTACCTGCGCGATGATAAAAACAATGCGCTAAGCATTTTCATGCTTAGTGGTTCTATATAGTTTTCTTTTCCATTTCAATTTAATTCAAATCATGCAATTTTTCTAAATAATGCTTTTTAACCTTTTTTGAATGATCAATACAATATAATATATATATTCATTTCATATACATTCATTTATTACTTATTGATCATTCCAAATATGCACTTTCATGCAATAAATCATTCAAAATACAAATCATGCATTTCATAAGTTTCTTATCATTTCAATTCTGTCTTTAAATGAATTTAACTCTATGCTTTCTAAGTACGTGATAACCCGAATCACCGGTACCTGGCCCCGCTGGCCATGTGCCGTATAAAAACATTTTGTTTTATAACACAGTACAGTCCCGTTGGGTTGTTAACTAGTTATTAAAAATCAATTCGATAACACTATCGAATACCGCCCCACCTGGCTACGGATCGGCATACATCATTATGTTCGTCATGTTCTTATCATACCAATCTATCTTCAACTCGAATTTAATGGTTAACATTCTATTAAGGGCGTTCAAATCATTCATAGAAAAATACAGTATAGTATATACATCTATATACAAATAATTCATTTTTCAATCCTCATGCAATTTTTCATATGCAAATCATTTCACAATTAATTGCCTCAAATCAATTAAAACAAATCAATATGCTTTTTCTTATAAATCACTTCAGCAATTCAAATTATTTTGTAATCATTCAAACACTTTGGAATTAGAGAGAGAAAAGTGGGGAACAAACCAATTCATTTATGGCTCAAACAGAGCACACGTGCATATTCATATAAAACCTTTTAGATTTATTTTGTCAAATAAAACATGAAACCGAAAGAAGGAAATAAGTGTGAAGAACAAACCCAAAAAGGTTGTCGCCATTCCTATTCTCGTAATCCCGTTCTGGTCAAGCTTCCTCACCAACTCCCTAATCCATCACAAATATGTCACTAATAAAGAACAACTCAAGAAAAAAAATCGCCAGCATTCTAGATTTTTGTTAGTGGTCGATATTTACCCAATACACTTTCACTTGCAAATTTTCTCTGGGAAACATAAGCCATATTTTTCTTATGCTTCTTTCAATAAAATGATAGCTCTATGAGTCTATTTTCAGTAGGAATTTTAATCATCTCATTTGGATCACCCAAACTCAAGTTATGGTATTTTAATGCCAAACTGGTCGGTATGCCCAGCTTACTCGGTTACCTAATATTATTCTCGATTTTAGGGGTCTTAAATCCATAAATTGGTAATGATTCCTTCAAATAATTTAAAGCTATGGTTCTAAGGTTTCTTCTCCAATTGGAATCATCTAATTTGGATTACCAAAACTCAAGTTATTTCATTTTACATCAAGACTACTCTAATTTGCAAAGCGGAATCATATTGTTCTTGCACATAGCTCCACTTTGACGGATTTATGGACACTTTGGGGTTACATATTGCATATACTTCCTTCAAGTAAATTATTCCCCTAGAAGTCAAGTTTACCCGAAATTTTGAATCACTCAATTTGAATGAGGGAAACTCAACTTACTAGCAAAACACCAATAACTACACCCAAACAGAAAGCATACCCACAACACCAAATCACTGCTCATATTCTGGGAGCCTTAACTACAATTTGCTTCGGTCCCTTCTATACATTTGTGGCTCTTGCTCTTATGGTTCTTACCAATTGAAGCCACACACCTGATATAACTTAACTTATAGCCAAAACAAAAACAAGGGTTTTGAAATTTTTTTTAACAACTCCTTTGAAACTTCATCATTTCCTTTATACAAAAATTCATCAACAACAATCCAAACCACCATACACCATGAAATCTTACCCAATACAACCCTAAAACGAACTACAACCTTTCAAAACACTTTATACCACATTTGTAAGTTTTATTAAACCTAACACAAAGTAGAAAGGGGGGTTAGGTTCGGGTTTTTCATACCTTAAATCTTGATTCTCTTCCTTTCTTTTTCTTCCTCCTTCTTGATCAACTTATCCTTGATTACATGGAGAAGAAATCACAAATCCTCTCTCTTCTCTCAACCAAATGTGGATAGCCTTTCTCCCCTCTTTTCCCTTTTGCCAAATGAGAAGTGGCATTTACAAGACCAAATTTTGTCTTTAAGCATTAAGTCTTCATAAGGCCTTGTTTGGCTTGCACATAAATTCCTGTTTTCCCATTTTTCTCATTTTAACTCTTCTTTTAACTTCATTTCATTTCATTTTAACATTTACACTCCTTATTTATGACCCCTAGGTCCTCATTTGACATTTTTACCAAATTTATTTGGCTCCGGTAAAATTTCCAAGTTTTTATCAAATTTTGTTTTTATCCGTTTAAACGCCGAAAAAATATAATTTAATTTATTTTATACCGAATACGTTATAAAACCTGTTAAAGATCTTGTTCCCCAAGGGGGAAGTTCCCTTCTTTAAATGACAAGATTTCAGGGAAAGCCAATTTTCCAAGGAAAAGGCAGGGGAAATACATGTTTATCCCCTCAAGCCTATGTTTCCAAAAGGTGGACCCATTTCTCCAAGATACAGAATGAAGGTCACCAGGGACAACTTCACTTCTCCAAGGAATCTGGTAGGGGAAAGAAATGTTTCTCCAGCCATACCTGTTTTCCAAGAGGTAGGACCAGCTCTCCAAGGAGTGAGATTACGTAGAAGGAAAAGTCTCGCGAGGTGTATCATTCCTCTCAGGCTTCTCCCAGTTAAAGCGTGCATGGTAGAACGTAAAAAATTTCCCCAAGGGTTGTCTAGGACCCAGAAGAGAAGGATGCAGAGGCAAAGAGCAGCTGAAATAAGGCAGCTCCTTGATGTACTTGTGGAAATCCAAAAGAAAGATGCCATGGAGTTAGAGAAAGTGAAGGAAGGAATGATTCCTTGTACTTTAAAAAACAAAATTCGGGAGGAAAGCACCGAGATATGGAGTCAATGATAAAGTGTAGATGAAGTGATGGATCGAGAGGCCTTAATGATATGTGAAATTCCTATTTCTTTAAATTGTTCTACTATTTCACAAGCAACTATTTTCCAAGTCAAAAGATAGAGGGAAGACCTAATAGAGATGTAAGTGGCTAATCTTAATTACGTATAAAGATAAAATACATGGAGTTACCATAGAACTCTCCGAAGAATGCACTCGTAAGGTGATACTTGAGAAAAACCCTCTATGGAAATGACGAGGCATATAAAGCCTCAGATTAAAAGAGCCCATCTCAATGGCAAACTGTATCCAAGGTATTGATGATAAATGGACTGCAACAGAATGTAATGTCATTGAGAATGCTAAGAGCTCTAGGAAGGAGTAATAACAATCTGATAGAAATAGAGGTGGTTGTGTCTGTCTTTACTGGAGAAATATCCAAGACCTTGGGGATGCTACCTATATATATCACAATTGGCAGCAAAACTACACTATCTGCCTTTTTATTGATAGACTCTACTACAAATTACAAACATTTTAATAGGAGGGACTTGGATTTGCCAATTAGTATGTGTCGGCCCTCATTAGTTCTTACTGTTTTGGAAAGGTAATGAAGTGGAAGTGGTACAGGTAGATAAGCAACCCTCTACGGTGGCATGTGTTCCGTGGAAGTTAGGTATTATGATTAGGAATTCGGTCCTATCAAGTTCACTAGTAGAAGGAAAGAGGGGTCCTAAGGAAAGAATATATGGACTCAAAGGGTTATGTGGAAATCCAAAAGGATGCACCGTGACTATAACTCGCCTAAGCCAATGAGTGGCTCCAACTGCCTTACAAGCCGATGAGTCATTCAATAATCGAGGAGATCGACATGACCTGGACATTTCGATAAGAAAAGGCAAGAATGGTAACTTCCATATTCAAAATGAAAGTGCAGCAGACTATGGAAAGGATTGAAGAAGAGCACCTCCAGAAAGAGGATGCATATGAAGAAGATGTGAATAGCACAGATGGAGGATTGAGCAAGTTCTCTTAAGTTCAAGACACGTAGCCTCAAGTACACGACCTTATGGAGGAAGTGAACCTCGACACTGTGGAAGAGCAGAGGATTATCTATATTAGTTCCTTGCTGCCTTCTGACTTCAAAGAAGGGATTATTGCAATACTACATGAATTCAAAGATTGCTTTGCTTGAAATTACGACGAGATGCCAAGATCGACGTAAGCCAAGGAACACCGCTTACCCATCAAGCCGAAATTTCACCTTTTCATCAACCACCTAGAAGAATGTCCAAGCAGGTAGAGATGAAGGTGAAAGAGAGATTGAGAATCTTTTGAAGGCTAAATTCATCAGACCTACAAGGTAAGGTACAAGAGTTAGCAAATATAGCCTCAGAATGAAAAATATCGGGAAACCCTAGAGGTCAGGTACTTTGGGGTGGATTTAAATGATACTCACCTAAAGACATGTATGTGTGCCTATTACCGACATGTTAGTTGATTCTAATCGCAAATAATGAATTATTGTCATTCATGGACAGTTTCTCTAGATATAACCAAATCCTAATAGCCGTTGATGATATATCTAAGACCACCTAGATGTCTCGTTCCTTAGAATGTTTGAAACGGTCGGGTCGCTTCTTCGCTTGGAAGAATGTCATGCAATTACAAAGGGCTATGAATTCCATCTTTCATGATATGTTAGGCCACCACATGGAGATTTATATCGATGATATTGTGGTTAAATCTAAGAAGGCTACAAAACATGTGAATCATTTAAGGAAAAGTTTTGAAATGATGAGACTTCATCAACTGAAACTCAATCCACTCAAATGTGCTTTTGGAGTTCAAGCCGGAAATTTTCTAGGGTTTTTGGTTCATTAAAGGGGAGTGGAAGTCAATCAAAATAAAGCCAAGGCCACTGTCACAAGGCTCCTTAAAATAAGAAAGAAACTTAAGTTCTGAATGGCGAACTGATGCAAGGAGGTTCATCTCTAATCCGGCAAGGAAGCACTAAGGTATTCTCCGACCTACTCAAGATGTGAAAGAAGTAGAGTCAAATGGGGAGAAACACTATCAGATAGCTTTACGGAATCAAAGGTTACCTTCTAAACCCCTTGTTTTAATGCCACCTGAAGGGTCGCCACTAAACTCTATCTATCACCATAGTATCTATAGAATGCCTTCTAGCACAAAATAATGTTGAAGGCCATAACATGTTTTTTACTATTTAAGTAGAGTCCTAAATTCAACAGAGACAAGGTATACACCCATTGAGAAGTTGTGTTTGGCCTTATACTTTGTAAATGGGCTGCAATTTGTGACATTACTTGAGCCGTGACGCCCCAAACTCGAGGCTCCACGAATAATCATTAACTCGTGAAATACATGTAGCTATTGAGGTTCTCAATGCCACAAAATGAGTAAGCCCTCTAACCTGAGACCAAACATAAGTAAAATGGCCAATGCCGCCCATACATCCATACCACCAAAATTTAAATCCAAACTTATATTGTTAATTTCAAGAGTTAACTACACTCCTATACAAAGATAAAATTAATCGTAATATTTCATATTTAAAATATATAATTAAAACCATATGGCTCTGCTTCTTCCTTGTAAAGCAGCTCATGAGCTTCTTTGCCTTCCGAATAATTCCTCAGATCTGGGGTGGAACTCAACATAGTGAAGCAATGCCTAGTAGTTGAATTTTCCTACAAGGGCTACTCCCCACCTAAAATGCATGCAATTAAGACACATCGAACCATACTCATTCCATATAAAATTTAAATTTCACACATGGAATGTGATTTATATCATACGAAAAAATGAGACCCCGATGACATACCCCAGTCTCGACAATCCCCACATGCCATAACACCTGAAAATAGTCATTGGTGTTCCATCCGGGACTACTTATCGACTAACCTCCAATACACACTGAATCTGTCAAACTATGTGTGTTTATTTCATTTTATTTCAGGGCCACACTTTTAGGGTCATACTGCAGGATCACCACGCTTCCGATATTTTTATGAACCACCGCCAGAGATCATATCTAACCGCATGTGAATTTCGGACTTTACCCCGAGGAGAGAGGGTATTCACCCCAACTCGCTTCAACCCAACACACACATGATTTTTATTATTATTTATTTCTTTGTTTCCGATTATGGACCGTGGGTCTCGACCTTGGACGTTGTCCCATTTTCGAGCCCATCACACCCATTCACCAAGAATCGCGAATTCAACATCATAATTCTCCCCCACCCGACTCAATGCAATGCTACATGCCTATGAATACAATCATGTCAATTCATATATTCAATTCTTTATTATTCTAATGCTAACATAATATTTGCAGAACAACAATCATGTTATCACATCAATTTAACATGCATCAACAATCTCATTCCAATAAATCAAACATGCTATTCATATCAAGTACTTCACATGATACCACCAAAATCGCCTCGCTATTTAAACAAATTTCTAATCGTTTCGAACGCCCATGACGTCTCATCGGGCGATTCAGCCCCATTTCGGACCGTATACGCCATTCCCGACCTCACAACTCCCAAACCCACTGCATGGCATTTAAACAAAGATTAACCGAGTAGGAGAAAACCCCACTCTTGAAGTTTGTCGTAAACTCCACAACTCCCGTCCCTATGCGAAGCCCCTTGAAGGAGGATGAAGTCTTCCCTCTCATCGCCTGAAACCCACATCCGATCGCCGTGAAATCTAGAGAGAATGTGGCGTCTCTCTCTAAAACTCTCTCTTTTTTCTATTCCTTTCTCCCTCTCCTCTCCATCCTCACCGCTTGTCTCAAGTCATTAAAGTGGGAGAGTAATTTCACACACGTCACCCTATCATCAGTCTGAACTGGGATTACCTTATCCCTACCCACTCCATTGAGACTTCATTCAATCCCTATGGTGCCACGCCCCTATGGCCCACTCGAGCCTATCGCTTGAGATCCCACACCGGACACACACGGCGATCAGATCACCCACTGCAGCTGGCGCCCCACACCCCTGCCTCAAAAACGTGAAATTTCGACTATCTCGTAATTCAACAAAATTCGACGCAGAGCCTAGATTTCCCCCGCGGAAGGATCAACATGAGGTCGCTTTGTCATTCAAGATCTAGAAAACTTTACCAACTGAATACAGCTTATTACTCAGAAATTAATTTCCTTCTGCGTTTTACATCAAGTCTCAAGTGTATGTGCTCTCTCAAACCGATTTGATTAAATACATGCGTTTAATTTTTAATCAATGGATGAATCGCCAAATGGTCCTTCCTTTCTTGTCAGAAGCCATCTTGGTTCATCACATAAATCACAAAGGACAAGCTTTAGCTAACTTTTAGGCTGATCATCCTTCATTAAAATCCAACCATAAAGGATGTGGAATTGGGATATGCTTTGGCAGGTGATAGGCCATGGTTCTTAAGTTTGATGGCTCTAGCATGGAGAAACTGCTTGGAGCTAGGATAGTAATCATTTCACCAAAAGCGGGATAAAGATGACTACCCTATCTTTCAACCTCGTCAAGCACCAACAACCACAATATGAGGCTTTAGTGATTGGCTTAGAGATCTCGATGGAACTTGGATACAAGAGGTACATATTATCGGGGACTTCTGGCCAGGTACAAATAATATAATATAAATACACAACTTATCACGACTCCATGATAACAGCTCCACCACCTGCTAGATTCTACACAATATGAACTTTTAAGAGCAAGAGAATCTAATCGGGAGGCTGGGATGATGACTCATATGTTTCTCATCATGGAAAGGTAAATAAGAATCACCCTCAATTTATGAAAGGGAATCAATTAAGTTTTAATATATATGCAAATGCTGCGTGAGGTCGGAGAATTAAGATCATAGAGTACGAAGATCCTAACAAAGCAGATTCCATATAAGAAAGCTTAATCTGGGTAACTTGTCCTAATGGAAGGAGTTGTACAAAAAGGTGACTGAGGTTATCATTTATGCCTATCCTTCCTAGACAATATGGGATTGATGAAGCAAGTTCATAAAGGAGTCTGTGGAGCCCATCAAGTCGAGGTAAAATGCGATGACCGACAGGAGATACGGCTATTTTCGCCAACCATCCTAAGTGAGTGCATCAATTACTCAAAGGGTTGCCAACAATGTCAAAATTATGGCAACATACATAGATACCTTATCTAGAACTCACCACTGGTGAAACTGCCCTGTGAGGATACACAAACTTAATTTTGGCACTCATCACTTCATCTAAGGGACACAACTTCACCAATGGTGAGGGCAGCACTTTAAAAAGTATATAGCAATGATGATCCAATTCATCAAGGAAAAGATCATTCATAGGTTTGGAATTCCTTAATCCATTACAACCGACCAAGGCAACATGTTCACCGGGGATGAGATGACTTATTTTGCCAAGGACTATGGCATTCAACTTATCAGATCTACTCCCTTTCATGCTCAAGTAAAATGGGCAGGCATAAGCTTCTAATAAGGTGTTGATAAACATCCTGGAGAAGATGCTAGAGGGTAATCCCAAGGATTGGCACAAAATTTATTCGAGACCTTACAGCTTATAACTTCTAAAAGAGATTCTACAGGAGTAAGTCCTTATTCTCAAATATACGGACATAATGCGTTGCTTCCCAATGGAGGTGGTAGATTCTCTCAAGGAGCTTCTAGACGAATGACCATATCCCCTCAAGAATATAGTAAGGCCATGATGATACAAAACCCAAGGCATCGACAAAAGATTGCTGCCGCCATCAGGACTTCATGATCCGTAGTGCTGTGGCTAAGGCCTACAACAAGCAAGTCGAAGAAATAATTTAGAAGGAGAAATCTTTTAGAAGTCAGGAAGCAACACAAACATCACTACAAAGATGAGATAACGAGGGTAAATATCTCCCCAACTCGGAGTAATTCATTCAAGGGCGTCACTAGCACTACCCATAAATTAGTTGGTATCGGCTATCAAGCATTGAAGGAGCCACACAAAAGGTTCATCAATGGAAGTGCCTCAAGAAATACTTTCCCACAATATGGAAAATACTAGATACTGACAAACAAAAACTAAGATGGGAATGAATAACAAAGAAAATAGGTCTCTTTGATCATTTTCCACAGGGAAACTATTCTTAGTAGTTTCTCTGGGTGATAAAGTAGGCTATTTTGGCCACTCACTACTCAAACTTTTTGTATTCCTCAATGTCATACTTGTTTTTCCCTCATTTATTTTATGAATAAATAAAGTAGGTCACACGACTACTTTAAACCTGGGGAAGTAGATGCAGATCTTTGATTAGAAGGTTAAAGTAGGCTTTATGACCTCTATTGATCCTAAACAAGATTCTCAAGAATGGGCTTCTGTTGTGTAACAATTCTCTAAAGGTGGGTTCGACTGTTTTAAACCGGAGAAATATGGGATGACTTAGTGATAAAGTGGCTTGGCCATTCATTCATTTGAACACATTAATTTCTCCAAGGGTGTCTCCTGCTCTCTCTAGATGAGTCCCAAGATTATTGTAATATCACTGAGAAATAGAGTGCATAATGTCTTCAAGATAGATTTGAGGTAGTAAAGTTAGCCTTTGGTCATTTCACTAAAAAACAAACTTTTCAAGATTCTTAATGATTCCCTACATGGCTTGATCACATCAAGATTGTGGAAATAGAAGTGAAAATATCCGAGGGAGGAAAGGTAGGCCTCTAAGCTTCGGAGACACACACATTTTTCCTGGAACAGGTACACCTTAAACAAGTTCGGGGAGAGGTATTGATAATCACTATGAAATAAGCCCTTATGATAAATTTGAGTAAATTAATTAGGCATTATAGCAACTATACATTCAATGCAAGATTTTCTTAAAAGAATTGGACTTATTGCACCATTAAACCAAGCGATAGGTTATTTTCAAGTGTAAATGGAAAATCACAAAGAAGAAAGAGATGTTTTCGTAAATTACCGCAATGAAGAAGCCTCTTCACAGAAGAAGAGGTTCGCCACAACAGTACTATGTCGCTAAGTGAAGAAGTTTGCCACGATTTATGATATTGCTCACCGTGTAAGGCGGAAAATTCAAATACCACCCTGGTTTGCTACGGCGAAAAGCTCTTCACGCAAATAAGCAGGTCAGCCACAACAAAGATTGTTGTTTGCCACAGCGAAGAGAGAACATATGTCTCTATCCTAGTTTTAAATCAAACCAGATTTCTTAGCCATAGTTCTCAAGCATGCAAAGCTCTCAACACACAATTACCAAAAATACATATTCAAAAATAAATAGTAGTCTTTATCCACCGCCACTAATTTCTCCAAAGACACTCATGTCACAAAGATATTATCACAGTACACAAGTACACTCCAAATGCAGTCCTGTCACCTGATCCACTAATGCATACAAAGGACTGAATTGAATAAAACAAAAGTAGTGTCTTACAATTGCAAGTACTACACACAAGTTCATCACATCCAAAGGTAGGCCTAGTGCCCCCTTGGTCTACTAATGCAATGTTATGCTTATGAGTGCGTCAGTGCAATGTCAAGTGAATTTCCATCAACAATCTAAGCACAAAAAATCAAGTATCTCAAGAGCAAGTCCACGTTGAATGGTCAGCTTTGGCCACTAAAAGATAGAACAGATGACTGTCCATTTTCAAGGAAATATCTTCAAGTCCATTAAATATAAGGTTGAGAAGTTACCTTTGCGATGCTTCCGTTGGTAGACGAGGCGAAAAGATCGAGTAGAACTAGAGAGACCAAGATCTACACATAAAGAGAAGTTTTCCTGAAGAACCGTAATCTCCAATGAGGATTTTTCAAAGACATTTTCGTTGAAGAACAAGGGTTTTAGAGATTTAAAAAAAAAAATGAAAAGTGGTCTCTCTTGATTTTTTCATTGGAGAACAAAGGTTTTGGAGTTGTAAAAAATGAAAAAAACTTCCTTTTTTTTAAACTTTCTTGGATTACGGGATTAGAGATCATATGGAACATTCATCGCAAATAACTTAGAAAAAAAGGGACAGATCTACTCACCAGTGCAAGAGGTAGGTTCGGGCTATGGAAGATGGTCGTAAAATCGTAACTCGCGACGTAATAGTTGAATGAGGAAGGCCACAACATCGGCCCGTGATGCTCACCCAAACGCTCACGATCCTCGACGTCTGCTTCGAGGGGGCGCAATGTCACTGAAAGCTACACGGTGGCGGTCTGCTCGAGTAAAGAGCAATGGTCACCAATAACATAGGAATTTTCGCCAAAAATGGCTCGAGGAAGAAAAGAAAGAAGAATGGAGAGGAATATTGGCGCTTTGCACGTAAATGAAAGACACTACAAGAAAACAAAAATATGGATCTTTAAATTTCCTCACAATTCGTCATTAAATCATGTTTAGTGACTCCGACAGATCTAATTCTCCGTCACAATTTGGTCGTCACTAAATTTTGTGACAGAATTTTTTTCCGTCAAAAAATTTTGTGACGGAATTTTTTTCCGTCAAAAAATTTTGTGACGGATTTTGACAAAAATCACCAAAATATCATGATTTAAAAATAGTTTTATCATAAAATCTGGCTGACGTAGGTGTAGCTTCAGCCACAAAATTGTGACTGAGTTTTGTCACGCCTCGTCATACTCTTGTGACTCGGGATGGTAGACTCAGAGTGCACATGGGCCACAACCGTCACAAAATCAGGACGATGGCGACAATAACTGTCATACCTGTGACAAAATAGTTTTCGCTACTAAATTTTCATCATGGAAATGTATTGCCAAAAAATTTTGATCGAACAAGGATAAAACTACAAAATTGTGACGGACAGCGAGAGAAATACGCTACAAAATTATGACTGATTAGTGACAAAACCGCCATAATTTTGCGATTTAATTAGCGATA
Organism: Tetrastigma voinierianum; assembly: GCA_016808115.1. Classification (NCBI taxonomy): domain Eukaryota; kingdom Viridiplantae; phylum Streptophyta; class Magnoliopsida; order Vitales; family Vitaceae; genus Tetrastigma; species Tetrastigma voinierianum. The sequence goes on from JAEQBH010000510.1 coordinate 583,826, forward strand.
AATCCACAATTTTGTGACTCGATTAGTGACAAAAATCCATCAATAACGTTTTTGTCACTATTCACTATTATTTTTGTCATATTGTTATATTTTATATAATTTTTTATAAATAAATGTGTTATTTTTAATTAGAATATATTTTGATACATTTTAATAAAATTAGAAGAAAACTAAAATTCAATAATTAAAAATGTCTTTCATATGCTAAAACATTAAACATTATACATAAAAAAAAAAAGTTATATAAGTGAAACATAACTAATAATAAACATTTATGTTTTACACATCCAACATTAAAAGTCACACGTCTAAGGTGCGTAAGACTCGATCCATTAAAATCGGCTGGACTACTGCATCCGCTCCCATGAAACGCCCCATATGCTCCAGATCTCATGAAAACGCCTCGTGCCAGCTAACTCTAAATCGTCGATTCCATCTCTCGCTCTTATCCGCAAAGCTCCCCGCCGCACAATCTCTAACTCGAGCTGCAGATGCTGATGAGTGTGAGCTCCCGATACTCTGACAGGAGGAAGGATAGATAGATGCAGCCCGTGATCCAAGACCATATACACGTCTCCTCTTCTCTCCACCTACAAACTCAAAATAAAGAGTGTCTATGTCAACTAGTGGAGGTTGTGAACCATCATCTAAAGCAATGGTAGCTGTACACACCAACCTCCATGTGATCCTAAATTAAAAAATTGTTCAAATTAATATTAAAATTTATGATTTAACGATTATTAAATAACTTTAAAATTACTAAATAATAAAATATGAACCTACATTCACTTGCTTTGATTTGGCATCCAATAAATGTTCCATCTTTTCATGTGCACTTTCAACAGTTCCCAACTATCGTGGCCGACGCGCAACTCTTCGCCTTCAAGCACAATAAGTTAGTAATTACATGTTTAAAAGTTTAAATTGAAAAATATATAAACTAAAAATTAGAGCACTAAATAATTAATAATTTACCATTTTAAAATGCTCCACCATAGATCGAGATCCTTACTACCGCATGCTTAGTCAAACCAAGATCAGACTACCGGGCCACTTGCACGATTCCGTTTAGATTTGTTCCATTTTGCGTTGTTCCAATGTTGTTTCCAATTATCCCAAATTCTCACACAAAACTGCTTGCCATCCTTAGAATGCTCCAAATGTGGACATGTTTGTAAAATGCTGCTAACATTTTGCCACCAACAACTCTAATAGCTCTTCATCCATTTGGGTCCCAAGTGTACCTCTCTTCGCAATACAAAATAATTATAAATAATGAAATAAGAATATTTTTATTTGTTAAATATAATAGAAATTAATAATTATGGAAATCCTTATTAAATTTATTTTATTCACAAAAATATACTAAATATTTTAACCTTAAACCTCCCAATAAAAGTCTTTAATATCTCGAGAGATGCTTTCCACTATACGCAGCTGTTTGTCTTTCACAGCCTTTCTTCCAAGCATGGGGCAGATACCGCTGACCTCGGGAGGAAATAAATGGCTACTCTACAGAACCAACTCGAAAAAAAAAAGTAATGTTCAACATAAAAATAAATAGGAGAGCCAATCATAATGATACCAATATCATAAACACATACAAACTTGAAAACAACAATGTCATACACACACAATAAACACCCACAATAATACATAAGATAAAATTATAAAGGAAAAGTCCTTACTTATTTTCTTCAACTCTAATCAATAGTTCATTTGTTCCATCAAGAGATGACGGTAAAAGAACTGCGGATCGTAGTACGTGCCTGAGATAACGGCAGGTGGTGAGGAAATCCTCACCATGTGCACCCGAAGTGGCTCGTGATGTCGCCATAGCTATAAAAATATATGGTAATATATTTAAAATTTAAGTAAAAATATTAACACACTACATTAATTATAACATTAAATAGTAAATTTTATATATATTGCTTGAAATAATTACAACAAAATATGAATATAATTATTTAGTCATCTTCATCATCATCATCATTAAATTCTCGGTCTCCTCTACTATCTTCATCATCATCAAATTCTTGCTCTACACGGCAGTTCGCATCATCATCACCTCGCTTACATCTGTCTTCATCATCATTATCAAATTCCCGCTTCTACATCGATGGCTTCATCAACTTCAATTTGCAAGGCCAATTCAAAGATTTTTCAATTTCAAGATATCCAGTGTGAACAAATGAACAATTTTCATCGCTTAGAGATTGATATCTTTCATCTAGTGCCGCATCACCCTATGTTATCGCTAATCTTCTTTGAAATGCCATCATATCAGGTGCTGCATGCATTTGACTTTGGTACTCCAATACCCTCATATTTCTGAAACAACAACTAATCATTCACATTTCTCTCTTCAAAAGCAGGATAAGATGCAAAATAACCAGGCATTTTTAATGCCAAGAATAAATGGGTTCATATTTATTGAATACTCTTCCACTCGACATCTACAAGTTTGTATCAGGTGAATTCACTACCATTCACATTGATCAAACCATAAATACTTGAACAAAGACAATTCTTTATCAGAGCAGGTATTCTAACTCCAAAATTTCTTGCACCGACTATAGTACTCCTAACCATTTACACTATGGCTAGAACCTTATGCACACCCACTATTCATCGCTCCACTCCACTCGAACTAATGTTCCTCTCGCGGTGAACTTATATCCATTAACATAATACCCCGAAATGATTTCTACTATAAAGTGTCCTTTGTGCAAGGCTCATCATGACTTCCCAAACCCGGTGTGTCCGCTGACAACCCGTCAACCAAGGAAATTCACATGTCTCATGTCACAGGCACGTACATGCAAAAATGGCCACTGGGGCCTACACGCCCTACTCATAAAAATGTACATTTTATACAAAGATGATTTATTACAATTGTATTTAATTACAATTTATACAAAACTCGGGTCTCTTGCCTGCACTTCACAAAAACGTAAAATACAAGATAGTGCCGATTTGGCTGCTTTTCGCCCAAACCCGGGCTGCCCATCCCTGCCGCGCCTTCTGGTGACGTACAAATAGTCCTTACCGATCGGGTGAGCAAAGCCCAAGAGTGGAATTTCCTACGAAGCATTTCCTCACCCACAGAATGAATTATCAATATTCAACACATGCTAATATATATCACACGCATATATTAACAAAATTAAATCCACATCACGTTATTAAATTTCTATAATAATAACATAAACTTAGCCTACATGAAGCATATGACAACCGGCTTGCCATTTAACAACCCACAATTTCACACAACATGTTGTTTTCATGGCAATAACATAACACCACGCAAATCAAGCAAAACACCCAAACAGTCCGTGGACTGTACAAAACACTCTAGGGATTTCTTAACTCGGTCCAAAGCTTTTGGAACTGAAACCACGGCCATCCAGGCCTCAACAAATCCCCATCCATTACATAACCCTGCTAATAAAGTAGCAAGTAGGAGAAAAACCCCTTACTACGGTAAAGCCTTTTAAAGGTAAGTAAATCGCGAGAAAATATCCTACCTCTCGAAGTTGAAGAAACCCTCAAAAATCTGAGTCCACGTTGTCCCTCTCCGTAGAACACTTCTCTTCTGTCTCGAAAAGAATCCGACTGGCCTGGACGCTCTTACAAATTCCAGAGTACAAGACGCTCTTCTCTAAAAATTGAAGAACAAAGTCTCTTCGCATCCCATTTCTTTTCTTCCTCTCCACGTTTCCTTCCTTTTTGCTTTACTTTTGCTTTTCTTTCTTTTCTTTCTCTTCTCATTTTCCTTTCATTTTCTCATTTCCTCTCTCCATTTCTTTCTCCCGTACTTTCTCCTCCTTTTGAATCATTATACGTATGAGACAAACATGAGGAAATCTCCTCCTCTCCTTCCTCAAACCAATCGCGGCCTCCTTTTCCATCATTTTCCTTATTTTATAATTCATCTTTACTTATCACACTACACTTCGCCACCTGAGCTACGAATCACTTCCTCTACGCTGCCTCAATGTGAGCTTCATTCCTTTACGCTGTTGTCACACCTTGAGGTGCCATGTGGCATCTTCTTGATCTGCCATGTGTGTCATCCGGCCACTCCATGTCTCGAAAAGCTGAAATCCCGACCACTTGGGACCAATTCCGACGCAGAATCCAAATTTCGAGACGATTTCCTCGACTGAGAAGTCCGCTTTCATTATCCGAGATCTAGAAAATTTCGATTTACCGAAATTACGATTTTACCCATTTTGAGAAAATTGATTTTCTCTGGGTTTCACATTCTCCCTCTTTAAAAAGAATTTCATTCCAAATTCACGCATATACACATCCAACCATGTACATATGTAACTCCATTTAACTCCAAGACCGTGTTTCCGTATGAGAACCCTGGGCCAGTCTTACCATCGACAACCGATGGTCAGTTAACTCATACATGTCAAGAATGACATTGACAACCAATACTTTTACCACCCTAAGGTCCATCACGCTTCCGCTGCGCAACTCTGATCTTTTTAAAAATCAAACCTCTCCCTACATCCTAGGGAAGAATTTCCCATATTCCGGGTTTCACGAAGGTCTCAACCTCTATACCCAAACCTATCACACAAGATGCAAAGAATAATAAACATAATGCACCCATCCACACATACAGGAGTAGAAACATACCCTGTACATCTGGCTGATCTGCACGCTCAGCCTCTGGTACCATAGCGTAGACACGCCCCTGGGTCCCCGAAGTCCTAGCCTGTGAACCCCCGCACTGACCGACCCATACCTCGCCCTCCGCCTCGCTCCTCAGAGAAGGCGCTGTGTAGCACCTCGCAATGGAACCGATTCTCCACCCACACTGAGTAGAGAAGGAACAACTGAGTTCCAGGCTCGTCCACCGATGATCGGACTCCGCACCGGCCTCAAAAACCCCGGATCCCCGGGCCACGTGGGCAATCCCTTCACGTGTCCAGCCGATGGCAATAGCATGTCACTCCGCCTACCGGCCCCGTATCTCGTGGCTCCTCGGTGGGTCTGGGCTTCGCTCTTTCCCGCACTAAGCACGCCGATCTCCTTCCTCTTCCCACTGACTGTGATCCCGACGCCGCGCATCCTCAATCTCTCTCTACGGCCGGGCGTCATTCCAACCATAGAATCCATATACCTGTAGGCGAGACTCACAATCCCTTCGCCCGACGGACAACTTTAGCCCATTCTCAAACCTCCCGACTGGGCCATGTCCGTAATATTGCCGTCACGACCGCCAACTCCGCTAATCTGTACCCACATAATCCATCGCCATCGCTCCTCCCCTCGTCTGCTCTTAGAAATCTTGAGCTTTAGCATGTCTCGCAGTCTCTAGAAAATACTTACTCATGAACAGCTCCCAAACTCTCGCCCCATGTCATACCTCTATGTCTCAGAAGCTCCCGCCCATCTCCACCATACCTGCTCTCACCCTCTAAATGGAATGCAAATTTAACCGAATCCGGGCAAAGATTCCGAGAGGTGATCTCCATAGCCTCCAATATGTTCTCCATCTGCATAAACCAAACTGGGCTTGTCACCACCTGATCTCCTCCCCAAGAACGCCGGCGACGACGCACCAACCTCCTGGAGCTACTCCGACCTCCCCGACCACCGCTATGCTCGGCCTCGAGCACTAGCGCCGTGAGCACTCCATCGCCTCAAGAAAGGCCCGCTGAGTAACATCGCGATGGTCGATGCCTGGTGCCCGACCAAGACTGCGGACGACCCTGCTGGCCCTCGCCTCTGCTAGCCATCTACACATGTCAAATGGCACACATTCATTAAATTCACCCATCCACCAGCAATGCACCTGCCAATTATTAACAGACTTTACAACCATGAACTGACCCGTTCATTTCCTAAGCGGTGCTAATTGCCAACCACTCATAAATAAATTCAAAATTTTATTTTTCGGTGTGTGAATAGTGTCTCGGGGCTGTGTTTGAGCCTTAGAGATACTGCATTGAAATTAATGTTGCATGTTTTTTTTTATTGCGTAATTTGTGTTTCAAAATTGCGTGAAAGGTCATATACACGGTGTGATGTATATGGGAATTGTGATTGCGTGGTTAGTGCGCAAGAATATTATATGGCCAGATAACTCAGATAAAGAAGCGCGAATACTGGGCAGCCAATTACGACCTTAGGAACTGATAAGGAGATACCATACCGTGACGCCGGGTATCGATTTCACTTATAACTACACCCAATCGAGTTCCGTGGCCAAGAATCGCTTACTCCAGCCTCTCGATACCACGCCGCGACGCCCCAAACCCGGGTGTCCGCGACAACCCGTCAACCGCAAATTCACGTCTCTTATGTCACGAGGCACGTACATGTGCAAAATGGCCACTGGCCTACATCGTCCTACTCATAAAATGTACATTTTATACAAAGATGATTTATTACAATTGTATTTAATTACAATTTATACAAAACTCGGGTCTCTCGCCTGCACTCACAAAAACAAAAATACAAGATAGCAAGGCCGACGGCCATTTCTTCGCTCTAAACCCTAAGCGTTCCATCCCCAAGCGCGGCCTTCTGGTACCTAAAAATAGCGTCCCACGACGGTGAGCAGCTCGCAGTGGAATTTCCCTACTGGGTTACTTCCCCACCTGGGAACAGAATGCAGAATTAAGACACACATTCAACACATGCCATATATCACTCATGCATATATTAACAAAATTAAATCCACACATCATGTTATTCAGTTTATAATAATAATATAAACTTAGCTCACTGGCTAAGCGCACAATCCTGGGCCGCTCGCTCTTTCAACCACAATTTCACACAACATGTTGTTTTCTCATGGCAATAACATAACACCACGCAAATCAAGTTGTAAACACCCAAACAAATTGTGGATCAGCCCAAAACACTCTGGTGGATTTTCTTAACCCCATCTGCCTTTGAAATCAAACCACCCGCCATCCAGCCTCAACAAATCCCTCATCCATTACATAACCCCTTAAGCACAAAGTAAAGCAAGTAGAGAAAAACCCCTACCATTATAGTGTTTTTTTGAAGCAAAGTAACCGCAGAAAATATCCTACCTCTGGTCGAAGAAACTTCCCAAAATCTGGAAATACCACGCTGCCGTCTCTCTCCGTAGAACACTTCTCTGCCTCGAGTTAACCGACTGGTCTGACGCTACAAATCTAGAGAGAAGGAAGACGTTTCTAAAATTGAAGAACAAAGCCTTCGCATCCCATTTCTTTTCTTCCTCCCACGTTTTCCTTCCTCGCCTTTACTTTTTGCTTTTCTTTTCTTTTTCTCTTTTCTCTTCTCATTTTCCTTTCATTTTCCTCATTTCTCTCCCATTTTCTTTCTCCTCGCACTTTCTCCTTTAACTCATTATACGATGAGATAAACACTTATGAATTTCCTCCTCTCCTTCCTCAAACCAATTAAGTGTGTATTCCTCTTTTCCATCATTTTCCTTTATTTATAATTCATCTTTATGACATCATTTACATGGCTCAATGTGAGCCATGGAATCATTTCCATGTGGCTCAATGTGAGCCATTCCTTATGCCAAGTGTCACACCTGAGGTGCCATGTGGCATCTTCTATCTCGCTGACGCACATCCGACACTCCACATGTCTCGAAAACACAAATCCCGACCACCCCTAATCAATCTAACGAAATTCGACGCCAGAATCCAATTCCTCGCGAGACGATTCTCGACTTGAGAAGTCCGCTTTCATTATCCGAGATCTAGAAAATTTCTCGATTTTTACCGAATTACGATTTACCCATTTTGAAAATTGATTTTCTGGTTTCACATTCTCCTCTTAAAAAAGTTAATTTCATTCCAAATTCCACGCATATACACATCCAACTACGCATATACGTGAACTCCATTTAACCTAAGACCGCTGCATGAGAACCCCGCCAGTCTTAATTATCGACAACCCGATGGTCAAGCCAACCCTACATGTCAAGAATGACATTGACAACCAATACTTTTACCACCCTAAGGTCCATCACGCTTCCGCTGCGCAACTCTGATCTTTTTAAAAATCAAACCTCTCCCTACATCCTAGGGAAGAATTCTCTCATATTCTGGTTTTGCTAAAGGCCTCAACCTCTATACCCAAACCTATCACACAAGATGCAGCAATAATAAACATAATGCACCCATCCACACACATACAGAGTAGAAACATACCAGACATCCGGGTCGATTCGCACGCTCACTTCTCTCACATAGCAGACACGCCCGGCCCCCTCAAGTCCTGTACTCGTGAACCCCCAGACGGACCCTCGACCCATACCTCCGGCTCCGTCTGTCTCAGACGTCAAGGCGTCAGGTAGCACCTCGCAATGGAACCGATTCCTCCGACCCACACCGATGAAGGAACAACCCATCCGCCCACCCACCGATGACCGGACTCGCACCGGGCCAAAAACCCTGGGATCCCTGCCTACGTGGGCAATCCCTCTTCATGTGTCCAGGCTGATGGCAATAAAAGCATGTCATCGGCCCCGGGCCGGCCCTATAGCATTCGTGGCTCTCAGGGACCGTAATCTCTCCGCTCTTCCCCGCACCGAAAGGTCGATCTCCTTTCCTCCCACTAGCACTGCATCCCGAATGCCTCATCCTCAATCTCTCTCTCTATGGTCAAGGTCAGTCCTGAGGCATGTAATCCATATCCCGTAGGCGAGACTCACAACTCGCTCGAATGGACAACTTTAGCCCATTCTCAAACCTCCTGACTTTGGCCATGTCTGTGGCCACATAGTCGTCAGCGAATCTGGCTAACTCCGTGAATCTAGCCACATAATCCATCACTGTCATCGCTCCCTGCTTCAGCTCTAGGAAATCTTGAGCTTTAGCATGTCTCGCGGTTTCTGGAAAATACTTACTCATGAACAGCCTCCCCGAAACTCGCCAGCTCTGGCAGCCCTCTATGTCTCCCAGAAGCCCTCGCCCATCTCCACCATACCCGGGCCTCACCCTCTAGCTGGAATGCATTTAACCGAATCCCTACAAAGACGGAGGATCTCCATAGCCTCCAATATGTTCTCCATCTCGCATAAACTAAATTCTGCCTCGCGACCACGCGGATCTCCCCGAAATGCCTGGCATTTGGCGCACCTGAACCTCCTGAGGTTACTCCGGGACCTCCCCGACCACCGCTATGCTCGCCCGAGCACCAGCGTGTACCGCGATATACTTCCACCGCCTCGCCACAGCTGGCCCACGAGTAACACCGGTGGATGGTCATGCCCGGTGCCCGACCAGCACTCGTGGACGACCTCGCCCTCGCTCTACTAGCCATCTACACATGTCAAATGGCAATAATATCTGCATTAAATTTTCACTACCCAACTAGCAATGCACTCGCCACTATTAACAGACTTTACAAACTATTAACCGACTGCTCATTTCCTAAGCTTGCTAATTGCCAACCACTCATAAATAAATTCAAAATTTTATTTTTCTGTGCGACAAGGTCTCTAAATGGTTTCGAGCCTTAGAGATAATTTGATTGAAATTAATGTTGCATGTTTTTTTTTATCAAGGTAATTTGTGTTTCAAAATCATGAAAGGTCATATACACTCTGCAAGGGCAGATGTATATGGGAATTCAGATCACAAGTGGTTAGTGCGCAAGAATATTATATGCATGGTATAATGCGTATAGGAAAAAGGGTGAATACTAAGGTTAGAATTATGACCTTAGGAACTTGGATAAGGAGATACCATACTGTGACGTTGGTATCAGATTTCACTTATAACTACACCCACCGAGCTCTGCTATGGTCCGCCACCTTACCTCCGATACTCAATGCCGTGACGCCCAAACCCGTGCACTGGTCCGTCGACAACCCGCTAACTCATTACAAATCTACATGTCTCATGTCACGAGGCATGTACATGTGCAAATTGCCACTGGGCCTACATCGTCCTACTCATAAAATGCATATTTTATACAAAGACGATTTATTACAATTGTATTTAATTACAATTTATACAAACCCGCCTCTCGCCTCTGCACTTCACAAAAACAAAAATACAAAGATATACTCGATTCACGCTTCGCCTAAACCCTGGTTGCTCCATCCCCAAGTCACGTCTTCTCGCACCTAAAAAATAGTCCCATCGACAAGAGCAAAGCCCGCAGGTGCAATCTCCGCCTGTTACTTCCCACCCAAGTGCAATGCAATGGCACACATTCAACACATTTAATATATCACCCATTTATATATTAACAAAATTAAATCCACATCATGTTATCTCACTTTATAATAATAACATAAACTTAGCTCACACTGGCTAAGGCACAATCCGGCTGGCTCGCCTGGAACAACCCAATACCTCCCACACAACACGCTGCTTTTCATGGCAATAACATAACACCACGCAAATCGGGCTAAAACACCCAAACAAATTCGCGGATCGCCCAAAACACTCTATGGATTTTCTTAACCCTGGCCCAAAGCTTTTGGAATCGAACCACCGCCATCCGTAGCCTCAACAAACCTCATCCATTACATAACCCTTAAGCACAAGTAAAGCAAAGAGGAGAAACCCCTACCATTATAAAGCCTTTGTTATGCTGCAACCAAGTAGAAAATATCCTACCTCTCTTGGAAGCTGGGAAGAAACTCCAAAAACTCCGGAGTCCACGCGTCACCCTCCGTGTAATCACTCTTCTCAGTTCGAGTTAATCCGACTGGGCCTGATCGCCTACAACCCAGAGAGTAATGAAGACGCCTCTCCTCGTACCAAGGTGCCTTCGCATCCCATTTCTTTCTTCCTTCCACGCTTCCTTCCGCCATGATTTGCCATTTCTTTCTTCTTTTCATTTTCCCTCATTTTCTCCTCATTTCTTTCCATTTTCTTTCCACTTTCTCCTCCTTTTTCAACTATTATAATGATGCACAAACACTTATGAAATTTCCCTCCTTCCTTCCTCAAACCAATCACATACTCTTCCTTTTCCATTTTCCTTTATTTTATAAATTCATCTTTTAAGATGATTTGATTTACTTATATGGCTTCACGCAGCCATAATCATTTCCTACGTGGTCAACTAAACATCTTATGCCAAGTGTCACACCTTGAGTGCCATGTGGCACTTCACTTCACATACATCCGACACTCCACGGCCTCGAAAAGTCACAAACCCGACCACCTCTGAATCTATCCACTCCTAACGCACTAAATTTCACAGACGATTTCAACTGGTGTCCCAAGCCACATCCGAGATCTAGAAAATGATTTTTACCGAATTATTTTACTCATTCAGAAAATTGATTTTCTGTATTTCACAAATATTTGGTTATAGATGTTGCATGATTGTAGATTTGCCTATATATAATAATTATAAGAAATTAATGACTTCTATAGAAATATTTACATATTATCATTTTTATATTCTTACAAATTAATTACTTACATAATTCTCAAAACGGAGGAATGCAACTCTGGCTCTCAAGTTTTTGCATCAATTCTCGCTTCAATATGGGGCTGAAATTGCCTCAACTCCTCCGTCAAAGATTCGATATACATAAGCAATTGTTATTATTTTATATTATATTTATGCTTGCAAAAATTTAAAAATATATATGAATACGTAATCTATAGTTAGTTACATCAATGGCTTTACTTCATCACAATTTAACAATATGTACGGCGGCGAGTCAAGATCAGATCTATATCGCTTAAACGTCTGAGTTTTGCTTTTCCCAATGATCACCAAAGATATCTTTAAATATGGAAAGCATCTTTAATCTTTCTTTCCAAATCAAATCCACAACCATCACTATTGCGCGGCACTTTTCGATGTCGTGTATATACGGAAGGTTGAAAATAATGTGCACAAAATGATGAAGCTTCTTCAACCAAGTATGCATTACATATTGAACCTTCAACTTTAGCTTTATTCCTGACATTATTCTTTAACTTGCGAAGGTACCTAAAAATAAGAATTGATTTTAATTATTACATAAGATGTATATCATTAATATGTATCAATACATAAAAGTTTTTAAACTCACCGCTCAAATGGATACATCCATCTATATTGCACCCGCCGCCGAACTCTGTCATAAGCTAAATGGATCGAAGATTCCATGGATTCAAAAACTGAAATATGCGCCTAACTTCACATAGCACAATGGAATATCTTCTTCTAAACGCTTCATGTCATCCTCTGCTATGACAAGAGCGCGAACCTTTAAAAAAAAATGCTCAACTCTCATTAAAGCTTGCCATACATTTTGGTGTGCAATAACTCAACAAATGCAATCGGAATTAATCTCGCATAAAAATATGACAATCATGACTCTTCATTCCATAGTTTATTCCACCAAATCAACACATCCGCCCAAGAAACATAAACTATCCTGGAAATTTCAACTTTTTTAATCCACTTACAAAGTTGTTCTTTCCCATCTTTATCCAATGTGTAACAAGCCTTAGGATATTTGTTTACATTTTCATCTCGATGTAACTCAGGACGATGGCAAAATTCCTTCAAATCTTCCCGCACTTCGTGATTATCTGCCTTTCCTTTAACATCTATCACCGTATTAAAATATTATCAAAAATTTTTCTCAATGTACAGCACATCCAAATCAGGCTAATGAGATTGGTTTTCCAATAAGGTAAGTCCCAAAAGATACTTCGCTTTTCCAACCACATCCACATGATTTTTGATCTCTACGATTTATCTCTTCTCCACCAAGTTCACTTTCTAAACCCAAAATCATCAATTTCATTAATTAGGTCCACCTGACCATATAGGTGGTGCACTTTTTGAACAAATTGGCCCCTTCCTAAACTATCTTTATTCCTTCGGCCATAAATGATCTTCTCTCGCAAAAACTGATGATTGTCAAACCATGACATTTTTCCTCCTTTTGTAAGAGAAAATGCATCTGGTCTTTCCATGCACAAGGACAAGCATACTTTCCCGCAAGACCCCAACCTGACAACATCGAATAAGCAGGAAAATCACTTATTGTCCGCTGATAAGACTCGGCCGCAATCGGGTGGTCCCTTTTCTTAGAAACATCATATGTTTCTATCCTAACTTCCCATAATTCTTTCAACTCAAGCACGAGGTCGTAGAAAACATCCAAATTGTTTTTAGATTTCAGTCAGAACAATGACAGGCTAAAATATATACTCTCCTTCCACATCCAAAAGGCAACATAAGGAGTTAATATTTATGTCGCCATGAGTCATTGTTTAACTGATTATCATGAGGTCAGAAACCATCAAGGCACAAACCTAACCTCACATTTCTGGGCCGCATGCAAATGATGGATGAGTCGATTGAAATGCTTCCAAGGTAAGAGTCACCACGCATGATACCACCATCCCCATGTGGTTGCTCCTCGCATGCCACCTCATATGCTTTGCGGCGCATCGATGATACAACTCAGACGAGAGTTATAGGAAAGTAATACATTTTCTTTATACTTTAACATTTTTCTCTTATGCTCGAAGATCCACGCCATTCTTAAAACGAGGATGAGAACAAATTTTGCAACAACTTAAGTCACTTTCTTCACCCCAATATAGCATACAATTATTCTCACAACAATCAATCTTCCTCCGAACTCGCAAAACCTTAAACCTCGCACTAATCCTTTTGAAGTTATAAAAGTTATCCGTCATTAGATTATCTGGGTTGGAAGCAATTCTTCATCAATGTACAAATTTCATCATAGCACCTTCGTAGATATATAAACAAATTTCAATATTCAACAATCTCGATTAATCGCATAATTGAGAAATGACCATAAGGGTTCCCATTCCACACCTCTTGCTTTGATGCTTGGCATATCAAAAGCATAAGTCAGGTCATGATTCGCCTCTTTCATTTCAACCCGACTAAGTTATGACCAAGAAGATCATAGTTGACCATAGATCGTGACGCATTGAATGTCTCACCATGCTCTCAGGATGCTAAAAGCATCAATTCGCCAACATTTTATTCATTGGTCGAGGCACATAGGTTTCTCCATGATGATGTCCAACGATAATAATCCGCTACAAATCCATTTCTTCCAAGATGCACTTTAATCAAAGATCCTCGCCTAAATACCCTATTTTCGACACTCTCGCGATGATTACATGGACACTTTATCTTTTCACCGTCCATACATTCTGGATGCATTTTTGCAAATTCCACAAACTGCTCAACCCCTATTATAAATTCAGGCTTTATCCATCCATTATCCAATCTAGCATACATCCATTGCCTATCCGAGCTCATATTTATATTTTATCTGATTTTCTGAATAATAATCAAATTTAAATTATACAAATATAATTAATGTTCAAAGGATTTAGTACTGCAATTTATTCTAATATGTTTCATGTATTTTATAAAAAATTTAACAGAATAATATATTGAATCATGACAAACATTTAAATGTTCAAATAGATTTTGGAAAATTACAAACCATTTCTAAAATAAACAAAAGTATATCATTAACTTTGAATATAACAATACCTGTTGTCGCGCAGAAATTCAACAAAATTTATGACGCAATAATGCAACAAATTAAGCAACGACTACTCTGCTCCAAATAAAGCTCCTACAACATCAGCCACAATTCCATGAGCTCAAGCAATCTAATTTATATACTCACATGTAGCACCGAATAAAAATAACAATATTGGCTAAGTATGCAACTACATGTCAACACGTATTTAATCTAAAATCTGGCGTAGCCTTTCAGACGTGAGCTCTACCCAAAATATAAACACAGACAAATTCATGGCAACATGGCACAATTTAATACAATGACCTCGTTGGGTCCGATAATAAGTAAAAATAGCCCCACCGGCTCCATACATCCATACTCATAATAAAATACATGTCAACCTACATACTTATCATTAGAGTTAGTAACATCAGCAAATTTTATGGTAACTAGGGAACCTTATCATTTTCCAAATAAATTTTATTTTTATTCTGTTAAAGAGATCACTACAGTTTGTCCATATTGTTATATTTATTCTTAAAGAAACATGTTAAATTTTAAAATCTTTACTTAGAAAGACCCATGCAAACATGCATCAACTATCCCTTGTTATTAGAAATATTTAAAGCTGCAATTAAAGATGTCAAAAGCTTCTATAGCAATCACAATGATGCCACCTGCGTCTATTGGCACTATAGAATGTTCCAAAAAGCAACTTGCCACCCCCTAATGAAAGCATCAAACTTAAATTGAAGTAGTGGATTTATAAATGTGTGTTTTCATTTGACAGATGAATCTTGTTCTGGTCTAAAACAGGGACAAGAAAAGAATGACTGAAAATATTAACATGTAACTTAGGCTATTTATCAAAGATAAGCGTATATCAACTGAATGATACACACACATAAAACGTATTATATTCAGACACTTTATACGAATTGAAAAAGATCATAAAATAAGAAAATTTATCATAAAATATATTTATATTCCGAGAGTCGAACTTGAACCGAAATCACACTGAGATAAAAAACGATCTTTAACCATTTTTTCTATATATTGAATGATAACATAGTATAGCAATTGAATTTTTTAACTTTATCAATTTATTACGCCAATAAACGTATTTATACAGATTGGAAAGGTTTTGAGAAACAATAAAATGATGATTTATATTCCATAGAAGCCAAATAGGGGGGAACCCTAAAGACAAAATTTTTGAAACTTTTAGTGGGTCGGTAGATATTTTTGGGAGACACTTTTTAACTAATTTTTGGAGCTTTTCAAGTTGGCCCTACAAAAGAGTTGGGAGAGAGACAGTACACAATTATGGGGGTGTAGACTTGAGCTTTTCACATTTTGAAAAGTATTGATGTTGATTTACTCCTCTGTTAGCTAGCTTTTTCTGCATTATTTTATCACCAAAAGACCTTTAGAAAATGTTACGGGAACTTATGATTCAACACTGATAAAGCACTTAATGGTACACGCAGAAGAAGAAAACAAACAACAAGCTTCAGTGTCTAGATCTGAAAATGAATAAGATGCAGTTCAAACCTAGGGCAGTCCACAAATTATCATCATTCAAAAACCAAAAATTCAAGGATTCTGGTATCCTCATGGAACAGAGAGAGTAGAGAAGGAGTTTCAAGATCAACTTACCATGATTTCGACCAAATAAAAGGCGCTTGGGCTATTGAGGAAGCTATTCTGTTGAAACCCTAGAGTAGAAGGAGGAGACGACGGCTGCTTTGGGCTTCTTATTTATCTCATGGATTAGGGTATTTGAATTTGTAGAAAGGTCCCGCTTTTTCATTTTATTTTAGGACATTTAATGTGAAACGGCCGAGCCGGCAACCACTGGCCAAAATCAGATACTTGACTGCTCATGCCGCTCTATTTGAGCCCAAATACATTCTTCATTTTATTTTGTCAATTATCAGAAACCCTAAAAATTCAATTTTTTTCAAAAAGCAGAAACTTAATTTCGAATAAAAACCTAAAATTCCTCTGTATATTTTGATTACCTAAACGGAATTTTTTTGCAATGCCCATAAAATCTAATGACCCGTAAGTTTCAATGACCTCGAGACACCCGACGATTTACCATTTTCGATAAATCGTCAAGAACTTCGCGACGGCATTTTTATTAAAATATCTAGTCGAAAATCTGGCCAGCTTAAAGCTCATTTAAAATAATTAACCGAAGTTAAATAAAATCTTTTTCTGAATCGTAAATCAATCTAACAAGACAAATATAAACTAAGTATCTAAAATAATAATAATAATAATAATAATAATAATAATAATAATAATTAAAAAAAAAAAAAAAGAGGATAAAAGGGAGGTCTGAGAGCGTGGAGCATGGAGAGTCACCCAGGTGAGAGGATTTTTTATTATTAATATTTTTTTTATTTGTGAATTATTGATTGTTGATGTATTTCATGAATATAAAAATCATATTAATTATAGATTAAAAACCTAACTCATTTTAAAATTTTAGTAAATATTATGATTAAAATTAGTAAACATATCTCAATGGGGATAAAATAAATTTTATTTATATATATATATATATATATATATATATATATATATATATATATATATATATATATATATATATATATATATATATATATTCATTTATTTTATTATTACTTTTATTTTTATATTATTTTATGACTATGTCGCAATGAACAATTATATATACAATTTAAAATATTAAAAAATATCACAAATTCTGGAAAATTAAAATGCCTGTACAATATAGCACAACATATATTAATAATAAAATTCCAATAGTTTATAACATTATCTCTAAAATATTAGAATATTTTGAAATAGTGTCTAATACAATTAAAAAACAAAACGAATTTTTTTATGTGATTACGTAAATCGTCAAAAAGCTGAATACAAATCGCGGATTTTAATTACGACCCACAATTACTATCGCAGATATTCCGTCAAATTTGTGGACGCGATTCATAATTCCGTCACACCTCATGACCGATTCGCTGATTGCATCGTTATTAATAAAATTCATTTTCTAATCAAATTAATTGTATTATATACTTTTAAATATTCATAAATAAAAACTATTCAAAAAAAAAAAAACCCGTTAAGGAGGCTGCATTTATTCAGTAACTTATAGAATAGTTTGTGCTTTAATTAACATAATCGAGCTAATATCGACATAGCTTAACAAGTTGTTTCAATTAGCTTGATCTATCGAGGTGACTAAAATAAAAAATTTATTTTCAAATATCACAATTTTTATAATTTCACTTTGTAACATCGTAGCACGATATATATTATTTGTTTCTGGAGTATGATATTTTATTACTATGAGCAAATTAAATATAAAATTTTGTACAAATATCACAATTTTGAAATACAAAAATTGCAGCACATAGCACAACATATATTATGTACCAAATTAGTTTAAGATTTAAAGACAGAAATATTTTAAAGATGTTTAACATAAACTAAAAAACAAAACTGAATTTTTATGATTTCCTCTAATAAATTAAGAAAGCAAATAATAAATTAGATTGATTATATCTCACATTGTGAATAATGATTCCACACAATTAGATTTATTCACACTCACATAATTTTTACAATTATCGCATATGTCATATTATATAAAATCCATTTTCTCTAATTCTAAACTGAATTGGTATTATATACTTCTTTAAATATTCATAAAATAAAAAACTATTCAAAAAAAACCCATATGAGCAAGATTATTCAAAGAATCATATGTTAATAATGGTACACCAATATAATCATCAATATCAATATGTGAGTCAATGTTTGTTTCAATTAAATTTCGATTCAATTCGCGACTAAAATAAAATTTATTTCAAATATCATTAAATTTTTATAATTTGACTTTATAAAACATCGATATGATATATATTATTTTGTTTCGATATTTATTATTTTTTTATTACTACGCAGTTAAATAAGTAAAATTAAATATACACCAAATATCAAACATCACAATTTTGAAAAATTAACAAAAAATTGCACAATATAGCACAATATATATTAATATAAAAATTTCAAATAGTTTATAATATTTTAAAATATTAGAATATTTTGAAATAGTGTCTATCATACCAGTAACAAAATGAATTTTTTATATTTTCCGCTACAAATTGTCAGCGTTACAAATTGTGACGGACTATGATTCCGTCACCATTTTGTGACGGAACAGATAATTTACTACAAATTTGCGACGGATTATATTTCCTGCCACAAATTTGTGACGGATTCATAATTCCACACAATTTCATGACCGATTTATAATCGATTTAAGACATCGCTATTAATAAAAATTCATTTTTCTAATCGAAATTAATCGTATTATATACTTTTTTAAAATATTCATAAATAAAAACTATTCAAAAAAAAAAAACCCGTTAAGGAAAGCAAGATTTATTCAAGAATTTATAGGAATAGTTTGCGCTTTAATTAACATAATTCCAAATCAATATCGAATATGTAGTTTAACAAGCTGCTTCACTAGCTTTGATCTAATGGTGACTAAAATAAAATTCTATTTTCAAATATCACAAATTTTTATAATTTCGACTTTGTAACACTGAAGATGATATATATTATTTGTTTTGATATTTATTATTTTATTACTATGCAAAGAGTGCAAAATTAAATATACAATTTAAAATATTGAAATATCACACTTTGAAAATTTTGAATAAAAAATTAAAATAATATATAGCACAACATATATTAATATAAAAATTTCAAATAGTTTATAATATTTTAAATATTAGAATATTTTTTGAAATAGTGTCTAATATACTAAAAACAAAATGAATTTTTTTTATAGATTGCCACAAATTGAAAGTCAAAAAAAATACAGAAATTGCGATCTGGAATATGATTCCGGTTCATATTTTGTGACGGATGATAATCTGGCCACAAATTTGTGACTTGATTATAATTCACATAATTTTGTGACTTGACTCATAATTCCGCTACAATTTTAGGACCGATTTGTGATGTAGACGCTATTAATAAAAATTCATTTTTCTATTTGAAATTAATTGTATTATATACTTTTTCTAAATATTTATAAATAAAAAACTATTAAAAAAAAACCCAAGTATGAGGTAAGATTGATTCAAAGAACTTATAGGAATAGTTTGTGCTTTAATTAACATAATCGAGTCAATATCGAATATAGAGTTTAACAAGTTGCTTCAATTATCTTTGATCAAATGGTGACTAAAATATAAATTTAGGGGAGAAATATTATATATTTTTATAATTTCAAATTTTTTAACTATACACCACAGCATATATTATTTATTTTGATATTTAGTATATTTTAATACCATGAATAAGACTCCAGATAATAATAAAACTTAAAATATTTAAATATCTCAAATTTTAAAAATTAAAAGCATGTATAATGTAGTGCAATATATATTAATAATAAAATTTAAAAATTGTTTATAATATTTTTATATATACAAATATTTTGAAATAGCTTGCAATACAATATTAAATATATATTTACAATATATTTTATGAATATTTTGAAATGGTGTATAATACAATTTAAAATATATTAAGGAATTATTTTTAAAAGTTACATGTCACAAATTTGTCACAGTTCCGTCACAAAATAGTGACGGAATTTTTAATCCGTCATAAAATAGTGACAGAATATAAAGTCCGTCACAATTTTTTGATGGAAAGATATTTCTGTCACTATTTTGTGACGTAAACCAATTTCCGTCACTATTTTGTGACGGAACAAAAATACCGGTCACAATTTGTGATTTAAATCAGACTAATTCAATTCGCTACTATTTTTTGACGGAAATATCTTCCATCACAAGCGATATTTAAACTTTATAATTTTTTTAGTGACGGATTTGTGATGGATTGTTTTCCATCACAAAAATTTGTCACAAAGTAGTCTCAAATCCGTCACTAAAATTTTTGCGCCACATTCCCGCCATAATTTATTAACGGATTTATTTTTTGTCACGAATCCGTCACAATTTTCCATCACAAATCCGTCACAAACAAATGATTATCATTTCGGCCATTTGATCTCCAATACAGTTTGTGACGGTACCTTTGGCCAAAAATTTCCGTCACTAAAATTTATTTTTTTTGTAGTGAGAGATTTATTCCTATGAACTTGCCAAATCCCAAATGAGAGTCTCCGATACAAAAGGAAAACTGGGTGTCCCATTTGAAAGAAAATTAAGGTGGAGGTTTTTCCCTGTGGCATTGCTTTTAGCTTTTTCAACTCATCTAATCTGCTTCGGGTTTTGGTCACTTTTCCCGATGGTAAATCTTACATCCAAAGGGGTAAGTTGCACTTTGAGGCTCATGGTAGAATGATGAGAGAAGAAAGATGAGAGTCTTTGACATATAAAAGCTTGTTCATACAAACATGGCCCATGGGCCATGGCCAGGCGTGGAAATTGTTCACACAAAATGAATTCAGGCCCAAACCAGATTCAACAATTATTCGGCCCAAAATAGCACAGGACCAAGCAAATGCATATCAAACCCAAACCAAGCCCAAAGCGAGTCCAAGGTGCCTCAAGTCTACGACATAATCAACTCCATTAAAGGGTCTAAGGACATTTATGAAAATTTTCAATTTGTCAAAGTGGCCAACTCAGAATGATGAGACTTTGTCCCAAAAGCAAGTGGATTAGACTTTTTCTCCAACCCAAGTTATGTTTTGACAGAATGTGAACAAGGTGTTAGTAGAAAAATGACTTTGAGAACACACTATAAGAAAAAAGACCTATCTCGACTAAGCATTAACTGGTCATCGTATGTTATAAGGTCGCAACTTCCTACCATATACGCCATCTATCATAGTTGTCAAGGTAGGTGATTCAAGAACCTTGACATATAAATGTTAATGAATCATTTTTCTATTAATCAATATAACTTCTATCTACCACTCATAATATGTCAAGGTTTGTGTTCAAATAAATCATGGTTTATTTTAAATATACAAGGTAAGGATCTTTCCAAATTCTTCAGATTATAAATTGGACTAGAAGCATATGTCATGATAGCCTTTGAAAATTTTTTAAAATAAGCTTTTAATGTTGCAATGAAGAAGTATGATGCAAAATAACTTGTCTGCATATTGAAAATTACGTTTAATTTAAACACTTATTACAAATATACCTTGTTTTCATAACTAAGACTTTATCTTGTTAACCACAATGCACCATATAAATATGCATGTGTGCCATTAAAAAACACATGTACATATATCAGGTTAATTTGAATTAAGTCAGTTCTCCTTTCACCATACAAACAAAATAATATATTCAAAAGAGAAGCCAAAGCAACTTTACTTAGAATAAAAGATACCAAAAGATGATAAATTAAGTTCTATTTATAATACATACATCAAAAAATAAAACTCATAGAACCATAGATAAATTCATACAACCAAAATATTAATAACTCATGTATGTATATACATCTTTAAATGTCTCTATGCAAAACCAATTGAGTCTTTCACTAACCTGACTCAGAAATAAAAAAATAAATAAAACAAATGAATACTAATTAATTATTAGTTGGAAGATGCAACCATGTAATAAAAATCTTAGTAACTACACAAACTTTAATCTTACCAAAATAACAACTGTACAAATCAAAAAGTATTAGTAACGCATTCAGATATACATCTTGAATTCTCAGAAATACATCTTGAGTCTTTCATTAACCGACACCTATACTAAATAAAATAAGGAATAAAATGATATTAACTAATTATTGGTATAAGATGAAACCCATGTAATGAAACTTAAGTGAATTACACAAACTTTGACCCTACCTTTTCAAAATAACAATTATACAACCAAAATATTAATAAAACCGTATGTATATACATCTTTCACCTCTCTCTTTGCAAAAACCATATGAAGTCTTTCACTAGTTGAAACCTATACCAAATAATACAAAGAATAATACCAACTAATTATCAATTCAAGATGAAATTCATCTAATTATTCCTCAATAACTATATAAACTTCATCTTACCAAACAACAACTCGTATGATAAAATATTAATATTCAAGATGTACACCCAAATCTCTCAAAGAAAAACCATCCCAGTATTTCACCATCCCTCGAAACTGTACAAAATAAAATAAGTAAATATTAATTCACTATTGGTTCAAGATGAAACCATCTAATGAAACCTTAGTAAGTACACAAACTTTTTATCTTACCAAAATAACTACACAATCAAAATATTAATAACTCAATGCATATACATGTTGAAATGTCACCTCGAAAAAAAGTTCTGAAGCCTTTTACTATCCCGAACCTGTAAATAAAATACATAAATAAATGATATTAATTAAATATTGGTTGAAGAAATCTAGTAACTACAAAACTTTCATCATGCCAAAATAAAACTTATACAAAACAAAAAAAAAATACATCCAAACCCATTGCTTTATATAAATTTCAAGTATATGAAATAGAAGACTCAATGCAAAATTAGTCTATTTAATTGCTGAAGCAAGAGAGTATGATAAAATCTACCCACTCTGATCTTAATACATTTATTTCATGCTGAGTATAGATCTTTTTTCCATTAAACTGACATTATTAATAAAAAAATATGTTAACATAACAACATATTCAAATATAAAACTTCATAGTACTTAAGAAATATTATAATGAGTCTATACCTTCAACTGAGTAGGCTCAAATCAAAAATTATCTCTCATTCATATACTTCATCACATAATAACACATTAATGAACCCCTCCATGTTGTCTAGACTCTACATGGAGCTCATGTATAATTAGAAAATGTATACATATATAATGTGGATAAAACTTCCATGAACCTAAATATTTGCAATAAAAACCAAAGGTAAAATATGATATTTATTCAACTAAAGTAATTCCAAATTTAATAGAAAATAAAAATATAGTATGAATTTAAAACACACCCAAGTAGATTTATTAAGGAGAGATTGAAGAAATGGTCATATTTATCTTACCTCAACACATATCCATAATTAAGGTCTTTTCTTGTAAGCTACGAGAAGAATAAATTCAAAATGCCCTCACCAATAAAATTTAAGAAAATTTAAGATACATTTCAACCATGAATACTTAATCTAAAGCCAATATAAAGGAAGATATACATGTTAATTACTTTGAAAGTCTTTAGTTTGGCCTTATCTTTTGCAAGAGGTCGGCAGAAACACCTGGCCATCGCTTTCAATTTTTTATAACCCCAACACCCAATGAAAACTAAGAGTATAACAAACACAAATTAAAAAAAAAAAGCGATCGTGGAGAAGTAATTTGATAATAAAACATGAATAATGAAATCTTATGTAATTATCTAAGACACCACCTGGCTAGTGGGACAAAAATATACTCAGCCTTTTCTTGAATTTATCAATCTCAAAGAATGTATCGAGCTCTATTTAAACCAAGTTTATTACCCAAATTTAGAAACCATACATCGATTCACAAAATAACCCTCCTCATTGTATCTCTATCTCGACATACAAGTACCTAAGAAATGAAAACATATAAGAGATATTAGTATCATAAATATAACTCGAACTCTAATGCACATGTGGAAGAAATCCCACCATATGTGTAAACAAATACGCTTGATGAAACCTCTACCTCCGATATGATATACCCTATATCTTCCACCAAAAGAATGTGAAAATTCCATACCAAATGTATCTATTGGGAATTACTTTGGGGTCGGTCTATCTTTCAAAATGTCAAACTGCTTTCAAGAAATAGCTTGAATATCCTTTGGATTTTCTTTCTTTCGTTGTTCAATAGGTTTCTCTTGTATCTTTGTTGCTTTCTTCTTCTTCTCATTTTTCTTCAACACATAGTCCAATAATTAGAACATTATTGCATTAGTAAGAAGCAAAACACTATAAAGAAATTAACTTCTGTGAAAATTACATGATATACCTCTTGCCCTCCTTCATAAGGTATCACAAGCTCAAGAAGTTATAATACTCGTGGTCCAACTCCATCCTCATTTTAGATACATTTGAAGTGGAATCTGTGAGAAAGACATCAGGTTGAATGGTGATGAAGGATGGTGACTTTGTAGTTCGGACTATCATTTACTTCAGAACATATGTTGCATATAACAATGTTTTCTCTAGTCTCTATACGTCATATACTTTTTTAACCTTATAAAAATTAAAAAATATGTCACTACATTTGGTATACAAATATGAATATCCACAAAAAAAAAAACTATACATTAATGCTAGTAATGGAACTAAGTCAAACATATATATACCTTGTCAATTGGATGTTGGAGTGGTTGTGTAACCTTCATCTCAACTCCATGTTGTGTCATTCGATGGACTTCTTCATGAATTAGCAATCATTTACTCATTCGTACGCTTCATTTCGTAATGGGGTGTGGAGGGCGCTGCTGACCCCTTTGATGAGTGGTGTTCAATATCCACGTTGCTTTACTTGTGATTAAAAGCCTTCTCTCGTCGACTAAGCATTTTTTCACGCCCCCACCCTTTCTCCCTTCCTCGCAATATCATTTCTCTTTCATCCATTTCAACAACTTTCGATGACTTCAGAACATCAAAATATGCATACGCTTTAATGGTCCCATTGCCCTTATTTCAACAGATGCTCAGTGTTCCTAAAGCTTGTGTAAGCATATCATTTACCTCACTGCAGAAATACTGCTTCGCATTAGCCAACTCATCCTACAAAACATCATAACAAGTTAGCTTGAATATCATATTTATAAGCTTTAGAACCTTAAACATACATCATTTAAAAGTTTGATAACTAATACCTATGAACAACATGTTGGGCTTCCAACATCATATTTGCCTTCCTTCTCTCTCGCCAACTTCCACAATTCTATCTAGGCACGAGCCTGTAACCACGTTTTTTCATCCGTCAGATAATATAATGATTTCCACAAGTGTAATTGTTGCTGATATAATAATAAAGCAAATCATTTCTATTGTAAAGATTATATAATATCAATCAAATATAAATGATATTTGTTTTTTAATTCTATAAAACATAATTCATATATTTTTATTTGTGTATACTTGCTTTACTTTTTCATTAAACAACTACATCCATTTTACTAACAATTTTACAAAGCATATCCCATTAACAACAAAAAAAAATTCTCTATCACATCACACAATCATTATATATTATAACTACACATAAATTTTCTCCCTACTTAACTAAGCATAAAATAAAATAAATGTATAAATGAAAACAAGTGCGACTTTACTCACTTCGCTTCAAAGTTTGCATAACCTTTTTACTAAGTCGATGGGAATATGAGTTCAAAGACCTTTGTTTCGTTTTCGACTTTGAAATTGCTTGAGAGCCTATCCATAACCAATTTTCCATATTTCGAGTCTCAATATAGTTGTAACAAGGTGGGGTTTCTTATGTTCAGGTCATCCTTATAAGGCATGATATAGTCTTTGTGAGATGGTGCTCGAATGACTGAACTTTTCTCCCTATTGATGCAATAGCATATTCTTGCTATCTTCATCAACCTTGAACGCATTCTCTCGCAAATTCAAATAGTTATTGGCAATGAATGCATGTAATGAATTGCACAAGATGTAGAAGATAATTTAAAATAATTATTTACAATTCGAACAATATCCCATAATCTTTTCTTTCAACTCATTTGGCACTCAGCGCCCAATCAAGATAGTCTACTGGAACCATGGTCCTTGTAAGGACACCTAAGTAGGAAACCAATTGTATAGGATCCATCACCAATTTCTATACCATCATTATAATCAACATTAATCTTGGACCTTTAATTTTATTCTTTGTGATATTTGGTTTCATGGTTTTCGATCCTCTAAACTTTTTTGTTTTTTCTTCTTTGTATCGCACCCTCCTACATGAAAAAGTAAAGAAAGAATTTTGAACCACCCTTTATAAGTTAATTGTAAAAATTAAACTAGGATATTGTAACAATCACCTTTGCTTTGTTTTTCCTTCATGCTCCCATTTGTCACAATTGTAGACGTTTTTCGTGTACTGAATGGCTAAAAAGGTATGCTAAGACAACAACATTTTAACATTGATAAATAATGATAATTTTGAAGTAATGAAAATATGCAAAAAAAATACATTATAATACATAACAAGTACAATTGCAAATGTTGAATATTTTACAAAACTTGCATTCTCTACTTTGTCGCTATGTTCAAATTATCACACACTAATACAATAATTTAAGAATATTCAATCAATTTGTGAGGTTAGATTGTGTCAACGTGTGTTATTTCTAACTTCTATGTCATTATTATAACAATGTTTTATTTTGAAATTGTGTCATACATAGTTTTACCACCAAGTCTAATAAATATTGACTTGTCTTATGTTTGTCATTATTTTTCATTATATTATAAATTCAATCAACTTATAGACATCAATTATTTTATTTTATTTTATAAGTAACTTATAAATACTGAATATGATAAAGGATCAAGCATAATCATGCAATACACAGTAAGTGAAGCATAACTTTTAGATTACCTTGCACCATTTTAATTCAATATGTAGAAACTTATCCAAATAACTTAGCATGGGAAGTGTTGTTTATTATCCTTCCACCTTATATCGCATGATTGAACTTCTCACTACAAGGAGGATTGTCTAAAAAAAAATTAAGTCATTAAGTCGATTGTCATTTTGCTAATGCATAATCTAAAACTAAAGTTATGATGTCAATGTATAAGCAAATAATTTATTTAACTATATCAATTGGGTTATAAAAAGAAGTTTAGACAATTAAAGAGGCATCAAATACATAAGTAGCTGCATTGGTTACAAATGACAATGCATGTAATGTAAAAAATAAAGCGAACAAGAATAAAATAATAAACCATAATATCAATTACTACATTATATGTTAACGATAATTTAGCAATACAATACACTTAGTAATCACTTAGTAGTAACTAAAGGTAGTACAAAAAAAATAAAACATGCCTAATATGATTAATGTTCAATCCAAATCCCCCTCACACCGCTTCATATTAAATTTCATTCGAAGCTCAACTTCATCTGAGGACTCAATATTAGGCATTGCATTCACAAATGGGTGATGTTCTATACAATTGTTTAGTTGTCATCACCCTCTATGTCAAAAGAGTCCTTTCGTCCTCAAAGAACAACAAACCATCTTCGATCACCTTGGCCTCTACATAAAATACTCTGCGGCTTCGAGATGCCAAAATAAAAGGATCTCGGATGGCGTCTTATCTTCGTAGATCAACTAATGTGAAACTAAGCTCATCAACTTTGACACCGTTTTATTATCAACCCAATCACACTTAAACACAAATCTTAAACATATTATAATCAGCGTCCCATATCTCTTTACAACCCCATAAAAACACATCTCACCAGCTAATTCCGGATTCTTATTCGCACTGCAATTTCCATGAATTGGCGCCACAATACTAACACCACTATTTTGGTTAACTCGTGTCTCATCACGATCCTTGGTATGGTAACGACAACCATTAATGATATAACTAGGATAAGTAAGAACTTGTTGTCTCGGGTCCTCAGGTAAAGCCACTCTAAGATCCTCTTCACAGTTCTCCTTTGCTTGTTTAGTCAAGAACCTACAAGGTTCATCCATAATATATAAAAATGAATGTAGAATGAGTGAAAAGTATTTGAGTCTAAGAGATGCACTTTGAGTTTCATACCTTTTTTCGAAGCCAATAGCTAAATGTGCGCACATGTTCATCCTCTAGCCACTTCACCCTTTTAGACTGACGAGGATACTTTGCCTTCAAATATTTTATGTGATCACTATCAAGTAGTCATAGGCAAGTCATGGTTTGTATCCATAAAAGGTAGAGTAACAAAGTCACATGTTCAAGAGACACCTACACTACTCGACATAAGGTCGCATAATGGTCAGATTTTGCGTAACATAATGATGTACTCAGTTCACCAAGTTATACTCATTAAATAGTCATCGCGACGCCTGTGTAAAGGCTAAGGCTTCCATATTTCCATTCATCTTTCATACTGTAAGGAATCCCAATTGCATCTATACCCGACAAATACCCGTGCAACCCTAAAGCTTCTTCCTCGCAATATAACACTCGAAGAATGCACCCTTCTGATGATTACGATTTCGAACATACCCTTTAACTTTCATATATATTTCAAATGGGTACATCCATCTCATGTACACTGTCCACATAGTCTACCTCTTACTAAATGCACCATTAAATGAAGCATGATATCAAAATGGAAGGTGGGAATACTCAAGTAAGCACAAAGTGACCACTATGTCTTGTCAGCAAATCATTCAATTCACACACATCCACTACCTCACACAAAACAAGATTAAAGAAGAAGCATAATCTCGTAATGGCATATCCGACATGCTTAGTAATCGATCTAATCACATCGGCAATAGTTGTTGCATAAATGCATGATAATCATGGGATCTTTAAGACCATGGAGCGTAGCTCTTTCCACCGACACAGTGTTCTCAAAGTTTGAACAATAACCTTCGTGAACCGAAATTAGCTAAACTTTGCACACGCCTTTTTTTTCCATTCTACTTAGTACAACATGCGTGGGGAGATAAGTTCGCTTCAACCCAACTTTTGGTGCTAATTCCCGCCTTAAGCCCATTTCAATAAGATCAAGTTTGTAATTGAGTCCATCCTTTGTTTTACCCGAATGTTAAGCAAAGTCTAACAATGCTCTCACATACATTCTTTTCAATATGCATGACATCCAAGTTGTGACGAACATAAAATATTTCCAAAGATTCAAGCTTTTAAAAGATAGACTTCTTTTTTTCCAAAAGAATCAGAGAATTAACAATTGATTTCCCTCGCTTATTCTTTTTCTTTCCCATGAGTGAATCATATCAACCTTTCTCAATATTTCTTCTCCAAAGAAGTTGTGTCGGAGGTAAGTTAAACTTTACCTCACCATTAAAGGCCTTCTTTTGCTTCTAAATGATGGTTGAATGGAAGAAATCTTCGACGGCCTCAGATAATGAAGTTTTCTTTATTCCCATGCTTTAGCCTATGTGAATATGTTTTCACCGCATACTGGCGCATAATATCCCTTAATAGTGCATCCAGATAAGTTGCCATAAGGTGGAAATCACACTGTCCATAACAAAATAATTTAATGTGAAAAACTCATATGTGCATCATATGTTTCCCCACCCCTATCTCCCATAAAGTTTTCAAATCATCTACTAATCTAAGTGCTGCTATATATGTCAATGTCATTACTAGTTATCGTGGTCCCGATATTAACAAAGATAACATCATAAATTTTCTTTTCATGCATAGCTAAGGAGGAAGGTTATACGTGATAGCAGCGATGATAAAGCAACAACTATACCTACTAGCCATAGCTATGCGAGGATTGACAAGACCCGCCTGAAATGGAAAGTCTAAGGTTTCGAACTAAGCAAATCAGGGCTACATTTGGTTCACTAATTGCCGCGTAGGAGAGTCACCGCGTCTAAGCGACCATCATTTTCTTTCAGGCATGCTATTTTGTGGTCATTAGCTATTTTTGAGATCAAACATCCTCCTAAATCCTGTGGATGGGCGGAAATACCACAATACCTTGCGTGCACTCCCCTTTAGTGTTTCTCACCCCGCTGCTTACCTTCCACTGACATTCCACAAGCAGATGGCGAAGATGCATCCCTCAACTCATCTTCCTATAAAGCATGCAATCATTCGACATGCATGTATCTTCTCGTATTCCATTCCTAATGCATTCAAGGTTTTAGGCCTCGCATGGATAAGGGCATCTCATTGTTCACGAGCAACATATCCCCTAACAATTGGAGTAAATCTGAAAAGCTTTTATCTGACCACCCATATTTTTCTTTCAAGTTGTACAATTTAACTAATGCAGAAAGCTTGTTGTACTTTAAACAATTAGGGTACAAAGGTTTTTCAGCATCTTCAACCAATTTTTTAAATGACATTGGATCATTCATGCACTATCTCAGGCTTAGCTGTGAACCATTTCTAATGTACCAGCAACATCACCATAAATCTAATGTATCAAGAATCCTTGTGCCATTGCAGCTTGATTGTCCACTAGTAGACCCGGCTTCTCCATGCCAATACCATGTACGATAACTCTGATCAATACCATTGAAAACATGTGCCTTAATCTCGTTAGCGCATGATGCATTAAGTTTCCACATCTCATACATATAATCGGATGACACTTGATTTCGATAATGTTGTAAGCCGCAAAAATTAATGAAGTATTCAACTCTTCTTCACTCCCTGACCTTCTATCTTTTTAACATCCAACCTCGATCCATACTATCATTAAAAAAAAAAATTTAAACATGAGAAAGTTTTATGTCTCGAAAAAAAAAGGTGTTATTTTAATAGTGATTTGAAGTGTTAATGCTATATCAGGAAGCCAAGCGCTGATCCATCATGCAAAATAGTCATGTTCACAGGTTAAATATCACAGAATACTTCATTTTCTAAAACTATAAATACAATAATTAATCTACTGATCATGCACTTATAATACTATTGTGAGGTTGTTATATGACTCATGGTTACTGGCCACTAAGATTGGACAACAAGGTGCACTTAATAGTTTATAGACTATCCTAATTCATTAATCAAGAAAAATCAAAATATATCATTAAGATGAAACCCGTATATATAGGATTACCAACTACACACAGTATGACTTATTTTAATACTTCTGTGTCGTTGACTCTTTATTTTAGTGAGATTTTTTGTAGGTGAACTAGAAACTCGTTTATTAAAATAAAACTTAATATACAAATTAAATGGCTATTGCCGATTTGGGAAATTGTCGTAGTTATTTCAAAATTTGAATTTTAAAGATTTTTTTTTGATATAAGGAAAATAAATTTGAAACTTTTGAATGAAGATAAATTTTAAAATTTTAAATTAGAAAAGATGATTTGTTTTAGAAATTAAAGAAAATGATTTTTGCATTTTTAAAAGTTAAAAGAAGACGATTTTAGAAATTGTAAAGAAAATATTTTCTGATTTTAGAAAATGAAAGAAAATGATTGTAGGTAGATTTTTTTCCACTTAAAGAAACTATTTTTTTATAAAATCGAGGAAAAAATTTTGTAGTAAAATTTAGAAAGTAAGATTTATGTTGGAGATACTGAGAAATTAAATTAAAATTATTATTATTTCATAACTACTATTTATTTACTTATGTAAGAAAAAAAACTTAATAAGCTGGATTTTGTTTTTATTATTAATTTTGAAAATATAAAACAAGAAGAAATATGGAAACATGACTTTTAAATGACTTTAATAAATCGGGAGGCAGAATAATATAAAGATAATAACAATAATAAAACTAAAATAATAATAAAGTTGGACTACATAAAACATTAAAAAAATGAGTTGACATATCGTTAGTTTGAAGGATCCCCACCCTGATTAACCTTATGAACCCGAGGGACCCCTAAGACTCCAATGATATAAACTTTTCCTTTAAAACACTAAATAAAATCCACAGCGAACCCTTTACAATCCTAACATATCTTAAAATAACGCTAAGCGGTTGATAAATTTTTTTTTTTCTTTTTTTCTTTCTTTGTTTTTCAAACACTTGGATTTTTTAGACAATCGCGTAGTTTCCTCCGTTCTGACTTTCCAAATTTACAAACCCGATAAAAGCATTTAAAAAACACTTATAAACTTCAATTTTATACTTCCACATTAGGACTTCTCATTCCACAACCCAATCAACACAATATACACATATACATTTGTTTACTTCCAAACCATCAAAACATTCAAACCCTCTTAAATCCCATACATTTATCAAAACATTTCGGCCTAGAGCGACTTAAGTCGATCGCCTACGTGCACTGGCCCACTCGAGGATCAAAGCCCACGTAGTTCCTTTTCTAACTTTATACATATACATATATACAACAAAATATTCCAACATGAACAATATGCAAAATTATATACACAATGAAATCACGCCGGTCTCCCATCAATGGCTCGACTCCACCGCACAGAGTGACTTACTTCCACAAGACCTGCCTGGGTCCCGAAAAATGCGCTTTGAAACATATAGAAAAGAATGAGCTAAAGGAGCCTGAGTGTACATTTTCATTAAAATAACATTTTCGATATAAACAAAATAATACATACTTATACAATTAAAATCCATTGTGATACCTTAAACATTTATGCCTTAAACTTTCTTTCAATAAATACTTATGCATTTAAAATCCATTTATGCTTTAAACATTTGTAATCAGAAACTTTCTTTCTTTATTTCTTTCTTTTCTTTCTTTCTTTCTTTCTTTCTGATGGAACCTGTGAATAAACACACCGAACGCTCCGGCACCGACGCGAGGACAAACACATCTCCAAACTATAACCACTACGTCGCTGAGAAACTCACGCTTGCATGTGGTTCCGGGGCCATAGCACTTTATCACGTGTAAGGATATTACTCTAGACACCTATTTCCCCCCCCTCAGTTAGTAACCTATAACTTTACCCTCTAAATCCTACACGCTAAAGTACTTCTCACTGATACGCTCATAACAGCCATAGCTAGGGTAACCATCAAGAAAATGATTTCTTCAAAAATACATTTATAAATACATTTAAATCCTTTACTTTATCATTAAACACATATGCATTCTTTTAAACATTTTTAAACTTTCATAATACTCTTAACACATGCATACATATTTAATACACATATAAATATATGCATTGATGCAAGATAAACAATGCAAGATAAAACATTTCCATATGCCTTAACATTTACATAAAAATTTACATTAAACTTTCAGTTTAACATTAAAACCATTTCACTTTTAAAAACTCAATTCTCAAATATCATTTTCACTCACAAGCTTCACCGCTCAATCCCGCTTGCTTCCCGAGTTCCCTGCTCCCGTCCGATAGTCCTTTTCACCTTTCCAAGAAAATCACAATTACACACAACCATAACTATTTAATCCACCATAAACACTCATTCCTATATTCTTATTCCTCTAGGAATCTATTTGACGAAATTGGAATCAATCCAATCGGATCATCCAAACTAAAGTTAAGTGACATTTTCATGCCAACTAGTCATTTTACCGATTTCAATGACAGTTTGTATTACTCATTTTTCCGAGGTCTGACTTCATATTTTGACACTATAGTCCTTATACTCATTTAAAGTTAAGGTGCTATGGGTTCTATTCCAATTGGAATCACCCAATTCGAGCACCGAACTCACTTTACGTCCAAATAACTGGCTAATCTATGTTCAAAACTGAACCAGAATTTCATTTGCACACATTCTACTTTGGAGTGGAATATTTAGGCTACTTATGACTGTGAATTGCAATACCTTCTTCTAAGTTTTGTTCTCCTTCAAGTCTATTTTACGTAGCCACTTAAATCACTCAAATCGGATCAAAATTGAGCAAGTTAAAACAAATACTCAAAACTGTCAAAATGCAAAACAGACATTTCCCGTACTGAGATTCTGTTGCCCAAAAAATCGACCAAAATGTGTTTCTTCCATTTTTTCTTTCACTCTAAACACTTAAATCTGATGCATTATACCATTTCAACATAACACACACACCTACTATCAAACCCTTACCCTACTCACTTGATTTTGTCAAAACCCTAACCTAAACCATGGCTTTCTCAATTGATATTAAATTCAGCACCATTAAACCTTAAATACCATCAATTTAACATCCATACCAGAATTTAAGACATTAAACATGGAAAACATCAAACCCAACTTTCCACCATGAAAACTTACTTGTTTCTGAGTTTCTTTTGGCTCTCTCCTGATTACCACTTGAAGATCACTTGAAAGCTTGAAAACAAAGAAAAACTCCACTCCCCAACTTGGATTTCTCCTTTCTCTTCCTTTCTCCTTTCTCCCTTTCTTTCTTTTCTCCTTTCTCTCCTTCTCATACGTGATCTCTCATTGGAGACTTAAATCCCTAATTTTGCTTTTAAATTCCAACTTTCCAAAATTACCCTTAAGTCAAATAATTCAATTGGTTATTGTAAAGTGAATTACCCTTAATCCAAGCTCTCATAGGTCCATTTTTATGAGACCAAGTCATTTACTCCATTATTTAAACTGATAACTTAGCCATTAAGAAAGACTTTGATTGGCTAGTACAATTAAATATCTCCCTTTATAGCGCATTTTATCTCTGCTTTCGCCTTTACTGCTTATTTATATCGATTATATGTCAAAAATATTCTATGGTTGCCTATATTTAAATTTTGGACATAAAAATATTCTAACTAATCCTTCACAAGAATTTCAGTTCAATCACCAAATCCGATTTAAAAATCATTAAAATTCCGCAGAATCCCGACAATAGCGCATTATTACCCGACCACGCCTCCTCTGATCACCCGGAAACTATCCAAACGGACTCCGTTTCACTTTATTTCGCCATAGTCTTATGATATACTCGACATTTTTGTATTTTCGGCCCATTCTCCTAAAAATTTCAACGTTGTGCTCCAAATTTCAAATCGAAAATCACTATTCACTTAAATCTCCAAATTTCTAAATATCGCTCAAAGTCATAGGAACTGTAAATTTACAAATTCCTTTGCAAACCCTCCATTCTGATATAATAAGAAAAATCATTATTCCTGTGGCATTCTACAATTTTCGAAAATTTCCACTTATGTCCAAATGACGTCCGGAAAGATTCTAAATTCTAATCTACCTGCTTCTATCACTGACCTCTAATCAGCTCAAAACTAATATTATAATATTCAATCAGTTGGGTTTTACAATCACTCCCTCCTTTATAAAAATTTCGTCCCGAAATTAAAACATTCGCATTCGCATCAAAGGATGGGAATAATGCCCTTCATCCGCCTCATGCTCCCATGTAGCTTCCTCACCGCATGACCTCCACAATACCTTCACCAAATGGAATAGTCTTGTCACAGAACTTGCTCTCGACTTCGCGCCAGACCGCACCGGTTCCCTCTTTCGTATGTCAAATTCTCCCCAGATTTCCACCTGGCTGTTCGTCATCACATGCAAGGGTCCGCATGTACTTGCGAAGCATGGGAACATGGAAAACATCGTGAATGCGATCGAGGCTCGAGGGCAACCCAATCGATATGCCACCTCTCCAATCCTCTCAACAACTCAGAGGCCCAATATATATGGACTCTACTTCTCACTGCTTTCCCAAATCTTAGTACGCTCCATGGGGAAATCCTCAAAAATACCATCCCCCTAATTCTCGAACTCTAGGTCCCTACGACGATTGTCCGCATAACTTTTCCGTTTGCCTGTGCAATTTTCGCCATCCCTTATAACTGATCTACTGGCCAAGTCACTTGAACAATTTCCGACCTACTAATTTCCTTTCACCTACCTCATCCAAATGTGACCGGAGTCTCACATTTTCTTCCATAAAAGAGCCTCATAAGGCCATACCACACCGGGTCTCGATAACCCACATTAAAGTACACAACCCACCATGTGTATCAAGGCGCTTCCACCTCAAACTCCGAACACATGCCAAGCATATCCTCTAAAGTCTCAGATACCTCGACGCCATCCGTCCGTGGATGAAAGCCGTACTAAATGCGCTTAGTGCCAAGGGCATTCAGAACCGGGCCAAACCGAGGTAAATCCGGATCTCTGTCTAAACAATGGAACCGCGTACTACGCAGCCTCCTCGATAATCTCTAACGTATAATCGGGGCCAACTTATCCAATGAATCACTATTCTCGGAGCAGGGAGGAAATGGGCTGGATTTCACATCATTCAATAATCACCCATATCGCATCGTGGCCACTCCCAAGCAACATGAAGTCCTACCACAAAATCCATAAAGGATTCTCTCCCATTTCCACTCGAGGGACGGAGGACTAGAAAAGCCCTAGCTTCTCGATGTTCCCAGCTTTCACCGATACGTGAGACATCCGAGACCTAACTCGCAATATCCTCTTCATACCTTCCACCCGCAGTGTTCCTTTAAGGTATGATACATCTTGTGCTTCCTGATGCATACATGCTGCAGGAATGTGGCTTCCTCCATAATCTCTCTTCTCACATCACCTACATCCGGTACACACAACCTCTGTCCCATGACCACGGTACCATCTTCTATCAATGACAAATCCCCTCGTTGCCTAGATTCTACTTCACTTCTCAACTTCATTATCTGTGGATCTTGAATCAAAACCTCTAATCCCGTCTACTACCATGTGACATACCCAAACAGCTACCAATGCTCCCGAATTTGTCGGGCCCACCACACCCAAGGACCTCGGGCCTAATGAGCCGAGGAAGATGCACCGGCCCTCACGTGCGATAGGGAACTCATGGGTCTTCTACTAAGAGCATCCGTACCACGCTCGCCTTCCATGATGATATTCAATGGTACATTCATAATCCTTGACCGCTCAATCCATCTCCTCTTTCTTATGTTCCATTCCTCTCGCTTAAATAGACACAAGCTCTTATAACTTAAAATCCCAGCTGTGTACTCCATATAAGTACGCTCCATATCCACAAGGCAAATGCTACGCCGCAAATTTCATACGTAGAGACTCTGCTCATGCTTCTTCAATCGTCTAGAAGCATATGTGCAATCACCTTGTCATTCCGCATTAATACATAACTTATACTCATGCTAGGCATCACAATACACCGCAAAGCCATCCTCGCCCCGATGGAAATGTGTGAGTACTAGAGCTAGATCAATCTCCTTTCAATTCATCGAAACTCTGCTAACAAGCCTTCCAATTATAAAACGGTTCCTCTTCTTTGTCAATCTAGTCAAAGGTGCCGAAGTATCCTGAAAATCCCTCAACGAACTTACAAGAATAACTCACAAACCCGTAAAACTCCTTATCTCTCGTAACACTGTAGGGAGGTTTCCAATCATATAGCTTGACCTTCTCGCGACCCACTCGACACCACTGTAAACTAGTGTGTGTCCCAAAAAGCACTGTTGAGCCAAACTCGACACTCATCGTAGTTTGGCATATAACCGATGTTCCCAAATTTGCGTAACTATCCTCGTGCTCAGATGTTTTTCTCCATCGTCCGACAGATCAATATATCTTCCATAAATACGATAACAAACTGATTTGGGCAAGGCCTAAAAATCCCCGCTCATGAGATCCATGTGTTTACTGGGCATTCAGAAGTCCAAATGGCATGACTAGAAACTCAAAATGCCCGTATCAGGTTTTGAATGCCGCCTTCGAACATCCTCATCATAAAAGTCTCGCCTATCCAATTCGCTTCCAATTAAATCAAGACTCATGACAACATCTTTGCAAGCCTTAAATCGCTTATTACATCCAAAGTGAAACCCATAATGCCCTCTTCTCACCTTAGCAAAAATTACATTTATATCTTAATCAATTCTTCTTAAAACATTAATTTAACACATTCCATTAGCATGTAATCACTTCCAATTGGATTAAAAATCAATGGAAACTCAACTTTTCCATACTCTCCTAAGGTGGCCAACCTACATGTCACACACACATTCATAAGTATTTCTTCAATTTCTTCCATTTTCTTTCAACAAGCTATATTGATAATTCATCTAATGTCATTGATGAATGAACTAAATCAAACCAATGTACCTAATTAAACCCTTTCGTCTAACCCTCTCATCTCATTTTCTATTCAATCTTTAATTCCATTAATTCCATTAATTCCTTCAAGCATTTCAAGTAATGTCATTAAATCAATTAAAACAAATCAAACAACATCACTTCCATTAACATCAAAAGTTTACCTAACTTGACAATCCTTATAATATCATTCTTTCTTTTCAATTTCTTAGCAAAATCAACCTAGAATCATGTCAATTTAGTAGCTAAAGCCTTAATATAACTCAATTGAAGGTTTAGATAAATAATCCATAAAACCCTAATTGCTTACTGGAACCTCCCTGAATCCACGTTGACCTACTCCGTTTCTGTCCTTGACTGTGCATAGCCTGGGATTTCAAACCCATGCTCCTCTCATCCCTAACTGTGGCCTCTACTACCCGGGTCGCATCAAGCCAGGTCACGACGCTACTGTGTCCAAATCTCTCAACTAAACCCACAAGAAACCTCTTCGCCATGATATGGACCTGTTTTTACATTTTATCTTTATCATCGATTCAACTTTCAAGCAATGATACATGACTAACTTCTCGATACATGACTGTGGCATTTCTCGGAATAAGGACCCCATCCTACACTGATTTCAGACAGTGTATAAGATCATGCATTTTATATGTTAATCTATCATTAGAATCATCTTCAACTTTTTTTTTTCAACAATCATCTCGACACCGATTCCCCTCGAACATCGATCTCCCCTCATGTCCCTCTAATCGTCATCCCCTCGTTTGAACTCAGAACATTATCATTTCCATGTCAAGTAGTACGTATTTTCATTCTGACGAATAGACTCCCATTTAGACAAGTCCTGCTTTTTTACATTACATTAATATTCCTCCTATGTGGTGATGATGAGTGGGACTCTTCTACACATGCCTACAATTTCTTTCCAACTTTTATGATCTTTCACTCACACTATTCTCCTATCCTCCATGTAATCTTTGAAATTAAAGTCCAAGACTCCTCATAGACCTTCCAACTCAAAAGATCTAGTGATTATTTCCTATAAATGAAACCCCAGATTGTGTGGTGGTACTAATGCCTCGTAAGCTCTCCGGTGGCTGGCCTACCGACGACTTGATTTTCTGTAACTGCAAACTAATATGTCATGTAATGTGATATATGATTTTAAATCACATAAATAATTTATAAATTTTTAAAATAAAACATTAAAACAATTGAACATAAAATTTTCAAATCTTTATAAATATTTTCAAAATCGTGGCTCGATACCATCATTTGAAGGATC
Organism: Tetrastigma voinierianum; assembly: GCA_016808115.1. Classification (NCBI taxonomy): domain Eukaryota; kingdom Viridiplantae; phylum Streptophyta; class Magnoliopsida; order Vitales; family Vitaceae; genus Tetrastigma; species Tetrastigma voinierianum. The sequence continues at coordinate 623,286 of JAEQBH010000510.1, forward strand.
CCGACCCTGATTAACCTCATGAACCCAGGGGATCCCCGACACTCCAATGGATATAGAAACTTTTCCTTTAAAATAAATGCCAAATAAAAATCCAATAGCGAATCCCCTTACAATCCTTAACATATCTTTAGAAAATAATGGAAGCTTAAGTGATAAATTTTTTTTTTTCTTTTCTTTTCTTTTGTTTTTTAAACACTTGATTTTTTTTAGACAATTGGCCGTAGCTCTCCGTTTTCTTCTACTTCCCAACTTACAAAAACCCGATAAAGCATTTAAAAACACTTATAAACTTCAATTTTATACTTCCCATATTAGGACTTCTTGGTCCACAACCCAATCAACACAATATACATACATATACATTTGTTTACTTCAAATCATCAAAACATTCAAACCCTCTTAAATTCCATGCACATTTTTATCAAACATTCGGGTCGAGCCTGACTTAAGTCGACCGCCTACGCACTGGGCCCATCGAGGATCAAAGCCCACGTAGTTCCTTTTCAACTTTATACATACACATATATATGCATAACAAAATATTCAACATGAACAATATGCAAAATTATATACACAATGAAATCACGCCTCGCCCCATCAATGGCTCGACTCACTCCGCACAGAGTGACCTCTATCTACAAGACTGCTTTGGGTCCCGAAAATGTTTTGAAACATATAGAAAATAATGAGCTAAAGGAGCCCAAAGGAGGTACATTTTCAATAAAATAACATTTTCAAGATATACCAAAATGCCATACTTATACAATTAAAATCCATTTATACCTTAAACATTTATGCCTTAAACTTTCTTTCAATAAATACTTATGCATTTAAAATCCATTTATGATTTAAACATTTCAGACTTAAACTTCTTTATTTCTTTCTTCTTCTTCTTCTCGCGATGGAACCTGTGGGAATAAACACACCGAACAGCTTTCCGGTACCGACTAAGTGAGGGACAATAATATTCCAAAGCCATAACCACTACGTCGTGAGAAACTCACGCTTTGCATAGGGTTCCGCCATAGCACTTTATCACGTGTAAGGATATTACTCTTAGACACCCATTTCCCTCAGCTAGTAACCTATAACTTTACCCTCTAAATCCTTACACGCCAAAGTACTTCACTTATTAATTACCATAAATACCTCATAGGGGGTTTAGGGTAACCATCAAGAAACATTTCTTCAAAAATACATTTATAAATACATTTAAATCCTTTACTTTATCATTAAACACATATGCATTCTTAAACATTTTTAAACTTTCATAATACCTAACACATGCATACATATATTTAATACACATATAAATATATGCATCGATGCAAGATAAACAATGCAAGATAAAACATTTCCATATGCCTTAACATTTACATAAAATTTACATTAAACTTTCAGTTTAACATTAAAAACCATTCACTTTAAAAACTCAATTCTCAAATATCATTTTCACTACGCCACCGCTCAACTCGCCTTGCTTCCCCGCTGAAGTTCCCGCTGCTCCCGTCCGATACAGTCCTTTTCACCTTTTCCAAGAAAATCGCCACTACACATTAAACTATACTTCATTTAATCCACCATATAAACACTCATTCCTATATTCTTATTCCTCTAGGAATCTATTTTACTTAGGAATTGGAATCAATCCAATCGATCATCCAAATTAAAAGTTGCGGCATTTTCATGCCAAATCTAGTCATTTTACCGATTTTTCTAGTACAGTTTGTATTACTCATTTTCCGGAGTGTCTTGACTTCATATTTTTGACACTATGTCCCTTATACTCACTTAAAGCCAAGGTGCTAAGGGTTCTATTCCAATTGAATCACCCACCTGGAGCACCTAAACTCACTTTTACGTCCAAATAACCGGCTAATCTATGTTCAAAAACTGAACCAGAATTTGTCTTGCACATGGTCCTACTTTGAGTGAATATTTAGGCTACTTATGATCAGAATTTGGCAATACCTTCTTCTTAAGTTTTGTTCTCCTTCAAGTCTGTTTTACGTAGCCACTTAAATCACTCAAATCGGATCAAAATTGAGCAAGTTATGGCCAAAATACCAAAACTGGTCAAAACAGAAAACAGGACATTTCCTGTACCGAGACTGCTGCCCAAAATTGACTAAATGTGTTTCTTCCATTTTTTTCTTTCACTTCAAACACTTAAATCTGATGCATTATACCCATTTCAACATAACACACACAATTCATCATCAAACCCTTACCCTTACTCACTTGATTTATCAAAACCCTAACCTAAACCATGGCTTTCAATTGATATTAAATTCAGCACCATTAAACCTAAATACCATCAATTTAACATCCATACCAGAATTCTAAGACATTAAATATGGAAAACATCAAACCCTAACTTTCCCACCATGAAAACTTACTTGTTTCTTGAGTTTCTTTTGGCCTCTCCTTGATTACCACTGAATGATCATTTGAAAGCTTGAAAACAGTAAAGAAAACTCACCTCCCCAACTTGGATTTCTCCCTTTCTCTTCCTCTTTCTCCTTCTTCTCCCCTTTCTTTCTTTTCTCCCTTTCTCTCCTCTTCCTCTCTCATACGTGATCTCCTCTATTTGGAGACTTAAATCCCTAATTTTGCTTTTAAATTCCAACTTTCCAAAATTACCTTAAGTCAAATAATTCAATTGGTTATTGTAAAGTGAATTACTCCTTTAATCCAAGCCATATAGGTCCATTTTTGCGGAGACCAAGTCATTTACCCATTATTTAAATCATAACTTAGCCATTAAGAAAGATTTTGATTGGCTAGTACAATTAAATATCTCCCTTATATGCATTTTATCTCTGCCGCCTTTACTGCTTATATCGACATGTCAAAATATTCTATGGTCGCTCTATATTTAAATTTGACATAAAATATTCTAACTAAATCTCACAAGTGAATTTCGTGCTCAAATCACCAAATCCGATTTAAAATCATTAAAATTCCAGAATCCCGAATAGCGATATTACCCGAGACCACGCTCGGACACCCGAAACTATCCAAACGGACTCCGTTTCACTTTATCAGCCGTTAGTCTTTATGATATATTCCTCGACATTTTCGTATTTTCGCCCACTTCCGAAAAATTTCAACGCAGCTCCAAATTTCAAATCAAAATCACTATTCACTTAAATCTCCAATTCTTCTAAATATCGCTTCAAAGTCATAGGAACTGAAATTTCTTACAAATTCCTTTTGCAAACCCCTCCATTCTGGATATAATAAGAAAAATCATTATTCCTTAGGGCATCTTGCCAATTTTCGAAAATTCCACTTCATGTCCAAATGACGTCCTGAGCATTCTAAATTCTACCCAATTCCTCGCTTATCATCGACCTCTAATCAGCCCAAAACTACTATTATAACATTCAATCAAAGCTGGGCTTTACATAGTTAATTGCTTAGAAGCCACAAGATACACACTTGGTACTGTGTGTGAGAAATCAAGAACTAACTACGAGCCAGCTTGAAACTGGGATCTCTCAGAACCTTATCCCACCCACTTCCACTTGAGCCAGGCCTCAAGAACTAATCACATGCCTTTCTAAAAAGCTTAATTTAAGTAAATCATTTTTTTTTTTTAAATGTACTCTCAACTTTTGACTTTTGTTAAATAATAATAAGAATAATTTACCTGCAATAATAATAATCATTGGAAGAGGATTGGTCTCAAGAGCTAAATTTCAGTTAAGTCTGGCCTTAACCACGTTTAGTCCGAAATTAAGGAAAAAGCTGTTGGACGGCCCAGAAGGGAACCAAATCTAATAAGCCAAATGACACAGTTTAGGCTCGTCCCTTTGTCGGGTTGTCAGTGAATGAGCAAAATGAAACATTGTGAGCAAATGATATGACTAAGGAGTGGCCCGGCCTAGGTAATTTAAGCACTGGGCAAAGTGGGATAAGTGTGCATGGGAAACCGTGGGGAGGGGGAGTAGGGTTGTATTATTGAAAGAGTGCATTTACTTTTGAGGTTGCTTCAAATGAGCGAAGCTCGGGTCGGGCTCTTTCTTTTCAGTATCTGCATTATCATTAAAAAAAATGATTGTTTTTATGTACCAACAATCATACAATTTTAAGAAAGTGTAACATGAGTGTGTCAGGTGATAATTGGAAAATCAAGGAAATGAAAGAAACAAAATTTATAGGTGCATTAAATATTATGTTTGGAAAAAATATATACATGGAAAGCAAATATACATGTGAGGAAGGAATGACTAAAAGGAAAGAAGGAATTTTCCAAATACATAGCATAAATGAGGTACTTTGAAATCTGCACAGGCATATCTCAAAAAAAACTGACATGAAAACATTCATATATAAGCAAGCTGGACCAAAATGGAGAGTTGAATGGGGGAGGCAAAGCATACACTGTTGTCTCAATGGAAGAAGACCAGGATTTGCCTCTTCATTTAAAAACGCTCGAGAGCTATGGTAGTCTAAAACATCCGCTGTAAACACCACCAATCTCTCTTCTACGGTTCTACCCTCTTGATCTCCCTGATTATCTAATCTTCACTATTTATCTCTCCTGCAACTGACCCAAAAAATATACCCATAAATAACAAATATGAAAGAGAGGAGAGAGAATAGAAAACAGAAAACTCAACTCAATCCACGGAGTCCCCTAAACATAAACAAGTTAAGAAATCATACCTACCATTTTCGCATGGCGATGGATTGATAACCTCTACTCAAGATCTTGAGAATCCAAACCCCACATAAGTTAAAGCATCAAGAACACAAACCTGAGGTTTTTGTTACCGAGATTTTAGGGGTTGGTCGCTTAGGTTCTATTTCACCGTAAATCCTGAGATGGGTACTGACAAAGAAAACATAGGGTGTGAATATTTCTTTACTTGTTTTTATCTGTTTGACCCTTTGTGCTTGAATGATCATTTTCACTATATATACAGTGAAACAAAAGAATGTTATCAACCCATAATTTGTACGGAATATAGTAAAGTTTGAGAAGGGAGATGATTCATGGGGTGGAAAAAGATTGTTTGGAAAATTGATGACTGGGTGGGTAGAGATGAAGGTAGAAACAAATGCATGCGTGTGGACTCTTCAATAGACTAAAACATGAGATGCTAAATGGTGTTGTTCTAAGTTATGAGTTTTATGGTTGTGTGTAAAAAGCAATCATCATAGTAGGTGGTGTTCTTCTCAATGTCATTGATGGGATGTATGAGGATGACTGCAGGTGTTGCCCCTGTGGTGGACTTTGAGACTGATGGGGGCAATTGTCTAGTAATATAAATTAAAATCAATTTCTATCAATATTTGCATTCTTTCTTTGTCACTAATAGCTTATTTTTTTAATTTCCTCAAAATGGTCTAAAGAAAAAGTTATTTTAGCAAATACACAAGTATTCATAAACTGAGATAATATTTCTATATGAATAAATATTTTTCATAACTTTCTTATTAAATTGTAAAAATTTTCAATATAGTATTATGATTTTCATTGATTTAAGATAATGAAGAGATAGTTATCCATCAACATGCCTCAATATATTAATATCTTCCACCCTTTTTATTGTTAATATTACCATCATCATCATCATTATCACCATCACCATCATCATTATTATCCATAAAAAATTAAAATAACATTATGGAAACCTTACTAAATTAGGGCTACATTTCACTAACATATAAGTGTAGTGATAAATACTCCATGCCCGCATTATGAAACTGCAATTAAATCATAATAGTTACAAATGTTGAAAGTCTTACACATTTTTCCTCTTCAAATATTGATTCCCGTTGAACCAACTTACACTAAAAGATGCTATAAAGGAACTAAAATAAATTAAAGAATAGGCCATGATATATAGTCACCAACTAACCATATAATGCAATCAACAGCCATTTAAAGAACAAATAACTAAATATCAAGCAATGACATTTAGAGAGATAGAGTAATTAGCATTTGTTTCCATCAAACTCTAACAAATGCAGAATCGATGGTCCGAACACCGAAATCTAGAGAGAAGTCATTCTTTCTCTCTCAAACCAATCACTTTTCACCACTCGCCTCGTTTCTTCTTGCCACTTTGGAGAAGAAGATGACTTATTCATTTTCTTTTTCAATACTCCCATTGTTATCTTAAAAATGGTTTAAGATAATAAGAAAAATAATTTCATTTAAGTAAATGATACAAGAATATAGAACAATGAAAATTTAAATCAATAATTTAATTAATGAATTTGGAAGATTATAAAAAGGTTAAAACTTTAAAAGAAAGACTATTTTTTTACATATATATTTCTTTTTTGAAAGAAAATTTATTTCTTTACAATATACCATAGTAATTTATTTTTTTCTACCAAATTAGTTTTTATGGGACTAAACCTGAACCTTCCCCCCTTTATATACCGGGCCCCAACTATTAATCACTGAGTTAAGTCTTATTGGTGAAAAAGAAAACTATTAAAAATACATATATTAGCAAAGTATCTTACAAATAAGTTATTAATATTTGTGGTGATCAATGCACTAGTTATAAAACACATGAGGTAGTCACTGGTGGGGTCAATAATAAAGTTTCGGGGTGTGTGGTAATTGAGAGATGGAATTAAAAGTGGTCTTGGTACGGATTTATTTTGTGGAGAATGATGAAGAGTTTAAAGTCAAAATGGTTTATTTTTTATAAAAACACATGAATATTTGGTTTTGAAAATATTTATCAATATAGTCTTCGGGTCCGCATAAAGTAATATCCACTTGTAAAATCAGAGTTGATTAATGTGGTTTTTATGTAAATTCTTAAAACCATATTCATCAAATAAGGTTTTAGAGTAAATTTTCAAAATTCAATTGGTGAATACGGGGTTTTAAGATAAATTTTTTAAAATAGTATTCACTCAATTGTGGTTTTAAAAATTTACTTTAAAACCATATTTACCTAAATTAGTTGATATGTGGTTTTAAAAAATTTATTTTAAACCATATCTACTAATTGTGATTTTAAAATTTTGCAATTCTAAAAAAAACATATTTGTAAATGTGGTTTTAAAATGCCCTTAAAACTCGATGCCCAAAGAAATACGGTTTTAGACGTGAAAATCTAGTTATAAGAAAAGAAGACTCATTTAATAATATTTTTTTAAAGAAATCTATTCATTTTTTGTTTAAAATATAACTTTTTTGGCACAAAACTCAATGATAGATGTAATAAGTATTGAATAGGTGAATGAGATGTGTCTTGGATGGGGGATGGTATAGATGTCCCTTCCCATGTAATTACATGTACCTTATTGAAACATTTTATCAAAAGTTTATGTTTTGTAAATAAAAAGACTTTAACATTGCTCTACTTAAATTCAAGATTAACTTTGCTCCCTTGAATCAAAATTCGACCCCACCTCCGCAGTACTTTTGGGTTTGACTTAAAGTTTTTATTTATTTTTTAAAGGTTAACATGCACATATGAAGATTTTTTTATACGTAAATAATTTTATTAAAGATAATGGTTTAAATAGTATTTTAAAGGTTTGTAGGTAAACAGACATTTTTTTTCCTCAGATCTTCGAATTTAGCCCTAATCTCCTTAGTCACCCTTCATCTTCCCCTTCTCTAGAGGTGTTTCTCCGTAACACAATCATCGGCACCACTAGATGCGAAAAAGGAGGATCTTGTTTTTTCCTTTCAAATCTCCAGCAATCCGACATAATCGCCTTGCCCTTCTTCTCCCCTTGTCCCCAAAGGGTTTCAGATGGCCTTCCGCATATGTTCAAGGTCTCCGACCGCCGAGTTCATCAATGCAACCACCGGCCACCGCCTCTTGTATTCCAACTTGGCTCTCCACCCAAACCTTGACTGCCTACCTCCAAACAATGATCGGGTTCTCCAAAGGGGATAATGCGTTTATACTCTCTTCCAATCTCATTCAGATCCCTGCCTGTAAAAGGCACTACTAGTTTCTCTCTCTTGGTGCAGCATTTCACTCACAATCCAATCAGCCCCAAATCAAAACCGCCTGGCCAAATAGAGTTGTGCAAGCCATGATGTGAAGACAAGCCATAATCAATATGGTAGATGTTTCTTTGGATTGAATATTTGTTAAGGTTCCTGTGATACGATTAAAATATAAACCAAATTATAAAACAAAGCCGCCAAATATTTAATGAAGGGATACTTTAGATGTCGCTTCCTCACCATGGTCGTTTATTTAGCATCGTGAGTCAACTCCATATGCTTCCCATTTTATTGGAATTATATAGAGTAAACTGTGGCTTGGAATTTTTGAAATCAAGTTGATAAAGGTAATTTTGAAAACGAAAATATGATTTTAGGTTCAAAAATAAGAATGTCACTTTGGAGAAGAAATGAACTTGAAATTCTAAATATTTAAAAGAATACTTGATTTGGGAAATTATCATAAAGTTATTTTTGAAAATTTGAATTTTAAAGAATTTTTTTTTATATAAGGAAAATAAATTTGAAACTTTTGAAATTGAAGAAAATAATTTATTAAAATTTTAAATTAAAAAAAGATGATTTGTTTTTAGAAATTAAAGAAAAATGATTTTTGCATTTTTAAAAGAAGAAACGATTTAGAAAATTTTTGTAAAGAAAATATTTTCTCTGATTTTTTTTTAGGAATGAAAGAAAATGATTTTAGGTAGATTCTTTTTTTCCAGAATTTAAAGAAACTATTTTTTTTTATATAAAATTGAGGAAAAAAAATTTGTAGTAAAATTTAGAAAGTAAGATAATCCGGGCAGTGGCAGTGGCAGTGGCCCCACCAAATGTATTGCGTATAATCCGCCTGTCGCAACTCGGCAAAAGACTTGTCAAACGTTAGATAAGCATGTAGACAAGGCGCGTGAAGGAAAAGCGCCACTCGCGATCTCAGAGTGCCGTGGAGCGTCAAGCGAGGAGGGAGGGAAGGAAGCACGCATTTCATCCGAATCCTCGCCTCAAATCGGTCGAAAAGGCCGAGGGGGTCAGGTCGAGAGGTCCGATATCAGCACACTTTAATCCAAGCTGATTTCTCGCTTCTCGAAGCAACTACTATGATTTGATTTTGAGTGTGTTTTTTGTTTTTGCTTTCAAACACTTTTGGAAAACACTTTCTCTGTAGGCAATAGTGCATCTACTTCGGTCACTCTCTCTCATTTAGCTTCCCTCGTCCTCTTCTGGTTTCGCATCCGTTTGTCAAGCTCAGCCTGAAACGCAGATACTATCTTTCATAAACGACAATAGTTTTGGTTTATAGTCCGTCTTCCAGAGAGACCTTATGCGAGAATGGGGAGGCGTAACTGTGGTCGGCTGTATTATTCTGGGACTCCTGCCCTCTCGGGCTCTCCCCGTGGGTCTTATTTGGCTCAGATATCTTCGCTTGTTTGATTTGGATTTTGTTTTCTTCGCGGATTGCGTGGGAAGAGCCGGGACAAAGGCTACACCATCGATTGCTTCGGTCTTGGATTGGTGGTGGGTCCGGCAGAGCCAAGAGCACCGATCATCAAGCATGGGAAGTCCTGGCTCACGCCGCACGCTGGGCGCGGAGCTCTGAGCAAGAATCGTTATTTCGGGCAGGCGTAGCCGGCCTCCCCGTTCCCGCTCGGCCTTGTTCTTCACTCTAAAGAGTGTGGCTAGGCTCTTTGGGTCCACTCAAGGTGGGATTTATAAGCAATGTACCTGTTGTGTTTTTCCTCAAATTTGCGTGCTCTGCAAGTCTTCCGATCATTTCTTCTAAAATGATTGTAGCCGGTTAGAACTTAGAACCTTGTTGTTTTGGGGCTTTGAAAAAGTGATGGTGTTTTCATGTTCATTAGATCGAGTAAGAATTTTTTTTCGAATTTACCTCGAGAAGCCATGATACCTAACTTTATGTTTTTGAGATGATGTTGTGCTAATTGAACTTGAAATTTCGTGACAGAAAGTGTATACTAATTATTTTTATTTGTGCAAAGCTTCGTACTTGTTTAAACAACTGCTCGTTTTGTATTTTGGAAAATGGGTTTATTATGTTCATGACTCTTTGGGTTTGATGAGTTTATGGTTTTGTTACCCCGGGATTTCTCGATATTCTTTTTCGGGGATCATATTACGTTTGTAGGTTTTGGAATTTGAGATTATTTATTTACAATGTATTTAATAGTTTGAATTTGCAGAAATTTGATTTGCCTTTCCCTTTGTATCAGCTTATAGGTTTCGCCTCGGGATTTTGAGACTATAGGAACGTCATGGATCCCGAACTAGGAAGGTGTAGGAGAACCGATGGGAAGAAATGGAGGTGCGTATGATGTGGTTCCCGATCGTAAGTACCGTGGAGCGGCATATGCACTGGGTGGCCACTGCCATTGCTCAAGAAAGCCCGTGGAAGCTCCGAAGAATTGCTTCTCGCTGCCGCAAGACCTACCTTCAATTCAGTATGGAGTCCGGAATTAAAACCAATCTCACCATTGCAAATAAGTCTTCAACTCCATGTCCCCCTCTTCCAATAATACTAATGACTGGTAATGACACCGCCACCACCTCGCCACCCTAACGACAATGATAATCAAAGAGAAAACGATTTCGTGAAATAGACGGGACCCTCATCTATTAGTGACAGAAAGGAACTACTTTAATGGTAACAAAGATTTCAACAATACTTCATTGGCTTTCATATTATCAAGAATGAAATCGTTGATAATTGTGGTGACAACAAAGACTTCGTGGGTCGGTAAAAAGCTAGCCGGTGAAGGGAGAGCCTTTTTTAGAAAGAAGCGGGAGAGAGTCAATGTGGGGCCAGTGGGAGCTTAAAGAGAGGGGGGCAGTGCTGTGAGAGAGAGCACGAGAAGTGGAGATGAATAGAGGAAAGCAAAGTCCGAGAAAGAATCAAGAGTCCGTAAAATGAGGCTTTCGTATGGCTAAGTATTTTGGTTCCTGCTCTCATTTCAATTGTCATCACTTTGTTTCTCTTTTATGTCGATTCGTGTGGCTTGTTGTTTGGTGAAATGCTAAGGGGCCATAAGATTATTTAGTCGAATCTAGTTATTTGCATGCTTTCCATGTTTTAGTCTCTTTTGGTTTCGTTTGGGGGAATAAATGATATAATTCACCCTCCGAACTTGATACTCAAGAAGCATACTTTGATGCCTTAACTTGATATTTTTACCCTCGTGGGAGTACCAGCTAAGAGGTGCTTTAAATTTGTCAAAAGACTCGCTTATTGTTTTTGATAAAGTTGGTCGATGTTACCGTGGGGCACCGAGGAATGTGGACTACCATCGTATTGATGCATTAGTGAATCATTGCAATGGTTTCGTATGAGAATTCTTTGTCGCAAGCATTGTTGAAGGGAGCACTTACGTGCCCTTGCCGGGGTTAATTCAAGTGCAATTTTATATGATGAGCTCCTATGTTTTGAAGGCTACTTGATGTTGGATATTGACAAGGCCAAGAGATCACCATAACCATGCAATGGGGGAGTTGTTGTTTCCTATTTTTGGTGTCTCTTGTATACCCGATGTACATATGTCGCGGCCTCCCTCAGTTATATTTGTTTGCCTATCCAAAAAGGCTCATATAAAAGCTCTACCAATGTCAATAGACTTGGTATGTTGATAAATCTAATTTCTATGGCCATGTTTTCTATGAAAATCATGCTATCATGATCATTGATCTCCCCTTTGCCACACACACACATCGTTGAAGCCCAACAAGTTTATAAAGTGCATAAGCCTTCAAGAAATCAAGGATTTCATCCTCAATGGTCAATAAACACTTCTCTGATGCCCAATAACACTTCAAACAAATCATAATTGGAAAGTGCCATGGATACCATACCACATCATCAAAATCGCCTTTATCATGAAGTGGGTCCTATTTTAGGATCAATAGCTTTGCCCCATGACCTATATCATCTTCCGTAAAGTTAGCCATGATAAAAAAATATGGACTTATTCGAATCAAGAGGGAAGATGGGTTCCCATGGTTTTCCTAAAAACAAACACTATTTATTATAGGGTTTGCCATCCTTCAATGAGTGACACCCTATTTTTGTACAGAATGTGATTTTCCTGTAACAACCACTATTCATTATAAGTACCAAAGCAAAGTTGTAAAACATCCCGATCATCTTAAAGGTCACAGGTTCATCCTTACCAATATATATAGATGTGGAAGTTTTCATATTTTTGTAATTTTTTTCAAGCCTTTTGTAAAAACATCTAGAAATTATTTAAATTCAATTCCATGTTAAAAATAGAAATTGAAGCTCTTTGATATATATATAGGCATAGTATATATATATATATATATATATATATATATATATATATATATATATATATATATATATCATAGGAACATGCATTTAATCGATTTAATATTTAATCATATAAATTAAGTAAAGTGAAAATGCTCTTTAGTTATTTTAGTAATTTTTTTAAATGACAATAGTTCTATTAATATTATTCTATTAAAAATGATTTTTATAAAGAAATTATTAAATTTTTTTAATAAAAAGAAAAATAAATAAGTATTTTTAATGGTCTTTTGAAGATAATCAATTTCACTATAATTCATGTAAATATTTTCCCAAATATTAATCTTGTATGCCTAATTGTAAGAAGCACCTAAAATTATTTGTAATAAGTACAATTTTTTTAAGGACCAAAGTTTTTTTTAAATATTATAAAGACATTTTGGGAGTAATAATTGTAAAAAGTAAATAGAACTCTTAAAAAGGTGAAACAATATATCCTTTAATAAAACCTCAATTCATGTTGATATTATATTCTTTAATAAACCTTTAAGTGATATTAAATATTATCATTATAAATGATTAATATATAATCCAATAAGCTTTCATAAACAATTAATTTAACTCTATTCACAAAATTTTCAAGGGGGCGAGTGTTGAAAAAAAAATGAAAAGTAAAAATTTTGAATATATACTAAACTCAATCTTTGTAGACTTAAAAACAATAGCTTGCTAAATTCACATATGAACATATTAACTAGATATAGACTTAGCAAATTTTTTATAAATGTTGTATAATTATAAATCACATAAACATTTATAAATTTTTGTGTTATTATTATTTTTTCCAATTACTCCAGATATATAAATATTAACTAATGGTGACTTATAAATTTTTGTCAAGGTTCCATCATCCCAAATCATGGTACAACACAACAACTTTTATGTATGTCATTGTTGCTTTGAAGTAAGTTGTATATGTCATAATTGATAATTTAAATACACAATATTGACATATATTGTCATAAGTCAAGATAATATATGTCAAGAATTGCATTTTTTCTTATAGTGACAAGTCAAGAAGGGATAAAATGATTCGATAACAAGACTCGTGAAGTGATTACGTAACTAGTTATTAGAGAATGTGGGTTGGAGCAGTTATTCAGAATGCCTAATAGCAAGCCCGACAAATCAATCATCAACCAACACTCAATAGAGCATTTCAACAATTTCTTCTAGTTTCTACAAGTTCATCATAAATATTTATAGATTTCTAGTTTATTTTATTTCCAAGTATTTGTTTTCAAAGCTTTCATGTTTTATTCTACAATGAAATTTACTACTTTTTTCAATAGCCTACGCTTTTCTCTCGCTTTCAATACATTTCCCCACTTTTAAAGCATTTTCCACTTATACTCTAAGGAATTGTCAAGGGAACTAGGGAATCCATTTTTCGTTTGAGTTGGAGTTAGATTCAACATCATTTTAGTTTGCAAATACTATAATTTCCTGGCATGTCCACGCATGGACCAATTCCCATGCTTTTGTACGATTGGACCAAAATCCTATAGAAATAGTGGTTCTTTCATAAAAATATGGATTTCTAATTTATTTTTTCATGTTTTGTCGCCATCTTGCACGGTGTGTTTTTGTCATCATCTTGTGCATGCAGTGGGTGGTTGATGTCGCTCTTAAGATGACATTGCTTTTCGCTTCTTGTTACATAAAGGGCCCTGCATGGGTTATTCGAATGATAAAGCAGATTTGATCAAACAAAGACATCAAGTCTATTTATGGTCATCAATATGCTAAAAAATTGGAATCATATGTATTATAGTCATCATAAAATTATCAAATATATAGGTTTTAAGTCGATTCATTATGCTATTAACTTTGATACCCAGTCATCATCTATAGTTTTTAGTGAATTTGATTATGTGTTTTTTATTGAATGTATAATTAGTTTGCATCAATAAAATTATTGGATGGTATCTAAAAAAAAATACAGTTTGAAGGAAATGACCATTTTAATTATGAAATTGAGATGATTAATAATAATGTAATGTGTGTGATTGTACGTATAAATGTGGGTCGGCTTACCATAAATTTAAATATTAGTTAAAGACAGTACGAGTTCAGGTTCATGAATACTAAATAAATGACTAAGAATGGGGTCGCTGGATCTAGGGGCACAATCATAGGGGTCAGGTAATGATAAAGTATATTTTTATTTAAAATAAATGAATAAGATTTAAAATGAATGAATTACTTAAAAAAAAAAAAGAAAGATTAACAATGAATCATACACCGTGTGAAAAATTCTTCGTTATAATTGCAACATGGGATGAAGAGCAAAGTCACAAAAAGGGATTATATCTATAGTTGGAAAAATAAAATAAAATAATGAGTCGTGAAATTTATATTAAATTTATTGATTGTTATTGTGCTACACAGTTAACAAAATACTCGATAATTGGCGTATATATTTCCAAGGTGGATCAAGAGCAAAGTCACAAAAAGGGATTATATCTATAGTTGGAAAAAAAAATTAAAATAATGAGTCGTGAAATTTATATTAAATTTATCGATTGTTATTGTGCTACACAAAGAACAAAATATCGATAATTGGCGTGTATATATTTGTACTTAAGTTTTACTTGATATATCTCCAAACATTCCAGAATATCGGTGGATATTTTAACAAAAATATCAGTCTAATAAAAATTAACAAAAGTACTTTGAAATTCATAAAAATACTTTATTGATCTATAAAAAAGACATAAGTAAGCAAATATACATTTATTGAAGACAATATTCATTATAATTTATTAAGAAATTATATTACAATAGAAATTTAAAACCAAATGTTAATCGATGTAGCTCTATTATAATATTTTGATGAAGTGGATCCCATCTTGATAAAGACGATATTAATAACAAAATCTTTAAAATATTGAGATAAATCACAAAGAAAAAATAATTTGAGAGTCAAATGGAGCTTTGATGTGTTTGTAAATAAATTGTATGATTTAGGGATGAGTAGAATTTTTTAGGAGTATTGGATTGTCAAAAAATCATTGTGATTTAATTCTAACCGTTGGATTTGATTTAAGTCAAATAGCTGATATATCTTTGATATTTATGATATTTTACCGATATATCTCTGATATTTTATCGATATTTACCGATATATCTCCGATATTTACTGATATTTTATCGATATTTTTCTAGAAATTTCAGTACATGCACGTAAAAGATATGTCTCGAAATTTCACAAAATATTGGGAATTGATATTCTTCGTTGATTTTGATTTTTTCCTATTTTCTGATTTTGCCAATGCATTATCGCTGGCAATATCGTTTCAAGGCCCACCAATAACCGATATTTTGACTGAAAAAACCGAAATTTTGTTTCTTTGTGCTACATGATGAACAAGGATAAGGTCGCACTCCGCAATGATGGGGCTTTTTAGACATTTAATGGAAATAAATAAAAAATTCCTTAAATAATATAGGTTTAGAAATATTATTAAATGTAATGTAGTTTTTATCATGTGAAAAGTGTTTTTTCACATGACACTTTTTTAAATCTGTCTTCTTAAGAGACACTTTCAAAAAATTTGAAAATTTTACACCAAAAGTTTCTTTTGAAGACACACTTTCAAAATTTTTGAATTTAAGATAAAAAGTGTCTCTTGAATAAATACTTTTTAAAAACTCAGAAAACGAAAAATGTCTCTCACAGTACTTTAAAACTCAAAAACGAAATATTCTCAAGCATCTTGAAAAGACACCTTCATAATTTTGAAAACACTAAAAGTGTATTTTGAAGAAACATTTTCTATAATTTAAAATTTTTTAAATTTAAGTTGAAAGTGTCTTTTGAAGAAACATTTTCTAAATTGTTGAAATATTATACTAAAAATGTATTTTGAAAAGACGTTTTCTAAAAATTTGAAAGTTTTGAATCAACAATGAAAGTGCCTTCTAAAAATACATTTTTTTCTAATTTGAAAATTTTTGAATTTAAGATGGAAAGTGTCTTCAAAAGAGACTTTCAATTTTTCAAATTTAAAAAAAGGGTCTTTTTAAAAATACATTTTTTTAATATTAAGAAAATTATATTATATTTAGAATTATTTTTCAAACTATATTTAAAAAAAATTATTTCTTTATTATTTTTGGAAAATTCCCGCAATACTGTGGTAGGAGATGTTTGGGCTTTAACTCCCTGTTATGGATGATGAGGGCAAGTCTCACATGTCCACTGTAGTGGTCTACGCATCTCCCACATTTAATATTGGGGTTTTAAATGAAAGTGGCCACCTTACTATATGTGAGAAGTATGTTTCAAAGGGGCTTATTTTGAAAATAAATGGGAAGTAGGTACAAAGAGTTGTAATTGGTTCAGTCAGTACATTTGACCAAAAAATAATTGTCTTTGAGGAACCAAAGGAAAATTTTATCAAATAATACCAAAACTACCCCTCTAAACAATCCAACTATTAACCTCATTTATTCGTAATTGTACCACTTGGTGCCACCGGGCCGGATGAAAAGGAGGTAAACACGAAGTCCTAACTTCTTCGTTTTCCTCTCTCTGTGATAGGCCAAAGGAAGAAAAGCCCTAACCCTATTCTTCTCATCCGCTCGATCCGATCTTTCAGCTTCTTATTCATCCCGAATATCTCAACTATCTTTGAGACCCACGATCCATTTGCCTCTCGTCGGTGTCTTCATCATCTCGCGAAGAGAACCCGGTCAAGTTCCGTATCCGGTCTCTCCTGAATCACGCTTCAGTGTTCTTCCTCATAAGGTATCCAACCCCTCACTTTTATTACATTGTTTGTTTTGTAATGTGTTTTCCTGATTTTCTGATCTAGTGTTTCTATGATTATAGGATTTTTTTTCTATTTGATTATCTCGAGAAAAATCCGGATTTTCCTGAGAAACTTTGCTTTGTGTTGTTTAATTCTGGAAAGAGAGAAGAGGAATTGATTTTATGTTCATCTAATTCAAAGTAGAAAATCCTCGTTTTCCAAAGAAAATTTTTTCTATGCTCCCCGTCTCAGACCCAATCTCTCCATTTATGTAAAATTGTAAAAAGTCGCCATCGCTTTCTACCAATAACGCAGAAAATGAAAGACAAAGAAAAGATTAGGAGAATTTGAAGAAAAATCAGAATAATAAAAATATATGGAAGAGATTTGTGATTTTAAAATTTTGAACACTTCTCACAATTGGATAAGGTCAATCTCACAAGAGATCTTGTTAGTCATTGCCCACAATGAGGTATATTAAGGGATACATCTAATATTTATTTATTTATTAACAATAAAAAGATACGTGAGATTTTAAATTTTGAACACTTCACAAATTGACAAGGTCAATCTAACGAGAGATCTTGTTGGGGCCATTATATTTTTAGTTTATTTAAGAGATACATCTAATTTATTTATTTATTAACAATAAAAGATATGTGAGAGATTTAGGATTTTAAAATTTTGAAACACTTCACAAATTGACAAGGTTAATCTCACAAGAGATCTTGTTAGCCATTGTCCCACAATGAGGTATATCTTTAGTTTATTGTAGGGATACATCTAATTTATTTATTTATTATTATCCATGTTTATTTAAATATATATTAAAATGTATTTTTTTCTCTACAAAAAGTAAAATAGTTTTTCCGAGATGATTATACTAATTTGAATAAAATTAATATATTATTTAAATGATAGAAAATCTCTCGTGCATTCTTTTTTTTACCATTTAGTTAAAAACAAAGATAAATATTTATAAGTTTATATTCATCATTTATTCATTCTATTAGTTCTTTTATACAAACGGTATCAGATTTTTGCGAGTATATGTTTCAAAGATACTTATTTGAAAATAAAAGTGGGCAGGTACAGTTAATCAGGTGAATCGTCATCGCTACATTTGACCAAAAAAATTGTCTTTGAGGAACCATTTGCAGCTGCAATCAAGAGTTGGTAGTGCACCCATTTATATTTATAATATGAATGTAGTAAAGCTTGTGTAATTTGTCTTTGTATTAGGGTATTAGCTGTAATTTATGTTATATTCTTTCTTATTGTAAGTCATATCATAGTGATGTGAATCCATTTTGAGATGGATAAACACTAGCTAGAGTCATTTTGGTTGATTTTTCTATTTAGGGATTGATTTACAAAGCCACATTCTTGGGCATTCTCTTTCATTGAAATGTTTCTCCATGGATATACTAGCTTATGTTGTAATATATATATATATATATATATATATATATATATATATATATAGTTATATATATATATATATATATATATATATATATATATATATATATATATATATATATATATATTTGCTTTTACTCAATGTGATGATTTATGCATTTTGGTGATTAAAAATCTTAGTTCATTAGAGTTAGTTTGAGATCAAAAAAGCTTAAAACCCATAGGCGAAATTTTATCTTTGTCAGTTCTCCAAGAGCATTTATATGTGTAGAAACATATAAAGCAAAGACATAACCCTCCCATCCCATGACCATGCAGTATTTCCTATGTCATTCTTACATACATAATTTGTAAGTTACCCATTTATAATGATATTAAACATGTCATTTAGATACGTTAATTAGCAAAAAAAATGAGTGTATGATCTAATATAATGTTATCTAGCATTAAGGACTTTTATATCCTATATGTTTAACTGTGTAATTAATATTCTTTCAAATTGTATATGTGTCTCAAACAAGAAGTATAAATTTGAAGAAGATGGAGAACGAAATGTTCTGTTATGCCTTTGAAGGTGGGCAAATGGTGAAGGATGCAAATGGGTCAATTGATTATAAGGGTGGACAAGTCATTACAATATTTGTGAATGTGAATATTTCATACGACGAATTTGTTTCATTAGTTTGTGCTAAGTTAAGGGTTGAACCAAATTCGGTGAAATTGAACTACACGTGTAAATTTGATCCATCTTTAATGGTGTTGTTAAATGATGATGAAGAATTGATGAAGATGTTCAGATTCAATGATAGCTATTGTCGTGTATATGTGTTGTCGAATACCGAGGACGCAAATGGTGTAAACCTACCTTCGAGGTATATTAAGCTAAACTCATCATTGTCATGGTATTGCCTATTTAATTTGTAAAATATATGTTCAAGAATAACTAAAGGTTTCCCATGTCTTATTAATAAGCATTCCACACCTATTGTGGGTTCTAATATGAACACGCTCGATGGAAATGAGACTCAAATCGCACTTGTCAATGGATATTTCTGGGCAAATGGCCCAACAATAGAGTCTTATGGGTCAGTCTTAATAGAAGAGCTGAAACATATGTGCCTCAACGTAGTACTAAGAGAGATTTCAAATGCAATTATGGGCAAGGGACAAACGCTTTCCAAATGTTTATGCATTTCGATGCTTTTGTACTTTAATCTTTATCGTGAGATTTCGTACTACTAAGAAAAGAAATAGTTATAAGCACATTACCGTTATATGCACAGCTGACCAACCTGGCCCTCGGAAAATAACTCACGCGGTCGCCGGGTGCACGGTTGTCCAAGTGCACACATTCAAATGAGCATAGCCATACTATTGATGACATGGTCGCCTCAACCGCAGTGAGATCTAATCGCTTCGCCGTGGGTAAATTGATGAGGTTATTCGACCACTCGAGAAAGTACCAACCACGCACATAAATTTGTAAAGATTTCGCCGAGAACATGGAATGAGATCACTTTATCGCTGCCATGGCAAATCAAGGGGAGAAGGCTAAGGAGAGAATATATGGTCAACTCCAAGAATTACTATGTTGCTGTTTGAAGTGTGAGCTTAATAGTTCGAGTGTAATCAGATCACCATCGAGTTGACCTACTCAAGTGATGGTAATTTTGAATAACTGTTTATCGCACATGATGAGTCCATACAAGGGTTTTTGATGAGGTGTCGGCCAATCATTTCTATTGACTCATCTCACATGAGTGGGCCCTATGGTGGTGCCTTATTATCTGCTACATCTTATGATGCCAATGACAATATGTTTCCATTAGTGTGTGGAGTTGGGCGAGCCTCGGAGAATTGCGATGGTCGTCATGGTTCTGGTGCACTTAAAGAAAAGTATCAGGGAGAAGGAGGTCGTCATTATATCGACAGGCATCCTGGTCTTCTTTCAAGAGTGTGTACCTGAAATATTTGGAGCAAAGAACCATGCTTATTGTTATCGTCACTTAAAGGAGAACTTTAGTAGCTATTTTAATAAGCATAACACAAAAGGGAACAAGGGGAAGGAAAATGCACTTGAATGGTTAGATAAATTGCCTAGGCAAGGGTGGAGACCGACATACTATCAAAGCATGTTTGAATTGCGAAAGTATAACTAATCATTGGCTACATGGATTGAGCAAATGAACCCGGTGCATTGGGCCATGTCAAATTCCTCAAGAAAAAGACGTGACAAATGACTATTAATCTTGCCGAAGTCTTTCAATGCTAGGTTAAGAAATGAACGACATCACTCCATTTGTAGCTTCATGATCGAGCATATGACTAAGTTGGGTGCAATGCTTGTTCAACATAAAGCCGAGTCAAATGAATGGAAGGGTATTATAGGGCCGAAAATTGAAGAGAAAGTAAAAATTAATATTGCAAAAGGGGAGGTTTACTCGGTCAGTCCATTCATGGAAACCTTTTATGCTGTATTTGTAGGTGTGATTTAGTGCCGAATGTAGACATTAAGGAACAATCATGTACATGTCGCGGCCGGGTAAATGTCGCATTCCATGCACCATATGTGCGCTTATCTAGGGCAAAATGTCGCGGATTTTGTTAATGAAATCTTCAAATCCCCAGCACAACAATTGGTATACTCAGGCACTTTTCATGGTATTGAGACACATGACATGCCAAAAGTCCAAGACCATGGTGTTGTTCGAGATGTCATAGGAAATGTATTCTTCTCTTTAAAGCCACCTTGTGTTAAAAGGCCTCCTGGAAGACCAAGAAAAAAGCGCATTGAGTCATAATTTCAAGATAAACGGAATGTTTATTGCTCACGATGCAATATGACTGGGCACAATAAAAAAAACTTGCAAAAATCCGTTGGCATGATTAATGTTGTTGATTTTCATATTAGTGAACTGTCATACACATTCCATTTGGTTTGTGTTTTCTTTTGTTAATTAATGGCTATGAACTATGTGGCGTGCTTTCTACAAGTTTTGCAAAAAATGTTATATGTATTGGAATTATGTTTATCTTTTCGTGCGCTATGTTAATATTCGTTTATGCATGAATGTGTGTATGCAATTTATATATTATCATCTAGGTTTTATTAAGTATAATGGACAATTCCCGTGAGGAAACGTAGTTAATATCTTCCACAAGCAAGGCATGAGGTGATGAGATATAACTCATATCATTCTTTGTAACTTGAGATTTTAATAACCGATTTAACAAGATTGCTTATTAACGTGCATAGTTTCGTTTGTTTTGTATGTAACTTTAGGTGAAGCTCCCCAAATCTCGTTGTTCGGGGAAGAAATTTTTATCCATTATTCATCAATTGCCTGAGCATAAGTTGGAAGCTATTAGGGGGTTCGGGTTTGGTGGACTCATACAACTTGCATGCCGAGAGATCCGCTACGAGTTATGCCACTATCTTATATCAAACTACGAAGTGGCATATCATCGTATAAGATTGGAGAGAGATCGTACTCTCGATGTGACAGTAGATGATGTCATGAATGTTATGGGTATCCCATTACGTGGACCCGATGTTATTGTCCATCCGCAGGGTGGATTAACAGCTCGGGTATATTCGCTTAATTGGTTGGAAGAAAGTCTAATACTTCAAGTCGCAATGAATTCTAAAAAGGTGTTCATTATTTTGCATGCGCAACGATTTTGGCACCAACAAAGAAGTCGGAGGGCATACATGACTTATGGACCTCATGTGGATGGGTGAGGTTAATGTGCAAAAGAAATTGGAGCAAATTCCAGCGCCAATACTTAGAAAATGGAATCAGGAAATTCTAGAGTGGCAATGACATACATGCTGGGTTGTTTGGCCTTCCTACTGTGCATCTCCACTTTTTCAAAGTTGATGCTTTTTGTTATGACTGCTATAATTCGTTATAATGAGTACCATTTGTCCTCAATTTGTAGATTTTTACCTATCAAAAACATATGTTAAGATCATATATGTTCTAGTAATGCCCTTTTGTTCTGTCTGAAATCTACTCGCTAGTCAAATCTTATCATCAACTAATGAAATTACAATGTTCGGTGGATATGGCAAAATCGATGTAAGACAGTTAAACGCAGATCAATATTTCATGGTAAACTTGTATTTTTAATATATCTTATATTAATTTTTTTGTTAATGTTGACATACTACAACATGTTCTTCGAGAAATCCAAATCGCGTTAAGAAGTTCCACCTCCATTTGATTTAAGCAAAGGCATGAACCCGGATCATGCACTCCATTTGCTACACAATATACGCCGGCGAATCAAATCCGTAATTTAGTAGACATTATGATGACTCCACTCATTGTAAGGATCTAATCGCATTGCTAATTAATTTGTCATGACCTCATACTTATAAGTATTCAAATTCGTTTTCTTTCCCCTTAACTTGACACAGCATTCAACGCCACTTTCATCAATCAACACAACAAATTTTACAATTACGCCCTCAATGATTCGCGATTTCAACACACTTGAAGAGCATTGTTAATACAGACAACAAAAATGAACCAAGACTATCCATTCATTCTCCTCTATTCAATCTCAACCAACTCATGCATATCATGACAATGATTTTGGTCGACCTGGGGCTCGTATCTTCAATCGAGATCAACATTATGAGGCTCCAACAAATGACTTTGATGTTGAAGTTGTTGTGAGAAATGTGATGTCATCAATGCAGCAACATATTCCTCATCCAAGAAATGAACCTCAGTTGGATGATGGGAATAGAGCTACAGCAGAGCCAATGACACCGCATTATGAGGCTCTAACAACTGAAGGTTGTTCATCTGTCTCTAAGCCTCAATCAAAGATAGAAAAATGCGTCGAAATGGATGCCAAAGATGATGCAGGAAATTCTTCACTGAGAGTGGCAACTAATAATAAAAGAGAAAAGAGGATGGCACGAAGACTCGTAAAGAGAGCTGCAGCATGCAAATCACCTTCGGCCCAATGTGCTCAAGAGTACTCCTAGGCTTTCCCCAAATGTAAATGTAGCTGATTTCGCCTTAGATCCCAAGGGTGATGAAGGGTAATTTTGTTGCAATTGTGCTGCTTTTATGCAATTTTGTGTTTTATATGCCATTTTTTTAACTATTTGATGTAACAGGGAGGTATTATGTCGAATGTATGGAATGTTTGTCACTCGGTATGAGATGGCATGCCTAGAAGGCAATCAATTCACTAATCTTGCGGGCATTTATATCACATGGTTTATGTTTCAGATAAAGCAATTTAATTATTTTATCGCAAATTATTTTATCAATCATTGTGAATGGTTATATCCATATACAAAGTTATCGGGAATGTATTTGTCGCATCGAATGCACAATAGGGATCATCACCAGCGGAATCACTAATTTGATCCTTCATTCGCTGTGGGTCACCATCACTACTCTACAACAATATATGTTAATCTTTAGTTTTTCGTGATGTTCTAATTGCTTTTACACAATTGCGAGTAGGTGGTTCGATCAACCAGACAAGCAAAAAAGAATTGTTGTTAGATCGCTTCCAAACACTTTCGACTCCAACAATCGCTACGCCCACACTCTCGTGCACTTGTGGAAAGGTATGGATGTCGTATAATCATTAAATGCTATATGTTTGTTAATCCATTATCAAACTAATGAATGATACACTCACTGTTATAGTTATTTTTGCCTGTATGTGTGGATACTCATTGGCATGTACACATAATTAACCTTCACGCAAAGCGTGTTGAGTTACTATCTTCGTTGCCAATGACCCGTGGCAAGTACATAAAGGGCTCTTCTAGAAGATTGTCACATACTTTAGGACAATGCTTGAAGGCCTTTGATGTGTGTACAGATATGGACATAGGGAAATTGGAGCATGTCCACCCGATGTTACAGGTGTTAAGAAAATTGGTACATTATTTCAACATATTTCAAGTTAACAAAGATGTTTATGGTATCATCACAATTATAATTACTTGTTTTTTTTCTCACAAAATGAAAATATTAATTCCGTGTTTAGGCATGACTGGAATTTATGTGACCAAATATATGAACTTTGAATGGCCTAACACTAACAAAATCGATTGTTGCGGTAAAATGCATTATACTAATCGTTATATATATTTTTTCGCACATTATATACATCGAATTACACTTGTGTTATTTGTGGGGCTGTGGTGATCAAATCGATTATTACAGATAAAGTTGTTATGTACATTGGTGATGCATGATGATAATGTTGAATGGGAGCAAATTGCAAAGCATGCAAGGCGTAATTGACCGCTAGAATGCTTAGTAGCCATTTTTGTTCTCCTGGATAACACAAACATTTGGAAACTCTAATAAATTTTATATTATAGAAGTTGGAAAACTGATATGAGGCTGCTACCCAAAATCAACCAACAATGTAATTAGGTGTCACCCATGTTTTGTATATCTTAGACTCTCACCGTATGACTAAATTGGTTAGGTAGCTACCCATTTAAAAGGTAGAACTTTTCCCTCTCGTTTGTCGCCTTGTTTTTCCATTTATGTGCTTAGGGGTTGCAATAGAATGATGTTCAAGAAAAGGCACATTGTATTGAATGGTGATGTGACAGTTCAACAACTATGAAGGTTTTTTCATTTAATGAGTTCATTTAGAAACAATACAATTGCAATCATTCATTGAGCTTTGAAATTAATTGTTATCTTTCAAGTTGTGATTCAATTAAATAAATTAGAGGAGTCCAAATATAATTCATGCATTTCATGAAATATAAATGGGATTAAAATGAGTTTTTGGATAAAGGGTTTACTAGACAAATTCATTAATGTTATCAAGGATATAGACAAAAGTTCTACAAAGACGAGCATTTGTGTGCATAAATTGATAAACGTAATTGAATCAATTTTTATGTTTACAAACGTAAATAAAATGAAATTTGGGAAAATTAATAAATTATCTTTTGAAAAGTTGTAGAAGTTGTTTAAATAAGTTGGGTATGAGCATTTGTGTACAAATTAGCAAACGTAATTAAATCAAATCTTATGTTTACAAACGTAATAAAATGAAATTTAGAAAAATTAATAAATTATCTTGAAAAGTTGCAGTAGTGCTGTTTAAATAAGTTGGGTATGAGCATTTGTGTGCATAAATTACAAAAATGTAATTGAATCAGCCTCTATGTTTACAACTTAAAATAAATGAAATTTGGGAAAATTAATAAATTATCTTTTGAAAAGTCACTGAAGTTGTTTAAATAAGTTTGGTATGATGCATTATATATATATATATATATATATATATATATATATATATATATATATATATATATATATATATATATATATATATATATGATGTCCGGCCCATTCTTCATATAGTTAATGCTCGGCTCAAAGAATCAATATATTAAAGTAGTACAAGTGCACTGGGTCATAATGGTAAGTACTGAGTCTATTTACATAAACATTACTACAGATAACCTGGTTACAACTTTTTCCCCTAGCTAAGGACCTCATGCTCACTCGAAGTATGAATACCCAAACATTTCACATACATACTTAATTCGTTCTCCATTCAGGAGTCTAAATATAATCTGCGCCTCTTATGAAATATAAATGGACAAAACCTAGTTTTTGATAAAGAAACGTGGTAAATAAGGGTTTAGGACTCATTAAGGTAGTAATTTATAATTGTGGGCAGTAGTACCAGATTACATTGTGCTAGTACTTGAATATATTAAAGTAGTACCCGCGGCACTGGGGTCATACGCAGCTGGCTCGGGAGTTCATTTTTTACCTAAACATTACTGGCTGCATAACCCAAGCAACCTCTTCCCCTAGGTAAGATCCATGCTCACTCAAGTATGAAAACCCCAAACATTTCATGATATACTTACTTTGGTTCTCCATCTAGAGTCCGAATATAATTCATGCATTTCATGAAATATACATGGGATTAAAATTGAGTTACAGAAAAGTGGTAACATTAGGTTTAGGACTTTTTATTGCGTAGTACCTAATAATTGTAAGGTAAATTCTGATTACACAAGGTAGTACTTGAAATATATTAAAGTAGTACCTGTGCACTTGAGTCATAGGGTAAAGGGTTTGAGTTTATTTTTACCTAAATATTACTACAGATAACCTGGTTACAACTTTTTCCCCTAGGTAAGGGACCGCTCACTGAAAGTATGAAAACCAAACATTTCACATACATACTTACTTTGGTTCTCCTATCTAGAGTCCAAATTCATGCATTTCATGAAATATACATGGGATTAAATTGAGTTTTGACAAGAAACGTGGTAAATAGGGGTTTGGGACTTTTTATTAAGGTAGTACCTAATAATTGTAAGGTAGTACTTGCATTACATTAAGGTAGTACTTGAAATATATTAGTAGTAATTTATGCACTTGGTCATAGGTAAAAGGGTTTGAGTTTATTTTTACCTAAATATTACTGGGCGTATAATCTGTTACAAACCTTTTCCCTCTAGGTAAGGACCTCATGCTCACTAAGTATGAATACTGAATGAGTCTAAACTCATCTAATTTTAAGCACATTTTTCATGACTATTTACAGCTAAAATCCATTTTTATTGAAAATATATATAATATTCCCCAAATTTGTGTTTTGAAGGTTTTAATGAAAAAGAAGCTAAAAAGCAAGAAAAAGCATAAATTTTGGTTCAAAAATAAAAGCAGCAGTTTTTGGGAATATATCGCAGCAGAAGGGATTAAATCGCAGCATGATTTGAAGAGGAAGCAGCTTTTGTATCGCAAGAAGGAAGCTCACAGAGGACCAGAATAAGTGTATTGCAAAACACAATCTTCAGATCACAATACAAAATGATTCAAGTTGTATTCCTGCACCAGAAGTCTTTCTCCTGCAATATAAAACCAAGGCAACGATACAGATTGTATTGATTATAATGATTAAATGCGATACAAAACATGCATAATTAAAAACACTGCTACAAAGAGTATATTGCGATACAAATTACACCTGCTATAATACAAGAGAAGGAAGTTATTGTATCGCGATACAGTTTACTGTATCGTGATACAAACCATTTGGGCCTGCACAAAAACCCATGAAATCCTCATGGAATTCTGGCCCAGTAATGATTGGAGATTATAAATACGCATCTAGGGATTTGAGTAAGGCAATTACGGTTCACCTTTTTGGAGACTTTGCTCAACGGGGGGTTGTGAAGGAGATATAGTAGCCCCCATTAGAGTAGCTTAAAAGGTATTTTATTTCCATTTATTCTTTTTTATTTCCTTTTATTAGAGTAGCTCCCATTTTTATTCCTGAATAGAAATTTTAAGTCCCAACACCAGATAGGAAACTTTCCGGGGCATAACTAACCCGCGCTGATGGCCAAAGAGAAAGAGAAAAGAAAATCCATTCATTCAATTGATCTATATAAATAGAAATAAGTTAACAATACCCAAATATTTCCCCACATACATACTTACTTCTTAATTCTCCATCTAGGGGAGTCCAAATATAATTCATGCATTTTATAAATATAAATGGGGATTAAAACCAGTTTTTGGACAAGTAAAAACGTGGTAAATAGGGGTTTAGGGAGTTTATATTAAGGTAACACCTGATACTTGTAACGTTGTACCTACAATACATTAAGGTAGTACTTGAAATATATTAAAGTAGTACCCGTTGAAACAGTATCTTTAAATATATAAATATATAAATAAAAGAAGTTTTTTTTTTTATTGTTTTTTTTTTCAAAAGACAATTT
Organism: Tetrastigma voinierianum; assembly: GCA_016808115.1. Classification (NCBI taxonomy): domain Eukaryota; kingdom Viridiplantae; phylum Streptophyta; class Magnoliopsida; order Vitales; family Vitaceae; genus Tetrastigma; species Tetrastigma voinierianum. The sequence goes on from JAEQBH010000510.1 coordinate 651,512, forward strand.
TTCGGGAATATATATTTTAAATAAATAAATAAAAGAAAAGTTTTTTTTTATTTAACAAGATTGCTTATTAATGTACATAGAGGGGTAGTTTTGGTATTATTTGATAAAATTTTCCTTTGGTTCCTCAAAGACAATTATTTTTTGGTCAAATGTACTGACTGAACCAATTACAACTCTTTGTACCTACTTCCCATTTATTTTCAAATAAACCGCCTGAAACATACTTCTCCCTAACATATATATATATATATAAAAGTACTTAATTATTGAAATATAGGGAAACTCGTGTTTTAGCTTATTAAATTAAAAATAATTATAATAAATGTAAAAATTCAAAATACATGATTTAATAAGATTTTAAAAAATGATTATATTTTATGCATGTAATATATATATAAATACTATATTAATAAATTATATGTGTTGTTTTAACAATTTTAGATATTACTATAATGGTCAATATTAAATAGTATCTATGATTTATTAAGATAATATATAAATAATAATGTACCTAATATATTATTATTTTTTATAAAATAAGATGAAACTATGTATTTTATATTATTTATAATTTTTTTGTAATTATTTTTAAATTAAAATTAATAGGTTCAAACACAAGTTTCCCATTACTATTGATGGTGTCTTTTCTATCAATCTGGGCTGAATCTTCTCGGGGTCGCTGGGCCGATCTGCTAGGCCGAATCGTTGTATAACCTGCAACCTGCACTGAAAGGATGGTCCGACATCCGCGTTCATTCGCGCCCGTCAGCTATTTTTGCCGCGCTGGTTAATCGAACAGATGAAAGGCGACACATCTTCAGAACGTCTTATTCGAGGTGATAACGCGGTCGCTTCATAAGCAACATACGGATCTTCCATTGAGCGTTACGCCAGTTTCTTCTGCCAGCGTGATCCACCGCCGCGGATATTTGATAGCCGTGACTGGCGTAAGATTCTTCTTTCCTAATCCGTGGGGCGCGGATCATGTGAGTTTCTGGGCCGCCTATATTGCTTGATTATTTGGTAGGGTGGTTTCAACTCTGGGTTCGGGCCCGTGTACTTTGGCATGGGTAGGATCTTACCGTGGGCCGAGCTTCTTGGTTAGGTCTGTGCCCTAACTCCCCTCATAAGGTGGAGGTCAGGCTTTGTGGCTCGGGCTCAAGGTCGGGTTCGCGCCCGGGCTTGTGCCCATATTGCTTTCTACCCCATTAGTGGCCCCCCCAACCCTTGGTTGAAGTCAGAGACCCAGAAATTTCCACTTCGGGAAAATGGCAAATCGTGTAATTTTGGTTACGAAATGTACTTGCTAAAAATCCGAATTCTATTCTCTAGATCTCGGATGATAAAACGGATTGCACCGTTTGAATCGTCTCGTGAAATCTAGCTAGCACGTCAAATTTCGTCGAATTCCGAGACGCTTGAATTTACATATTTTTCGGTACTTAGTCAAGCCGTAGGTAGAAAACGATTTTCGATGCGACGAAAGTCAAGATATAACAGTATCATGTGCCATAAGTGGTATGAGTAGAGAAATGAGGAAAATGGATGACCGAGGTAGAGCCGAATGTCAAAACTGGGAAAAGAGGGACAAAATTGGCATTATGGAAATTGTTTTAAGTCACTAAATGACAAAATTGAATAGTGTTGGTCTTCTTCATTAAATCAAAAGAGCAAAAAAAAAAGGGGATTGGGAACCATTAGCTTGAGAAAAGCAAAAAATGGAGTTTGTTAGGAGTGAGAGAGTCTAACTTCTCTCTAAAATACTGCGCAACCGACCGTCTACTCAGGACAAGAAGGAGAACTGCTCTACGCGGAGAGGGCTACGCGTGGACACCTGATTTGTGAGTTTTTGACAAACTCCGAGAGGTAGGGGTTTCTCCCTACTTGCGTTTATTCCCTTAAATACTTTAATGCATGTTTGAGTCGAATGAGGCCGTGAGGATTGTTGGATCGTCCCAAACCTGGGGGACCGAATTCGATATAAATTTTAAAATTCATTGTTGCAATGTGGATCGACCACGGCTGGTTTGGCTTTCCAATTGTGTTTTTCCCATGATGAATCATGTATTGATTCGAAATTAGGCCGGAATGGTCAGGAAATGCGGGTCTGCCAAAGTGAACCGATGAATGGATGTGTTCGAACCGTAAACCTAGCTCTTACCGCCTTGGGAATAAAGGGATACGAAAAATATATTTTTGTGTGAATATGTGCTCGGGTCGAAAGTGATTCCAAAGTGGAATTGCTCGTGGTATGATCATTAGCTCAAGGTGTAGCTAATTCTTTGTTATATGAATTGATTTATTACATGACATGATTGTGTGGTTGGATATTATGTGAATATGTGCATGTTTACATATTTGCATGTGATTAGACTGTGTTGGAATTAGCATACATGCATTCCATATGCACTAGGACATCCTAGGACTATAGGAGTTAGTGCATGGTATAAGTCTAGAGAAAATGTTCCTGAGGGTAGTCTAAAATGTTAATTATCTGAGGGTAGTCCAAAACCTAAAATATCAATCGCTTCCGGGAGAGACCCAATTGATATTCATCGGAGGGTAGTCCACAAACAAATAATATATATCAATCGTCGGAGCGGCCCAATTGATATATACACATCGGAGGGTTGTCCACAAACAAACAAAATTAAAAATTCTCATACGAGGCTTAGGCGAGTGTGAGGGAGTCGGTGAGGACTCGGGATCTGAGTTGGTCATGTAAACATTCAAGTAGGATCATGCATTTGCTTGAATGTGTGTTTAATTTGGAACATTACACTGCACTTAGGTGGTGAGTAGCCCACTTAGGGCGATTCCACTACTGAGCATTAGCTCACCTTGTCGAGGGATATTATTTTACAGGTACAGGGAGCGTGCGAGGGGACGACTCATCCTAGAGACCGAGGATTTGAAGAAAACGGGTTGTGGCTTTGATGTATACATGTATTAGAACTCTTTTAAGTTTAATGTATGTATTGTATAAGAGTAAAACATATTGACTCTTGTAACTATTATATATAGTTGATTCATAGTTGGTATGTATATCGAAATATTACTCAAACAAGTGGCCATGAATCATAAATTGCTTATATCGACTGCTTGGGACAGTTTATATAGGTTCAGATTTGGGCAGCCCCATACATGAGACTCGCCCGATGCCAGAGAAATGTCGTGGTCACCCGACATTCACGAGTATTCCGCGGTCGACGGAGTCAACTTGATCCCCTGCTCGGGGGTCAAGCAAAGCTTAAAGTAGGTCGGCTTGTTTCTCGGATTGGTCGCGATCCATGTGGCTATCCGGGATGGTTTGATCTGGGTTTTGTTGCCGCCAAACGTCTTGTGATAATGATGGCTCCTTCGCCAAGCCCTCGCTTCGACCGCTGCTTCCTCATACCTTTAGAAATGCCATTCCTTTAGCCGCCTTTCCACTTCTTCTACGGTTTGGAAAGTCGTTCGAACGCCGACCGTTTGCGGTGCTTTCGTCAGCTCCGTCTTCCTAGGTCGTTTTCTCCTCGCTTCTTCTTAGTTTTGTGCGCCTTTCTTCTTCTTTCGCTGCTTTCCTTGTTTTGAATTTTAGGGGCGGTTGGGGGCTGGTGTCCCGCCTCTCTCGTCATTTTGTTCGTTCTTTCTCTTCGTCACTTAATCATGTGTGCTTCTTCTAGGTCTTCTTGTTCACACCGCATGTGAGGGAAGGCCGATTGAGGATTCCGAGTCGCTACACTGGGCGGCGGGGTCTTAGGGTCCTTCACAGGATGTCGGAGTCCTTCCAGTATTTACCTTCCTTCGCTAGCTAAAGTGCGAGAAGATTAGCGAGATTAGACTCCCGTGGCCCGAATATCCGAGGGTCGCGTGGAGGTACGCGGATGCCGTGGCCCTAGCCTGGGTTGAGCCTCTCGTTTGCTAAACTTTCCCCTACCCATTATGGCCTTCCGTGTCCGAACTGTGTCTTGATCTTCTTACATCTTATGTTGTTCTGCTCCAAAGATGGTCTGGTTGAGGCGGCCTTTGAGAAAGGCCGCCTTTACACTCCTTTCATAAAAAAACGCCCTACAACATTTCCCTCTCAATGTGTCATCTCAAATTTCTCCTAATTTTTGTGGTGTCTTGGTTAGCTCTTCTAGTTTTTTTGTGGATATGGGCCCTGGGTCCCTAGTATAGCCTTGTCGGATTTTTCAAATATGGAGCAGGCTTCCTATGGCTTCTTTATATATTTCCCCAAAGCTGGCCACTCCGTAAGATCTATCATTTCTGACCTCCCCTCTTCCCATAAGCATTGGAAAAAGTGTTATTTCTTTGTCGGGGGTCGACATTGGGAATACAACCCTGCCGATCAAGATGAGACGCTTGGGATTTCGACAGTATGGACTGCCCCTGAGAACCTGCGTGAGTTTTCTGTCTATGCTAGTAGGGGTAACCTTTTTTAGTGGTCATGCCATGTTCTTGACTTTGCTTTGGTTGCTGCTTCTAAAATATCCGGGTCCGATATCTACTCTTGAGACATGGAAGTAAAGCCGCGCTGCAAGTGTAGTCCTCGGGCGTATTCCAATCATGGTGGCCTGATATTCCCGCCTTCGTGTGAAGAGCCTTTCTTGTTCCCTTGTTCGACATCTCCTCCGCTTCCTGCTATGGAAACTTCTCCTGGGGGGCCTCTTGTTGTGAAGCCAACTCGGGGAAAACTTCGTGCCCGGGTTGAGTTGTTGGAGAAGAAGAGGAGGAGCATAAAGTGCAAGGCTCAGGATCCTCCTGAGAGCGCCTCCCGTTCAGTGGGTCTTGAAGCTGGGAGTATCTCGCATCCCCGCGATCTCGTGTTCAGTGATGCAGGCGGCCATTCCTCTTGCCAAGGTGTCCGAGGCGCGCAGCTGGCCGCTTGTCCCTCCGTCGTGGGAGTTAAGCGTTCTTTGAGAAAGGCTGCCGAGCCTCCTCTGGAAGTCCTTCCTATCTTCGTCTAGAGCCCTTCAACGCAAACGTCGCCTCCCTTCTCGACACCTGGGAGATGGGCGATGATCCCTCAAGCCGAGGTGAGTGACCTCCCGCTACTGCCACTCGCCACGCAGCCTCGCCCTAGGGTTGTTTCCCGTCTCGTCCCCGTGACTTTGATCTCGCAGCGAGCAGCCCCGCGTTGCGAGGAGGCTTTTTTCTTGCCCCGCCTCCTACCCTCCTGCAGCGTGGACCGTCTCTCGCATGTCTGGGCGCTTCTTTATTTTGGCCTTTGCTGGTTGCGGTTGATGTTATCCGCTAACTCCTTCGCGTTCTCGCATAATGGGCTACTGGCGTACGCCCAATCCCCTGTGGGGTCCGTTGACAACCCGCCAACCAAATGGAATACACTCGTGGAATGTCGCCCGGTAATCTCGACACACCACTTCACGAAAAATCGAAAGCGTAGCCCTCGTGCCGGTGTGAGTTTCATTCAAGGTGGTATAAACTGTCCCAACAAGCTGACAATGACCACACAGTGGTTCATATGTGCAAAATAATGGGCCACTGGGCCCTATCAATACTCACAAAATAATTAACTGAGATTACCATAGTTCAAGAGTTATTATGATATTTTTACAACATATATTAAACCTTGGAATTTTAATACATGTATACAATAAAGATACCAAAGCCACAACCCGCTTTCTAAAAATGCGCATCTAGTGAGCGCCCTCGTGCACACTGCATCTAAAATGCAGATCTCCACAGAAGTGAGCAAAGCCAAGAGTTATAAATTTCCACCCGAATACTCCCACCTAAGTGCATACAAAGCAGGCAAACAATCACATTCAAGCAATTTCATGAACCTACTCGAATGTCTACATGCCTAAACCCATGTCCCAGTCCACCGACTCTTCACATATGCCTAAGCCAAATAAGAGTGAAATCGCGCTTTCAAAACAAAGCTATTTGTTCTTGAAAGACACTACCGAAGCCTCGTAAATACATCGACTACCCTCCGAGGCGAATTGCCGATACTTCCCAAACAATATGGGTCCGCCTCCGAGATGAACCGCTGGACAACTCTCCATGTACCTTCAAAAATCTTCCGTCAAATTCCTTTCTACAAACATTACTTTCATTTTTCTTTCAATTTATGTCACAAGATCACCCAATATTCTGAGTAGCGCCTAAAGGCATACGGTTCGGTTTTATTAATCCCAAACATTCATGTTAATATATTCTGACATGCATAAGGAGATAACATAATTAAATCACACAAATCATGTTATAAATTCACCATCAATAACACCAAAATTAGCCTGCATGGGCCATCAACAAACACACAATCGATTTTGAATCACTTACAAAACACATCCACCCAGCAAAATCAAGTTAATTATTCATGTGAATACTGAAACCGGTTACCGTCTCACCAACTGGATTTTCCACGGCTCAAAGGTTCGAGACCGACTAGCCAAACCAAGCCCAAAAAATATCCCTAACCATAAATATGACTCTTAGCCAAAGAATAAACCATGTAAGAAAAGATCCCTACCTCTTGAGTTATAACTCACCAAACTAGAACCACGCGAGTTCTTGCCACGATCGACTTTGCTTCTTGTCACGAGAACCGACGGTCCGAATGGGGAAATCTAGAGAGAGAAGGCACACCTTCTCTCTAAAACTCAAAACTCAAGACCCACTCCATCTCCTTCACGCTTTGGTCTTTTTAATTTTGGAGAAGATGACACTATTGCTCTTTATTCACTCATTAATAATTTTAATAATTCTCATCATGTCCCCTTTTTTCACTATTTTGACACTTGGCACATTCTCGGTCATTCATTTCCATCATCTCTCTACTCATACAACATGTGTCACATGGATACATGTAGTAGGTGACTTTTGTCACATCACATGTCTCTCAAACCCATTTTACGGCACCCGATACTCGGTGCCTCGAAAAACATGAAATTCCGACTGTCTCGGAATTCTACGAAATTCAACGTGTTAGCTAGATTTCACGAGACGATTCCAACCCAGAAAGTATGTTTCTTCATCCTCCAGATCTTAAAATTTTTTTGGGTTTTGACCAAATTGGCGATATTTTACCATTTTCAAAATTGAACTTTTCTGGTCTACAAACTTATATAGTTAGATTTAAGCAGGGAGGGCTGTCAAGCCGAGAGCTCTACTAAGGCTGCGAGAGTGACACAAAGCTAAGGCCCAGCCTCCTTGACTTCCGAGAGGATCGAGCGAGCCCGGGACATACAAAGCTTGACCGATGATCGGGCGGTAACCGACCGCACACCCCCGACCGCAGTTTCTAGAGCTAAAGATTGAGAAAGAAGCGCCATAGAGGGTCTGGCTACACACCTACATGAGTCGCTGGTGGTTAAGGAAGGAGTTCCTGTGCCATAGGAAGAACCGCACCAAGGTACCACGCTGGGACTGAGTTCCGCCAGAGGCTCTTCAAAACAGAGTCCCATGGGGCGCTCTGAGGAGAGTAAATGGCATTATGGGAGACCTCAGATGCTGGAGGCTATGATTCAACCAGAGGGATGGGAGGCAGCTAAACGGCGGGATCTAGGCTCAACAAAGCCGCCAAGGCTTCCGAAGCCTGACCAATCCCAACTTCCGATGAAGAGGCTGAGAAACCGCTTATGAGGAAGAGGCGCATCCCGAGGTGTTTTCCCGGGAGCACTCCAACCCCGCTCACCTCCATGGGAGTCGAGACTCCCGCCGAGGCTAAGTCAAGCTCGCCCTCGCCCACTGGGCTCGCCTTCCCCTGATCGCACGGCTGGAGGTCGCACCACCGAGGTCGCCTTGCTATAGCTCTACCCCTGACATTTAGGCCCTTTGTATAATCTGGCTTCATTCCAAGAATTTGAGTTCTAAACTTCTCGGATGACTGTGAACGCTAATATCGATTTCTCATTCATCTAAGGATATCCGTCTTTCTACCTCTTTGGTTTTTTTTTTTTTTTTTTTTTTTTTTTGACCTATGTTGAGAGGTTTCCTGGTTATCCAATATTTAATGGTCAGGTTCTTGACGGCCATGCACTCTGGATTAATGAACCACGAAGCTTCACCAAACTGAAATATTGCCTTTGGCCACACGCCCCGCAGTTTAGTCTTAAGAATCAGTCAGAGGCCTCATTGACATTGATCTGATATGTCTTTGAAACGAGCCATGGCTCTTGGCTAATGGGCCTTTCACGTTAGGTTCTTTAATAATGAGTCAGACAGCCCTCGAAACCAGCGCAAGGCCTTTTGAAACCAGCTATGGCTCAAGCATCGGGCCTTTCGGCCACAAATCTTTGCTGGACCGAGTCATGCGTCTTCTTTGACGCGGATCTACGCGTCTTTGAACCGAGCTATGGTTCTCTCTAACCGAGCCGCCATATGGCCTTTGAAACTGAGCCACAGTACTCTTAGCTACCGGGCCTTCTATCTCGCTGACGCTCTGGCGACCGGAGTCGCGCCCTGGACGCCATCTATGGCTCGAATTGAGTTATGGTTCTTCTCGAATCGAAGCATGGCTTTTTTTAACCTGAACATATGCGGTCTTGGCTATTGGGCCTCTTAGTCGTCGTTCTTTAAGGACTGAAATATGTGGCCCCTATGACGTTAACTACTCGGCCCTTTGAAACCGAGCCACATGGCCTCACTACTGGCCTTTAGGGCCGCATTCTTTAAGGACCGAGTCAGCGCGGGCCCCTTTGACATCGATCCACGGGCCCTTTGAAACTCGAGTTACATAACTCCTGGCTACTAGCCTTTGGCTGCAATGTTCTTAAGGACTGAGCTTGCAGGCCTTTCGACGCGATCTAAACGTGGCCTCTGAAACTGAGCTACATGGCCCTCCTCAACCGAGCCACATGGTTTTTGAAACTAAGCTGCATGGCTCCTCGGCTACCGGGCCTTCGGGTCACGTGTTCTTTTAAGACCGAGCCGCATAGCCCCCTGACGATCTACGGCCCTTTAAAACTAAGCTACATGGCTCCTTCCGAACCGAGCCAGTGCTCTTTAAAACTCGAGCCCTAGGCTCTCATCCGAGCTACGCCGCCCTTCGCTCCTCCCCTAGGAAGGCGCGCGTGGCTTTAATGCGGATCTATGGAGCATGTGCGGTTTTAATGCGCATCTATGGAGAATTTAAATAGCTCGCGCTGGCTTTCCAAACGCCCAAAGTTTCTTTATAAATAATGCCTCTCTTCGCTGAACTGTCATATCGCCCCAATCTTCTACCTCTCTTCGATAGTGTTGGAGTTCGTACATGATGAAGCTTCAGGGTTTGATCGCCACTACACGTGGTTCGCCCGGTGATCGCAGCCATGGTTTGGTTTGATGTTCGCCTGGTGAGCTGTGTTTTCCCTGGGCCCCTCCCCCCGTGAAGCTGTGTTGTTCCCTGGTCCCGCTCTATTGATGGTACTCCAGACCGGGAACATATCTCGGGAGGGGGGCGGTACGTCTGCAGGGCACAAGTCCCGCCCTCCATTATACATTTCCTTCCCTTTTCTCCTTCTCATTCCTTTTCTTCTCCTTCCTTTCCTTCTTCTTTCCTCCTTCTCCTTCTCCTTCTCCTTCCTTTTTCTCTTTCTCCTTTCCCTTTTTCTTTTCTCTTCCCTTCTTGTTTTTGCCTAGACTGCTACGATCGTGATCTTCTCGGGGATGTGGGAGAAATCCATTTGATGTAGAGAAAGGCTTTGTTGATTGTAATTTTCTGAGATGTAGAGAATGACTTTGCTGATTGTAATTTTATGAGATAATTGAAATAAATGTGTACATTTTGGAAGCGTGTGTAAATTTGGTTTTGATGTTAGTTTGTTTTGTTTTTTTTTTTTTTTTTTTTTTGAATGATCTGCAAGAATGCGTCTGTGCTGAAATGAACTCAAAGAATGTCGTGATCGCCGCTAACGGCTCTGCGCCTCGCCCACTTGGTGCGCAATCCACTCCTACAACAATAAACTTAATTAGCTCCTTCCCACGGGTAGGGTCCCAAAAGATCTCAAGCCCCCATTGTTGAAAATGCTGTTCGGATTGAGGCCGGCCGTCCAAGGAGGTGAGAGATGGCCGGGCATGCTTCGACAGTCTTCGCATTTAACCGCCAGAAGTTTTTTAGTATCATCAGAGCAATAATTTCATCTTAGATCTTTGTCGCAAGGTCCCTGCTCCAATATGGTTGCCACAAATGCCTTCGCACCTCTTTGAGCACATAACGGTGCATCTTCCTTCCTACACATTTAAGGATGGGTGTAGAGGTTTTTTCCATTTATAAAAGGGTCTTCGAATGGTGAACCCAAATTAATTGGCCTCGAGCTCGAGGCCTCCTTTCGGGTCGTGGTTGGCAAGTTTTTGTCCACTCACAGTCCTAGATGGGTCCATCTAGTTCGCCCGATACTCAGTGGGATACTTCTTCATCACGACGTTCACCGAGGGTTTTGGGAGAGGTGCTTGAACCGCATCGATCCGGTCTAGATCTTCCTGTGGTGTTGTTGTTAGTTTTGCCAAGGCATCTGCCCGCGTATTCTCTGCCCTTGGGACATGCCTAACCTGAACCCGTATAAACTTTTTGAGCGCTCGACCTTTTTAGGTAATAGATCATTTTTCACCCCGGCTTCGTGAGGAGTCTTCATCTCGTTTCACCACCACCTCAATCGCCAACATATCTCCAGCTTGATCAAACTCCATGGAGTGGGCAAGATTGGGTTCCTGCGGGCTTAAGCGATGTGTGCCTTCAGATTCGCCTCAAGTATCGAGGCTTGAAATCCAAATCGGCGTGTATTCCACGCCAATCCCGTCCGGGAGGTTAGAATCGCACCATATCACTCGGAATTGACGGTAATCTATCTATTGACACGCAACTCCACATGGTAGGCTGTCACCGAAAGTAGTTTCTAGTAGTCGTGTTTGACGCTTGAGGGGTGAATTCCATAATAAAATTTGCTAAAACTCCGCCTTTGACTCGTTGTTCTTGGCTTGTATCTGGCGTCGAACTCATCGAAGCCTGAGGTTTGTTTTATCGCCTTCCCGAGGTGGTTTATGGCTTGTAGCAATATTTGGCTTCACTGGTAGTTCTGGTCGGGATTTCGATGGTGTGATTCAAAATATGGTCAAAGCCTTCTAGCGCTGGTTGGGTCACGTTAGGATTAATTTCCGATCTTGATACCTTCTCCGCCTCCCCGATCTCAACCGTAGCACCGGCCGTTGTATTCCCATCTCGCCGACTGTATGCGCTTAGTCGAGAAAACTGAAATGATCAAATAGCGGTAAGGAGCCCTCGGAAGGGCTCACTAGGACGGAGGAGATCAACAAAGCCTTTAGCGTGAGAACGCCTTCGCATCAAAATCCCAAAGGAAAGCCTTTTAGAACCTCGAATACAGATTTGTCGCCTGATCTGTATACAAAGCGGTCGCAGTGGGCCTATTCTCCCGCTAATCACGAATTTTTCGGTGCTCCAAAGGCGGTTGCATGTTTAGCACGACTTTATCTTATCCGGATTTTGCCTCTTTCCCTGGCCAAGGATCATGAAACCTAAGAATTTTCCAACAGATTTCTAAGGCGCATTCGTTGATTTATTTTCATGTTATAGTTCTTCAGACTGAATGACCTTGGCTTAGTAGTTACATGGAGTCGCCTTAACTGACTTCACCAACATGTCATCTATATATACCTCCATAGACGCTCCAATATGCTTTTGAAACATTTTGTATACTAGCCTCTGATAAGTGGCCCTAGCGTTCTTCAACCCTAAAGGCATCACCTGGTAACAACAAGTGTCGTGCCCCGTCACAAATGAGGTACTTGATCGCTAAGGTACATTCTGATCTAATTATATCCTGAGAAAGCGTCCATGAAGCTGAGAAGCTCGTGGCCAACCGTGGCGTCCACTATAAGGTCTATCCAAGGTAGGGGAAAGTTGTCTTTAGGACAGGCTCTGTTGACATCGATGAAGTCAATACAGAGCTGCCATTTTTCGTTTGCCTTTTTGATGAGGACTACATTAGCCAACCAATGCAGGTATTCTACTCGGATAGCTTTGGCTTGGAGAGTTTGTTAACCTCTTCTAATATCTCCTTCCGCTTTCTAGGGCGAAGCTCCTTTCTTTTTGTTTGACAATAAGTTTCGAGGGGTCGATGTTCAAAATTTGTGTGTGATTGTTCGCGCGTTGTTCCCTCTCACATCCTCCCCGCTTCCAAATACGTTTATATTCTGTTTTAAGAAGTGGACAAGGAGGTCCCTGACGTCTTTGGCCAATCTAGAATCGATGTAGACGAGATGTTCTAGCTGGTCGTCGAGTTGTATCGGTTCTAGTTCTTCTGAGGGCGTAGGTCAGATGCCTATCTCATATCTTATGTCGAGCTCATCCATGTAGATGCTGCCTACTGCTTTTTGCTTCATTGATGTCGAGTAGCACTCCCTGGCTATGCGCTGGTTTCCTCGAACCACTCCTACCCCATTCGTAGTGGAGAATTTGATAACCATATGATAGGCTAAGTGGATGCAGCCCTTACGACTGGTGAGCCCGCCCAATAAAAATGTTATAGGTCGGTCAGGCGCTCCACTATGAGGAACCTCACCGCTCTTGTGGCCTGGCATGGGGGATCTCCCAAAGTGAGCACTAGCTGTATTGACCCCAGGGGTAGCACTCTTTCTCCGGAGAATCCCCGCAGGTGGGCGTTGACCGGTTCTAGTTTCTCCCTTCCGATGCCCATTTTATCGGTTAGCTCCACACGAAGATGATGTCTGCGAGCTTCCATTGTCGACTGTGACCCAGTAATCGCTTTGTTGGGGGCTATGACTTGACCAGATACCGTGGATTGTCGCGAGGATGCCGGCAGAACCTCCAGCTGCCCGAGTCCCGTGCCACGGTGGTGGTTCAGCCTGGGGAGCTTAGATACCTTCGTATTTCCAATCAGCCCCGATATGATGGCGCGAGATGAGCCTTCCGCTGAACCGAACTTCCTCCCTCGCAAATCCTCTGGAGATCACATGGATTTCTCCCGCTGGGTTGGCCGGTGTTGAGCGGTCGCTGACGAGGTGATGCGGCTTCGCTGTCCCGACCTTCGAGGCCACGGCGCGAAGATGCCCACGCCGACATTAATTTCTTCCTCACCGGATGCGCAATCATCTATTCGTAACCATGATCCCTATGGAATTCGCAGAATACTGGTTGAGTCTCTTCGTTGGGTCTGCTTCACTCCGAGATGGCCACCTTAAAAATGCCGTGTTATGTCTCACGAGGACCCAGGTGGACACCTGGTGGAATGCCAAGGGGGTGAATTACGAGGTGGATATCGTTGTTGCAGCTCGGGCTGAGGTGGGCCCAAGCGGTCCTTGATGTTGCCTCGTCTCTTTGGAGATCGTTCTCTGTTCTCTCTGTCCCTTTGTGGGATCTATCCCCCTGCCTCCTCGCCTCGTCTTCATTCTCGCTCGCCCGCCTCTCTTCTAGCGGAAAGAGTTTTCACTTAGATAGAAGGGCTTCCTTGCCGTTGATGTATTTCTTCTCGCGGCGAGCACCTCGGCCCATGCTTACTTGAGGGTTTCGAGATGGAAACATCCCGATTTCCCACCGCACGCCCCCGCAATGAAAAGGTGGTGGCAAAACTTCTCATCTGGGATGTCTCCCTTAACGACTCTGTGTTAAACCTCTAGACGTATGACTCAAAATTCTCCCCGTGGATTTGCTTTATGGTCATCATGGTAGCCTCTAGCTCCTCGTATGTCCGAGCCCGCGAAGCGAGACGAATGCGATGGCTAGCTCTCTGAAGGATGATATTGACGATGGCAGGAGTTTGTTGAACCAGACTAGAGCCGAGCCTTTGAGCGTGATGGTGAAGGCTCGTGATCTAATGTGGTCTTATATTCGTAGCCCACCCCATTTTATAGGTATCGAGAGGTGATCTACGTGGTCTGGCCCGTCGAATGTTTCGATCCGTGCATTCGAACTTTGGCCGGGAGGGAAGTGTGGTACAAATGCGGAATGGGGATCTGCTTTTGATCGACCAAGACATCCATGGAGATTCGAGTTTGTCCTTTCACAGCTTCAGGCTGAGCCTGTTTGATATCCCTGGCACAAGTTCTTCATGATCGCTCCCCATTCCACCGATAAAGGATGGGTCCATTGCCCTGCTGTTCCTACTGAACTCACGGCGGTCCCCTAGGGGCTTATAAGGATCAGGCCCCCGCTTTGCGGTTTCTTCCTCCGCTGGCCCCAGGAGCATCACGGGTGTTGTGTCGTTCTTCGCACTACGTAGATTGTCTGTGGATTCCTCCACGTCTCTCACCAAATGTCGGTTGGTGAGATGGAGTGCCTCCACCCTCGTCGCATTGGCTTCGAAAGCTCGAGTGTCTCAAAGTGTGTCTACATCTAGGTCACCTTACTCCGGGTCTTAAGGTCCCGGTGGGGTCAGTGACTTCCTCGCTTCATGTTTCGGTCGATACCATCGGCCATTGAGAATTCGGGAACAAGCCGCTCCTACGCACGACGCCAAACTGATGGTGCTTTTTCTACCGATTCCGGGCTGGATCTTCTCGGGGTCGCTGGGCCTGTCTATTGGGCCGAATCATTGTATAACCTGCAACCTGCATTGAAAGAATGGTCCGACGAGGGTGCGCCTGTCAGCTCTCCAATGCCTAAGTCAGGTTCTTTCTTATTGAAAGGAAAGAATTCAACTATGGATGACGCAGGATTATGCATCTGTGGTGAATGGGCTGGCATTTATAGGGAGAAATTGTGGTTACTTTCCTTATTAGACAGTGATACGGTATCTCTCCCATTAGGTGGAGAGTTTCATTTTCCTTATCATGGACCGACTGTCAAGGGATAATGGAGGAGTCGTGATCATGAAAGATTCTTCTTTCCTAATCCATGGGGCGCGGATCCTGAAGACTGGGTGTTTTCCCTTTTGCATGAGTTTCTGGGCCGCCTATATTGCTTGATTATTTAGCATGGTGGTTTCAACTCTGGACCCGAGCCTGTGTACTTTGGCATGGGTAGGATCTTACCGTGGGCCAAGCTTCTTGATTGGGTCTATACCCCAACTTTCCTCATCAGGTGGAGGTCTGGACTTGAGCTCCGGCTTACGCTCTAAGCCTGCATTATAGGCCTACGGGCTCGGGTCTGTGCTCGTATTGTTTTCTAACCCATCAACATTAAAAATGACAGAATTCTTCTCACCGTAATCGTTGGTGAGATATATTTGTTGGAATATCTTTTGTGAGTTTTTTGAAATTTCATTCAACATAAAGGACAAATTCACAAGAAAGTAATACTTTCAAAGTGTGAGAGAGATTTCTCAAACTTCAACTGGTTGACTTGGTAAGGAAAGCTGCATTGACAAGGGGGTGTTGGAATTGACGTCCATTACAGTAAGAAATAAAGGGGAAACAGTCTCATTTAATGATGAACTTGGAAATTTCATCGTCCATGTGATCCTTTCAACTCCAACTACCCCTCCTTTTATGGACTACTCATAATTGTGTCTCCATGGAAAAGAAAACCTTGTCTGCCCATATAGGCATATACTATATATGTGTATAGGCGGCCATTGGAAATTTGAGACTGGTAGCGAATTAATGTTTACATATATCTTTGTACTAGCTGAATTTTAATGCGACTTGGCCATAAAGGAAAATAATACGTCTCAATCCCTGATAGTCTCCCAAGCATAACTTGCCACCCTCCAGTCCAAAGTCCAAAACATGCAATAACCAACCAGCCATTATCGATAAAAGCCTGAAAAGTACTGACAAAAAACAACTAAAAAAATAATTTTCATATGTTTAATTTTATCACAAAAATATAATATATATAATCAAATTTTATCTATTTTAAAATTTCTTTTTAGTTCTTTGTATAATATAGAAAAACAAAAAAAAAAATTGAATAAATATATAAAATTAATGACTAAGTTTAAATCCATTTATTTATTTATTTTTTAGTATTTTTCAGATTCCAAACTAAGAATTAGGAATTGTTTTTATTGGTAAAACGGTCAGTAATGCTTGTCATCCGAATAGATATAGATTGTTGAGAGTCAGTAATAAGGGTGTTGTTATAATAATAAAAACAATGACACTCTGACTTGGAACCATTAGGTTAGTCCAAAAAAACAAACTTTAAAGATGATGGTTATTGTAACAGCCATCAATCCATAGCAAGACTTTGCAGGCAGAAAAGGTCAAATCCGGCCGGCCAGGGAGGGCCGAGGGGGAGCTGACATAAATAGAGTTTTAAAAAAGAATTTATCAATATATAAAATTTTTTATATATATATATATATATATATATATGTATATTTTTTAAATAGCCTAAACATATTGCCCCCTGATGAAGGACAGATTGACTGGGATGTCATAAAATCTGACATAATCTTACTCGAAGACATCCTATAGGCTACACCTGACTAACCGCGTTACTAAGATCAACCTTTCTTCCTACTCCCCACTACACCGAGACACGTGGCAGTTCTCTGAGCACGCGGTTATGTATTAAATACTGGCTAATAGATAGCACTCTGGGGTTGTTGTGGGCAACTTTCCGAAAAAATAATAAAAAAAAATTAAAAGAAATTTCAAAATGTGTAGGTTTAAAATAATCTTAACATAATATAGTTTTTTCATATAAAGTAAAAAGTATGTTTTTCAAATATTTTTTAAAATTAGAAAAATTAAAGTATCTCTGAAGAAATAACTTAAATTCAAAATTTTTAAAATTATAAAAAGTGTTTCTTTAAAAGATATTTTCAGTATTAATTCAAATTATTTAAAATTATAAAAGTGTCTTTTTCAAATAACTCTTTTGGTATAAAATTTTATTATTTTTTGAAAGCGTTCTCAAAATATACTTTTAAAGTGTCTCGAAGACATTTTTAATGCGTTTCCATACACTTTACATGGCAAACCACGTTACATTCAGTGAATATTTCTAAACCTATATTATTGGGCTAATTTTTATTTTTTTACCCTAAATGTAAAATGCCCGTTGTTGTGTGTTATTTTGGGGTCTAGAATTATTTAGTTAATATATTGGTAACCTAAATGGTATAAGTTCAAACCGTCAAGAGCGCATATTTTTTTTGTGATTATGTTCACATTGGCATGAAGCACTCAAAACAAGTGAAAATAAAAAATCCACTTTCTAACAACAAATTACCAAATTCAAACATTAAAAGTCAAACAAAACTTTAGTCTCCGCACCTTCCAGCCACCAGACCACGAAATACATAACACCTGCTCGCAACAATATGGTAAAACAAACAAGAAAAACGGCGATGTGGGGGCCTTCACCGCCTCTCCAATGCTTAAGTCAGACCCACTTGTCTCTAAAAATTAGGAACTTTTATGCTCGTTTTTTTTTTTTATCTTCTTCCTTATTGTGTGTGATGACCTCCTTTTATCAGAGAGGAAGTAGATCCGCTATTTGTAGAAAGTGTGTGATTTCCTCCTAAATTGGAAGGGGAAGGTGGTGCACATCTCGGGCGTAAAGACTAGTTCTTTCTTTTAAATAGATATGTTTCCCGAATGGAGGATCCCGAGAGCACTTGTTTACCCCGGGTGACATCATCATGATGATTCATGGAAGGGTGCATATTCTATTCGGGAGAGTCCATCCAGCAGCATTTGCTAAATAAAGTCTTCAACCAGGAGAGATAACGAGTATGCCTAATTTTCTCGCTAGAGGATATCCGTTTCGGCTCTAAATTGGGTCGGTAAGCCACCCATCGGGCCAGCCCAATTATGGCCTCTTGTCAGACGGGCTTGTTGGCTAGAGGGCCTGGACCAAAGCCCATGGCACCCACAATGCCCCCCTTTTTCCTGCTGGGGAGGGCGATCGTCCCCGGTTGGAAAAAAGGAAACGCGTTTGACCAGCAATGCATGGGGAACAGTAGGCAATCAATGAGGGTATGTTCCAACGTGAATTTTTTAACTTTTTTGGATGTGCATTAGATGTGGTCGCTTGGGATAATGGATAACCTAGAGGCTGGAGGTTGCTATAAAAGGCTGGAGGGTGATGGGGTCCGTTGTGCCACTGGTTATCCACATTTTTCAACAGAGAAGGATGGTTAGATGTTGTTGAGAATCAGACTTGGTGGACTGCAGACTGAAGGATGATTGCGATAGGTCGTTTTAACATGCTTTCTGGCTAACGGCGCATCAAAGATTGCATATCTGAGTGAGTCAATAGATCTGGTGTTCCCACTTCCGGCCTTCGCGTTCGAAAACCTGAATGGAATCCTCTACATCCAAGGTGACACCCCGAAGCCAAATCTGGGCTTTTGATGTTATCCTCTTGAGCCCCCTTCCATCTTTCCTTTTTTTTTTTTTTTTTGGGAGCGATTGTGCTACCGCTTTCTTCCTCTTGGCCCCTCGCTACCTTCTTCTTTAAATTCTTTGCCTTATTTGATTCGAATGATCCATGTAGCCATTTTAATAATGCACTGGCCGGTTGTAACTTGTAAGGACATGAATGTAATGATGGATGCCATTTGGCGCAATCAATAAAACCGTACTTCTTTGACATTTATGTACGATGTTCTATCTCAATGTTTCTGTGCTTTATTTTCATCTCAGGCAGCTAAATTGGCCGCCATGGGCTAGGTGTATTCTACATCCCTAGAGGAACGACTTTGGGTAGGGGGCCCAACGGTGTTAGGATAATAGGAGGCCACCACCTAGCCCATGTTAACCTATTGTGCCCTAGAAGATGGAGTGTCACCAAGGAGCCAAACACCTGAGGGGAGGAGGGGTCACGTCGACGAATGCGCCCGTAGGGTCCTAGGCGGTTAGTACTGGGAGCCATCATTGGGTTTTTAATCTTAGCCTTCTGCTCACATCGAATTTACACTTCACTAGCTTCAAATCTTCTACGTATAATGTGAGGATTCATGCTCTTTTGAAACGGCCTCAGACGCCACTCATTTCCACGCTTTCGTGTAATTACTATTTCCTTGTAGATATAAGGACTCGTTAATGGCCTTTCCGACCAAGGAGAAGTGCCTTGGGGTGAGGTGCAGGTCCCATAACCTATTAAACCCGAGCGATTCTCGCCTAGGTTTGATACTCGGTGTTTTAAACTTTTGATATGTGGCTCCTAAATGGTACTAGTTCCCTCTCCTCCATTTGATCTTCTTTAGAATGACGAGAGGGGGTGAGGAAGAAACTTCCACAAGCTCAGCGTAGTCAAACTGGGGCCACCCATGAACGTGTTCGCAAGCATCGCCTCTGTCCTGAACGGGAGGAGTTGAGAACCTACCGCGAGATCCCTGATAACATTGACATGAAGTTGATGGAAAAGGCGGACGAGTCCACTCTAGGTGGAGAACACAATGCTGTGTTTTACCCAAGAGAAACTCAAGCGGGTAGGCTTTGTTTCCAAAAACCGCCATCGTTGCTACCCTACATTTTACCCAAGCACCTCCGGCCCTTATTCATCCCAATACTATCCGGATATTAACTGGTTGTAGCGTGCTAGATTTCTTATACAAATTTGACCTTTCGCTGGTCGAGATTTGTTTTATCTATGCCTTAAAGAAATGTGGTGGTCATTGTTCATGTCGGTTCGGAATGCGCGATTGCAACTTGTCAACGGACTCCCCGATTAGCCTAAGACTGAGGCGAAGGGTGCGCTTTTAGTAAGGGGGCCTTGTGTTAGTGATTTGCTTTAACCTGCAAGGCTATATACTGTCATTATATGAAATACATGAGGCATTTATCATTTTATCTTGTTATTTAAATTGTGGTTTAACTTAATAAAATCTGTATCCTTGAATAATAGTTGCCCGCTTTATGTCACTGGCATGTGACTCAAGTAGTAAAACTTTGCTGCATAAGAATCACTATTCTAAATAGTCCATAGTCAATCATTATTGTGGGAATAATAATGAAGAAAGACTATTATGTTTTCTGAGAAAAGACCACGTTTTTCTAGTCATAAACATAAGATGTTACTCAGAACATAAATACATGTTAAGTTCATGTTATTGGACTGACCCGCTATGAGAAATACTACATGGATTATGTCATCAATAAATTCTACTATGAGTGGTATTTGAGTCCTTCAACCCTAATCTCAACGCACTCTACATGAGAACTCGTGTCTTGATCGTGAGCTCAATGACATCAAATGTGATGGTAATACTGTGCTACGGTCATATGTAGTAAATCATGTGGGAGGAATGTATATAGTGAAGGAATTTATTCCGGGCCTGAACTGAGGAGATGTATATTGGCCTCTTATGAGACCGAGAAATACATGGTCACAGCCGAATGAGATTGATAAGAGTTATCAATATCATTTGTTTAGTCAGTCTACTTAAGAATCAAGAATTGATTAAGTTGTATAAAGATGACTTCTCATCCATGCTTTGTGCTTAATCTACATCGTGGTGACAAAGGACTAAAATCATGGCTATGGTAAGGTTTTTCTGAGTCATCTAATTCTAATTTCATTTCTGGGTAGTTATAATGTCTTGCTAGAGACCAACAAGTAACTTGTGGGCTTGTAGGTCATGATTCGGGGCCTGTTGCCAATATCAAGAACCTATAGGGTCACACATAAGAATGAGCTATAATGGGATGTTAGAAAGGCTCTCTTTAGCTCCATGATTAAGCCCAAGCCCATTAATAGTTAATGGTAAATTTGACAAATTGTTTTAATAAAAGGGTTTGGGAGGCTTTATATAAATATGAGGTTTATCATCTAAAAGTAGTGTTCTTGAAGTGGGCTTTAGAAAGAATTCTTTTTAGAGCTTTGAAGACACTAAGGTGTCTTTGGTTTCGTACAGATCTATCATAAGGTGCTAAAGTACATCCATCCCATCCATTAGTCGCTCGCGGTGGGATACCTTTAGAGGGAGCTACGCCCGATCGCCTTGGGGCTAGTTATTGGAACATTTCCTGCATGGCTCTGCCAGGTTTCGCGATGTGTGATCAAGCAAATCTGCACTAGTCGAAAAGGATTCGGCCTACAAGAGGTAAGATCTCGATTCTTTGATTCATTGTTTGGTTTCATCAAACCCGCTTGATCCTAATGCGCTGAAGGCAATTTTTTTATTTCCTACCGTTTATCATTGATTCCAATACCCTGGACGAGACTCTGTTCACCCCCAGCTTCCTTTTAAGGTTAACATTACAGCCTTTCGTGTGTACCTGTAATGGGTTTAGTTTGTTGACGTGTATGTGTGTGAGTTTTTACATGTAACTGATTATAGATTATGGGTGCAGAGGAAGGCTGGAAGGGTAGGTTGGTGGAGTGGGTGGAGAAAGCAAGCTTCGAAAAGATTTGCTGGCTGTCGGAGGTTTCCGAGTGGGAACGCCATTAGAATGTTCTCTTGACTTTAAAGAACTTAGCTAACGTTAGGCGCAACCCTACTCATAACCTCCCCGTGATCATCACCCACGCCTTCGTAAGTCGCTTGTCGGGAACATTTTGTTAATATCGCTTTTGTCGCGCCATCGCGCGGCGCATCAACATTCGAGGTGCGAGATTCAAATAAGGATTGAAAATCAATGGCTCGGTCCCCGCCGTGGCCGCTTGTCTCTACTAGCGCCCCGGGTCGCCTCAACCATCGCTTAGACGTAGTAAAGGGGGTGGTCCACCTGAACGCCTGCCTTTACCTAGCAGGGGAGGAAAGTCTGCCCCCCGAGTACTAAAGGTTAAAAAGAAGAAGGCAGTCGGGCGGGTTAACGCACCTGACACCCAAGTGAGGGACTTTATCCCTTGGGTCCATCCTGAATCCAACCAACCCGGGGATTTAGAAGAAGAAGAGGAAGAGGAGATGACCGTTATTCCACCAAGAAGACGGAAGCGGCAAGAGGATGCCGGTGGAGGGAGGCGCACGCCACTCCTAATCGGGGCCGCCAGTCGGGCAGCGCTCTGTGCCGCGGCTTGTCTGTATGAGCAAGCAATTATTATTCTAGGTTCACTCCGAGACGGATCCAACGACACCGACATAGGGACGACGCGCCTGAGGGAGGCCGCTCCGCACCGCCTCCCCCGCTTCAAACGATCCTTCCTCCTCGCCGCTGGGACGCCGGCAATTCCGGTTTACCCGCATCGGTTGAAGATGCCGGCTTCCGCATTATGATAATAACAAATTCCTATCTATTTGCTCGCGGCCCGGCTCCCTTGAATGAGGAGGTATCGGCACCCGGGCTGGAAGACATTAAACGCATTGTCCGTCGTTGGATGCCTTTGTTCGCCTAATCCGCTGTTGACCTTCGTCAGCTTTGTATCCGTGATGCTCCTATGTTACGCCCGGCTAATGAGCGGGCGAGATTACTTATGACTGCTTCATGCCGGGCACTAACAAAGAAGACCTCCAGTAGATAATTGAGGATGGGATACAGATCCGCAACTGCAACTACATCCAATCATCTGAACTGGTAAGATAGTGAGCCCTTATTTATAACACTAGCATCGAGACACGAGTACTGATGTGTTCTTAATATATTTCCTCGCAGGCAGTCGCTGCCATCCGAAAAATGGCCCTTTAACATCATGACTTTAAACGCCGGCTAAGAGACGCGGAGAGGCTTCGGCTTTTGTCCGGGCCAAGGCTCGATCGAGGCGCCGGATGCCTCTTGAAGGAGGCTCGCCTTTCTTCCCGAAGGCCGGAGCTGGGAAGCCAAAGAGGCTATGGAAAGGGCGGTCCGGCCGAAATGCAAAAGGGACGCCGTCGATACTAAGCGGCTATGGCCGTGTTAGATTGATGCCATGAGTGGTGCTTGGGCACCGTAGAAGTCGGTTATCGCGCTCGATGTTCTAGTAGATGTCAAGGATGCCTGCTTGAAGGCCGATTCCGAAGAATATCGCTCTAACAAGCCTTAGTCGCTATGGAGAAGGCCCGTCAAAAGGCGAATGAAGAGAACAATCATTTGACGGATGAACGACTGTCTTTGCTGATGTAGCTGGAGGTTACCAGGGACGATTTTGCGACTTTCCGAGAGAAGACTTCCGTAGAGAAGATGGCAATTGAGGCGGAATTTGATAGCAAAGGACGCGATCTTCAACTATTTGGCATGGTCACAGCATTTGCAAGACAACATATAAAGTGGAGTGGAGCCCCGATCCCCATCGGGATGCCAGACACGTCAACTCCTCTAACTCCTGAATTTTTTATGAATCCTCGATGCCCCCCAAGTTCTTCATCTGTCTTTCCCGCGGTTGAGCCCGTTGAGACTTTTGAGGAAGATTTTTCAGCCAAGGATCTCCCGGCTACTAAGGGTGGAGTAGATATTCCGCCGGGGTCCCCGGCTAGATCAGATAAGGAACCCAATGTTGTAGCCGAGGGCTAGGGCTCGAAATTATCACTCGCTCGTCGAGCGTGCTTTCTTTGCAAGACATTTTATTTTCTATTTTTGTATCTTGACATTCTAAAAGGCATTTTATTTTCTGCTTTTTGGGTAAAATACTTCCTCCCGGCTTAGCCGAGTGGCATAGGATTATAATCGTCCCGATCGGACGAGATATCTTATTCTACAATACCCGCCCGGGATTTTATGCTGAGAGTTTAGTGATATTATCCGGGGTGTAGCTGCGAATTAGATAATGGGCTGTGATAGTCTCATTGTACCGTGGTCATCCGATTCTCGAAGCAGACCGCCAGATATCGACTGGCGTCGGGCCTGGACAGTCATTTTCTACGCATCCGAGCTTTAGGTCATCGCTTAGGATGTTGTTAAATTGGGCCTGCACAGTCATTTCCCACGCCATCCAGTGTTTTTTTAGCTTGACCAGTTAGATGTTTATCTAAACTAGGTCGGACAGGTCATTTCCTGTGCCATCAGGGCTTTAGGTTGACTAGTTAAATGTTATCTACACTGGGCCGGACAAGTCATTTCCTGCGCCCATCCTGCTTTAGTCGACCCGCCAGATGCCATCTACACTGGCCTGACAGTCATTTCCTCGCGTCTATCCGAGCTTTAGGTTGACCCTGCAAGAGGAGAAAATGGACGATGATATGTTTGATATTGAATCGCTCTTATTGATAATACCTCTTAAGATGTGTAACGCTCCACAATCTGTACCGGGTTCCATCAAGTTTCGTTTAAGGCGTAAGCCCCGGATTCACCCAGGCCAGGTTACAAGATATGGTCCTTCCGCTTGTGTTGGAACTTTCTCGCAAATGGTCACCAGATTAATACTTTTCAGACCAAGTCTCCGGTCGGGAATGCTCGAGGCTCACTCCATTTATCGTAGCGCACCCGCCAATCGGCTGGCCGGTAGGATGCTGCGCGGATTGCCGCTCGATTCTTGCAATTCATCGTGGCAAGATCCTTGATCATTAAATCCGCATTCCCTTGTTCGGGATGTTTGTCTGTGATGGTAGTGATTAGTGTGCTCAAAAGTTCTATTTAACCCTCGTTTATTGCGTGTTTCGGTACTTTTGTGTACTAATCAAAGATAATTAACCCAATTGGTACATTAAGGTCCCGCTATGCTACTCGATCGCATTTTTATGGAAATTTTGTAGTTTTTAGCGAGCTAATCGTGCCAAAATGGTTGTCTAGACTATAACAAATCCAAGCAAATTCGAAGCTGATCTAAGAGAGCCACAGTCATAAGCTATAAGGAAAGAGGAGCGTAAATGTATGAAAAATGACCATTAAATAAATTTTGCAGGTTGCAAAATTTTTTCGCAACCCGCAAAATTTCGTAGTTGGGCACCTCAACGCAACCCGCAAATTGCCTTGCGCGCATCATTCCATCCCCGCATCCATCGCTCATTCATCCTCGCACCGTTGACTTCCTACGCCTTTTACCTTTTTGACTCCTTTTTGTCACTTTTTGGTTTTCTTCCAAATTGGTCCCATGTAATAGCTTTTGATTTTGGTTTTTTTTTGTAATTTTGCTTAGCTGGGGCAGTATATAAGCTCCTGCATTGTAATCAAAGGCAACTTTTTGCCATTAATAAAATCCTGAGCGGGAGTTTTCCCACTGCTTTCCTTTTCTCCCATTTTCTTTCATTTTCTTTTACTTTCTCAGCTGCCAGACACCCCTTGAGGATGACAACTCAAGGGATGGTTGGCTAGACCACTTTTCTCCTTGAAGAGGAGGGCTGCTGGCTAGGGTTTGGAGGTAACTAACGGTTCTCTGTTTTTAACGTACGCATTTATGGGTATTTATGTTCTATTTCTCTCAATCTATGCTTAAATCTCTTAAATGTACCTCATGGACCAAAGATTTGGTACTTTAGGTCTCCAAAGGATGTTATTGCTAGATCCACTGAGATTCATTAGTTTCATTTGTCAATGTACGGTAGATTTACGTAGATAGATTCAATTAAGCCGGGAGCATTTATGCTTATAAGTGTTGTTTTTCAAAAGGGAAAAATTTTAGGGTTTAGTTTTTAAAGTTAAATGAAGATCCGTTCGAAATGACTATAGGTCATCCTCCCTAACGCTGAGGAAACAGAACCCTGAGGACATTTCGCTTCCTTAACCCCAACCCCCTTAAAGGGCCTAAGACTTCAAGGAGTTCTTTTACACCTTATTCTTTCACTACATTCCAAAGCTAAACCATCAACTCCACTGTTTTTACAAAAACCCTAAATCCAAAGTGAAAACACCATTTTCAATCAATTGTAATCATTTTTCACGAATAAAACTCATCCTTGAGTTCGACCCTAAACTAATTATATCATAGTAGTTTCTCTACGGCAAGAGGAATTTAGATTATAAATATTGCTGATTCCGATCACCTATTGTGGCATGAATCGTAGGCATACCAATTTATGTGGGGATTATAACTTCCATCCCATAAGTGATTGCGAACGGGATATACCGCCGGTCATATGAAAATCTTAAGCCCAGAGTACCGGTGGAGTTCATCCACCCATTTGCCCTTAGTCGAATCCAACCGTTTCTTCAAGGCCGTCAATAGGTTTTGCTTTGGAGGCCTCTTACTGCACCATTTCTCCTCGTGGATACCGTGGTGGAGGTAGATTTTATCTTCACCTCGACAGGCTTCGATAGACCCAACATTCCGACCTGGGGCCTCGCATCGACACAATTGATATGGGGATGCCAAACCGACATACAATATTTTTCCAGATAAACTAAGTGGCATCTCTATCTTTGATCGAGGAGAATGCTTCAAATTTCAATCCATTTAACAAATAGTCATGGCCACCAATATTTTTTGGGTCAGGGCAAGAGGGCGCGGTTTGATTATATCGATCCCCCAATGGGCAAAGGGCTAAGGGCTCGATAGAGATCGATCTTAATCGGGCCGATTTGTGAAAGGACAAGTCGCTGCGCCGATCGATTTTTCTAGTATAAGCGGGCGTGATCGCCTCATGGTCGGGCCAATAGTACCTGAAAGTGTGGGCCCGGCGGCTAAAATTCCCGCCGCCAGATGATTTCCGGCAATTCCTTCATGCAAACTCGCTTAACACATAATGACTTCGCTTCGGCATTAGGCATTTCGCATAGGGGCCGCCAAGGATCGCTTGACTAGTCAAGCCATCAACTAAGGAAAATTCGGGCTGATCGGACTTCAAGTTTGTGGGCCTTATCTCTCTCACTGTGGAGTCGGGCTCTATGCTTAGATATAGTGAGATAAACATCCATGAAGGGGGATTCTTATCCACCCTGAATACCAGAGGGATGCAATCAAGAACCGGCTAATAGTAGATAGGCAGAAATATAGTTTCATTGATTGGTAGGGAAGCGGCCATAGAAGCCAAGGCATCTGCCCTTTCGTTAGAGTCCTTGGGAATATGCTCCAGCTTCCAGACTGAAAAGATGCTCAAGCACTGTTTCACCCGAGATACATATTTCACCATTCGGGGGTCTCGGGATTCGAATTCTTCATTAACTTACCCGACCACCAACTGGGAATCACTTTGGACGAGGAGCTTACCGACAGACAAGGTGGCTGCTAGTTCGAGCCCGACTAGGATGGCATCGTACTCTGATTCATTGTTAGAGGCATTAAATCCGAGCCTAATCGCTTGTTCGATCTTATCTCGACGGGATTTTAATCGCAAACCGATACCCGCCCCCCGCTTTGCTCGACGCCCACAATGTTGGGCGCCCACCAATCCGAATGCCGCCGCGGCTGATTTGGGAAGCGCAGGAAGCTCGTCATTTCGCGAGAGCGCCCGGCTGCCGGCTTACGATCGCACTGGCTTGCGAGCGCCCGGCGCAGCAGAGGGAAACGCAACACGGACAGGATGAATCTATCGAGGCAGAGATCGGCACACTATCTTGATCCCATCTACTAAGATTCTCGACTAAGAATCCACGTCCCTATTCTCGTTCATTCTTGAACAACGACATTTGACTCACTGATTGCAAATAGACGAGAGGAATACTGCTCATCTGGGACCCTGCAGAATTGTGTGGGTTCTAAATATCGCTTAATCCGGATAAATGTCCGATCACATTCTTTAGTCCATCCTACCATTAGTTCCCTCAAGGATGGTGAAAATGGCTTTGGCAACAAGAACCGAAATAAATTACCCTAAGGCAGCCTAATCGGTCTGGCTACCGTTGCACCTCTTTCTGGGGCTCAAGCCGAGACTCTGTGAATGGAGGCTGCCAGAGGGGCCCGGCCCTCAATCCCCTAAGCCACATGAATCCCAGGAACCGACCTGCACTGACCTTGAATGCACATTTTACGAGGTTGAGTTTCATACCATAGGTCCCTGAGAGTGTCATCAAATACCCATCAAATGAGTAGTGATCCTACGCCTCGACTTTATTAACATATCATCATCTATATACACTTCCATAGTTTTTCCGAAAGAAGGGTCAAACATCTTGGTTACTAGTCTTTTGAAGATAGGTGGCCTCGGCTATATTCTTTAACCCGACGGCATCACGCTGTAGCGTATGAGCCCTGGGGCATAAAAGATGTTTTCTCCTCGCATCGTGGGCATCGGGATCTAATGGTAACCGATAATGCATCTTAAAACGATAACATGCCATGCTTTTGCCGATGCGTCGACAATCCGGATTCATCCGAGGTAGTGGGAAGCTATCCTGGGACACGCATTGTTAAGATCAAGATAGTTCACGATACTCCACTCTGCCCCTTCTTCGAACTACCACTACTTAGCAAGCCACTCCGGTATTTGACTTCTTCCCGATAAACCCAAATTTCAATAGGTTATCTACTCGGCCCGATGATCCGATGGCGGTTCGGGTGGAAGCCGCACTTTGGTCAAAGGGTCCGCGACAGGAGAACATTCAACTTGTGGGGAAGGTCACACGGGCTTATCCCCGCTCATGTCCGAAAGTGGGTCCAGCAAACACGCGTCGGCGTTAACCTTTAATACTCGGTAACCAGCCTTTCTTCGGATCAGAGGGAACTAAAGTAGGTGCCTCTGTCCGGGCCATCTATGAGCATGGGTTCCAAGGGATGTACTGCCAATTGATCCCTGTCTTCTAAAGTGGCCCGGACAGCCGGCCTTAATTGCTATGATAAGAGTTGAGTTTCGGAGGGCGAGCTATCGATGCCTTTTTCGCGCTCATGAACTGACAATTGATAACACTGACGAGCAGCTAATTGCCTACCCTAAAGGTCAACCTGCCTAGTGATTAGTGCCCAAAAAGTGCTATTTAAAGCCCTATGTATTGTAGGTTTTGAGCATTTTTTGTGTACTAATCAACCTGATTTGCACATTAAGGTCCTGGCTATTCTACTGATCGCATTTTGTGGCTATTTTTGTAGTTTTTGCAAGTTATTTATGCCAAATTTGTTGAGCCAATCCAAGCACAAAGAATTCAAGTCAAACTCAGCATTGCAGATAAGAAATCAGAAGGAAAGAAGAGCACAAAAAGAATGTGGTACTGGCAGAAGGGTGCGAAATGCTTCAGATTTTCCTCGACTTCTCTTTATGATATTTTTCCCAATTCCCACTTTATGTATAATGGGTATTTGAGATGTTTTTGTAATTTTGCCTATTATGAGCACTATATAAGCTTAGATAAGTTCTTATACAAGGATCTTTTTGGCAATTAATAAAAAATTTTAGGCGCCAACCTTTCGGCATTTCCCGCTTTCTTCTTTTTCCCTCACTTTCTCTCACTTTCTCACTAGCCAAACACCCCGAGGATGACAACTTGGAGGATGAGTGGCTAGAACCTATTTCTCCTTGAAGAAGAAGGCTACTGGGCAGGGGATATAAGGCAAACTGAGGGTTTTCCATGTTTTTAACTGAGGTATTTTCTATCATTTTTGGTTTCATTCAAATCGCCACTAGTTCCTGGCTGCTGGAACAGATCTCAGATTTGATAAGCTTTTGGGTTCATTGGATGCTTATCGCTAGATCCATTGACATTCGTTAGTTATCATCTATGGGTTATTGAAAAGATTCAAGATGTTTTATTTTCTCCAAATTTTAGGGGTTTGATCCTTCTGCTCACCTAAATTGGTCAAGATTGCAAGTTTTTAGGGTTCATTGTATGCTTATTGTTAGATATGCTGATATTCACTCAGTTATCTTTTATTAGCCAAGTGAAAAGTGAGTCAAGGTGATGTTATTCAATCGCTCCGAGACCATCAATAGGAAGCAAATACCAGTTTTTCAAAGATACTTATTTAAGGTTCAGTTTTTATAGCAACATGAAGATCCGATTTGGGAAATGGCTATAGGTCATCCTCCCTAACGCGAGGAAAAGGGACTCGAGAACCCCTCAGTAGCCTTTAGAACCTAAATCTAGTAGCCTAACACTTTAGGGAGTTCTATTTTTCATTTTATTTTATTTTATTTAACTTTCGCCTGTAAAACATAAACCTGCTTACAAAATCCCATAATCCAAATTGAAATTCACCATTTTTTGGTCCCCATCGGGAAATCATCTATGCGAAGAAACTCATCCATGTGTTCTGAATCTCTAGAACCACCATACTGTAGTAGCCATGCTACGATAGTAAGAGGTTTAGTTTACAACATGCTTGATTCTCGCACACCTATTACGGCTACCTAATCACGTATGTGGTAAGATAACCGATAGATTGGTTGTGTTTGTGGACCGGCTTCATGGTAATGGTGAAATGTGTCCGAAATTTACGAGAGCATTATATGGACCCAAATCTTCAACCACCGAAAATAGTACTTGCTGAGTTACTTATCCTGCCTTGACAGAGAGAGCAATATCACCCACTATCAGTGTGGTGGCCCCGTTGAATCCAGATAAAATTATGTTGGCCGAATCGAGATGAGACCGAGTGGAACTCCCCATCCGCCTTAAAGGCCGTGAGACGAAAATTCCGGGCCGCGCCACCCGCATCGTCCCAAGGACTCTATGCACATCAAAATCGCACACACAAGGTAAGTATAAGTGCATCATAATGGGGAGTGATGACCCGGGTCGGGTTTAGTCGATAGCGATATGGGGCCATTGATCGCCGAACTGCGGCTTCCTGTGGTACTCGATGAGGTTCACTTCGCCTCAATCGAGGCCGCCCATAGCATTTTTTGTCTCTGCCTCTTAGACCAATATTGATCTTCAATCAGGTTTCCCAGCACAAAGTTGATGGCGTGGCTGATCATAGATGTTCACAGAGCAGGCAATGGCCTTACGGGTCGTCTTGCCCACTGGGCCGGTTCAATGAACTTTCTAAGATGCCTGGTCCATATTAATCTTTCTACCAAGAACTTCAGGCCTTAGCAATGATTTGTTTCATGGTCGTGGTCTCTGTGGTAGTTGCACCCTCGTAGACTACTGCGTTCCCGATTCACCCGCATTACGGGCCATTTAAAATCTGTGGGTGGTCTCCCCATATGAGGGGAAGCAACAATATAGGAGATGTCAGAGGGGGTGAGGGAGGTTCCCTTTCTTTCCACTGCTCCTTGGGGGCGCCTTTAACCCTTGCTTTGACTTCCTTGCTGTTCGAGGTGGCTCTTTGTGGCGGGTTTGCTGCTCTGGGCAGTTATCATCACTATTTGTGAGGCGACCCAGATATTCTCCTCTAGAGTGGAGTATTTGTCTGCCCGCCGATACGCCTTCCATGGTCAGAGGGATCATGAAAAAGGACTGAAAAAAGGGTAGTCGCCCGCTTTCGGAAGTTCTGTAAGACCACATTCATACTATAAACATCAATTTGTCGGGATGAATTGTTCAAATTCGTGAAATCCCGGATGGATTCACTGCCTCGCTTGAAGATGGATCGAGCTGAGTCGATGTTTCATTTCACTTAACTGAGTACGTATAATCGAGACAAACGTAGCCCACAATTCATCGAATGAGTTCAGAGATCCTTTGGGCTTATATGGAACTAAAGCAAGCGGACTTTTCAAGCTAGCCGAAATACCTTACATAAAATTCCGACTGCTCACAAGTAAGGATCACGGCCCGGTTAAAGTGCAACATATGATCAAGGCTGCATCGTAGGAGCCGTGACATGGCAAATACCGTATGACGAATCAGCGAGGAAGCTCGTAATCCAAAATATGCTGGCCTAAGGGGGAAGATAGCATGTCATGTGATCCCCGACCAGGGGGATAAGATGTTGGGTGTAGGGTGGGGGTCGCCCCGAACGGGTACTACATAGGTAGAAAATGGGGGGCCACACCCCCAAACCGGGTAGGCATATGCTCAGGGGCCAACTCCAAATGGGGTCTGTCCCTGCTGGCCTCTCTTCGCATCCGGCGATGCGTGCCACTAATAGCCTAACTGGAATGGCGAGGTGGTCGCTTTCTGGACTTGGCTTCTGCATTGTTTTGGGGTGGTGAGTGACGGGGGAGTGGAGAGCTATCTGAAGATAACTCGTCATCTGCCGGTGGATCACTATGGTCAGGTAGGGCAGGCTCTTTGCCCTTATTCGTCCGGGTTGGGGGTACATGTTGGGGAGCTTCTTGTAGGTTCTTGGCCCGATTGGTCTCCAAACGGGTCCGGGCACTGCTTCATCAGAAGCGGCTCACAGACAGCCACACCCACATATGTCCGGCTCGCCTCCTCTTGCTTCTCGTCTATCTCCCCGACGCCACAAACGGAGAAACCCGATCTTCAAACGGGTTGGTTCGCTGGGTTGCTAGTCATGGTGATACACTCGACGATCCAATAGGATGAACGGGAACTACCAAAATTTCAAGTAAAGGGAGATCACTTGGGAGCAATGAACCCTGCGCCTCACAGACTCCGAGATTTCCTACTTGGCGTTTCACAAACGGCGCCAGGCCAGTCTCCGTAATCTCTCTCGAGTCACTAGGACCATTGAACATACACTTGTTTGCAAATAATCAGAAACAAACAAGAAAACGGCGGTGCGTGGGGCTTCGCCGCCTCCGACGCTGTCAAAGCCCACTTAACTTCTAAAATTAGGAACTTTTATGCTCGTTTTTTTTTTATCTTCTTCCTTATTGTGTGTGATGATCTCCTTTTATCAGAGAGGAAGTAGATCCGCTTTTCATGGAAAGTGGGTGATTTCCTCCCAAATCGGTTGATGTGGCGCGCATCTCGCGCGTAGAGACTAGTTCTTCCTTTTAAATAGATATGTTTCCCGAATGGAGGATCCCGAGAGTGCTTGTTTACCTCGAGTGACATCGTCATGATGATTCATGGAAGGGTGCATATTCTATTCGGGGGAGTCGATCCAACAACATTTGCTGAATAAAGTCTTCAACCGGGAGAGATTAAGTGCGGAGTATGTTGACTCTTTCTCGGCCAGGGGAGGATATCTGGGTTTCAGCCCTTAAATTGGGTTTACAGCATGTCCACAGCAGTTCTTAATTATGGCCTCTCTGTTGACGTGCCTCGTTGGCAGAGGCTCCGGTCAGCCCATGGCACCCACAAAAACTATGGTGATTATCAAAGGGGAAAATAGTTTCTCTCATCGGGAAATCCTAACTTCTTTAGTTCTTTGTTTTTGTTCCCTCAAAAATGAGTGGTAGTTTTTTTATATATTTTTGGCTTAAAATCACCTCTCCCATTGTTTCTTCTACACAAATTTGGGCCTTCTCCATCAATAAAGTAATATTTTCCACCCATATGAGTTTTTATTCAAATTTTTTTTTGTTTTCTTATATTTTTTTATCAATTTATTACGGCATGTGTTTGTTTATTATTTTTTATGTAGGTGATTCAGACGGCAACGCTGCTTCGATAAGTCACATCAAATTTATGTTGGTCAGTATACTCTATCATATCTGAAATCTTAGGTATTCTAAGGATATTAACTTGAATATATTGTGTTATCCATTCATCCATTCATCCTCTGATGTTTTTAATAGTTTGATTTCTATATTCAGATTTAAAAGTCATTTTGGATAAGTGAAATTTTACTTTCCATCATCAAAAAAAATAAAAAAACAATTCAAACACTAAATAAGTCCATCGAAATTAGCCATAGCAATAACTCACATTTTAAGCAAAAATGCCTCTCATATGAACCTACCATTCATATAAGGAAAAGAAAAATTGTCGCCAAACAACAAAAAAAACAAAGAAAAACCCTAGTCAAAACCTCTCTTCTTCTTTGGATCGTGAAACAAGGAAGCTAAAACCCCTCCTCTTCCTCTTTAGATTGTGAAGCAAAGAAGCTAAACCCCTAACCCTTAGAGCAACTCCAATGGGAGTTGCCAAAAATGGGGTGTCAAATGCCATTTTGCAACTCCCCGAATAAAGGTTTTGGCACCCATGAACAAAGGTTTTTGCTCCAATGGTAGGTGCCAAAAATGGGTGTCATTTATTAATTCAATGTTTTTATTAAAAAATATAATTAATGTGGAACTAAAATCCAAGATTTTGGATAAAGGGTAAAATAGTACTCTCGGATGAAAACTGGAATTTTTCTAGATCTCGACGAAGAAACGGACTTCTCCGTTGGAAATCGCCTCGCGAATTTAGCTACCACGTCGACCTCGTTGGATCTCGAGGTGGCCTGATTTCACGCTGAGGCGTGGGTGTCGAATGACAAATGGCAAGGTTAGGGGATGCCACATGGCATCCTAAGAATGTGACACTTGGAAAGAACCATGTGGTCTACAAAAAGGAATGGCTACACCAGCCATGTGTGGAATGAACTCATGGCTCATGAAACCATGTGGTTGATGATGTCATAAAAAGGGGAATAAAGAAATAAGGGATAAATATGGAAAAATTGATGGCCACACATGAGACTTGAGAAAATGAGGAGGAAATTGCCTCCTTTGACCAATACGATCAATAATGATTCAAAAAGGGAGAGAAAATGACAAAGGAGAAGAGAAAATGAAGAGAAAGTGAAAGAGATGTGAGATGAGAAATGAGAAAAAGGAAAGAAAAGCAAAAAGGAAGGAAAAGAAAGAAAAGAAGGAACAAAGAGAAAAGAATTCGTAGAGAGAAAAGGGAGGAAAAGGAGAAAGGAGGAAAGGGAAAGGAAGGATTTTCTGTTTCAAGGTCGACGCTCGACAAACAAAGAGCTGAAGTTATGCACGCAGTGGGATCTACGCGTTGACACCAAAAAGGTGGAGTTTCGACAAACTCCAAGAGGTAGGATATTTTCCTACTTGGTTTACTTTTAGCCTAAAGGCTTCATAAATGTAGGGGTTTTTCTCCTACTTGCTTTACTTTTTGCTTAAGGGTTATGTAATGGATGGGGATTTTTTGAGGCCTGGATGGCCGTTGTTTCGGTTCCAAAAGATTTGGACCGATTGAAGAAATCCCTAGTGTTTTCGATATTCACCGATCGCTTCATGTTGATTGCGGTGATGTTGTGTTATTGCCATGAGTAAATAACATGCTGATTGTGATTTTGTGGGCAGTTCCAAGATGGACTTCCGGATTATGCCTTAGCCCATGTGAGCTAATCTTATGTTATTGTCATAAATTGAATAACATGTTATGCGAATTAATTATGTTAATATATGCATGAGTGATATATTAGCATGTGTTGAATGTATGTGTGCCATTGCATTGCACTTAGGTGGGGAGTAACCCAAGTAGGGAAATTCCACTACTGGGCATTGCTCACTCCCGCTGGGACCCTTTTTCGTGCAATCAAGACGCCATTGGGATGGACGCGATCCAAAGCCTTAGAGGCGTAAGAAATGGTCAAGTCGGGCCTTATCTTGTATTTTCTGCTTTTTGTAAAATTCTCGGGCAAAGGATTCCACTTGTATAAATTGTAATCAAAAACAATTGTGAATGAATCCCTTTTTGTATAAAATTTATATTTGGGTTGTCTGGATTTGCGTGTCCTATTGGGCCATTTTACACGTGTATGGGTCTCATGACGTGAGACATATAGATTTCCGCGGGTTGACGGGTAGTCAACGGACCCTGCTCGGGGCGTCACAATTAAACTTGCCAAATATAGGATGAAATATAAATCGCTGAGAGTGGCTCAGTAGCTGCCAATCGCTATTTTGTAATCCTCCATTCTCTCCAAAGTTGCCAAATATGTCAAATCCCAAAACCCCGAATGGCATTTTGCCACCATGCCACCCGTTTGGAACCCGATTTTGTCGCTGAGGTGCCATTTTCGCTATGGATGACACCTTACGATAGCAACTCCCGTCGGAGTTTCTCTTAGTCCTTGTGATGTGATTTTTGTGATTTTGTATCAATTCCTTCTTATCTCACGCACACAAGAAACTTACAAATAGAGATGAAGATCTTCATTTGGGAAGAAGCAGTCAAGGAAACAAATGGATAG
Source organism: Tetrastigma voinierianum (assembly GCA_016808115.1). Lineage (NCBI taxonomy): Eukaryota > Viridiplantae > Streptophyta > Magnoliopsida > Vitales > Vitaceae > Tetrastigma > Tetrastigma voinierianum. The sequence continues at coordinate 687,030 of JAEQBH010000510.1, forward strand.
GGCTTCTTCACTTTCTTGTTTCATGAACTCCGAGGAGGTTGGGGGGAGAAAGGCTCGACTGACTTTTTTAAGTCATTTGATGAAGGACAAAATTTCTCTCTCCTATGTGAGTGATGGGTCCTTATAAGGAGAGGTATTTTTAACTTAAATATGATGTTGCTGTTCCCCACATGTTTAATAATTTTGGCATCCTTATAACATACGTTTGATAGGTTCCAAAATAGAGTTTTTCCTATATGTAGCTTCATTTAAAAACAATATCTAAAATACGACGGTTAAAAAAATATCGGCCTTGATTTGGCCAATTTTTATTGATTAGAAAGAGATAGTTGAAAATCGCTTTTAAGAAACGATTTCTTCAATCTTCAATAACTTTTCAATATCGCCTTGAAAAAGACGATTTATTTCTAACATTTATTTATTTCTTCAATTCATTTAGAAATCGCTTTTGAAAGGACGATTTTCTTCTGACCTAGAAATTGTCTTTTCAAAAGACGATTTCTTCAATCTTTTAGAAATCGTCTTTTCCAAAGACGATTTCTTCTTCAATTAAAAGTCGTCTTTTCAAAAGACGATTTCTAAAAGTTTATTTCTACAATCTAGAAATCAATTTAGAAATCGTATTTTCAAAAGACGATTTCTGATATTGCAACTTTTTTTTATAATTTGATAATAAATTATTATATTATAATTTAATAATAAAGTTATTGTAAATATGTTGATGTTGTTTAAAAATGTAAATATGTTTGATGTTACTATCAATTGAATTTATGTTTGTGTCAAGATTATTTTAAATTATTTTTGTGTAAAATATATTTTTAAAAACAATATTTTAAATTATAGTTATTATTATAAATATATTTTTATCATTATCTTTATATGCTTTAAAATTTTAATGATACATCATTTTATTACTAATTAAAGAATAAAATATATAACATATATACAATGATATAATAATTAAGGTACATTATTTCAATATATATATATATATATATATATATATATATATGCACACGAAGTTAAGAGTAAAAACGATTCCTTTTCTTTGTCTTCTCCTTAAAAGTGTTTTCTTTGCCATTTCTTCACACTAGTTCGAGTAATCCTTTTCCTTTTTCATATTGTTGATCATCATTTATTAATTAACACTAGAAGATGAAGCCCTGTTTGGAAGTGGATGCCGGTTGATGAGGGGATGGCGATTTTGTGGATTTATACTGGCAATTGTGGGTAGTGCTTCTCATCAGAAAATCTCTTAATTTTGTGTCTATTAAAAATGTTCTTGCTTCAATTTGGAGGCCGGTTTGTGGGATGCGTGTGAAAGAGTTACAAAATAATCAATATCTTTTCCAATTCTTTCATGAAAGAGACATGGATAGAGTTTTAAAGAATGGATCGTGGTCTTTTGAGCATAATCATTTCTTATGCTAGCGGCTTAAAAATGGTGAACAACCAACCAAAATTCATTTGTTTATGGTGGATTTTAGGTACAAGTCCATGATCTCCCTCGTGGATTCATGTCAGAAAAGTAGCGACCAAGTTGGAAATTATACTTGAACTTTCTAAGGAAAGTGATCCCACAATTTTGCGGATTACCAGGAAGAGTTATATGCGTATTCGAAGTTTCGCTTTGATTCTCAGAAGCTTCCCTTAAACTCAAGATGCATAAAAGAAAGGTGGTGAGTGGATATGGATTAATTTCAAATATGAAAAGCTTAACACATTATGTTTTTTATGTGGCATCATAGGCCATTTTGAATAATTTTGTGCAAAAGATTATGCTTGCAGCGATCCTAAGGCTCAGCGAGCTTATGGAGCTTGGCTTCGAGCTCTAAATCGTAAGTTTGTTAATGCTTTGGGTGCCTATCGGGTTGTTAGGAATGTCGGACTACGTTTGTATCGAGGTGAAAATGCTGGTTTAAAGGAGGAGATGCCTAGTATGGAAAGTCTTATTATGAATGGGGCACGTGTAAGGCTTTTGTTCAAGATAACGCTATGATTTAAGGAAAGGAGTGATTGAAGGCAAAATAAAGGGCAGCATGTGGAGTTTCCAAGGCGGCTGATGAACTGAAAGACGATATGGAAATCGACAATTCTCCTACTAACTTAGGGGATGGCAACGATAAGGATGGGGTATTTATTGTTGATCCTAAAAGAAGGCGTCAGGAGGCGGTAGGTATAAATCCTACGCATGCTAAGGTGGCAACAACTAATACTTCAGACAACTCAAAAAACCTGTTATTGGTTGGTACTGGTTCGCAAGCCTCGCTGCACTCCACAAGTACCATCAACTAAACTCATTATGGTCGCCCTCACATACAGTTCAAGAATTACTGGATCTTGTATCCTTAAAGAAGCCTTGTTTTGTTTTTCTTGATGGAAGTTAAAATAGGGAAAAGTCTTGTGGAGCAGATTAAAATTAGAATGTGTTTGAAGGCCTTTTCTATGTGGATAATGTGGGCTCTAGCCAGCCTAGCTTTATTTCTTTGAGGGATAAGAATACCACGACTGAATTAATTGCCTTTTCCTTAAGAATCACATTGATGATATTATTACTAATATATCGGGTATGCGTAGTTGAGGCTTATCATTTCTACGGGTTTTTGAGCGAGGAATGACAAATAATCTTGGCATCTTTACGCTAGCTTCAAACCAAATCTCCTGCCATGGTGTGTTCTCGAGATTTCACCCACTTCGCTTAGTCAAAACGAAGTGTGGAAGGCTCCCTTACCCTCCTAATTTCATTCGAGGTTTTACTCAAGCAGTAGTTGATTGTGGCCTTTATGACCTTGCTATGGAAGGCTATTCTTTCACCTAGGAGAAGTCAACAGGATCAGATTGGAGAGATCTTTAGATAGGCACTTCTTGTTGATGTGATGGTGTTCGATATTTTCGAACGCAAAGGTGGTTAATTTAGACACTTTTTCTTCGTGATCATTCCGCTATCTTCTTGATTTTCCACTCCTATTTTTCACAAAAAGGAGAAGTTTATTTAGATTTGAAAGTGCTTGGCTTAACTGGCGACGATTATGACAATTTGTTTCAAATTTGAATGCGCGCCCTAAATTCAGAGGAAAAAATCAGTCGATGGGCCTCGCCATGCAACAAAGCCGTGATGTGCTCGTAAATTAAACAAAGATATTGTGGATTGAAAAACAAGTTGAAGCGGTTGAAGCCCTTTGTGGATACTAATCATATTCGTGAGAGTATAAGCATGTGTTGTCTTCATGGCAAACTCTTGAAAATCAAAAGGAGGCTTTTTAGATAGAGGTAAAAACAATATTGGTTGCAACATGGGAATGCAATGCTATGTTTTACTCAATTTTTCTTGGGCTAGAAAATGGAAGAATTCTTCAAGCAACTTAAACATGAATCGGGTATGTGGCTTAATTGGGATTTTGCTGTAAGCTCATATATATAAGCATTTAACACTTATTTTAGTTCGTACGCTTGTGAGGCTGGATTTGGTTTTTTCCAAAGTTAGAAAGATGGTTAGTAGCTCTCATAATGAAGATCTATCAGAACCCTTGATTCAGAGAAGTAAATTTGCTTTGTTCTTCATGTTTATGAAAACCCCGTGTCCAAATGGCCTTAACCCAGGTTTTTTTTCAATATTATCGAGCTTCTCGGGATCAAATGTGAAAATTTTTTGTCTATCTTGCCTCAATGATATGTGTTTCTTTGATGACCTAAACTCTACCGCTATTGGTCTCATTCCTAAGAAGAACAATCCAAATCTATCCGATTTGAGATAGATTGCATTGTGCAACTTGGTTTACAAAATAATGGCCAAGATGTTAGCTAATCGAATGAAGGGTATGATGAATTAAGTGATTTTGACTTCGCAAAGTGCGTTTTTCCTAAACAGGCTCATTACGCATAAATATTTGGTGGCATTCTTATTGGGAACTATTTGAAGAGGAAGTTAGCTAGTAAAGATAATAGTTTGTGCAACTCGATAGGTTCTTTCATACATTCTTTATACCATTAATCACCCCGTCAATAATCATATGCTTTTTTATGGTATTTTTTTAATAAATTTAATGCTTAATTTTATAATCTTATTGTTTCCAGGAATATTTTTGAAGCAAATAGAGCATAAAGATGGAAAAAAATATGAATTTATGGGTTAAAACTATTACCTCCCATGGCTTCAGCATGAGGAGATGATTTGCACATTCCAAGCCGTCCGAACGAGTCCAAGATCACCCAATTCAGAGTCTAATGAAAATATACGACCGTGAAGTCAAGAGAGGATTTTCCAAAACACCAAATACAACACCCCTCAACGTTTGTGCATTTTCAGTCTACCTAGTGGCCTCTAATGTGACGCCCCAAAACCCGAGGGTCAATTGATTCACCATCAACCTAAGGAAATACTTGTGGTTATCGCATAACCCGACATGTAACGCCCCAAAAATACCCTAGAATTTTTATAATAAATTTTATTATATATTCCGGGTATAAATTGAGCCAAACTTAGGTTTTTCCAGGAAAACTGATAAATTGTTAAAATGTGAAATGTGAAAAGAATATGTGAGCATATGATTAAATATTATATGTTAAAATGAGAAATTGATTGAATCCGGAAATAAACCCAAGTGAAAATGGGCAAATTTGGAATTTATAAAATATGAACTATGGTCAAGAATAGAATAAGCTTAAAATGCCATTTGAATTAAATGATAAAGGTGCGAAATAAGAGTTAAATGGCAAAATGAGAAAATGGGATTATTGAAGTGCCAAACATGGCCTAGGGAGAATGAGTGATATTAATTGGTCTTAGAAAGCTCATTTGAGCAAAATTGTGTGGGAGAGCTTCTTGAGAGAGGAAAAGCTGTGGTTTTTGTGGTGTGAAGACTGCAAGATTGCGTGATTCTTCCTTTTTGCTTAAGATCTTGCAAGGAAGAGGTGAAGAAGCTAGGCAAAGAGTCTCCCAAAGGATTTTATACAACTAAGCCCTAGAAAGTTGTATTGATGTTTGTTAGAAAAACCCTAATCCATCCATGGGTTTTGCTCATGGTTGGTTTAGATGGTATTGATGTCACTGGGAGTGAATCCAGTTTAGTTGGCTTTGAGGATTTTTGGAGAAAAAATCACAAAAGAAGGAAACGGGAAAACTCGGGCAAAACGGGCCCCCTTCATCGCAGCAAAGGGCACCCCAGCCGCAAATGGGGCCCCGCAGCTGGAAGGGTTGCCCGCCGCCCTCACGTACAAAAGGCCACCCGGGTTCGTGATCGCGTGAGCCTTTGCCACGCCGACGAGACACTGCCTGGCGAGGAAAAATTTTCAGGTTTGCTTTGAAAGTGTCGTATTCAGACAATCGATAGTTTAAGGACCCTAATAAATGACTAATGAGGGTTCAATAAGAATGAAACTAAGTGAAAACGCACTGCACTCAATAAATACACAATATAGTACGACACTGTTCAACCACTAAGAGTGGAGAATTGGATTTTGACTAGGGTAAAGCAGAAGAAGACAACCTGACCTAGGATTGGTATCGAAAGAGATAAGGGATCGATAAATTGGTATGTTCTCTGTGACTCAATTCCCATTTCAAGTTATATTTGTGAAATATATATATACACTGATTTGAATTATTAGTATTCGTATTTGAACTATAATTGAATTTACTGCATGTGAGTAAATTGATTTGAAATGTATATTGAATGACCAACATGACGAGATCCACCAACTGAATTCATCATGAAGGTAATCGTAATTGCTTAATGCAAAATCACATTGCTACTGAATGACAAACAGGGCAGGATTCACCAACTAAATCTGTCGTGAATGTTGACTTCTATAGCCAGCTTGTGATTGCACATTGGAATGTGAAATCACATTGTTATCAATGACAAATGGTGATGATTCATCAACCGACCGCTGCGGAATGCTGACTTCTATAGTCATATGTGAGAATGCAATATTGAATGTGAAATCACATTGCTACTGAATGACAAACAGGACAAGATTCACCAATTGAATATGTCGTAAATGTTGATTTCTATAATCATATGTGAGATTGCAATATTAAATGTGAAATCACATTACCGAATGACAATGTGATGATGATTCATCAACCTAATCTATCAGAATATTGACTATATAATCATATGTGAAATCGCAAACCGAAAAGAAAAAAATGATATTAAAAAAGTGTATTTACATTACACATAGACATTGTATAAAGGCATTTTTTTTTTTTTATAAATGCATGATTCGTATTGAACTGAAATGGAAATAGAGAATCAGAGGTGGTGAACCACTAAGCACAAAATGCGATGTATTGTTTTATCATCGCGTTGTATCGAAAGTGATAGACAATGATCGAAAGCGGACCCAGGGTCGAAGAGCTCAGAGTAATCTAGAAAGTTCATGAAGTATGCTTCTTCACATGCATCATCACCATTTTTTTTAACATGATATTGTTTTGTAAACAAAAGGGAGTTCAACTCTGAAATTATTTTTGTACCTATATCCATATACGATTTTGGATATTTTGTTGTAAATGGCATAAAATGTCATTTTTGGGTAAATGCATAATTTGTAAAGGAATTGCATTGAATTTGTAAATGTTTATGGGCTTGCCCCAAATTGAAACCCCTTCCGCAAAGATTTGAGAATGAAAATGCTTGCATTAATGAAATGTATTTGATAAACGTTTCACCGCATGGTTCTTGGCCTGGATCCACGAACCTGGTCGGGTCGAGCTCGGGGGTTGCTACACTTAAAGTGGTATCAGAGCCTAGGTTAAGGTGGTTCTACAAAATGATTTTGAAATTGTTTGTAAATGACTTTGAAAATTGCCGGGTGGCATGGATTGCATTTGCATATGTTGGATTTGATATGACTCCTCGACGCGGATTCGCTGGGTCTTAATAGGAGAATCATGGATGGTTCAAGTTCTAAAGGGTCGCAGTGACCAAGGGATAGTCCGTATATTCCCCGCTTAGTGTAGAAGGTGGGCAAGCACGTGACGCTCCACCAATACACCAACATGAACCAATAATGGGAGGCACGATCGATGTCCCTCCAGCCAGATAGCTCAGTATCAAAGAAAGAGCAAAGACAACCAAACATTACTCGTCAGCCATTGGAGAGGGAATGGCAGCGGTACTCACTAATAGAATTTCTAGGGAAGAAAGAAAACGAGCCTTCAATGGTGGAGAATTGGCTCAAGAGAACCGTGCGAATGCTAGTGCAAATGTATCAGGCAGCCTGATGGAGTTTGAAACGTGCGACCTCCCTACTACGTGACGAGGCTTATCAAACATGGTTTCCGTGACCAAGACCACACCACCAGAGACAGTTACATGGAGGTTTTTCTTGGATGAGTTCAAGAAGTATTATGTAGGTCACATCTACTTGAACAATATGAGATGAGAGTTTCATAATCTGAAGCAAAGATAGATGAGTGTGACAAAATACCAAAGAGAATTCATTCGACTGAGTAAATATGCTCCGAGAGAGACTCCGGTGTCCTAAGAGAGGAAAGATGTCAAGTTCGAAGATGGTCTCACGACTGATATCCGAGCCCATGTCATAAGATTTCTCAAAAAATTGTGACATGCTCTCTAAAATGTAGAAAGAGTAAAGAAAGAAGAGGGAATGGACATAAAAAGAGAGAAGACAAGGTAAGAAAAGCCCGGCCAATCAAGTGCTCATCAAGAGCAGAGTAAGAAATCTGGGGAAGGACCACAGACTTAATCACCTTTGTCAAACAAAGCTACCGAGCAGTAAGAATATTCTATTGACACCTTCGGGCCAGGTGCACAAGGAGGTGCTTCTAGAGGACAAGTCAGTCTTCATTGTCCTCATTGTCCTCATTATAAGGTGCCACGCGGGAGAGTGTTGGAAATTGACTGGTGCTTGTTTGGTTTATGGATCAAATGAGCACAAGGTGAAAGATTGTCCTAGAGCACGTTCCTTCACAACACCCCAGACAATGGCAATGTTTCATCAGTACAAAAAGGCAGCAAGAGTGTTGCATCATCGAGTGTTCCGAGGCAAGGGACACAACCATGGGGGAGACAGGACGCCGTGCTCCAAATCTAGAGCATATGCGATGAAAGCAAAGGGAAGATACCGATGCGCCAATGTGATAGCCGGTAATTTTATTATCTTTGATACTATTGTACATGCATTGATAGATCCGAGATCAACCCACTCATATATTTATACTAACATACCTAGTTTAGGAAAATTACCGAGGAGTGAAACCGAGTATGACATCTTAGTGACGAACCCGCTCGGACATAGTATTATTGTGAATAGAGTGTATGAGATCAGCTTCCATCTCGAATACAAGAGTATGAGTTTCCTCGGGATTTGATCAATTATCCTTAAGGAGTTTGATGTGATTGGGATGGATCGGGCTATCCCGACACTGCGATAGTCGATTGTAGAATGAAAAGAGTGACCTTTAAGAACACGTAATGAGGATGAAGTAACTTTCATCGTGAGGTCCGACCACCTCTCTATCAGGATCTCCGCAGCCTATCGCTATAACAATGGTAAAGTGAAAGGATGTGGAAGCCACTTTGGCTTATGTGTGGATTGATACGGTAAAGGCAAGGGCCTAGTGTATCCGATATCCCTGATCAAGGTGACTTTTCTGACGTGTTTTTAAGAGTTGCTGAGATTGCCTCCACATAGAGAGATTGAGTTTTGTTATCGACAAGTATAACAATACCAGTGCCACACTGGCATCCATTACACCGTACCAAATGGCTCCAATAGGGTTAAAGAATTGAAATTGGCAACAGCAACTAATAGAAAAGGGTTTATTCACCATGTATCACCATGGGGAGCTCCCATGCTTTTTGTTAAGAAGAAAGATGGTACACTTCGACTATGTATTGACTATAGACAATTGAACAAGTTGACCGTAAAGAATAAGTATATGTTACCTAGGATTGATGATTTGTTTGACCAATTGAAAGGTGCAAGTATCTTTTCGAAGATAGACGGCGGCCCGGGTATCACCGCTTGAGAATTAAAGATGTGGACGCATAAAACGGTGTTTAGAACGATATGGACATTATGAAGTTCCTTGTAATGCCGCTTGGTTTGACAATGCTCCAGTTGGCTTTCATGGACGAATGAATCGTGTTTTCCAAATCCATATATGTAGATCAATTTTTATAGTGTTCATAGACTCATATTCTTGTATCTTAAAAGATCGGAGAAAATCACACGTCATTAAATTTTCGGTAATGTTAGAGACTTTCGAAAAGAGCTATTGTATGCGAAATTGAGTAAATGTGAGTTTTGGTTGAATTTTAAAGTTGTCCTTTCTTTGGCACATTGTATCAAAAGAAGAATCTGAGTGGATCCAAAGAAAATAGAAGTGGTTGTTGAATGGAAGCCACCAAGAAATGTTATAGAAGTGCGTAGTTTCCTGGGATTGACAAGTTACTACAAAAGATTCGCGAAGGGGTTCTGGCGACCAAAGACCGCGGACGGCAGGGATTGTCTTAAAAATGTAAAGTATAAATGGAGGAAAAATAAAGAAGTTTTGATAAGTTGAAAGTGTTCTTGACCGAGGCACTGCTCTACTTCAAATTTGACCATGATGAAAGAATATGTGATCCGGTGAGTGATGCGTCAATTAAATGGACTCGACGCAAATTCCACGCAAGAGGGTAAAGTGGGTAGTCTATGCTTCAAGATAGTCAGTTTCGCATGAAAATAATCCACCCCACGATGATTTGGAATTAGCCAAGTAATTATATTTGCATTGGAAAATTTAGAGACATTATTTGTATGGAGAAAAGTGTTTTATTTTATTAATCGCATCATAAGAGTCTTAAGTATTTTCCTCACAACGAGCTAACTCTCGAGACAAATCCAGATGGATGGAATTGATAAAAGACTATGATTGCGTGATTGGCTATCACTTGGGAAAGGCCAATGTGGTGGCCGACGCTTTGAGTAGAAAGATAGTGTCGACGCTTGAGCCGCTGAATGCTCAATCAGGAGTCGATGCACGATGATAACACCGTGAGGCGTAATCGTCATGGTGGACCGAATATGTTAAACCAAGTGCTGTGAGGCACAAAGCATCGATGAGAAAATTTCTCGCCATAGCGATCAGATTTGAGATTTATGGGAGATCGAGACACGCGCAACAAAAATGGAGTTTTGTATTATAAAAGATCGGTTTGTGTATCCGGCGATAATGATCAGAAAGCCATACCGAGGAGGCATAGTGGATCTTTCGCTATCCATCCCTAAGAAGATAAAGACGATCTCGTGGTCCGAATGAAAAAAGATGTTTCAGAATTTGTAACCAAGTGTTTGGTTTGTCAAAGAGTGAAGGTAGAGCATCAAGTTCCTTCTCGAGGATTATCATAAATTTCATCGTAATACCGGAGTGAAATGGACCGACACATGGATTTTTGTATCGGGTTACCATTGACAAGGAGAAAGCATGACTCAATAGTCGTGAAAGAACCGATTGACCAAGTCGCCACTTCCTAATAGCTGAGAACTCGACTATTTGCTTGATAGCGTGAGTCGCATCAAGGAAATAGTTCGGTTACATGGGATTCCAATATCCATTATTTCAAACCGAGATCCGAGGTTTACTTCGAGATTTTGGGGAAAATTGAAAGAGGCCTCGCACCGGGATTGAATTTCATTATAGCTGCTCCACCCGTTGCACGGATGGACAATCGGGAGAGAGTGATCTAGATTCTATAAGATATGCTAAGGAGTTGTGTGATCGACTATGAGGGTAGTTAGATCGGCCACATTCCTTTAGTTGAACTGTGTACAATAAATAGCTTCCAATCGAGTATCGAACGGCTCTTCGAGGCCTTATATGGAAGAAAATGTAGAACACCTTTGTGTTGGACGAAGTTGAGTGAAAAAAAATTAATTGGCCCCGACTTGATACAAGAGACTGAAGAAAAAGTGAAAATGATTAAAGAAAGGTTGAAAGTGGCCACCGATAGACATAAATCATATGCCAACATGAAAAGGAAAGATATTCGATATGAGATCGGCGAGAAAGTGTTTTTGAAAGTATCATCTTGGAAGAAGGTGATGAGATTTGGGAAAAAGGGCAAGTTAAGCCCTAGATTTATTAGCCCTTATGAAGTGATCGAAAAAGGTCCAAGAGTATAACGTTTGGCATTACTCCTAATTGCAAAGATCCATACGTTTTCCGCCGTGATGTCATGTACCATCAGACCTGGTCGACGCAAATTTTGGAAACAATTGAACTTAGACCGAATTTGACATATGAAGAAGAGTTTTGAGGAGATCTTAGCCTCGAAGGAAAGAATCAGGGAACAAGAAGATTTTCGTTAGTCAAAGTGTTGTGGAGAAACCACAAGACCGAAGAAGCTACATGGGAAAGTGAAGAAACGATGCGCAACAAGATCCCGCAACTATTTAATGAAGATAATTTCGAGGGACGAAATTTTCTTGGTAGGGGAAAGTTAACACCTCAAAAAATACCCTAGAATTTTTATAATACTTTATTATATATTTCGGTATAAATCGACTCCAAACTTGGTTTTTCCTGTAAAACTCGATAAATTGTTAAAAATGTGAAATGTGAAAGAATATGTGAGCATATGATTAAATATTATATGCTAAAATGAGAAATTGATTGAACCCTGAAATAAATCCAAGTATAAAAGGGCAAATTTGGAATTTGGCAAAATAAGGACCTATGGGTCAAGAATAGAATAAGCTTAAATGCCAAGTGAATTAAATGATAAAGGAAAGTGAAATGAAGAGTTAAAGTGGAAAAATGAGAAAATATGATTATTGAAGTGCCAAACATGGCCTTAGGAGAAATGAGTGATATTAGACCCTATTGGTCTTAGAATGCTCATTTGAGCAAAAATGTGTGGGAGAGCTTGAGAGAGGAAAAGCTAGGGTTTTTGTGTGAAGATCAAAAGATTGGTGTGATTCTTCCCTTTTTGCTCAAGATCTTGCAAGAAGGAAGAAGGAAGAAGGAAGAAGCTAGGGGAAAAAGTTCCAAGTGATTTGAGGTATGTAACTAAGCCCTAGAAAGTTGTATTTGATGTTTGGGTTAGAAAACCCTCAATCCATCCACATGCACTTGCCTACGCTTGGTTTATAGGATGGTATTTGGATGTCATTGGGATGAACTCATGTTTTAGTTCGTTCAGACTAAGAAAATCGCAAAAAAAAAAAAAAAATGGCACTGGGGCAAACCAGCCCATCGCCAAATGGTGGGCACCCTCGTCAAGGCGGTCCTTCTCACAGAGCGAAGGGTTGCTCACAGAGCAGGCCAAAGGGCCGCAAGGTCACCCCTGGGTTCCCTCGCAACTTGCTATGCTATTGCTGGCGCGCCAGGCGTACACTATTCACAAAGAGGGAAAAATTTCGGTTTTTGCTCAAAGTCTCATATTCGTACACCTATAGTTTAAGGACCCTAATAAATGATTAATGGGGGTTCAAATAAGAATGAAACTAAGTGAAAAACATACCGTACCACACCTAGTACGATTAATTGTTCAACAACTAAGAGTGGAAAATTTGTATTTGACTAGGTGCGGGTGAAGACGACAATCTGACTTAGGACTGGTATCGAAAGAGACAAGGGATCGATAAATTGGTCTCTGCTCTTCTGATCAATTCCCATTTCAAGTTATATTTGTGAAATATATATATATATATATATATATATATATATATATATATATATATATATATATTGATTTGAATTATTAGTATTCGAAATGTTTGTCAAATATCTTCATGTGCGCGTGTATTTGAACTATAATTGAATTTACTGCATGTGAGTAAATTGATTTGAAATGTATATTGAATGACCAACATGATGGGATTCACCAACTGAATTCGTCATGAAGGTAACCGTAATTGTTCAATGCAAAATCACATTGCTACTGAATGACAAACAGGACATGATTCACCAATCGAATCTGTTGTGAATGTTAACTTCTATAGTGATATGTGAGATTGCAATATTGAATGTAAAATCACATTGCTATTGAATGAAAAATAGGACAGGATTCACCAACCAATTGCCAGGAATGTTGACTTTTACAAATATATGTGAGATTGCAGTAATATTGAATGTGAAACACATTGCTATCGAATGACAAATGATAGGATACACCAACTGAATCTGTCGTGAATGTTGACTTCTATAGTCATATGTGAGATTGCAATATTGAATGTGAAATCACATTGCTACTAAATGACAAACAGGACAGGATTCACTAACTGAATTTGTCGTGAATGTTGACTCTATAGTCATATGTGAAATAGCAAACCGAAAAGCGAAAAATGATATTAAAAAAGTGTATTTGTATAAGTATCTTTTACATTACACATAGACATTGTATGAAGGCATTTTTTTTTTTATAAATGCATGATTAGTGCCCAAAAAGTGTTATTTTAAGCCCTATTTATTGTAGGTTTTGATCACTTTTTGAGTACTAATCAACCGAATTAACCCGATTTGCACATTAAAGTCCCGGTTATTCTATTGATCACATTTTGTGGCTAATTTTGTAGTTTTTGCAAGTTATTAATGCCAAATTTGTTGAATCGATCCAAGCACGAAGAATCAGGCTCAATCCCAAGATTAGAAATCGTAAGGAAAGAAGAGCGTAAAAGTCGGGAAAACGGCAACTTCGCGTAAGGGTGCAATTTTCGCACACGCATAGCAGCAAAATGCTTCTTGATTTTCGCCTTTGACCGCCGCCGCTGACTTCCCTTTTGTGATTCCTTTTTTTTCCATCATCACTTCCCCCCCTCTCTGGGCTCCTCGCAGGTCAACAGAAAATGGATGGGCTCATTTCTCATCTGACACCCCTCCTCACCAGGTCAAAACACCAAAACTTTATAGAGATAAATTTGATTTTTTCTTTCACTGAATAGAGATTAATGCCATGTGAGCTTTCACCGCTTCTTTTCCTTCATTTTCTCTTCATTTCTATTTTTCTACGCCAAACACCCCTCCGAGGATGGCAACCCCAGCATGGGTTACGAACCGGCTTCCTCCTTGAAGAGGGAGGCCACTTTGATCAGGCCTTGCAGTTGAATCTTGGTTCTCCTGCTTAACACACGCTTTATCAGGCATTTATGTTCCTAATTCTCACTCTAAGTTAACCTCACATGTTTTGATTGACCAATATTTGGCAATCTTTTAGGGTTAAGTGGATGCTTATTCTAGATCCACTGAGATTCATTAGTTGCCTTCTATTTGTTACTGTAAGGTAGATCTGGGAGACATGTTTTCACTGTCCGGGAGCATTAATGCTCAATAAATGCTATGTTTCAAAAGGAAAATTATTAGGGTTCAGGTTTTATGGTCAAATGAAGATCCGGTTCGGGAAATGACTATAGGTCATCCTCCCCAACGCGAGGAAAGGGACCCGAGGACCCTTAGCGCCCCGGTGGAGCTCAAAACCCAAGTGGGCCCAATGCTTCAAGGAGTTCTTTTCATATTTTATTTCACCTTATTTTCAATTTGCAAACCATTTACCCCTCACTATTTTTATCATCACCTTAAAAATCCAAACCAAATTCACCATTTTGACCTAACTGCAAATCATTTACACGAAGAAAACCATCCTCTGCTCTGACCAGAAAACTCACTAAGTATCAAGAAGAGCTGGTGCGCTGGGTAGAGTAAATTTTAGGTTTATAAATTTTGCTGATTCCTAAGACACTCCACTGAACACGAATCACACATCTATATTTTTTGAAAAATGAAATGAAATAGAGAATCAGATAGAACCACTAAGCACAGAAAATGCTTAGCGTCATTGTTTTATCAATGTGCGGTGTACCCCAGGAAAATGCGATCGAAAGCGAACCTGTGGTCGAGGAGCCTCAGAAATAATCCGTAAAGTTCACGGAGTATGCTCCGTCACATGCATCCTCACCATTTTTTTAACATGATATTGTTTTGTAAAACAACAGGAGTTCAACTCCAAATTATTTTTGTACCTATATCTCAATACGATTTTGGATATTAGAGCAAAAGGCATACAAATGCCTTTTTTAGGTAAATGCATAAT